>OU426988.1:178672591-179336043 GCA_911387755.1 Chrysotoxum bicinctum | reverse complement strand
AGGCCTTAGTCCACCCTGGACTGTGAGTGCCACCTAAAGTAAAAAAAAAAAAAAAGCTATGTGTTGCACGCTTCGCCCCTTTTACGGTCGGCATAATGCGTCCCTGTGAGAGGACTATTCGCAACATGGTTGATGAATTCGAGGAATTCGAGCCGACCGATTAAGTGAACAATCCCCCAACACCCGTTCGTCAATGAAATTCAAGATCTGCCGGAAATATCGCCGTTCTTCTGGGGTGTGCAGTAGAATCCGAGGACTTCAATTCAGAGAGGCGTACAAGAGCTCGGACTTTCGCAGAACACAACGTGGCGTGGCGAATTTTGCGTAATGAATAGACCCAGGACCTCAGAGTTAACGAACATAGACAACGACGTGTGTTCGCTAACTGGCTCTAGCAGTTGGAAGTTGATCCCAATATCAGTGGAATAATCATAAACAGCGACGACTCCCCAATTAAATGATACGGACACCGAAGAAATGAGTATGGCGCTTGGTGCCATGTCTTACGAGCGATTTTCGAACATTGTTATCTCCTGCTACCATAAGTTCGTGCATTTTGACTCTGCTAAACGTTTTCTTGTGGGTTTCCTGAAGTCGCAGTTCTGTTTTGTTAATACCTCATACACAGCTTTACAGCTTTAGTTAAGAATTACTCATTTTGCAAAAAAAAAATGTTGTATTAAAATTTAATCATTCAAAGAAATGAATAAATTTGTATTAATATACTTTAGAGGTCTTCCTTCTTAATAATCTCGGCTTCCTTTTACCCAAGGAGTGCTTATAGTAATATAATACAATTTCTCACCATTGTCATCAGTGGCGTCGTTGAAGCCATTTACCTGGCGCCTACGTCTTTACATAAATCACTTTGCCGACAGCACAAAATTAATCCTAATAGCTTCATTCAATTCGCTCTTTCCACCATTCCTCCAGACCAACCTATAAAATAAAGTTAAACTCCGAGGTGCTTGCGAATACTCGTGGAAGTAATTAATGTCACGTATGCATCTGAGTCACATATATTTCGTGCTAAATAACAGAACAGAAATGACAAATGGGGGCTAGGTGGAAGCTCCGTGGACGGAATGCGTTGAGGAGTTAAAATTAAACAAGCGTTTGTTCCGGTTCATTTCTACGCAAAATGGTTGACTGTCACGCGCTGTTAGTTGAATCCAGTCTGGTTTATGTTTCCGCATTTGTTGAACTTAAAACCCAAGTACCTCCTCATAATACGAGCTACTTTCGTTGCTGAAACATCAGTGGGGTGGTGAGCTGGAAAAAAAACACACATACCTAAAATGTACTTACATACCACCCTTTCGACTTCGTGATGTGGTGCTGGTAGTGTGTGGTGTCAAATGTCAAGGCTATGGCATGACTTCTCAATAAGGATGAACTAAGAAGAACAGAAATGCGCAAAAATCACACATTTACGATAATTTCAGACTTTTGTTACATCGGGACAATGACGAAAGTGTGCGAGGGTAAGGGGACCATTTAATGATGCTAAAAAGGTCATATATGCTATGAAGTATAATCGTTGCTGTTAAGAGTTTATTCAAGGGCTTGTTAATATTTACCATGTACATGTGAATATGTAAGCATAATGCAGTACAGAGTGAGCCAAATACAAGTTTCTTTTAAAAAATGCAATGAAATTAACAAAATTAAATTTTGTCCTTTTATTATTGCTTTATTAGTAAGAGCAAACATTCCCATTAAAAATGGAACACAACGTCGTTCAAGTGGCTGCCTCGGCTGGCTTCGTAGTAACGCATTCTGTCACTCCAATTTTCCAAGACCTTGTTGATGGTTTGGGGCTGTTAGTCACGGAATACTTGGATGATATAGGCCACTAGCATACTAGTCTGACGAACTTTTTGCACAAACTTGCGTACAGCAGGCGCGGTGGGTGCTTCATTTCGGCCAAAACTTCTTCTTAGAAACGGCACCGTTTCGGCTACACAGCACTCACTTTGGAAATAAGTTTCCAATATTTCCCAACGTTGTTCAAGTGTAGATTGACTTATTTCGTTTCGCGGAAATATGATACTGGCTTTCTGTCAATATTTCGAGCTGGACACAGCTGTCGGTGTCAAAATAACCTATGAATTAAAAAGAAACGACTAGATTTCCCACCCTATACATGTGAATGTGTATGCATATGCACTATGCAGTATATGTGCCAAATAGTCTTATAATTTGGCTAAGCTTAACACGAACCTCATCTTCAACCCACTGCTTCATCTACAACGTGTGGAATTCATTAATATTCATAGGGCGGAAATTTTTAGCAGAAATCTGACGATTTGACCTACATTAACGGTGGTGCGTTCATATGTTTCTTAAAAATGAAATAATAAAATAAGGAACTTTATTATATTTCCTTAAGAGGGCTGAGGTCACGAAAACAGGAAATAAGGAACACTCTTTTCGGGAAAGAAACGTTTTATTTCTCAAAATAGTCTACCATTAGCTCGATACACTTCATCCAACTTTTTCCAAAATAAGCTTTTATTTTAATGATGATTCCTTGATTCCACCCAAATCTGAGTCATTTCTTCATGTTTGAAAACAAGAAATAGTCGTATGCGTATCGGCCTTAATCGGATTAATATGCGGGATGAGTTCGTAATGTTACTCTTGGAATTTAGTCTAAGCGACTGGAAAGTTGTACACCGCCAGAGCGTTATCCTCATAGAATAGAACCTTTTGCTTCAAATGAGCTAGGAATCGATCCAGGGGCTCTGTTAAATATGTGCCGGTGATCGTTGTGAATAATCCGCGCACATACCACAAAACTGGTATGACCTTGTTTTGCTGACAAGCCCACCTTTGGGTTTCCATTCATAAGGAGAAGTCCAATGGTTTGACTTTTCCGTGATTTTTGGTGTGTTGCGAAATTAACGGCGCAAAAACTTAGTCGATCTTTTTTTGAATATCGCCAAACACTCCTTATAAGTGTCAAACGCGGCACCGATCTTGCGGAAAGCTTTTTCATTTCCAAATATTTATGTTTAATCGAAACCACTGATCCCTGTGATAAGCCTGTGGCCTCTACAAGCTCTGGCACCTGCACTGATAGCCTATTGTCCAACCGTGGATTTTATCGCCCATTTCTGGAGTGGTGGCCTTTATTTTTTGACCAGAACATTCTGTGTCACTTGTGCGCCGAAATTCAGTAGACCAGTGGTGGTAAATAGTTTCAATTGACGGTGAAGAGTTCCCATAATATTTTTCAAGATTTTGTTTGATTTGCATGATAGTTTTTTCGGAAAAAAAAATAATTTTTACGTTTTTCCAATTAACCAAATATGCTCATTCAAGTCAATAAGAAATGGCTGCCATAACAAAACTATTTGACAGATCTACCAGAAAATTTGTGTGCGTTCTTTTGAAAGATGCTTCTTGACAAAAAAAATATGGCCATTTGTTTTTCGGGCACTAAGGAGTGGGCCAATCCGGTATATTCCGTCTTGAATCATTTCTAATGTGTGACATATGTATTGTCTTACAGAACTTATATTTCCAAAGAATTTCGGACTGCGAGTATGTATTTGGAACGTGGGAATACTCAAAAGCACTGTCATCACTCTTTACATCCATATTACCACAGTGGGGGGAAGGGATCAAATGAGATTGAAAGCAAATGTTGAGACATTTATTGCAGCTGTGATAAATAAATGTGGTTTCGTCGGTCGTGGGATTCCAGCTAAAAAGTAAAGTTATTGAACTTAAGTCAATCAGTGTCTGCAAATATATTATCAACATCAAATCCAGTTTTCCAAACATTAACCTAATATGCCTCTGACGATGAAGTCGTAGAATTTATCATAGAGAATGAGGTCTTACGGAGTACGATGTCGAAGTACCACTCTGGATCTTCAGCACTAAAATCGGAAAGAAAGACATCTTTCTTCCACGCAACGACAGTAGAAAACGGTTTCCTATCAAACAACTTTGCAACAACGGCTCGTAAAACGACGATAAATAGCACTATTCAATATTCAATTTTTTTTTTCATCTTAATTTGGCATCACACATCATTTACTACCTTTCAATGCCCATTACATGCACCCACCGAATTCTCTATTCTTTAACTACACTTTCCTTCTACTTTCACATTTTTACTTCTTCTTGTGATTTGACCGTCGACCAGGCAAGTTCTCTTGATTGCATTTGTAATTTATATACCTACGAGTATTATAATAAATAGATCATTTTAAATTTAATTTTTATAAATCTTTTAATTATCATTCTCTTCTTTTTAGAGCTATCGTACAAGCACTTTATTTGTCTTCCGAAGCTGAGGATCCACAAAGCAAGCTGGTGCTCTCCATATCCAGTCAGTCGAACAGCCAACCAAACCGACGACATTATAAAGACCGAGTAATAGAGCAAGAAGACAACCCACTTCCGAGGGTAGCTATACGACCCAAACGCAAAATAGTTGGCCTACTCATCAATTAACAAATTAACATTTTTTATGTGCCTATATTTTCTGGTCCCCAAGCAGTTGTTTTTTAATTTTTTTTTTGTCGATGTAATAAATTACATTTAATAAGTAAATTAGACCAAACAGAACTAAATTCGAGAAAGCACATATGGCTCCAGTTTGCATTCTCTCAAACAAAGATAGTGCATAATAGTTGGACTACTCTCTCTGGGATGCAAAATAGTTGGCCTATGAAGATTTAAATAGATTTTCAGTTAACCGTTATTAAAAAAATGACATGCACTTGTTTTGTTGTTTATTGATCTCTTGTTTTATGCAAGCCAGCAACAGTTTAATGTCAACCATGGTGCGTGGCGTTGCATTATCAAGAGACCTTAACCTTAGGGAATCCATAAATAAAGCCTTCGAAACGGGATTATTGAGCCATAAAATCGCAAAACAATTCAATTTACCGCGCTCATCAATTCGAAACATTATCTCAAAGTTCAAAAATAGTGGAAATGTGGAGATCGGTTAAAAAACGGGACGCCCACCAATTGCAAAACCTCGAGATTGCCAAGTTTTAAAAAAAATAATAAAAGAAAATCAAAGTCAAACGGCCGCTGCAATAACTGTTCAATGAAGGGAAAGAATAAAAAAAAGTGTTTCGGTCGACACTTGCAAACGGACTATGAAAAAAATTGGATACAAATTTTATAAGGTTTGTTTTATATTTATTTAAATTAGAGCAATTTTAATTTGTTAAAAACATAGGCCAAAGAAAAACCACTTTTAACACCTTAACAAAAGAAAAAGCGGCTAGAGTGGGCCAAAAACAACGTAAAATCTGGACTTTAAGTCAATGGCGGTCCGTTATTTGGAGTGATGAGTACAGATTTGAAGTTTGCGTGGGCGACGAACGAAAACGAGTCATTAGAAATTCAAGAGGTTTTTCACAAAGATTGCCTTAAAAAAACGGTCAAGTTTCCAGCATCTCTAATGATATGGGGATGCATGTCGGGGCGGGGTTTGGGCAATTTACATTTTGTAAATGGAATTGTCAATGCTGCCAAGTACAGGATATTCTGGAAAATGAGCTTCTCCGATCATTACCACGACTTCAAACTAGTGATGGAGACTATATTTTCCAACAGCATGGAGCTTCTTGTCATACTGCAAGGTCTACAATGGCGTGGTTATCTGCTGAAGCTATTCCTTTACTAGAATGGCCTTCCAGCAGCCCTGATCTTTCACCAATTGAAACTGGCTGGCATAAAATGAATCAAAAACTGCGAAAATAACCATGCCGGACTCTTCAAGACCTTAAAGCTAAAATCATAAATATTTGGGAGTCTTTTGGTACGAAGAATGTCAAAAATTAGTTGACACAATGCCACGACGCATAGAAGCAGTTATCAAGGCCAAAGGCGACGTAACACCATGGTAAAATAAAAATTAAGACCCATAGGCCAACTATTTTGCACTTAAAAAAATGTTTAAATCGTTATTTTATTTTGTAAGATTGCTCTATACCGTTATTTAATTGAAGTCATTTTGTTTTTGTTACTTATTCCTATTCAAAATAAATATATCTTAAGAAAAATACCAAAATATTCATTTTATTTCCGATAGAATTTAAGAATCAGAAGATTTTTGTTTTTTTATCATAGGTAGTCCAACTATTTTGCGTTTGGGCTCGTAAAAGACATCAAGGCCACTTGGTATGCTGGCTTATCTGCAGAGGTCTTCCATTACGGAGAAGATGTTTCATGCATCAAATCAGCAACTAATGGTAAAAGGAAGCATACGCGATTATTGGAATATGAGCTCCATGTTTCCTATTTAAAGAAGAAAAGCAATTCTTATATGTTCTTAAAGTACATTTTAACGTTCTGTGTTAGTATCTTAAAGCATTATCAATATGAAATAAGGGCCATATCATAATTCTAAAATAGTGGTGTGGATTCTGGTTCAGAAGATTAACCATTGAGTGAAGACGAGTCTCGCCATATTTTCATCGAACTCAGTCACATATGAAAGTATTCATCCTCAGGATCTCTATGATGGACATAGTCGAACTCGGAATCTCGTGAAAACTGATAACGCCGTATTTCGTGACATTGGTTTCTCCGAACCATTCGGAACATGCACAGGATTTTGGAGAAACGAAGAGCTATTACGTAAGTTATTTTATCTCGCATCATATGACCTAATGGTACACAGGCAACAACGAGGCGATTATTTTCAATAATTATTGGGTTATGTGGACAATATCGACATCTTCGACAGTTCCCAACATTCCGTATTAGAATCCTTTACGGCGGCGGCTATTAAAGAAACTAAGAAAATTGTTGGTCTTGAAGCAAAAAGCAAACATATGGCCGTTGTCACTATTGATAGCAGGATGGATTTAATCTTTCTCGGAGTAAATATTTACTCCACAAAAGACACCGTAGTGTATATCCAATAAAGAACTACTTTGGCGAAATAAGCACAACGCATGCTCTACAAAAACTTATACCAGCATTTCTAATATTGCACGTTATAAAAGAAGAGCCGATACTGGATTCTGACTGATATTTGGGTTTGTGTGCAAAGAAGGCAAATGGAGGATAATATGCAACACTGGACTCTCTGATCTGTATCATGATATCGATGGAGTCCAGAAATCAAAAAAACGTCTAGCACTTTGATTCGACCACATCGACGGAATAGAATAGACAACAATGTTTCATCCAAGAGAAAGATAGAAGACCTCAATCGAGGAAATAGTGTGATACTTTAGCAGAAATGAGGTTCGAAAGTTCTACCAAAAGGTAACAAAAATTATCTCATGAGGAAATTACTAATCCATATAGACACCGAGCCACCGGGACATCGTGGTAGAACAGCAGTCAATACTGAGAATATGGAAATAACTTTTCTCGGAACATTATAACGCCAATGACGAACAGAATTTTGCTCCTAGTGAGACACCATTTGACTAAGGCGACTGAGACCAACAAAATCACCCATCTCACCTGGATGAAGGGCAGATAGCTATATCGAATTTTTAGTCCAACAAACCGACTTGAGCTTACGGCATCGCTGCCGAACTATTTAAAGCAGGAGGTTATGATTTCCTTGGGAGTATCCACCAGCTCATCGGCGAGATATGTTCGGAGGAAAACATGCCCGAAGAATGGAGCCTTGGCATTATTTGCCCGATCTCAAGATATGAGAATCTCTGAGCTGCATAGGTTTCAGTCTCCTAAACAATGCATACAAGATCTTTTCTTCCATTTTATTAAAACATCTGCAGCTTTTCTCGTCGTATCAATGGGACATTAGACCCAGGGATTTCAACCATCAACCAAATATTGACATTATGGCAGATCTTGGAAAAAGCCAGGAACTTCAATTCGTCAATTCAATTACAAGTATGACAGCAACTAAAAGGACGAACTATACAGAGCAATGTCTTGTTATATATTTGTACAGGATAACGATGGAGAACGCTGGTCCATCAAGGTCGGAAAAGATCACACCGATGTATTTGATCACACCGATGTATTTGATCTCATAGGACTTCTTCCACATCGTTCTGGAAAGAATAGTGCAAAACACTCGCTTTTAAACTTGAGACACAATCTCTTAAAAGTGCCGTCCAATTACTCAGACACGAGAACATTGACCTGATTGGAAGAACAAAAATCGATATCAGTGAGTCTTTTGTGAGCATAGAGACGGAAGCGAAGAAGATGAGATTAGCCCCCAATGAGGTTAAAACCAACTACCAACACCTATGTATGTCTGGCACAGAATATCACCAACAACAGCTATAACTTTGGTAGATAAGGAATTTGTATTAATAGGTGCCGCTATGCATTAAGTCAATGACCCCAGAGCTGAAATTCAAAGGTCCATAACTCTTGCCAATTGCTACTTCTTTGGACAACGAATGCGATTGAGTGTCCTTTAAATACACTTACCACATCCCGGTCCTTATATAAGCTAAAGAGTCATGGAACTGGTCAAAAGTAGATGAGAACGCTGTAGGATGGTATGAAAGGGAAATTCTCCGGATGGTCCAACCTGCATAGATGGAGAGTGAGGGAAAAGATGTAGGTAAATACAAACTGCACGGGCTGTAAAGCGACATCAAACTGGTCAATCTTATTGAAGTCGAACGAATGAGATACGCGTACCTGAACCTGACTGATTTAAGGTGAATCGACCCAAATGCTCCGGCCCGAAAAGTCTTCGAATCTAATCCCGAGGAATGGCGAAGAAGGGGAAGATCGCGACTCAGCTGACGAACACTGTCTAGTGTCTACCATACCAACTTGGCGTGCGAAACTGGAGACAGCTAGCTAGTGACCGAGCTGGCTGGAGACGATTGTTGGTTAATACCCTGGTCTACCCCAGACTGTAGAGTTACTATAAGTAAGAAACAGCTTACACCCAAGATCAATCGCCGCGGATTTAACACTGGTTGACTGGAACCGGTTTGTTCGGAAGGGAAAGCCACCGTGTATCAGGCAGCAAACCTTAATAGATCGCGATTAAATTATGAAAAAATTATGGAACGAATAGACTTAATTTTTGGCAGAATGAACTCGTGCAAATGTATGTATGTATATAAATCATGAAGGTGCTGATTTTATCAATCATTTTGTTGCTTTCACTTCGTAAATTATGACATCTTGTCAGTCATAAGCAAAATCCCACAGAAGAACTTAGATAACTTTTGTTTGATTTTGTCACTTTAATTAAACTTCCAATATCTGCTTTCCTTAAATCCTAAACTCTGTAGGCTTTCTTGTGATGTATCACAAAGTCTTTTCTGTTTTTCACAAAACACATGTGAACAAGCCACAAAGCCAAACATTAAAACAACAGAAACCTTTTGCAGATGATTAATGGCTTTCATTCTAACGGCTGGACTCTCCACGTACAGCTTCAGTTTTGACATAAATTACGAGTAGCATTAACAGTAAAGTCTGTTTATGTGCCAAACATTAAGTTGACAGGATGTTGCCAGTAAAAAATCTTGGAGTATCATGAAACATCTGACGGTATATTTATGTTAATATTTGATTTGAGAAAAATGACAAGGTATTCAACAGATAAAATTTCCTACAGCCGCCCGTATTTACACGTTGTTTTTTTTTTGCCATGTTTTTGAGTTTGGCAATTTATCTTAAAAAGCTTGAAAAGTTTATTCGAAATGTCACTTACATATTACTGTTTATAATTGAAATTTGATTCCTGTGTACCCTTAGTACCTTATTACATTTAATGTTAGATAAAGTTTTCAAGAAGGCTTAAAAAATGAGTGAAGGCGTCTTGAAAATGAAGTGTATATAAATTAGGGTATTTATGAGCTCTTTAAGTTTGGATAAGGAGTCAGACATTTTTACGGGCGAGATCAGGTAATCATTCTGTATTTGGTGAAGGAGGTGGGAAGGTCATAGTGAAGTAACTTATCCATAGACTATGATGTAGAAGCTATATGTTGATAGGTTTAGGTTGTATGCATCATAAGTACCATAAAATAAGTTTCCAGGTGAAAGGAATCAGATTATCAACTCCATATCGTCGCTGTTTCTTAAGAACCTCGTAACTCAGAATGATGTTGTTGTGGAGAATAAAATGTACCGAATCTGATGGGCAGAGTCTAGTATAGCTTATAGACGATTTTTTTGATGAAATATCTTGTAGGTCTGATCTATTCCAAAACCATAATTATGAGTCTTGTGTCTCCTGAAAATATTTTCTGAGTTTTCAGGGACTAGAAATACAGCGACGATATGTCCCATCTAAAAAAATTCATCATAAGTCAAGTACCGTATTACCATACACTAGCTTAACGTAACACATAAGAAATTACCCAAAGTACTGTATGAGCGTCTTAAACTATTCTTCAAAACTTCAGTGGGAGAGTACCAGTGTGACTTCTTCAAGAAGAAAAGAAAAGATCATCCGCAGTCTCTCAGCTCAGGTTTCTCGTGCAGTCAAGCACCGCCACCAACACCCACCGGTTCTAAAAAACAGTCAAGCCACTGGCGTCAGGTTATAGGAGCAGCACGCAAGCTCCTCAAAACAGCAAATGGAACCTAGTCACCAAAGCACATGGAATTGTAGAAGTGTTTAAGCAGCATTTCCAGCATCTGATTAGTGGGCATTATTTAGAGGAAACGTGAGACCGGTCAATGACGATCCAGTCCCAGCCCCCAGTACTGAAGAGCTTAAGAAAGCCATCCACAAGCTTAAGAACAACAAATCCGCTAGCTCGGATGGCGTACCTGCGGAACTCTTCAAGGATGGAGGAGATGTCTTGAGAGAATGCATGCATTAGCTCATCAACCAAGTTTAGGAGGAGGAAAATATGCCCTAAGACTGGTCAAATAGCTCATATGCCCAATCTACAAAAAAGGCGATCCTATGTCCTTCAAAAACTACAGAGGCTTATCCTGCTTAATGTTGTCTACAATATCTTATTCACCGTACTATGTGAGCGTCTAAAACATTTCTGCAACACTATGATCGGCACGTACCAGTGTGGCTTCAGAGCAGGCAGATCAACGATAGACCAAATCTTCACACTGATCACCCACCATCTTTTCATCGACTTTAAAGCCGCATATGATAGCATAAGTCGCCAAGAGCTTCTACTGGTGATGGCGGAACTCGGCATCCCGAAAAAACACATGACGTTACAAAATACGCGGTGCAACGTGCCAATGGGTAACAGATCATCCAAGATATTCCAGACGGGTACACTGTTCAGACAAGGAGCTGCGCTATCATGTGATTTCTTCAACCTAGTCATGGAGCAGATGGTGCGCAAGAGTGGTGCTAACCTGGAAGGCACTGTCTTCAACAGGTCTTCCCAACTGTTTGATTATGCGGACGACATCGATATAATCCAAGCGAGCTGTGCTAGAAGCATTCAGAGCTATTGATGAATAGGCGAAACGCGTTGGTCTTGAAGTGAATGAGGACAAAACAAAATATATATATGCTATCAACAAACAAAGCCTTCGCCTAGAACAAAACGTCACTGTTGGTTGCAGTAATTTCGAGGTAGTCAAGGAGTTCACCTACCTCGGAACAAACATCAATTCCACGAGCGACACCTTAGTGGAAATCCGACGAAGAATTACCCTAGCGAACCGCTGCTACTTCGGTTTGACCAAACAAATGGGTTCAAAACTGCTTTTTCGAAATACAAAAGTGCACGCTATACAAAACACTAATTTTACTAGTTCCAGCGACGAGTGCTCGACGATAAGTAAAAAAGAGGAATTGATACTGGTTCTTCCAAGAGCCAAAACACGTCGACTACACTGGCTCGGTCACATCGAACGAATAACCAAAAACGCTCCAGCCAAGAAAATCTTCGAATTCTAGCCCCCAAGTTTGAGACAACGAGGAAGACCGAACCTCCGCAACAGGCACAGGCACCAGGCGGCAGAGACCCTCCAATCAAATTCAAGAAAAAAACTGTTTCATTAATCTCAAAGCTTGGGATACCGGGAATACTGATTCAGTTCTGTGAGTTGCACTTCCAAGTTGCAATCTAATCCATCACAGAGTAGCTCTTACGAACCATTCCAAACTTACACAGGATTGTAGTGAGGACATGCACTATAAAATGTTTCAATCTTTATCTGCTGTAGAAAGTGCGCACCTGCTTCAACGTGACGTAATAAATACCATCACGCCGGCGGCGAGTGATGAACATAAAGCCAATTTCACGGTTCCAAAAAACAACCCAATCACTATGTCCACCGACCCGCTTACGAAAATGAAATATTGGACAGTGATATTATAACGCTTTCGGAGCTTAAATCAATTATTTCCATGGCAGAAGATGTTAAGGCCCCTGGAAGTGACCGAATTCCAAATGAATTTTTCAAAAACGCAACAGATGAGTTCCTGAAATGTCTAACTATAACAAAATACTTCAATCGACAATAGCCGATCAATTATTTTCCCGCTCTTCAAAAAGGGTGATAGGATCTGTCTACTACAGTTTCAAACTTGGGTAGGACTGATACAAGAATGCAATCCAAGTCAATTTATTGAAGATTTGCTGATTATTATGTCTGCCATGTGGACTCTCTTTTGATGGTTTGAAAATTAAAGTTCTGTTGTACGCGGATGATTTACTGCAATTGACAGAGTCTCTTCAACTAATGATCAACAAATTGTGTGGCTATTGTTTTCAGTGGAACTTGCCTGTCAACCTAGGTAAGTCAAAAACTATGGTCTTCCGGAAAGGTGCAGTATGATATTATGGATAATTAGAGAGGGCCAAATAGAAACAATGAGTCAAATTAATGTAGAGCAACAATGAATAAATAGCATAAAGAGTAGTTTTCTCTTTTCTCCGTAACTAAGTCTAATAGTTCCTAGTTTGCGGATACTAAACATTTTGCTCTTCTTTTTGATTTAAGTCCGAACAACATTAAATCGAGGAAACCATATTAATATATATACGTGGCTTGAAGGTCTCCACCAAATGAACGCAGATGCCAGAGCTCTTGGCTAGGATACCTGAAATTAGATTCTTCACGATTGTAGAGAATGGGAATCTGAAGTGTTTCAGAAGAAACTCAGGCCGGGAGTAAAAAAGTGATTGAATTCCAATTATTACTCGCACATAACCCCAAAACTGGAATAGGTCTTGAGAGAGCACTCATTAATTAAGACTCAAACTGACTTTAATGCCCTATCAGTACTACTGGGTAGGACGAAAACAAATTATGTTGTCACACATTTACGAACCGATCACTATAATAATAACAAAAGCAGGATAAGATTCCTTTGGTTTGGACTTTTATTATCTAACCTTCGATGAATCACTAGTTGGCAAATCGCGTATATTAATTATTTGAGCCATATTCCTTCACCATAAAATGGCTCTTTGTAGAAAAAATTCTATTAACATTTGTTTGAAATTTCCATCGAATCCCGAATGTGTGCTACCATCCACCCAATCTGGCTGGTCTCACTCAAGTGTTTTTAGGTGAGCTTATAAATCCTAGGAAACTAGACATTTTGTATGTATCATCATACTGCCTGCTTACTACTCAGGATAAGATTATCCTACTTTTTTTTCAGGAATGGATACTCTCAACTTACCGACATAACAGTATACAGAAACGGTGGCCCTAGAGGCGAAAGGTAGATGATAACTCTCTGTATCTGACACCCCTATTATGGTTGTCAATTATCAATTGATATTTGATAAATATTGAAATTTGGTACTTTTAAACTCAATTTTATTTAAGAAATTATCAACTATCTGATAATAGTAGTCAATTTTATCTCTGTTCACAACGCTAAGCATCATTATCGATGACCAAACATTTTTTTAATTGGGTTATAAAATATCGAATTTTATTTTTTATCAATTATCAATTGATAATTGACAATCATAATAAGGGTGTGAGTTACTAAACCTTGTGATTTAGTTACTAAGGTATTATTTTCTACTTTTCACAAAATCGCTGAATATTAACGGTCTCTACCACAAGGAGGTATCTTATAGGTACTTCCGGCAGAATTATTGATCTAAACGTACGTGTCTTACGAGACATTAAAGCTCCAGTTTGATTCTGATTAGCATCCTGTTGGGTAGACGTTCACATACGACTAGAGTAATATAGTACTCTGCGGTGTCATATGGCTAGTGCGTTGGACTACCCCCCTGAAGGTCTTGGATCAATTCCCACCTAGAAACAAAGAATATTTTTTCTTGCAGTGAAACTTACTTTGCGAGGAATTCAAAAATCCTCTCAGAGTATTATCTTGTGTTGAAAAGGGCTTCTTATCCGACGTTAGGTTAGGTTCGAAGTAATTAATATGCTTTCGGGACAGAACCAACTATGTGGTCCAAACCATTTCTAAGCAGATTATCAAAAGCAGCTGGTGGCAATATGGCCCTGGTGAATGACCTAGCATATTAGACGAAGGCTTGGATCAGAGACGGAGATTCTTTTCTTTCGTACTTTACCGTCGTCATGTCTGCACTACTATGGGAAGATACTCGTAAGAGTGAAATATTACCTAATTATTTTTTCCGTCATTATGCATGTCCAATTATTACCTTCTGTAGGCCCTTTATAATTGCTATTGATCCAGTGCTATATTAATGTTGTCAGTTGACCTCACTGGATGTCAAATATTCGTTTTTGGCCTCAGGATGGAAGCATTGGCTTAGCATTAGATACTATGGTTTCTTGGCCTGTTTTTGTAGGAGCTTCCATCGATATAACCTGTCAATCGTCAGTAGAAAACTGGAACTTCGACCTCGAAAGAGGCTCCCAAGAATTTTAATACGGACTTTGGGTCTGGTGGGGAGGTTACTTTTGGTGGAAACTTTCAATATTACCCCCTCAAATAACACCATCATATTTTCGTCTATCTTGGATTTTAGTCATACCACGGTGGCTTCGAACCCCTTGACAGTCGATAAGGGCCGAACCAGTAGAGGCACGTAAATCTATGTTAGTAAATTCAAGAATCTTTACCAACACATGAGCCCACTGCTCGTTGGTTAGCGGTCTTTTTAAGCTCCTGAAGGCTCTGTGTTACCTGCGCTGTGGGCGTCTAAAGCTTTTTAGTGGCAGAAATTGGAGGTGCTGTCGATTCATCCATCATATTCCTCTTACTACCAGTCACTTCTAGATTTTTACCTAACCAAGAATCTTCTTGGCTGAGCAATAACACTTCCAGTCCCTGAGACAAAGCATATATTTTAATATCGCCATGATTATACCTGTGCTCATCCCTCTTGGCATTTTCTATCCTTTTGAGATCTGGTCTCAGATCCCCTATACCACGTTCTGCATTTTCGGATGAACCAGTTTTTCCCCGATCGGTGTTGGCCTTTTGAAAAAGGTTCCCATCGAGGTTCTACAGAACCCAGGGCCATCCGTAAAGACTTTGGTTAATTAAATTACATTAGAACCTTTATTGGGATTGGAAGTAGTAGTGTCATGATTTGGCCGGGACTCACTGTTATAGCCTTAAAGTTAATTGAAATTAGTTAACTTATTGGTAGCACTTGATTTTATTCATAAAACTAATTATTATTATCGATAACATGCATAATAATCGATTTACGTTTTAATATGGCGTAATATCTTTCTTCTTGTTTAGACCACCAACGTGTTAACTACCATTGTGACAAGTATCTTTTCATTTTACATAACATTTACAACACTCACCTTGAAGGGGTTGTTCTTTTTTGGGCAGAATAATGTCATCTGTATCCGAGCTGGTGAAGGATGGACAGTTATTCGTATACGGTTTTAATCGTCGAACGCGATCCCCATTACAAACTCCCACAGTACCGTCCTCAGAGTCAGTGAAATACATGAATTATTCAGAGAGCACTTCATCGATTTTACTGACAAAACTTCTAGAGGCAGGAATGCAGTCTTTTGCTTCTTGCGTCATTTTGTCACTGGTGTCTTTGCTTCGATAGAAGCTAACATGCCGGTGCGTGTCGGCCGTGACTTCTGTCGACACTCGATTGGTATAACCCCACTCGATTTTTTTCCTCAATATTGAATGTTTCCATCATTGATTTTATGCATTTAGAAAACATTTGGTTTTCTGGGTTGTTCCATCTCTCAGCTGGTTTGCTGGAGTAAGCCCCCCTTCCCACACCACATCAATGTGCAAATAATAGGAGGGACTTCTTATTTTAGTTGTTCGGATTCTGTACAAAATATAGGTTTCCTCCACTTCCATTCCTTCTGACAATGCACACGGGAATGGTTCAATGGTTGAATATTGAATTCAAAGTTGTAAGTCATTAGGTCCTCGTTCTTTATTTCTGTTGGGCCTTAAATTTGATTTTTATTTTTTAAATATGAAAAGAACTGACTTTCCAGCAGTTGACCTCTTGTAAAACTTTTCTCTGACCGTTTCTTTAACCTTCTAGCAAATTACCAGCACACAGACATAGCACCGTTTGATGCTGATAAAACCCTCTTTGTCTTTAACTAAAAAACATAATCTCAACTGACCCAGAAAGAAAGCACTTTCCCAAAGATTAACATTATTTAAGCCAATATAACCTCTATGTACGATTTGCAAGGATATATTTTGTTTTTATTTCAAGGTATGCCAAACCCAGCAAAAAAGTTTCTGCTTTGTACCGGAAGGATTCCCTAAGGACTGGGATAATGCAAAATACAAAGATTTCTCCTATATCGAGAACAAAGAAATAAAATTAAAACGTTTTTCATCGTCTATCGTTGTATTTGGATATGCATGTGTGTCCGTACGTTTACGGTACAAGGCGAATAGCGATGCGTATCTCTTGTTAACCGGTCGGATGAATATCCGTTTTTGAAATGATAAAACCCTTTCGAGTGATAAGTTACTTTGCCAAGCAATATTAATGGCCAAACTTTGAGACCCGGTAGGAGAAAAGGGATGATTACCCGGCCTTAACATGATGACTGCGTATTTACTTAATGTCGTAACAGTAATCTCGGTTGATCGATGTTTATTTTATGTGAGATAATTTAAAACTTTTTCTAGCACGAACTCAATCAATATTTTTTTGAGTTAATCATTTGTGTTTATTAGGCGTAGGTATTTGTTTAGGGAAAAGCGAAATTCGCTGCTGTGGGAGAATTCGCTAAGCAATTAATTACCATGGTATTGAACTTGAAAGTGAAGAGAATGGTTAATAATTTCGTGTTTGGTGGGAATTAAGATTAATTAAGTTTTAACAAAGAAGAGTTTGCGAATTCTTGAGTTAATTTATGGTATGACTTCCCAAATTCCGACCAACGAACGCGGAGGTAGGTAATTTTTTATTCTTCAAAGCTATTCAATATCAATGAACTTATTATCTTTTCAAAGAGGCAAATTCAACGAACGAAAAGGACGAAGAACATTGTGTTCTACTCGTATTTATGCTCCCCAAATTAGTATAATGGAACGATAAATTGTAAGTGTTAGAATCAGGGTTGCCGAAGTACTACAATTGCAGTATCTTAACTGCTTTTAGAATTTTTTGATTGTGGTTTATTTGTATAGACCTATCAGGGTCATTTCACGTCATTTCTACGAGAGATAACCTTTCCTTCAAATCGTTTATTCAGAATATCAATTGTGGCGTCCAGCTCTGTGGCACGAAACGCCGTTCTGATGGAACCACAAGTCGTCTAGGTCCATATTATATTTCAATTAATGACATTCGAAATTAGATCATTGTTCTGTACCGTTCGACTTGGATGGTGACCGGCTCACTAGCGTCCTTTTCAATAAGTAGTACTGACCAATGACCCAAAATAAAATACAAACCAAACGGTAAATTTTTGAGGATGCTTTGATACCTGGTGCACCTTGTTTGGGTTAGTGTCGTCCCATATAGGGCAATTTTTCTTGTTAATACGGCCATTATCAAAAAATGCGTCTCGTCGCAATAGATGATTTTTCAGCCATTAGGCTCCTCTTCCAATTTCCAAACTCTTCGAAGTCCAGGCAGGGTACACACGTCATTGTCTATGGTCATGAATCTTGTCTGTTAGATCTTGTTAAGGGTGTAGGCCCTAGTATCGACGCAAAATTCGCCAAATTGAAGACTGCGAAAGGGCGAGTTCTTGTGCATGGTGATGATATTCACACTCTCGCACGAATATCGGCTAAAATTTGGCAATCACACGTGGAATAATCGAATGTGAAGGACCACGGCTACTAACGATTGCACTTACGAACACTTCGTTTTATCATTTGTACCTGCTGTTCAATCGGATATCTTTCTATGGTGATTACAGCAGATAGCCGTCACCAGAAGAACATGGCCGACACAAGTGACCGAAATAAAATCACGTAAATATTGAAAAACTCTTTATAAAAAACTTGAAAAAATTCATTTTTATTACTATTCTCCTCTCTAACCGTACCCGAACCACATTTTCTATGAACATACCCTTCAAAATAAAGTATAGTTGCGGAAGCTATAAAAAAAGTGCTTTTATCGAAAATTTTCTAATTTTGCTTGAATTTCATCAGGTTATTTTTGTTGTTTTTTCTTTCTGTCTATTTTATTGTAAACATTTAACTTTGACATTTTCAATGAATTCCAATTTTAATGGCCGCGTTCAGAAATCTTTTCAAAGAGATCTTAACAGTTTGATGTTGTTTTTGCAACAACAGCTCATGGTAGCTGAACTTTTTAAAACAGGTTGATGAACCACTCAAATAGGTTCATGAAAGCAAATAATGGATTTCACTAGGGTGTGTTCGTAAACATTGTACGTGAGTTTTTACCTAATTTCCTGCAAATTATTGAAATCACCTCTTTTTGAAATTTGAATTTGTATGAGGAAACGAAATGATTTGGATTCCAATTTCGAAGTTTAGCTTTAGACTTTTTTCGCAATTTGTAATACGAATATTTTTTTTAAAATGCTCAAAAGATTTAGCTCTTACAATTTTTTAATTTTTAGCAAACACAAAGTGCCACTGATTTTTAAAATCATTTTCACGTTTTCAGAGAACATTCTCAATCGCCATGAGGTTAACTGACGTGTCCAACTCCATTTTCTTAGAACTAGATCTTTATTGGATGGCCTGCCTCATGTTCTCAAAGAGTCCTCTGTTCCACTGATGCTCCACTTAGGTTGGGTTCAGTCAACAGGTAGGCGGCATGGAGAGAAAGAGATAATTTAAAAAAGACAAATTAAAATTACAGAGGGGACTTGACAGCTCAGTGCTGGGGTGTGGGTTTAAAACCAATCAGAAAGCTCTAAAAATTATTGCGAACGAATGCACAATTATACAAATTTTGCTCTCATTTTAGTTAGTCTTATTAGATATAGGAAGCTTACATTGAAATTTTGTCAAAAACGTATGTACGTTGAACTGAACATAACTAAAATTGCGTATTGAACGTGCCGACTTATGAATCAAAATAAGACCGCACCCCTGGAGTAAACGCCAAATTGGAGACTAAAGGCCATTAAACCAATTATTTAATAAGTTCAATTTAATGCTCCTAAGTCTTCTACTTATCCTGTTTTAAAAATTAAATAAAATAAGAACTTAAGAAGATAATTAATATTAATGGCGGAAATTTTTAAACGCCTAAGTCTTAAGGAATCAGTATGATACTACTTATTTAAAAACTTAAAATAACAAATTTAAACAGGTTTAAAAAATTTAAATTAAATAATCAAATAGCCGAATAAAAAGATAAATTACTTAAGCTAATAATAAAAAAAAAAACAAAAAATTATTGTTTTATACTAATTTTAAGGTTAATTTTGTAATTTTGCGCCAATAATTTTAGATACCTAATTTTCAATTTTTTTTAATATAAACTTAATTTTAGTTTTTGTTTTTTTTTTGTATATTTGTTTTACTGCTGTACTGCTGTGTAGTGCCTTTTCAAAAAATTATACGACAGCCCTGGTTAGAATTTAGCTCTTCCTAAGGAATTTCCAATAGAGACGAAAATTTGTTAAACTTGAATAATGCAAGTTGTGTGAGAGATTAACGAATATTGTATTTTATTTGAAAATCCTGAAATGACACCTTCGAATGACAGTAGGTCTGTAATAGCCGCTAGGGGCCGGCGAATAGAAATTTTCGATGATTCTGACGCATAGATGAAGTTGAATTTCAGCAAAAGCACCGAGTTATATTGACTTTGCATCTTTAGTGATTTAGTCCTGCAACTTTAGGAAACCCTTCAAGAAAGAATCTCACGGGTCAAATTATAAAATATCAGATAGTTCATCTCACCTCTACATCAAATTACTCCTTCAGAATGCTTATTTTGGCATCAGTTGTGTGGCAAGTAGCCTCTACCTGTTGGAACTACATAATTGCTCACATCCATAACACCCATTGGGCAAAAATAAATTGGTAATCAGTAATCCATCCCGCTGTCCGTTGATGGTGATGGCAATTTTATAGTTGTGTACGGGCTGATGGTGCAGCCAGAAATCCAGAAATTTTGCTGTTTCAAATAATAAAGTTTTTCTATGCATGTGTTGCTCGCCTTTGTAATTTACCATGGTGATTTGACTTTGATAACTTAAAGAAAATTAACAACTAATAAAACAATATGGCCGCCATGAACTGTCAAATCCACCCGTTTCTATTAGAAAATCCTTTGCTAATATACATAACTATCTAAAATGTATACCAGAGAGCCGGGTCTGAGTACAATAATAAAATTTCCTCATAACTTTGTTTGGTAGGAACCGTTATCTTTGGACTTACCGCACATAGAGTGGGCTCTGTATGAAGATTCAACTTATAAAAAATCCTCTTTATTATCTTCGCAATCTAAGCTCCTCCGTCTTGACAGAAATATCACAACTGACTAACAGAAGGTAAGAAGGTAAGGTAAGTAAAAGCTAATTCTGAAACTTCTAATATACTTGTTAATAAATACCATCCTTCTTTGGATTTATTACTTGACTTAAGCAATAATATTATTGAAAGCTGTGCATGTAGAGCTTATCATTGCTCTTATGCCCATGACTTGATAAAGGCAAATTTTCAACTGCTTTCAGAAGAATAAAGTAGATTTGATGTAGATGATATATCGATATCTGCAGTTACAAGCTTTTGTACTATCCTTCAAAACTGCATAAATAATCATATCCCCACAAAAATGCTTAAAATAACGAACGAATAACGAACTGCCTCTCATGGTAAGAACTCTCGAAAACTCTTTACACTAACTTTGTAAATGCCAAGTGTAGTTCTTTAGAAGAGGACCCTAATAAATTTTGGAAATTTGAAAATACGTACATTCAAAGTTCTTTATAACGAACTTCCTTATAAAGTAATTTCCCTTTTAGCGAATTTAATTTTGCTCCCCTTCCCCTTACAGCAATATCTCATTTGAATTAAGTTCTTTATACCAAAATTTTCTTTATAATTGAATTGGACCTCGAAGGCAAAGTTTTTTCTTTATAAAGAATTTTTAATTTTGCTGAAGCAAGTTTAAACAGAAACCAAACAAAAAGGTGTGAGTGCCGGGATTCACGGTTGAGATGTGTAAACATCAACGTTCGTCCAAGTGCCGAATTTTTGTAATCGAACGTACCCAATAAACATACCTACATAATAATACAATCGTTTTTAAATATTAAAAACATTTTTTCTAAGAAATAAAAACGTTTAATATAATAATAATAAATTAAACTCAATGAAAATCATAAATTAATGTCAAATTTAATTTATCTATTAGTTTGTGACTTCTGTTTTATTTAAATCAAGTCACTTAAAACCAAAAAGCCTTTAGATAGATGAATGTAGCTCTATACAGATGTAATGTCATTTTTATTTGGCATTTGGCAATCCAGAGATTTTCTCCGACCCTTTTTTGAATTCTGAAGATTTCGAAGTTTGGTGTGACTGTATATAAATTTGCAAAAATATTTAGAATACAAAACTAATGAAATATTTTAAAATTTAATGCTAGCTACACATGAGGCAACCGTTGGAGCAACGTGTTTCGATTGTTCACTACACACGTGGCAACTGTTGCCGCAACCACAGTATTACGTGTAGCTGTGAACAGAAAAGGCATAAGCGGAAGAAAAATAAAATTAAATTAAATTTTTGAAATGAGTGATGTTATACGTGAGATCAATGCAATTATTATAATTGACGAACTTCTGTACGATAAGAGGAAATGCAAACAAAAAAGAAGAAAATCTGTTCAAAAAATTGCCTTTTAATCAAAGAAGAATTTTCGAACGAAAGGCTCCTGAAAGAGTTGAAAACAAATGAGCCAGTGGACTACAAAAATTATATGAGAATGGATGAAGCCCTATTCGGAAAACTGTTGAACTTGCTTAAATTCAAAATAACAAAACAAGATACCGTAATGAGAGATGCAATATCAGCAGGAGTCAGACTGGCGATAACTTTGCGGTATCTTGCAACAGGAAACTCTTTCGCAGACTTAAAATTTTCGACAGCGGTATCTCCACAAGCTATTGGGAATACTCGTATTGTCATTGAGACTTGCGAAGCCATCAATGAAGCTTTAAAGGATTACATTAAGGTTTGTCTGTTGATTCTTTTTGCTCAAGTATTTGAAATCAATATAAGATTTTTTCAGGTACCGAAAACTTCGGCTGAATGGTTGCGGTTGTAGCTGCCAAATTTTATGAAAAAAGCAAGTTTCCCCATTGCTTCGGAGCCCTAGATGGAAAGCACTTTAGAATAAAAAGACCACCGCATTCTGGCTCCAACTATTTCAACTACAAGAAAACATTCAGCATTGTACTGATGGTGATTGTAAAGAGCAACTCCGAGTTTCTGATGGTGGACATTGGCGCAAATGGTAGAATTTCAGACGGTGGTGTCTTTAATAACACCAATTTTTTCTTTTTTAAATTGGAAGAGAACCAACTTAGCTTACCAGCACACAGTCCAGTAATTGGTGAAACACCGATTCCATTTGTTTTTGTGTCGAATGACTTTGCTCTTCGTCCAAACATAATGAAGCCTTAAACTCACATAGTGGCTTATCGCCCTCACAAAATTTATTTAACAAAAGGCTCAGTTTGGCAAGAGTAGAAGTGGAAAATGCACTTGCAATACCATCGTTCTTTCGCCCGAAAAAGCTAGCAAAGTAGTATTAAGTTGTTGCTACTTGCACAATTTCATAAAGAAAGAAATCGGTTCAGCTCATAATGGCGAAGAAGATATTCCTGAAAATTTACTGCTAAATTTGGAACCAACTTTGAGTAGGAATTCACTATGTGAAACAAAAACCGTACGGAACAATTTATGCGAAGCCATGTATTCCTAAGCCTAAGAAGGTTTTTAAAGAAATTCAAACATGTTTTTATTTTCATATTTTTATTAGTTATATATGTATTGCTTATTATTTATTACGCAAATAATAAAAAAACAATAAAAAAAAGAAAGTAATTAAATTTGAACTAATTGAAGTCTGGATCGGAAAATAGGCCGTGAATTTGCTCCACCAGAATCTTCTACGTGCAAGACTAGTGGAGAAGTCGATTGATCAAAGTGAATTGGTGTCGAATGAGAAATAGACCCACTGTTTGAAATATCGCTCACTGATATTATTTGTGGAATTTACCTGTATTCAGTACGCCGGAGTGGGTACGTGGGCGTTTGGGTCTGCACAGAATTCAGCTTCAATTTCTTCAGCTCCCCCCAACAAAAATTTCGTCGCAAGCCTTTTTCGCAAAAAGCTTTTGTTGCACTGATAATTTACGATATGAGCAGGCCCAGGCCTTTGCATAAATAGCGGCTTCATCCTCTTCTTCTTTTTGTAACAAATTTTCAATATGCCTGGTAGCTTTTCGCAATAGATCGTTCATTTCACAATTTTGTGAGCCTCTCGGTTTCTTCGCGCTTGGCATAGGACTCTGAAGAAATGAGTAAGGTAAGAAACAATGATATAAATTACAAAGAGTGTTTTCGGCAGTTTTCCGTTGCCTGCCTGCCTGTCCGTCCGTCCTTCTTTTAATAAACAACAAAAATCGTTATACTGAAAGTTGGTCTTTATACAAGGAATTGCGAATTCTACCTATGAGACATCTTTATATTTTTAAAGTTCTTAAAGAATTTTTCAAGCAAAGCGGTAATATTCCTAGTAGAAACTCGCCGCTATATAATTTAAGAATAAACTACATGCACCTTGCAAATGAACCCACTGCCTACAAAATTCATTTCTATAACTTTTATACTGCCGCAGCACCAAAGTCATTTAATAAATTACCTGTGTCTATCAGAACAACTCAAAACTTAAACTCTTTCTTAAAAAAAGTAAAAGACTGGCTTTTCACAATTGACATAAATTCTATTGAAAACTATTGTTGAAATATGTATCATAAATTTTAAAATCATAAAATGTATCATTTGCTGTTACTTTCTTCTGAATTTTTTGATGAATTTGTATTTATTTTTCGATATCAGTTTTAACTATCTCTGAAATATTTATTCATTCTCCTTAACTTTTGAATCTTATTATTATTATATTGCTGATTGTTACCCCACAACAGTTTCTAATTATTGTAAAATTAATTCACAAATGTATCATTCATCACTAACTTGCAAGTTAAAGAATGATAACTATTATTTATTTTTTCTTACTCTTGTACTAGTTTTAAGTTGGAAATGAAAAAAGAATGAATAAATAAAAAAATATTCTAAAATATTTACCGTTCAGGCGCACTCATCGTCAGAACTTCTAACTGTGGTGATTCCAGGCTCAAGCATCTCGAAATCTCTCAAAAAATAAAGGGCATCAAAATACCATAAACTTGGTTGATAAAGCTCATCAGCACCAGCGCCACTTTTTTCACTTTGAATTTTTTTTTTAATTCGCGTCGGTTACCAGTGCGCATGTTTTTGATTCTGGCTTTCACCGTCTCAACTGTAGCATTTTCATCAATGTTATTATATTCGTTTTTTAACTGTTCATATGCTTTTTTCAGATTTTTGTTTTTATATTTTTCACTATTTACGTCCCATAACTTCCAAATTTTTGTATTCGTTAATAAAATTAACATAATTTTCACTATCTAAAACTGCCATTTTTTTTTTTTTTTTTACTTTATATTTATATAAGTCTGTACGAACCTTCTTGATCGCTTGTTTCCGACGAACTGAACGAGTATATCAGGGTTCAGATCGGACTTTACTTCGATCGAAGTAGATCTAATTCGATTTTGAGAAAAAAATGTAATCTACTTCTCTACTTCTCTTTTTTATGATCTACTTCTCTTTGAAAAAATTCTTAACCAACATATTTAAAGACAGCGCTGATCACTTTGTATTACATAAAAAACAATTTAGGATTTTAAACGTAAGCACCGTGAAAAATTTAATGTTTTCTAGATCACTTACAGAAAATCGTAAAGATATTTATGACCAACCATTTGAATTGATAAAATTCATACAAAAATACAAGTTCGTTGAGAATTTTTTTTTTCAAAAAATTTCAAATTTCCTAAAACTACGAGTACTTCGAAAATTTTGCATCTATGTACTTCAGTTTTTTTCCATATTTACTTCGAATATTTGAAGCCTTATTCCGAACCCTGGAGTATATACTGTAAGCAATGATACACACGAAGCAACGCAACGGTTGTAGCAACCGACCGAAAATATCAACATTTTTTGATATTTCAGCCAAAACGGTTGAAACAACACGAAAATCAATGTGCAACACAGCTACACACGAAGCAACGGTTGCTTCAACATGGCTGTGTTGCTGCAACGGTTGCCTCGTGTGTAGCTAGCATAAAAGCTTGAATATATACATACATATGTACATATGTATATATTAACCTGTTCCTCTAAATATTTTTCTTCTACATCCTGCACCCTCCACGAGGTTCTGCACTTTTGGTTTTTTGATTTTTTAGTAAAACGTCAACTGCAATCATAATATCATCATCACTTGATGGCGAGGAAGAGGATTCCAAGAAATTATGCAAGTACATACATATGTAAGTATACAGTGGCGGCTGGTGGGTTGTTGAGCAGGTGGTGCACATTACTTACTCACTAAGTAGGTATTAAGATTAGAAATCGCAAAAAACAACAATTTACATGTATATGTCGATTTTTTATTATTTTGTATAATTTCTCGAAAAATTTCGACCATCTATAACACTGACACACTTATTACATTTAGCAAGGAATCATGTTTTTTATTTTTTCACTTATATGCGTCAAATCGTGGATTCAGGTAACTTTATTTTAAAAAGATTTATTACTGTCTTTAATATACCTAATCACTGTTAATTTTATCCCACACCACACACTGTACACAGTACAGAATCCAACCAAAACCAAAATAAAAAACAATTACTAACCTAACTCCTACAAACCTACACTATTTAACCAGTCACGGATAGAGCGAAACAACATTACATATTCGCAGGCGCAGCGCATTCTAGTCAAACATCGGCTGCTCTAGTTATTCTTCGGTTCTCGTGCGCTGCACGAGAGCAGGCTAATTTCTCGATACATTTCAATGAAATATCTTTTGTCTCACGCCTCAGGGATACTTGCTTGTAACTCATACAAGTTATATTAGCAGTCCTCGTGCGCTCGCCGAAGCGCACGAGAATTTTTACTTACAGGGAAAGTAAGTCTTAATAGTAAAGCAAAGCGCTTACATTGTTTCGACATAATTGGAAATTTTACTTGTTTGTGTTCTTGTGTTTAAAAAATAAATATTAATATGGTAATCTAAAAATAAAGATGCAGTAATATTTTGTAATTTTTAAATCTTTTGAATTGGTGGTTCAGCGCACGAGCGCACTTAAGGTACAGCCGCCACTGTAAGTATATGAAATCAAAAATAATATTTGTTTTAAAAAAAATGACAACTGTCGAGTTTGACGTTTGTGAATGTATTTAAATGATTATGTGAGTGCTTCTGGTTCCGATTCTGATTTCAAGTCCAAGGGTTAATTTCTCTTCTTTACAGAATCAGAACTGTAATATTTTTCCCAATTGAACGCTTTCAAAAAGGTCCAGAAGACTTCCGGATTGCCAAATGAAAACAACATAAAGTGCCAGTTATATATGTACATGCATTTAAACTTATCATTGACTTTTTATTCGTTAATTTCAAGACAGTGGTCACATTGGACTAACTATTAATCTGACGTCTCTGTAGTAGAGTTTCAAAGTAAAAGAACGAACCTATTTATGTATCTCAAAAGTTAAATATTGCAAGACAAATAGCGCAACACTGGACTCCGTTACGTAACGTAAAGCTTATTAGAATTATGTTTAAACAGGGATGTTGTTTGATACAACGTTAAATTTGTACACCTTTATTCAAACAGAGATGTTATCTGATACGAAATAGACTACCCTTACACGAAAATGGTTTTTAATGTCAGTTTCGCTGTTGGTTTCCTTTCGATTGCGTTGGTGCTTTTAAACCAGAAAAAAAGAAAAAACGATAACTCCATTAAATTTGTTTGACAATCACGGCACGATGAATATTTAATGGATGAAAACAGGAACGTTCCTATTCGTCATGGTGCACGAAAATATTATACTTTAGGGTGACTTTGGGAATCTGATGTAAGCGTAACGGGCTACACGGAATGTAAAACCATAATGATCTACACGGAACGTATATCTAGGTTTTACCCACGTTCTTGAATTACCCTACTGCCGGCATATCTAGATGTTTACACAATAAAAACAATATACGTTTGCTTGTGGATAAAACAATGTTCAAATGGGTGGAGATAAATATTAAAGGATTTTACCACTCTCGGCCATGACGAGCCTCATAAATACGAGCCGTTTAGGCTTATCTCACTTACATATTTGGTCTACCATACCATCAATAGAAGTCTGATCGAAATCTCGAGTAAAAAGGAAGAAAGGAATCGATGCTCTTTGTTGTGGTAAATTTTACAATAAAACAATATTTTCACGACACACTGTCGCCGTACCCCTGTCAAATTTAAATGTTAGTTGCACTTGTCAATTTCTTTAATGAAGAAACTGACACATCTTAGGCTATTTAAATGATAAAGTTATAGTTCTAAGGACAATTGAAGATATTGTGAAAGCTTGTCAGTCGCCGAAATCCTACATTAGTATTTCATTGAAATTGACATTTCTATATAGCAATACTCTATAAGGTTTTTCTAATAATAATTATCACTATATTTTTTCTGTTTACTATTTTGACAGTTAATAGTAAACATAGGTTTATAGTTAAAAGATTAAATGCAAAGTAACCAAATTGCTTTTTTCGGGGCTGAAAACATGGAATGAAAATATTGGACATTGTAGGCATTCTTCTAAGTAATTTCGTATTCCTACTTGACAGATAGAACGAACCATATACATACATGTAAACAGCATTTAGTGTAAGGTGTCATCAGAAAGTATTAGGAGTGATGTCGATTGGAAAGTTAGTTCTTCTTCCGAAAATAATAAAAATGCATTTGTATTTGATATCAGAATCGAAGCCAGAAATGTTCACAAGTTGACACATATAATACATCAACGTATATAGTTTTCCCCAAATGTTAGAATATTTTGTTGATGACATCAAGAAGTCAAGGCGATGGCTATTTATATTAACCGTCTAATCGTAGATTTAATTTTGAAACTGTAATCGCGTGGAAACCAAGGATCAAAAGAAAAAAAAGGAACGAACACATTTACCCATCAAATTTTATTCTGCAACCCCATTGAATGTCTTTCAACTACAAACACTCCAAAATCTTATCTCCAATATTGTATACACTTCTTTTGCAGACTTACTAATCCCCACTATTCGTTAATAGTTCTTTTTCCTGTAAAAGATGGCTGAATATGCACTAAACAATAAAACACGCCTGTTTGTTTGAACAAACATTATTCAATCACACTAGAACGGCTGAATGGATTCGAATGAAAATTGAAACTTAAGTCAATGATATTGTGAAATTACCTATAGAATACTTTTTATAACTGAAGGAAGTTTATGGGCGGCCAGAGAAGTGGTGGGGTAGCAGCTAGTATTTTCGTATTATTTTCACAATACTTATTATATCAATAAATCAAAAAACAACTTAGCTCTCACTTGCAGATCCCAGATATCTTTATCGAACCATGTGATGATATATATTTTTCCTTTTATTTGTACGATATAAAAGTATATCTGTTTAAAATCTTACATTCAATTACCCATACTCTGAAGCGAATCAAAACAAAAGCAAGAGCTTAATTGCTACTTTCTTATGAACGAAGCAAAAAACGAATCCTTTTTTACAATGAACAATTGTCATTATTCATTTTGAATCCTTTTGCTCTGCAACATCCAACTAAATATATAAAACTAGATAGATAAAACATTATTTAAAATAAGAGCGGATTTTCTCTGTTTCGCAAACTTACTTTTCTATTGTCAGAGATAAATTGTTTTGACTGTGACTAGCTTTGAACATCAGCAAAAGGAAAACATTTTTGAAGTGTTTTTTTTTTTTTTTTTTTTTTTTTTTGAAATCTCCCCTGTGTGGTGTTGTGGTATTGCCAGAACGACAGTGAATCCTTTATCCGGAACGGCTAAGCTCTTTTTATGCTTGACAAATCCTAGTGACATTGTTCTTGCTCACCGACTGAGGAAAAAGTTAGTAGAAAAATACATTTCGTTTGGCCATGGTCAGACACAATTTTTTAATACTTGATTTAATGTTAAGAATATTTTGAGAGTCTGGTTTAATAACGACTAATAATTTAAGAACTTTAATAAAACTGATATGATGAAGGGATGAAGGGATGATTTTATGTGGGTCGCACATACCCAATTACCCATGTCGAGAATAAAGCCGGAAAATTGTGAAATGGATGGTGACTGAATAATTGGAAGTCAAAGTCTTAAAGTTAAGTCAAAGAGGGCATTATATTTTTACTTGCGATATATGTAGGTATTGTTGTGAACAGAGCTTTATACTACTACAGCGCCATCTGTTGGAAAATTGCATATCTAATTTATGGAAGAAACAAAAAGCTCTTTTCCAATGTCAAATGTATTTCCCCTTATTCCAACCATCTGGAACATTCCAAGACGAGAAGCTCCGCGAATTTTCGAGAACAACTAACATGAGTATATATAAGGGAGTGTTCGCGGTGTGCACAAGACAGTTGATTTTTGATTACGGAAGTGTGCAAAACTCTGCTTATTGGATTGTGTAAAACAAGTGTGATTTTAATTTGAATAAAGTATTTGAGTTGATTATAAATTGAGATTTATTGTTGTGATTTGGAAAGTAAAAATAAAGAAGAAATATTAGAAAGAGTAATAAGTTTTATTTAACGAACCTAGCAAAAATATTACAGCATTATAGGGCAAGTTCTTCATTTTTTTTTTATTGAAATCATTAAAGATCGTATTCTTAAAAGATTGCATTCCTTACGCCTTGTTTCCTCCAACTGACTTTTTATCCATATTCGGATTTTTTGCAATATCTTCTAAAGTTTTTTCTTCCGACTATTGACTTAACTCTCACCTCCTTATGGTGAACAGCGGTTGCATTATACCCGAAATACTCAGTGACGCAACTATGACAAATTTTCTTAGACCATTTTAACGGATGACATTTTTGGCAGTACAACCGGAAAGTTAAGTCTACAAGCCACTACATCCGATAACGGACTCGCATGAATAGATATTGCTGCGGTGCGAAAAATGGTGGTAGGAAGGTAGAGATGGCGATAATTTGCAGTCTAACCCTGTGGCCATATTAGCCCTGAAGTGCTTCATTTTGATAACACAGATCATTCGAACCTTTGGAAAGAATTGATATCTTATCGTCCAATTTAGTTTGCGTTCAAAAAATTGGATGTAATAGGTTTCGATAAGTCTTATTGTTATGGTATAATGGATGTCTGCTTTTACACAATCATTAGAAATTCGGATCACTAAATCACCGAACTCATCCGTCCCATTTACACTGTGCCAAGCTAGGCAGCTTGTTGACTGGTACTAAAACAGTATAGCCAATCCAATAGCTCAGGATGTAAAGACTCAAACGGAGGGCACGGCACAGAAGTAACCGAAGTTCGTCCTAAAGCCATTTCGTCGCCTTGAGAAAAGAGATAAATCTTTGATCTTCACTTCCGAAAGTTCATCAATGTCGGCTAGCTTTGCTGCATACTCTCTTATTGGCCGGTGTTCGCCTTCTTTGCAGGTAGCTGCGATTCTGGCTATGTCTTGCATGACTTCATATTAGATCAAGTGTTCGGGATTTATTAAAGGGGGGCCAAATCTTTCTAGTTATAATGCAGTATCTATAAGTTAAACTGCTCCACCGGTTCAATCCCATTCATGTCACAATGGCCCGGAATCCAGATAAGAGTGATATTGTGGTAAATATTGAGGCTAACAAGTTCATTCCGGCATTGCTGGACCAATTTGGAGTACGATGTTCTAAAATGAATTAACAGCCGCCTAACAAAAGCCGTACTCTGGTTCTGGTTTGGACCTTGTTTGAGTACCTTGCATGCTTCCCTGATAGCCAGTAATTCAGCTTCAAAAACCCTAGAAAATTAGGTTAGCCTAAGCCACCTAGATATATCTGATGTCACAGAGAATATTCCTAATACCTTCATCTTCATCTTTGAGTAAAAAAATGTGTCGAAGTCTTTCGTCAACGAGGTCATCATGGCAGTCCGTTCTTGATGGGAACATAACCTTAAAATCCTTACTGATGCCAATCTTAGTTAGTGGGAGTCTAAAAGATCTCTATTAAAACCAACTCCTTAATATTCCTGTGGCCATAAGATTTGGCAATCTAAGAGTTCTATTCCTTTAGTCTTAAAGAACTGCAAGATACCAGATTTAGATACTTAATATGTAAATCATGTATTTAAAAGTTAAGAAAACGCTTAAGGCATCAGTTGTGCAAGATCTCTTAAGGTTGTCGAAACTAGCAGTTCCTTTTACCTTCTTGAGCTTATCGATGCTTTATGCTTTGATTAGCGAGGGCCGCAGCACAAGCCAACCATATATGAGGATCGGCCGTAACACGGCCTTGAACGTCCTTATAAGATCTTAGATTGTTGACCCAAATTTTACGAAAGTTTTGCTACAGGTGTAGAAAGCTGTACATGTCCTCTGAACCCTATCTTCCATATTTAACTTTCAGATTTAGGGTCGAGAATATCATCTAGTCTTGGTACTAAATAGCATTAGTTCAGTTTTGGTTTGGCTAGCATCTCGTGTGTAACACGTAGTCCAGTTACTATTTTCTTTTTTTTTTTGAAAATCCATTTCCATGACTTCCCTTAACACAGGATTGAACTTTGCTAACACCAAAAGTACCAAATCATCAGCATACGCCATTGAGTTCACTCAACATCTTTCTAACTTTCTGACTAAAATCCATATAGTAGTACCCCTTGGTATAATGGTTAGTGCGCTGGACTGTCATGCGGTAGGTCTGGAGTTCGATTCTCAGTCGCTGCAAAAAAGTTTTCAGGGGTGTACTACCTCTTGCGAGGAATTGTGACAAATCCTCTAAGAGTATATCTCTTGTCATGGAAAGTGCTGCTCATTAGCCATTCGGAATCGGCAGAAAATTGTAGATCCCCTCTGTTCCTGGTAACACGCACACAGAAATGGTTGAGAGTTATAAGTCACTAGGTCCTGGTTAAGTTCGAGCCGTTGCACCAGCAAATTTATTTATTTATTTTAAAAGCCATAGAAAACAGGACATTATTGCACCCTGGGGTGTCTCTCTACAAACCTGCTTGGCCAAATTTGAGTTTCCTTAATTACATAGACTTCTTCTTTTTCTGAGCATGGTAGCTAGTAGGAAGTTTTACATTTCTTAACCCTTAACCATATTGACCACAGTACAATCAAACCAAAACATTCCTCATATATAAATATTTCATTCTACCCAAGTTCCTGTTTCAGATATTCCGACGAAGACTTAAAAAGAATCAAATTATGTAAATAAACTCGGACAGCTGCAATCCCAAGATATCACCAGGTCCTTTTCGGTCGAGCCCCTCTAATAATCCCTTAAGAAGTCCTATGTCACCAGATTCAAGTATTGATAATAATCAATGGAAACAATTCCAAGAAGCCATCAGATATGCCGTCTCTGACGTGTTAAGCTTAAGATGACCAACACAGCAAAATCCCTGGTTTGACGATGAATGCCTCCTAGCACATCATCATCATCATCGGCTCGACAACCGGGTTCCGGTCCTGGCCTCTTTCAACGAGTCTCTCCACCTATCCCGGTCTCTAGCCCACGCCATCCAGTTGCGCACCCCAAGGCTTCGGGCGTCCTGGTCTACGCCATCTCTGCAGCACAAGCATGGTCTACCACGCTGTCGTCTGGCATGGTGCCCTGCCCACCGGAGTCTACCGAGCTTAATTTTTATCACGATATTTGCTTCTAGGTAGATTGCGTACAGTTCATGATTGTACCGTCTCCGAAATCGTCCTTCCTCACATATGGGGCCAACAATTCTCCTTAAGACTTTTCTCTCGAACGCAGCTAAGAGGTCGGAGTGCCTTTTGCTAAGCACCCAAGTCTCGGATCCATATGTGAGTACTGGCAGGACCATGGTCCTGTACAGCAGCAGTTTTGAAGTTATGGTGAGATTTCTGGATTTGAAAAGCTTTGACAGACTATAGTAGGCTCTGTTGGATTTGAGAAGCCGCCCGCGTATTTCTTCTTCTATATTGTTATCGGCTGCTACTATTGACCCAAGGTATTTAAAGGATTGCACCACTTCAAATTCGTGCTCCGCTACCTTGATTGTTTGACCAACTGTTCCTCTCGCATTCGACGCCACCATGTACTTTGTTTTACCTTCACTAATGTGCAGCCCCAGATTTTGTGCCGCCTGCTCGATCTGGATGAAGGAATCGTGTACAGCTTGTTCGGATCTTCCGATGATGTCAATGTCGTCTGCGTAAGCTAGTAACTGGCTGGACCTGTTGACGATGGTCCCTCTTGTTGCCGTGCCAGAGTCACGGATTGCTTTCTCCAACGCCAGGTTGAAGAGGAGACAGGCCAAACCGTCCCCTTGTCGGAGTCCATTAAAGATTTTGATTGGTCTGGATAGCAATCCGGCTATTTTTACTTGGCTTGTTACGTTGGTCATGGTCAACCTACATAGCCGTGTCAATTTATTTGGGATGCCGAATTCTCTCATGGCTTTGTAAAGTTTTACCCTGGCTATGCTATCATAGGCGGCCTTAAAGTCTATAAACAGATGGTATGTTGGGATGTTAAATTCTAGACATTTTTCCATCGCCTGCCTAAGGGTAAAGATCTGATCAGTTGGTGATTTGCCTGGAATGAAACCACACTGATATTGTCCGATGACGGTTTTAGCGTATGGGGTTATCCGGTCTTGTAGGATAGAGGAGAGTATCTTATAGGCGGTACTCAACAACGTGATACCTCTATAATTGCTGCACGTTGTGACATCTCCCTTCTTTTGTATGGGGCATATTAAACCTTTTCGCCAGTCTTCTGGCATTTCTTCCTGCTCCCATACGTGCACTATAATATCATGAATTGCGTGACGTAATGCTTCCCCGCCGTGATGGAATAATTCGGCTGGTATGCCATCGGCTCCCGGGGCTTTGTTCTGTTTAAGCCGGCCTAAAGCCTTCTCAACCTCTTCTATGCTTAGTGGCGGCAACATAGGGTATTCTTCTTGAAGTAGTGAAGCCTCCACTTCTGCAGTGAGCTGACCATTTAGCAATTCATTAAAGTGCTCTTCCCATCACTCCAGTATGCTTTCAGGATCGGTGATCAGATTTCCCTCTCCGTCCTTGCAGTATGTGCAGCGTGGTGTGTACTGCGTCATGTTTCGGACGGATTGGTAGAACTTCCGCGCCTGGTGCGGACCTCGCTCTCGGCTGTTTTCTATTTCACAGATTAGGTTCTTCTCCCAGGCTGATTTTTCTTGTCTGTGAAGCCGTTTTTCTGTTCTAATGAGCTCTTTATATTCCTCTTCGCGTGCCCGCGTTCTATGAGATTGTTGCATTGCTCGGTACGCAACATTCTTACGTTCAGTCGCTAGCTTGCATTCATCACCAAACCAGTCGTTCCGATTTTTACGACTGCTGCCTAAGATGGAGTTGGCAGTACTAATGACAGTATTTTTAAAACGTGTCCACTTCTCATTTACGCCCAGCATACTGGCTCCAGGACTTACTCTCCCTAAACTAGGTGTTTCTAGGGCGAGTCCTAACGCATTACAAAAGGTGTTACTGGTGTTTTTATTGCGCAGGGCAGCCGTGTTGATTCGAACCTGATCGGCGGATGCAATGCGTCTTTGCAAGGCAATCCGCCCTCGGAAAATCATACCAACACCTCGGTACGTTCGTACCGTCATCAAGTTCGAGTAGTGGCGACGGTCTATCAACACGTGGTCTATTTGGTTACGAGTGACTCCATCAGGTGATACCCAGGTGGCTTTGTAGATATCTTTACGCGGGAACCTGGTACTCGCAACGACCATGTTTTTCGATGCTGCCAATTCTAAGACTCGAAGTCCATTGTCATTAGTGTTCTCATGCAAACTATGGGTGCCTGCGTAATGCCTGAATACCGGCTCCCGACCTATTTTTGCGTTCAAATCCCCAAGGATGATTTTAACATCATACCTTGGACAGGCATTGAGGGCCCTCTCGACTTGTTCGTAGTAAGTCTCTTTTTCTTCGTCTGAGGACTCCTCCGTAGGTCCGTGAACGTTAATGAGGCTGATGTTCGTAAATTTGCCTCGCACTTGAAGGGTGCATAGCCTTTCGCTTATAGCGTTAAAGCTGATGGTAGACTTCATTTTTTTGCAGACTAGGAAGCCTACCCCGAGCACATGGTGTTTTGTATGACAGCTGTAATATACGTCATATTCTTTCTTCTGTAAAACACCATTCCCTGTCCATCTGATTTCTTGAAGAGCTGTTATGTCAGCTTTATATTTTGACAGAGCATCGGCTAGCTGCTGAGCAGCTCGAGATCTATAGAGCGATCGTACGTTCCATAAGAAAACTCGTAAATCGTTTTTCCTTTTCCTTTGCGTGGGTTGTCGTCGTGTGATCAGTCCGTTTCCGAGGCTTGTTGTCGTTCTCGAAATTCGTTTAGTTTTACGGGACAGGAAATTAACCTGTCGCCAACCTGAGGAACCAGCCCGATCATATTAGCCAAACCTTTTTTAAAAGGCTTGTTTCTAGCGGCCGCCGCGGAAAGGCTATGATCACACTTCCACCAGTCCCGAATAGTTACGGCATGTGCATGTTTTCGTATTATACATGTTGTTCCCCCTATTCGTCTGATGGCTGACCGCCAAGAACATGCAGCATAACAAATGGCGCTAAATCTTAGAAACACAAAGATACTCAGGAGCTCTACGAACAGAAGAGGAAAGATGAACATCGTCCTTTCAGGAGATAATTAAGTTTCAAGAAAAGCATGCTATCTAGGAAGTAGGGGAACGTCATAGAAGGAATTAAGTTCGAAAGTTTTCCGAAAGACCAAAAACAAAATCTTAAGACTAAATGTTCAGAACTTGAGTCTACAAAGACTATAATGTATGTATATTCCCAGTCATTACTAAGAAAATATGGACAAATTATTAGACTAACAACTTCGTTTTTGAAATAATAGTGCAAAACTCGCTCCCACTCTAGAGGCACAACCTTTCAAAATATCTTTCAGTTACTCGCCTTCACTGATGATATTGACATTCTCGGAAAGACGAAGCATGATAACAGTGAACGTTTCAGGAGTATTGATAAGAGTAACTTCCCATAATAGCTGCTTTTTAGAGCTGAAAAGGCAATCGAGTAGCAAAGTCACATCCCAAGTAACTAAATAGTCTCTTCACAATACGTCTATCATCCCGGGCGCTGCACAGTGGATCGACTCCATACATTTAGACGTGAAAAATTCTAATCTTCTTGGAAAATATCTGTCTCCATCTGTAATGTTCATAAATGTAGAAAAGTATTCTATTCTATTGCATTGTTTAAGTCTTTAAAAATTTCAAAAACCTCTAGTCAATTTTTATGTTTTAGAATAAACCGTTCCAGCCGACTTCCAATTTAAATCAAAATTGGCTGATTTTGAACTGATGATTCTGTTAAGCTTAGCAGTATTTTAACAGTTTCTTGGTTTTGATGAATTAAACTAGTTCGAAATATGTTATAAAAGTTTTTTTGTCGGAGTCGATTTGGAATTCGAACACCAAACTTAAAAAAATTTCTTCCTTGGGACGCAGAAATCTTTTCCTAAAAAGTGAGCAAAAAAAAGGGCTTTGCAAGTCTTTGCGAGGTTTATGGCATATATTTCCAGAAAGTAGACGTCCATCGCTATCCAAAACAAATAATTTATTTTTAAAGCAACCTTAGGCACATATTTAAATTTTCCAAAAAATACACGTTAAAAACAATTTTTTTTTTTTTTTGAATAACACAATTTTTTTATTCAACAAACAAACTTTAAGACAATTTCAATACAGATTTATAAAAGTAAATACCTTCACGAACATCTGCAGTTATTTTTTTTCAATTTCACTTAAAATTGTAATTTTAACAATTATTTTTCTAAAAAACTTAAACGCACCAGATCAAAAAAAGACTTTTCACTTCCAAGTTTGGAGGTCATTTATTCCATGCTAAACTGGTTTAAAGAAGAAAAAAAGGTGTTTTCAGACTAAATAGTTATCCGTTATAGATAAGAAATAGAATTTTTTAGAATTTTAGACATTGACTTTTTCACGTCTAATTGTATGGGGTCGATCCACTGTGGCGCTGTTAAAGTTCTCTGGGAAGAAAATATGGCGAACTGTATGGGCTCTGTATGGACATATGCAACACCGAAGGCTCAGTAGAAGAAGTCCAAGACTGAGGAAGAGCACACAAGTGGAAGAAGTACTAAAACTGGAGACAGCTAGATGGGGACCGAGCTGGCTGGAAGGAGAGCGGGACTTGAGGCTTTGCTCCACTCCGCACATTCTTAAGTAAATTGTTAAATATATGACGTGAGAGAATGTAGAAAGACATAGAAGATCACAAGTTGCAAATATTTATGTTCAGAATGTAAATCCGCCCATCGGCCATCGCCTACGGGTAGCTATTCTAACAATCTATTACATATTTGCATGGCATAGATTTGACTTCTTTCCTCAACTACCAACAAACTACGACTATTGTCGTGACAATTTCCAATATTTTAAGCTTAAACCTTATAAAGCCATATAATTTACGAAATTACGTGCATAACATAATGAGCTTCTGAATTATTATTGTTTGAAATGTCCTTTTTGAAAATAATAATAATGATTGAATGATGCCCACATGTTTGTGAATCCTAAATAACTATACGTAAAATCAAATATTTGTTCCATTCATCATCCCATCATCACCATAACTAAGGTACTTATACATATATCTAAGGTTTAACATTGCAAAGGCCTAATAACATATCAGCAATATTTCGAAACATATTTCATTCCCTCATTTCCAATCGGGCTTTACCTAACCTATAAAGGGTGGGCCAAATACAGGTTTCTTTTTGAAAATGCAATAAAATGAACAAAATAAAATTTTGTGCATGTGTTATGACTATATTAGTAAGAGAAAACTCTCCCATTCATTTTGGAACACAACGTCGTTATAGTGGCAACCTCGGATTCCTTAAATTTCTGAGTCAATTGGAACTTGCATAATCAGAGATCTTTGTGCAGAATTCTTGCACTAGGCGTGAAATCTTGAGATGTTGAGATCGCCTGGAAATTGATGTTCGTGAATTGAGTCTCATCACACTCTCGGCTAAAGCACATCCTCGTCTGTGCGCACCATACTACGACGGCGACCATAAGTGTTGTCCACTATCATACCAGGCTGACGAACTTTTTGCACAAACTTACCTACAACAGGCGTGATGGGTGCTTTATTTCAGCCAAAATTTCTTTTAAATAAACCCACTGTTTGGACAATACTCACTTTGGAAACAAATTTCCAATATTTCCCAAAGTTGTCCAAGCTTGAAGCGACTCATGTCGTCCCGCGGAGCTGAGCTCTGACTCTGACTTTCTGTCAAGATTTCGAGCGGGAAACAGCTGACAGTGTCAAAATTACTTATGATTTACAAAGAAATTACTAGATGGCCCACCCGTTACGTATAATACGATAGAATAGATATTTGCGTTTATTTTGCGGAAATGTTCTTGTTGTATTAATATTAGCATTTAGGTCCATACATATTATAGAATTTATGAAATTTGAATATACGAATTCTGACAGTGAACATTTTCTATACTTGAGCTCCCATAGGAAATTCAAAAATCAATGAATATGGAATATCAGGAAGTTGGGGGTTCCAATAAATATCGTATGAGTGAATGATGGATTGATTTATGAGCCGTTCACTTAGGCATTAGATAAACAAAGCTCATAGGTGATGTCAATGGTAGGTGAACCAAATGGTATTGGTTTGATAGTGAAGGCAAATAAACTGAAGCATGTATTCCCAATTAGGTTAGAAATAATTGAATTATATTATACCAACCACTGAATGGATGAATCAGTCTGAAAATCAGATATTTCAAACCAATATTCCACATACCCAATCTAAATGCTGGTGCGGCAAGCATTTGTCTGTCTGTTTGTCATCCCTCAGCTCAACTTTACACTGAAAATAATTTAAATTAAATTCTCATCTACACTGATAGGTTATGAGAAAAGTAGGCAACGGACACGGGCATTTCCCTAGGGTTTCGCCAAAGTAAAACTAAACTGATCATCTTTAGAAGCAAAATTTTAATATTGACCTTTACTCTAGCTCGACTTAATGGTCAACATAATATGTTCCTATCTTCAAGGGCGAAACATTAAGGAGTTATCTTCGACTTTAAATTAAACTTGAAATTGAATACAGAATAACTTTCTATGCCTGTAGTAAGACATTCGGTAAAATGTGGGACCTGTAATCGAAGATAAGTTTGTGGACGCCTACAGTAAATGATTTCTTTCAGTCCAATTTCACTTACGTCACTTTTTTCCTAGGTCATGGAAACGCTGATACATTATTATTGAATCAAGAAATACCTTGAAAAACAAAACCTTCTCAGCGACCGGCAGATGGTATGTCTTTCTAAACAGTGCCACAAATCTTTAAATCGGTTAAGAGAAAGTGAGGTGATTGCACTTGATATGTCCAAAGAATTTGATAGAGTTTCTTCATTGTCTTCTTCGTTGAATTAGAAAGTTTCCTCGAAACCGCTCTAAAAAAGCTGTATTGGATAGTTTCAAGTCTGTTTTTCATAAAGTAAATGCTGGCGTCCCTTAGGGCTCCGTTTTATCTCCGACTCTCTTTGTCATATTCATCAACGACAGGAGATGTCTAAACATTCTAATCCATCCGTCGTCGGTTTGGATGATTTCTATTTTTCCTGTCACTAGGTTCTAGTTAATGATGGAGGAGTTGTTGCACTTCTGAGTGGGATGACCTTCCAGGTTCGTGATGTTTTTTCCGGGGAGCAGCCGCAAATACTTGTCCAGTGGTATTAATTTTGCTTCTTCGTACAGCTCCTTAGTTGGTATATAGATTTCTTCGTCCAGTGCAAATACGACGCATCTTTCTTTCAAAATGCTTCATAATGATAACCTAGCCCCAGTGCATGGATCACTGCTTGTTGTTGCGATGTTCAGACAGGAGGCTTCATTTTACACCCGCTGGTGCGCGATGAAATGAGGGTTTAGCCTGGCTGTTGTTTATGACCACACATAGCGTTAGCGAAAGATGATTGCAAGTGTGGGAATTGTTATAGATGTTTCTCCACACATTATTTCGTGTTAACTTACACAAGCAGCTTAGTCTTCTTACTTAGTCCATTTCGCCCCCTGAGTAGCGGATGGACCAAGTGCAGAGAATAGTTGTCTCTGTTGAACACCAAATATGCATGCCTTTTGAATTTCAATTTAATGGAAAAGTTGATTCTCAAGATCTCAAGTACTTCGTTGATGATTTGACTGTTACTTCAGTGTTGGCTGGAACTTTAGTTCCATTGCATCACAGCATGTTGCAAACGCTCGTTTTCTAATGACAGTCACTGGTGCTTGGAAGCAGATGAGTTCGGTCTTTTCGCTGCGTCTCCTCAGTTCCCATTTGGCATAGTATTCAATATGTTGTAATGCGCTCTTGCAATCGCCTGGCAGCAATTTATGTCGTCTGCATAAAGCTTCGTCATTTTACCTGGTATGTTGACTGGTAGATCAGCAGTGTAAATGTTGAACAGCAGCCAGCGCTCTAAGTGTTGATCCTTGAGGAACTCCAGCGTTGATCCCTTGGTTGATGATACATGCATACTACCTTTACATACAAATTTTTGATTATTCTTACTAAGTGATTAGGAAGTCCAAGTTCGTTTATCCAGACACTGTCGAAAGTTTTTCAATGTCCAGCAAGCATGCTTTTTTGTTGAGTCCAAGTGTAACATCAGTATGGATTCCCGGTAGTGGAGGTATAGTGTTTATTTCGAGAGCCATTAAGGAACTCTGATATGATATCTCTGTGTCTGCAGAAAACGTTGAGTTTCTTCAATATTAACTTCTTTAGTATCTTGCATGTACAGCTGAGCAACGAAATCGGTCGACATCCTTCCACATTTGCGCAATTATTCTTCTATGGGACGGGGACAACTTTTGCTGTTTTCCAGCTTAGCAGTTGCATTCCTCCTCTTAAGCAATTGAACCATAACACATATTTTTCTTTTAAAATAATTTAAGGGTAGTCCCTTTAGTGAGCGCAGAATTATAAAAAAATAAAATGTTCGACTGGATCCCACGTACTTGCTCTTTTGTAAAATTTCTTTGGAATTTAAAAATTGAATATAAATATTAAAAGATATATTTAATCAAAGAAAAATATTCTAGTGAACAAATTGTTAAAAATATGCAAGCAAATAGTTTAAACAATCATTTTATTATAAAATTAATTTTTTATATAAGCAATTTTTAAAATTTTTGTAAAATAAAATTTGGGATATCAATCTCAAGTTTTTAGTAATATACAAACATTTTAGAAAAAAAATTTAAAAACTAATCGTTCATTCGATTTCAATATGCATATCCAAAATTCCAAAAATATTTGTTTGAGTATTTGTTTATACAATATTATTTTAAAACTTGTGTGTGTTCTGTGTAATCCAAGGCAACGTCTAAGACACTATCTCTCAAACATCTAAATCTTTTTCCATTTGAGATGGAGCAACCTTGAACCACACTGTGCACCCATAGGCAATCATCGGCTGGATAAGGGCGATGCAGCAAATCACCTTCACCTTGCTGTCAAATCGCCTGTAAAACAACCCTTTCGTCAGGGCAAAGGCTTCCCTAGCCCTGTCGAAATACAAATACTGATCGAACCAGATGCCAAGGAGCCTTACTTCACTTTAATTCACCAATGGCTGTCTATTTGGCCCTACTATCACCAGCTTATTCCAGTTCTTTTTATCGTATCCCTTAAAGAGCCATGCAGGGGAGTCCTGAACAGAATCGTTTAAGATTTCTGAAAGTTGATTTTGAATATCGCTGAATCTTGTCGAAGTCATGATGCAAAAGAATTCTGATGACCTAAACTTTTGGAGCTGTACTACATGCTATTAGATCGTCGGCATACGCAATTGCCTGAGTAAGACTACCTATAAGATCGCTGGTGTAAATGCTGAATAGAATCGGCGAGCTTACCGTTCCCTGTTAAAGACCATGTTTAATATCGAAGATTGCGGTAGAAGTTGCATTGCCACTTTTGACAACAAACTTTCGACCATTGAGCATGTCATAAAGCATAAGGTGGTTATGCCGAGTCTGGTCAGTTTTAGATAGACACCCTCTAACCATACGGTGTCGAAATCCTTCTCCAAATCAACCAGACAAGCATCAGTACACTGTTTTTAGTTTTGTTCCATTGGATATCAGAGACTAGTTAAGACGGGGCATGAATTGTATCATGTAAAGCCTTACAACCGAACTGAGTATCCGGTATGATATTGTTCTCCTCCGCCCATTTGCACAGAGCTCTATTAATAACTTTTTCGAATACCGGACTTATACTCGGAAGAAGACTTATCGACCGGAGTTTCGCCAGATTAGAGTTGTCCTCTCCCTTTTTCGGGAGAGGATGTACCATAGCTGCCTTCCATCCCACTGGATAATGTGCATTATTCAATGCACTGTTAAACAGTATGGTATAAATGTCCACTGCCTCCGAAGGTAGATGTCGTAGTACAACGTTGGATATACCATTGATGTCTATTGCCGATTTCTTTTTCTTTAATGAGTCGAAGATGAGCTGGAGCTCCACCTTTGAAAATAACACAGAACTGAGCCTGTTTCGCTTGGCGATGATGACGTTTGCCTTATGATCGTCGCTGAACCCAGCGAAACCGTGGTTCTCCGATTGAGATTGCGTCATTTTCAGGGGTGTTCACTTGCTGAAAACTAGCCCAAACCGTCTCCACTCTATCCTGCGGATCTTCGACAGTAAAGAGTTCGTGTGTCCAAGACGGTGTCCTCGGTATCTATACCTGCTGTCAGAAATATGTCTCTGTTTTATTTAAGTCACTGATTAAGACTGGTTGTGGACCCTATTTATACCTACTTATCTACCAACACCGATAGCTTAACTAAGATGATAGAAAAGAAGTAAATAGTATCTCTATTATTTTTTTTTCCATATTGTATCTAAGATTACAAAAGTTTGGAACAGAAGGGACATTGGAATTTAGGGTTCGACGTCAAGGTGAAGTTCCGTTTGACAGAACTGATGACGGATTTCAAATTTCGTAGAAGGACAATAGAACAAACCAATTTTAGTTTCAGATAAATTTTTAAACAAGTACAAATTGTCTAAATAAATGTTGATGCCTTATTCCATTGCAACAATTTATTTAAATTTATTTAGTTTTTTCCAAAGTCACGAATTTTTTTTCAGTGTTTCAATACCTTCCAAGTTTCAAATTGAACATCTGTAAAACAATTAACCCAATTTGATTTATGTGTTTTATTACATTAAATTCTTTGGTCATAATATTCAAAGCCTCAGAAGTTACTGCAGGAGCATAAGCTGGAAATATGTAGGTTTGTGGTTGTTACACCAACTCCCAGGCACCATGTGCTACTTCGAAACACATGATGAGATCTTTCAATCAAATTCCAAAACCTCCAGGGATTACAGTTTTGCTGTATGTTCATGTTCATGTTAGTACCTACACCTACACGTGGGATAGCAAACAAAAGGTATATGTATCTTTGAGAAGAAATTAAAACATGTCAAGCTAAATTGGTTCGTTTTGAATGAATGGTATTTTTGTTACCTTAACTACCTTAGTACGTACGATTTGCTCAATAGGGACTTCGGGCAAGTTGAATTGTTCAAGCAATTAAAATGAAGGCTACCAACTATCGTAGTGCTAGTACACGTAAGTTTAGATTTTGAAGGTTCTCATATAGTATGAAAATGTTTGTAGAGGGCTACAGACATAATATTAGTTTTATTTGACTTTCAACCTTCAACTTTTTAACTTTTGTTTCAAATCATTGTATCCCTTAAATGGATATGACAATGTGATTGCTTGTGTAGTATTTAAATACCTTGGGATCATTCACATTAATATTATTTTGCTAAGGTTTCCCATTTGTAAGGGGATTTTATAAATCTGCGAAATTGAATACACAAACTACAAACCATGGAATTCTTAACCACATTTTGGATACTGGTTCTGAACTTTGTAGCTGGAACCACTAAATCGAGTAAATCTGATGTCTTAGGTATGTCGAAGATTTGTGCGCGCGTGAAGTGGTAAATCTGTTAAAACAGAGGCTTACTTATTAATTCAGAACTTAAGCTTACAAACTCCTGTTGCTAGGCGCAGAATTTGATTTATAATACCAGAGCAGTGTTGGTCAGCAACGTACATATGCACATTGTTCTGATAGAAATTTTCACTTCATGTAGATCAAATTTACTGTCCGCAAGTACATCATCGATTATTGTTTGATTTATAGCAGTCCAAATCTTGACAGCAGTTCAACTCTTAATGAGTTTGATGGGCTGTCTGCTTCGATTTTCCGAACTACATATTTAGGTGTTCCCTCACACTAAGGCTAGGACCGCACTTGCGATTTTTTGTCGAAGCTATTAAAAAGTCGTAGTCGCTACAAATTATTGTCATGCACGCACTTGCGATTTTTTTGCGCGCGATTATTTAATCGCAAAAAATGAAACACACTATGTGAGTGCACGCATTTGCTACAAATAAATAGCGACAGAAAAATCGCTTGAAAAAATGGAACTTGTTTCATTTTTATAATCGCTACGATTTTTAAGTCGCATGTGCGTGCATTCGCATTTAACGCTATGTGTCTTATTCCTTGCGGCTAAGAAATCGTGGAATAAAGATCGCAAGTGCGTGCATGCCCATTTCTCTTTGCGACTACGATTTTTAAGTCGCAGTAATTTAAATCGCAAGTGTGGGCATATCCGTTTGAGTACATTTGTTTCATTTAAGCTTACGACAATCGCATCGCAAGAAAAATGAAACAAATTGCGACTTTTAAATCGTCATGATTTGTTGGTAGCAAGTGCGTTCATTTTCATTGAAATTCATGTGTTCTATTTTTGCGACTTAAAAATCGTGCGATTGAAATCGCAAGTGTGGTCCTAGCCTAAAGCCTTTATTGCGGGCAACTTCAATGCACACAATTCAAGTTCCTCAGAGTCAGAACGCATCTGATTCATTATAGGTCGAATTACTAGCCTTGTGCTGCAATAAAGATGTGCTTATGGACTGTGGATTTAAACCACATGAAATTTAAGTTTTTATCTAAGCAAATGCCATATTGTGGTCGAAGCTAATAAGCAACATCATTTCGTACTCATATGGCATGGAATAGGGGCACTAAGCTATAAGCAGGCAAAGTGAATTCCGAAAAATTAGAATTTTCAACCACATAAGTTTCATTAAGGGTCAAAATTGAGGGCGTTTTTTTGCGGTTGTATGTACATGATCTATGGAAACCGCCTTCAACTACAGTACGAAAGTGTAGTACGAACGTAAACGACAACGACGCACGTGTTTCCTGCGGGTCTGGTGGGGGGAATGATTGCTCAAGTGAAGGTAAAGGAAAGGAATACCCCCGAGAAGGCGTATACCTCTCCATAGCCAGGCTATTATGTGACGTTAGAAATTTCAACACTTTAGAAATACCCTCTGACATTTCAGGCTAAAGCTTGCTCTAACCCATCTATACCCATAACGGGCTTGATCGACATAGGATTATCATAGGTTTCAATAAACGGGGTCACAAACCCTAGGGTATCACAATGGATCTAGATCTACATTGATCTAAGTGTGACGGTAACAAGGTCAACTGTCAGCCCACTTACCTAACCTAACCTAACCTATGTACATGTTCAGGACAGAAATTCATTCTTAGCCCCCAAATGTTTCTACAATTGACCCTAAATGCATTCAAAATAAAAATCGAAAGCAATTTCACAATACAATTTATTATTAGTTTTATGCATTACTAGTAAATGTTTTATTCCGCCCCTTACAGTTACACGTTCCGTGTAAAGGGTGGTTAAATTTTAAGGGCCGATGTTGAATGTGAACCACACCTAAACGTCAACTGCATTTCATTTGACATTTCTCAATTTCAGACTAACTCAATTTGAGCCATGGAAAGATACACAATTGAGCAACGCGTTAAAGTAATTTTTTTTTTTTATATAATCTACCCGCGCTTAAGGGATTATGATTATCCTTTAAAGGTTTCAAAACAGCGCGGGCGTGAAGTTACGGAAGAGAAAGAAGGATAGGAAAGATGTGTGGCACGATGTTCTGAGACTGAAGGTGGTTGTCTCAGATTTTTTACCTCCAGGGATGGCGGCTGAACTAAAGCGGAGAAATGCCGTATCTTATTTCTATGTCGCTTATAATTCACATTATTTTATTCATATTCATCCTTGTTGGGCATACTAGTTTAACTCAATTACATGTTGTTAGTGTTATACTACGTTTTCACCAAGAGTAAATCCAGGATTTAAGTGGATTTACCATAAATCTTCTTTAAATCTCGAAGATTTACCATACAAATTTATTTCGTAAATCTAGTAGATTAGAAATAAATCTCTACTAAATCTTCATAGGATCGATCGGTCGAGGTTCGAACTGACCTAACATCCATACTGTGCTAAGTTATCTCGATGATTTTTCATCGTTTGGCACAAATGAAATTTTCTTTCTCTCGCTTCTACTTTATAAGAAAAATTGAAACAGCATTAGCACATTGATAGATGCTGTCAAAGTTAATCTTCTTATTAATCTTTCAGTGTGGTGAAAACACCACATAAATCTCTTGCCTTAAACCTCAGATTATCTTTTGGTGAAAACGTAGTATTATGCTTAATATGAAAATGGGCGTTCAAATCAAAATGCATATTGTGCACTTCGTGATTTTTTCGGTCAATTTAATCGTCCAAAACTCCAAATGTGCGTACAATCGGAAAAATCGTGCAATAATTTGAGCAACCCGTGTCTGTAGGAGATGTAAAAACACCAGTGCATGCTCGTACAGCTCGTACTGCAGAAAATATTGCTGTTGTTCGCGATAGTTTGGCTGAAGAGCCGTCGTCATGCCCAAAAATTGCTCCTCTCACGCTCGTCGTTGATGAACATTATGCATAAACACTTGCATTTGCATACGCTTACAAGGAGCAATTGACTCAAGAACTAAAGCCTCTTGACCATTTCAAGCGTCGTCAATGGTCAGAACGGTGGCAAGAAATGGCAACAGTGGATGATCAATTTTCGAAGAAAATCATCTTCAGTGACGAGGCACATTTTCACCTCAGTGGATTCGTCAATAAGCAATATTGCCGCATTTGGGCGAATGACAATCCAAGAGTGATTATGGAAAAACAAATGCACCCGCAAAGATTGACTTGACTGTTTGGTGCGGTTTATGGGCTGGCTGCATCATCGGGCCGTAGTTTTTCCAAAATGAGGCCGGTCAGGCAGTTACTGTGAATATGGAAGATATGGATGTGGACGATGTGTGGTTTCAACAGGACGGTGCCAGTTGCCACACAGCTAACGAAACAATGGCTCTTTTGCGCGACAAATTCAATGGCCGTATTATCTCACGTGGTGGCGATGTCAATTGGCCGCCAAGATCATGTGATTTGACACCATTGGACTTCTTTCTTTAGGGTTATTTGAAAAAAAAAGGTGTACGTCGATAAGCCAGCAACAATTCAAGAGCTAAAGGATGAGATTATTCGGCACATTAAAGAAATGACAATAATAATTTCCTAAATAATTTGTGTTTTATTCAAAATCAACATCGGCCCTTAAAATTTAACCACCCTTTAGTAAGAGATAAGAACAGAATGATATACAAATACGAATTTATGAGAGAACAAAAATTATAAGTCGTTGTCGTGGTTTCTTAAAAAAATAAGGTTTTTTATAAAAAAAGTGAAAACATTTTTAAGACAAAATTTTGGTACGCCAATTTTAAGTTTTTTTTATTGTTGTAAAACTTAAATTTACAAGAAATAAATTGAGCAGTTTTTGAGATATTAAATTATCCAAAAAAAAATAGATTTTTTTTTTTTCAAAATTCAAAAAAATATATTTCTTAAAGTTTTAAAATACAATGTTTTTTAAACTTCTTAGATGCTTTTCTATAAGAAATTTCATTAAAATCCGATATGACGATAATAAGAAATTCAAAATTCGAAAAAATCGTTTTATGGTAAGTAGAGTCAGTAATATCTTGTTTTCATTTTTTTTTTATTAAATTATAGATCGTAAGAATTAATCGAAATAAAAAAAATTTTAGCAAAATTCTCGGAAACGTTTTCGAGAAAAATAAGATTTTCGAAACCCATTTTTTAACATTTGTATGGAAGGTACCGTTAGTTTAAGGTACAAAAAACGTTTTTTCTTAAATCTTGTAGATTATGTCAAGAAACTTTTATTTATAAGGTTTGAAAAAAATCGACCATGGGGTTTTCGAAATATTGATTTTTTTTTTTAATCCAGAAAATAAAAAATTGAAAATTTGAATATGCAATAATATTCAAAGTTTGTAGGAGCTTTAGTATAAAAAAAAATGATCAAAATCGGTTGTACCGTTTTCGAGAAAATCAAAAACAAAAAAAATGGTTCCAGGGGGGCTACCAAAAATAACCATTTTTGTGTAAATTTTTTTTCAACCATTAGGGGAGAGTGGGGCACATTTGAAAACTGGTCGCAGACAGATAAAACCTAAAATATTCGAGCTATTGACTTGATATTTTATTCACATTGAACTGTGGTATTGAGGTTCAATTTAAAAAAATATTTGGTCCATTTAACGAAATATTTACATATATTGAATTTTTATCTCCAAACAATATAGGTTCTTATCTTCAAAAGTGCCCCAGCCGTTTAGGCTGTTAAAGATGTTTCCTAGTAAAAGCTATTTTAAAATAGCCAACGCTAAATTCATTTAGTTTTAGCTTGATTAATTGCAACTGTTCCAGTGACAAAATGTATTATAAATATTTAACTGAATTATAATAACATATATATCCAATATCCAGTAAAAAACTTACCGTAACTAAGTTTGAAATTTATTTTTGCTCCAAAAAAATTTTTTCCTATTTTAAAATCGAGCAGTATTTTTTTTTAAATTCTTACAACTATAAAACGAAAACAAAATAATTCCACTATTAAAAGGACCTTTCACCTCTTAGTCCGAGAGACAACTGAGATAATCAAGGAAAGTCAATTACGTTTATGGATATGGTATTGATTGACAGGTTAAAATTTAAAATTATTTTTAAAAAAGAGTAATGAAGGAAAATTTTATAAGCATTGTTCAAATGTGCCCCACTCTCCCCTACCTAGCTTTAACTAAATGAAATTTTTGGATTTCTTTTTAAATTCTGTGGGACAGTTTTTGAGAAAAAAAAAATATTTATAAAATTTCGAAAAAAAATCGTATGGCAGAAACCGTTATTTTTGGAAAAGAAAAAACGTGTGGGGTAAAAAAATTAAAAATGATATCTACCAAGCTTAAAGAAAATCGACGGAGCCGTTTAGGCTGTAGTCGAAAAGACAGGCAGATAGACATAAAGAATTGTGGGACCTACTTTTTTGATCTTCGCTATCATCGTAATGTCAACCTTGATCAAAATCTCTAGTTAGATTTTTTTTTACGAATGCATAACTTGCGCTATCATACCTATAAGTTGCAAGTAAAAATGTGGAAAACAGTGGCAGTACAGAATATATCCAAGATCACAAACTTATAGAGAAATGAAAGTTGACATACATACATTTATCATTTTCATTGAATTTAATTATTATTAGATATATTAAACGTTTCTTAGCAAAAATGTTTTCAAAATTTCAAAAAAAAATGTTGCCACTATGATTGCATTATTATTTATGTTTATTGTATACGTTCGATAGCGAAAATTCGGCACTCGGACGAACGTTGATGTTTACACATCTTAAAAGTGAGTCTCGGCACACCACATTTAAGTCCTGCTGAAAACAAAGCATACATCAAAGCAATATCAACGAACATATCCTTAAGTAATCAAAGCTTCCCAATCTTCTTTTCTTTATGTGCACTATTATGTGCGGCATTTTAAATACAACATATTTCTTCTACAATCTTAGTGGCAAACATTTTCGCAAGTCTTACATTAAATTCATAGGTCTTCTTAAATATTTATCTAAATCACATAACACCTAGACCCAACCAAAACGTGGGTCAAAAAAGGCAAATAAAACTCAAATAAAAGAAAATAATGGTGAAAAGGAAAAATAGATGTTTTCTGGCCCAGAGAAACTTTGAATTACGAAACAACAAACACAAAAAGTTCCAAATCTGTTCGAAGAGAACGCAATTTTCACGTATGTTCGGGTAAGCAATGTAGATGAACAGGGTAATTTTCTTTTTGCAGATTCCGAATACAATATCTATATAAATGACTCGTACATCCTGATCGATGCCTTCTACCGGAGGGCCCATTTGAAGGGGTATTATTATACGTTCATATGTACATCGCACCTGATATAAGATTCGTGCAGTACATTAAATTTGTACCTCATCTTAATACTTTTGAAGTAATGGAACATAATAGAAACCCTTGGAGTGATATATATGTACTCGTATTATTTTAAGCTATTTCGTTTGTTTGTGGGTAATTTTATAAATTATTCGTGTTTATTGTTCGAAGGAACCTGTTATAACTGCCTTTGGTTTTGTAAATTCGAAAAGGGTGGCAAGATAGAATGGCTTTACTTTGGTGGTTTAGAACTTTTTGTGTGTTTAAATTTTATTCGTTGCGGGGGTTTTCGTGAAGTTATGTTGATTAAAATAATGGACTGGAAGTTGGACGGTATCTAAAGTTTAATTTAAACCATTAACTTGGAGGTGATAATTATTAGCTTTTAAGCATCATGCGCCATTATCAGCGAATGCTCATTTGTTGAAAGAAATGCTGCTGATGTAACAACTAATTTTTGTTGTAACCATTATTCTAACATATTTAAGGGCCAAGCTCATAATTCCTACGTGGTTTTTACAGCCATAAATGTATTGAAAACACTTACCTGACTGCATAGGAGGTTTAAAATGCGTTCAAAGTTGTGAAACTTTCAACTTGAAAGATGAAGCACAAAAATTAAGCATCTGAAATAATCAATGCAAAGAATTTTCGAGATTTTTGCATCTAGAACCTCGAATTAAAATCATGTGGGCGTATCTGATTCGTCTGTTTATCGTTTCAGTTGCATCAAAATAATAAAGATGTCCCTACCACCCCTTTAATAACTTAGAGCTTTGTGTAAAATAAATATTTTTTTCAATTAAAAAAAAGCAAACAATTTTTTGTAAATTCGATATCTCAAAAACGGTTTAATATTTTTTTTTTCGTACAGTAATACAATTTTAAGTTGGTGTTTCAAAATGAAAACTTTGCAAATAAAAACTACAACGATTTAAAATTTGCATATATTAGTCATTAATTAATATAATTAAAATAAATTAATTTAATGGTTATGAACATTTTTAAATTTTTCAGACTTTTACATAAGAACAAGTGGCAAGGAAATTAACTCTGTTCCGCATTGGTGCCTTGAAAAGCTCTTCATCTGATTCATATTATTTGCATGCAAAAAAAAAACAGAAGTTATGTATGTCCAGTAAATAATTTTCGAGCAGCATGTTTCATGTACAAGCTTATGCAAAATTAATTTCCTATATTTTTATTTGAACTTTGCGAAGCTAAAAATGGACCATACCTATCATACACGAAGAGGAATTATTTCAAGTTTGAAAAAATAAAATAAGAAGGACCCCAAATAAATAAATCCAAGACTCTTCAAGCCCCTTCGTTTCTTCGGTGCAACCCTGTAAGTATGCAGGACGAGGTGGCCGAGTGGTTAAGGCGTTGGACTGCATGATGATCATCTGGCAAACGCCATCATCGCCAGCTCATCTTCGACTCATTAAAGAAAATGTACTGGTGCTTGCCTGGTTGATTCGGAGAAGGCTTTCGACACCGTATGGTTAGAAGGTCTCTATCTAAAATTGACTAAACTCGGCATAAGTAAACCACTATTATATATACTTTATGGCATACTCAATGGTAGAAAGTTTGTTGTCAAAAGTGGCAATGTAACTTCTACCGCAATCTTCGATATTAAGAATGGTCTTCAGCAGGGGGCGGTGAACTCGCCGATTCTATTCAGCATTTACACCAGCGATCTGATAGGTAGTCTAACTCAGGCAATTGCGTATGCCGATGATCTAATCAGAATTCTCTTGCATCGTGACTTCGACAAGATTCAGCGATATTGTGATGACTGGAAGTTGAAAATCAACTTTCAGAAATGTGAGACTATTCTGTTCAGGACTCCGCTGGCTAGAGCCCCTAGGGATACTAGAAAGAACTGGCGCAAGCTGGTGATCGTTGGGCCACATAGACAGCCATTGGCGAGTAAAAGTATAGTAAAGTACCTTGGCATCTGGTTGGATCAGTATTTGTATTTCGACAGACATATAAATGCTGCTCTGAACAGGGCTAGGGGAGCCTTTGCCTTGACGAAACGGTTGTTTTACAGCAGCCGGCTTGACAGCAGGGTGAAGGTGATTTGGCCCTCATCCGGCCGATGATTGCCTATGGGTGTCCGGTGTAGTTCAACGTTGCCCCATCTCAAATGGAAAAGATTCGGGTGTTTGAGAGGCAGTGTCTAAGACGTTGCCTTGGATTACACAGAACACCAGAGTCGGAGTACAAACATTATTATTCCAACGAGGTTCTATACAACGGAGCCAATATAAACAGAATTGATAATTTTTTGAGAAAGCTGATTCGGGGTCACATTGCAAGAGCGATGTCCTCGACCAACAGCCTAATTTTCGGGGCTTACTACCCTAACAACGATTATTATGAGTGTACGTATAAGCGGCTTTATCCCACCCGATGCATTTCTCTACTTAGACAGTCGAGTGCTGATCCAGGATAGAATGGCGATTCCGCTAATCTACCACGTCAGCCGGAGGACTGTGGATAGGCGGCTCCTTTATAATCGAAACTCCCTCGCACAAGATGGAGCAGAGCGCCTTCGGTTCAGTAGGACTGTGTCCGATAGGGACCGGAGGGACAGGGAGAGACAGGAGAACCAGTGAAAGTTGACGAGGACTTCTTGTATGTCTTGGCCGACTTACATAGATTTAAGTGTACTTTTTAGGTAGGGACAGTCGGGGTGGCACCAAAAAAAAAAAAAAAAAATTGCTGCTGTGGCTGTTCTAGTTTTAAGTAGTTTTAGTTTATTTTAAGTAGTTTTAGATAGTTTTAATTAGTCTACTTTAGATAGTTTTATTTAGTCTACTTTAGTTTTAAGTTTTATATAAAATTAAAAAAAAAGTTAAAGAATCCGAGTTTTTTTACATTTTCTCGAGAAAAAAAAAAAAAAAAGATATAGTTTAAATAAAAAATAGTTTTTAGGCCGACAGATATTAAAATTAAGATAAAGTTTAGCTTAGAGCGCCCACATAGGGCCAGTAAGTTAGTTTTAAGTTATTGGATAATTAGGCTAGTTTTTATGAATTTTTGTCTAGCTTTAAGATAGTTTTAAGATGAATGAAAATACAAATGAATGACCGTCTCTCCAACGACGGTACGTCCTCGAAGAAGTAAGGACAAATGGCGCCGCCGCCGACCCAAAATTCGCAAAACACATTAAGCTCGTGTAGGTTGGTGTCTTCTTATATAGGGCAATATGGCGTGTTCACACAGTTACTCACCCAAAAAATACGCCTCGTCGCTAGAGATGATTTTTCCGTAAAAATGTGGATCCTCTTCCAAACGCTCCGAAGTCCAGTCAACGAAAAAACGACGTTGTCTATGGTCATGAACTTTGAGCTCCTTGGCAGTTAGGTCTTGTACCAGTGTAGTTCCGAAGCAAAATTCGCCAAGTTGAAGTCTGCGAAAGGCCGAATTCATGTGCATGGCCTCGGGTTCTCATGTACATTTTCATGGACCGCCGCGGAGGTGTTGTCGACCAATATTAATTCCTTCCATTTGAGGTACGAATGTTGGCTGATCGATAACAAAGACGGTCGTCTCAAATTCGGTCACCAAACACTGAAGAGTCCATTGTCAAGGGCCATCAAGTCTACCGTTAAATGGGTACAACGCACGCATAGTATTTTATTAGAAGAGGTGTTCTCCAAAGCTGGCAAAACCATTGCGTAAGCTTTTTCATCTTTTCTACTGTGTTAGTCTCTTTCCGAAAGGATGGAAAACGGAATTTGCCAAGCTTGTCCCGAAAAAGGAAGAATTTTTTTCCCCCTCTATAACAATAATCCAATTGTACTGTCCTTCTTTCTAAGGTCATGGAAACACTGATAAGTTATCAGCTGAAGAAATATCTCGAAGAACGAAAGCTTCTCGATGACCGACCCGACAGTATGGATTTCGAAACAATAGGTCTACTTGTGATCTAATGGTTTATCTCATCGAATGGTGGTACAAATCTTTACGTCCTTTTGGAAAAAGGAAGATTATTATAGTTGATATTTCTAAAGTATTTGAAAATTCTTGCAATTGGAATTGATGATTCTCTTCTTCGTTGGATTAGAAATTATCTTTCAAACCGGTCTATACAAGTTGTATTGGATGGTTTCGAATCTGTTATTTATAAAATAGATGCTGGTGTGCCACAGGGCTCTGTTTTGTCTACGATTCATTTTTGTATACTAATTAATGACCTTTTGTCTGAAACTTTTAATCGGATCTAGTTTTAATATATGAGACCTATTTATAGTTTGAGTACAATTCCCAATAGCCCACTTGACTCCCTTTGATTAAATTCAAAAAAGAGCTTTAAAACGATAATTTATAGAAGTATAAAAGAAATATTTGTATCCCTCGAGCATTAAACCCATTCTTCGTGTCTTTCAATATCTTACCTTTATTTTTAAAAACTATTTTATTCAGATAGCCAGTGTCATTCCCCCCTCCCTAAGGGCAATTCCCATCAGCTTACGCTTGAACCGAACTTCGGCCGTATTTTTAAGTAAAGAGATTTTTTCTTTAGCCACACTACACGAATGTGGAATGTGGTTCATAAATTTATAACCAATGTGCATCAGTATCACCTTTTAAATCCTCTCGCCCGATCTGTGGTCAATCACTTTTAGTGTTGGGTAAAATACTAAAATATATAAAAAATTTAAGGTGAACCTGAATCTTGAAAAAATGCATTAGAACTACGTATACTCAAGCATTTTATTGGTAATCATAATACCTTTCTACAAAATTTAAAATTTATGATGCTGCTGTTGTACTGTTCTCAAGTATGCGGATATCGTGATCCCAAACAAGTTGAAAAATTACAACGATTCTTTAAAACGAGATGTTTCCTACTACCGCATAACATATCGATCTATGCTCTGCACATCGAAACTGGTCTACCTTAAGCTTTTCTAACGTCTTTAAAGCTACACTTTTTTTACCCTAGAAGAAACTGATGTCTTCGAATGGTAGATTAGCCAGAATCTTATCTGAAGCCATTATTACAAGAAAAATCTTTTGGGTTAATGAATGGTTGGATTTTTGTTCATAAGATTGCTCGAATGTAGTATATACCCCTTGGCAAATTGGTTAGTGCGTTGGGCTGTCATGCAGAAAGTCTTGCGATCGATTTTCAGCAGCTGCAAAAAAAAATTTCAAGGGTGTACTGCCTCTTGCGAGGAATTATTGTCAAATCCACTAAGAGTTTCCATCTCTTATCATGAACAGCGCTCATTAGCCCTTCGGAATTGGAAGGTCCCCTCCATTCCTGCCATAACACGCACACAGGAATGGTTGAGAGCTGTAAATAAGTACGCTTAAGCTCTCTACCAGCCGTAATGGTCTCCTATTTCTTTTGCTCGAATGGCTCCAGTACGTAGTATTATTCTACTGGATTGGATTTACCAACAGCGCCACACAATCTTAATTCCATGATGAATCCTAGAATTTGCTGCAGTGTGAAGTATTAAGCTATTATAAAGACTCGAACCCGATTTCTTCCATCTTCAAAGCTCGTTGTGGGCTTCTTAATCTTAACGGAAGAGCATACCAGAGAGATACTGGTGGCATATGTACATTTTTTAACATTGATGCATGAATGTTGAATCTGCAAACGGTACTGTAATGAAGCATTAAAATTCTGTCCCCCTTAGATCATAACCGTAACCAGACCAGAAGATCAAGAAAATGACCATAACCGATCAAGATATAGATCTTACTCAAACCTGAAACGTCAATATCAAAATTTCGATCTTAAACCGAAACCTAAAAACCAAAATTTAAATCTCAACCGAAACTTGAAACCCAAAGATTAAGATACATAGATCTTTGACATTTTTTCCACCATAAGTGCGATTTACCTCCTCAAAAAAACGGAGTTGGTTGAACGCATGACGCGCATAGGGCTGAACAAAGAAGGATCGATGGCTGTACTACGTGCCCGTTTGCTGCACTAAAAGCACTAAGCTCCTACACCATCAGCTCCAAACTTGTTTGGGAATGCGTGATTAAGCTTAATAAACTGGGCAAGTATAACACTGTCACGCTTCATTGGGTACCAGGCCACGTTGGTGTCCAGGGCAACGAAGTGGAAGACTCCTTAGCAAAATAGGTGCATCGACACCCCTTACAGGGCCAGAGCCCTACTGCGGAATAGGAGAAAACGTGATCAAAAACAAAATCAAAACAGAAGAGGAGACAAAAAGATCAAAGATCTGGAAAGAACTCCCTAAGCTGAGACAGGCAAAACTCTTACTCGGGGACTACAACCGAGAGCGTTTTCTAACCTGCATTAGCTTAAGTAGGAACAACCTCAGGAAAATCACGGGGCTTCTCACAGGCCACTGTAGGTTGAGAAGACACCTCAACATCCTTGGCTTGGTGAGCAGTGCGACTTGCAGATTCTGCAACACTCACGAAGAGACACCTGACCACATACTTGGGAAATGTGATGCACTCGTGCATCAAAGGCACAGGTATCTGGGCAAGCACCACATAAAGGAGAGCGAATTATCATCCCTTAAAATACTCCAAATACTTCGATTCCTCAAAGGAGCAGATTTGGAGGAAGAACTGTAGTAATGAGCCAACCTCATCCAGTTCTAGATGGGGGACACAATAGATCTTTAGGTCGCAGTGTTTTTATACCCCAATTTATTCATTCATTCATTCACGTGCCCGTTTCAGTACCCATATAAAAGAAGTGCGAGCTCGAATAAAAAAACAGAACCCCGGCAGCTGCTGTGCCTGTCGAAAATTCATCACTTTGCTGCGAGGTTGAGGAAATGAACATCGTAACTTCATGGGATCTTAAGTTTAATTCATCTGGTAATGCCTCAAATGTATCAAACCAGTAGAAGTTTTAGCTGATTGCTACAGGATTCATCTGAAACTGAATAAGATGCTCCGATCCAGAGAGCTGCATGAATATATTCATTTGCCATTGGGAATCATTCACAAAAATGTGAGCCTCACACAGTCACATACACTATGAACAAAAACAAGTGTGAATCAATATTCATTTCTCACAAAGATTCATTTTCGCAATGCATTAGAGTGTGACTAGTTACCTTGCTTGCACTTATGAATATTTTTTTTTTTTTTTTTTTTTTTTTTTTTTTTTTTTTCATATAACTTTATTTCATACAACCAAAACTTTATAAGCTAACATTTTTCATAAGTCTAATTAGAAACTTACAGTATACAAAATAAATGCTTACTATGATTAGGGAAATGAAATAGTTAGGGGCATTCAATTACCAAAAGGTAAGAGTCGAATGCACCATTAATTGAAAAAATTCATTAGTTATAATATTGATGGGGATCAATATAAATATAGATTTAAATAAATAAAAAAAATGTTTAGTATATTATAAACAAAAATATATATGTACAATATTAGTGCAGTTTAAAAAATAATCGAAAAGAGTAAATCAAATAATTATATTCATAAATGTGTTTATTTCAGTGTGGTTAAAAGTAAATAACAACGATTTAATATTTTTTAAGAAAACCGATTGTACTCTCTCACATCTTAAGTTTTCAGGCAAACTATTAAACAAGCGAGGTGCGGTTACATTATAGAAAAGGGAAAAGTGTGTTTTTTTAACAATGGGTACAGTTACAAGATTTCGGTTGTTCACCCGTAAATTATAAGAATCATACAGTCTCGAAGCCGAATACCCAGAACATACAAAAAATGTTTTTAAGACTTTGTAAAAGTATAAATGTTTTAGTGGCAGAATCTCAAGGCTTTTAAACAGCTCAAAGCTATGCGTTCTACGATTAACCTTACACAAAATACGAATTGCATGCTTTTGTTTGATGAGCAGGGGCTCAATTTTATTAAAATGAGTACCACCCCAACAAGTCAACCCATATTGCAGCCTGGATTTGAATAAACCATTATAAACTAATTTAAGGACAGGTTGACTACAATAAAGGCTGAGATGGTAGATATGTCTTATGACGATATTTAAGTATTGTGTTAAACTAGTTGTATGAACTTTCCAGTTCAACCTATTATCCAAAAGGATACCTAAATACTTAAAACTGTCAACACGCTCAATGTTAAGGCAGCCAATGCAACAATTTTTATCAGAGCTATATGTTTCTGTGTCAAAATAATGCTTACAAACATTTTTTAAATGATACTTAGAACAATTAGGTGCATGATATCTCAGTACCACATCATCACAGATAGAGCCCGAAAGGTTAAATATCATGAATTTAGTTTTTGGACTAATAATTAATTTATGATGAAAGAACCATTGACGAAGTAACTCTAAGTCATTATTGATATCAACAAATAAATTAAAATAGTTTTTAGACGAGTAGGATAAAGCAGTGTCGTCAGCAAAGGCTGTTATTTTGCCTTTGAACTTTTGCACAAAAAGCGAATTCACAAAAACTAAAAATAGTATTGGGCCCAAAACTGAACCTTGTGGAACACCTAAATTTAGTCTACTTTCCGTACTAAAAGAGTCCTTAATCTTTACTTTTTGCTTACGATTAGTTAAGTACGAACCAAACCAATCATTAACAAACCCACGAAATACCGCCTTATAAAGCTTTTCCAGTAACAATGCATGGTCCACCATATCAAATGCCTTCGTTATATCAATAAATAAGGAAGCCGGAATGTCAGATTCATTTAAGCATGCGTAGATTTCACCACAAAGTTTTAGGACTGCATTTTCAGTTGATCTTCCTTTTCTAAATCCAAATTGGGAATTACTAAAAAGATTAGTTTTGTCTAAAAAGGAGAGCATCCTTGATTTTATTCCTTTTTCAAAAACTTTTGAAAACACAGACAAAAGCGAAATAGGTCGATAATTATTACAATTAGTAGTTTCCCCTTTTTTGTACGTTGGAATAACTATTGATAACTTGAGCGAATCTGGAAAAATTCCTTTTGTAATGCTAAGATTGAATATGAAACTCAAAACATCAGAAACATAGTAGGAAATATTTTTCAAAATCTTAGCTGAAATCATATCATCAGATGAAGAGTTAGACATTTTAAGAGACATAATGATTTTATGAATTTCCAATGAGGAAAAATTATTAAAGAAAAAACTTTTAGCACAAACAGTTTCTTGGACAATAAATTCTGAACAATGACATTCATTTGAAATAGAAGGTAAATCAATGTTTTGATTTATATTACAAAAGTATTCATTGAATAAATTGGCAACTGCTGAAGGATGATTGACTAAAGAGTCACCGTTTTGTAATGAAATATCAACTTTTTGCTTATTTTTATTTAAAATATCATTAACAACTTCCCATTCCTTCTTTGAGTTACCCACATTTTCAAGAAGTCTACTCTTAAAATAGTTATCTCTGCAGAGTGGAATTTCATTTTTAAGTTCCTTACAAAGGTTATCGAAACATTTTTTAAGTCTTATATTTTGAGGATGTTTCTTAACTTTGGCAGATAGTTTATTCTTTTTATTTATTTTTTTGAGTAATGATAAGTTCATCCGCTGTTTTAAGAAGCATAATTTTTTAAAATTTGTATAAGTAACTTGACTATTATTTGAAATTAAGGTTTGAAGTTTTTTAAGAAAAAGATCAAAAGCTACAGATGGATCACTAGCACTATAAACCTCATCCCAAAATTCAAAAGCCAAAGCTGATTTAAGAGCAGAGAAATTTATTTTTTGAAAAGTATTTGCATTTTTTTGATGCTTTATTCTTGGTAAACTGCACTCAAACTGTATGCTAGTTAATCTGTGATCAGTTATTCCAAGTTCAAAAACATCCGTCTTGTAGCACATATTATTATTCCTGTGCAATCTTAAAAAAATATGGTCCAAACAAGACTGATCTCTAGTGGGTATGTTAATCAAAGAGGTAAAACCGAATGATGAAAGTACCGCAAGAAAATATTCAGTATCATTTGTGTAAGACAAAATATCAATATTGAAGTCACCCAAAAGAACTACATTTTTGCAGCTAAGATTATCCAAAAACACCGAGAATTCATCCACAAAAGCTTTATAGGGTGAAGATGTAATCGGTATACACCAACAAAAAAGTAACGAACGTTAGATATTAAAAAATTTAAGCAGATTAAATCAGCAGTTAATAGGTTCGGTCTTGAAACTTCACAAACAATATCACTTCTATAAAACACCGCCACTCCACCTGCTGCATAAGAATTATTGCAAGCAGCAGCAAAAGTAAAACCAGGAATTCTAAAATTTGAAATTTCAAATTCATAAATCCATATTTCAGACACGAATATAAAATCAGGTAAATGATCTAAAGATGCAAGATGAGCAAGAAAGGCATCAAAGTTTTTACGTAAACTACGAATATTTTGTTGAATTACTGATAAACCTAAATATAATTCATTATTAGGATGATTGATACAAAAACAGTTTGATAAACTATTATTTAATAAGGAAAAGCTAGAATAACTTAAATTATTATTGTGAGGATCACATAAAGAAATACTTGAATTATCAAGAGTTACCATTTCAAAGGTTAAATTAAGAATTTAAAACAAAATTATTCTTTATAAAATCCTCACAATTCTTAATTTTAATTACATTTTCGCCTTCCTTCCTTCTAATAAGTATAGTTGAGTCTCTTATCCATACATTTTATCCATACATATTGAATGCTTGGTCGGCTCACACTCACACCATTCATTCAATCACTTCATTCACAAAAGTTGTGAAACTTATGAGTGGCTCACAAGCATTTGAATGGATTCACATTTTTAATCAATAGGTACATAACTAAGAAAAGTATAAAATTTCTGACATGACTTTTTAAAACGTTGTCTATTTGCAATAAAATCATCATTTTCAGTCTGGAAATTGCTGCGACATCTGTCTCTGTTATTTCACAAATTTTTTTAAGCCGATTTATTGACCGATAAACAAAGCTTATCGAAACGTATTTTGTGCCTTGCATTTTCATAGAAATCGTTTTAAATTTTTCACACAGTTCTACTAAGTCATTAAAAACAACTATATTTATTTCTTTCAACATATGGAGTTCATTATTTTCCGATAAGATTTCGTTTATTTCGGACCAATTATCAAATACTGACTTGAATAAACTTAGATGTGTGTTCCAACGGGTAATACAATGTGACTTAAGAGATGTTGGTAGTAAATGATGTAAGTTAGCTTTTTTAAAATATTTAACAAGTTTTCTGCAATTTTCAATAATCGTATGCAATTCCATCGTAGCCTCAAATGCGGAGTCCAATACATTAGCAAATAAATGATTTGAGCAGTTTATTCGTGTCTGATCCCTCAAAGCATTTTTTATGTTGGCTCCTCTATCTGTTACAAAAATAACTTTTTCTATTTTATCGATATCGAAATCGGAAAGAATGCTTTTTATTTTACGAAGAATATTTTCACCGGTACACTTTTGATAGTCCAAAGATTTTACACCAAGCACTAATTCATGAAATTTTCCATTTTTAATATAATGAAGAGTGGCACACAAAAAACTTCGTTTTATAAAATTGTCTGTCCTCAAATCTGACGTTATGGTCGCTCTACCATCTTCAACAATTTGATTTATTTCGATTTTTTGCGCTAATGTTTCTATTTGACGCGAAATACTTGTTGGGTCGGGAAGTAAATCTTCAACGTCTAAATTCTCACCAAATTTGGAGAAACCATTACCAGCAATTGAAGAGAATGGTCTGCAGTCTTCTACAACCCACTGTGAACATGCGTCCAACACAATTTTTTTTTGCACTTGTTTTAATGGCGTAGGTATCGTGTTTTTTATTTAAGTAACATTTATGACGCACTAAATTAGATGTTTGTTTACCGCTATATTTTAAAATGTGCTTACATAAACGGCAGTAGACTATATTTTCCACAAATTCCAGTTTTTCATTTAAAACCTCTGCAAATGTAACTCATATCTTGCTCCTTCCTCGCCTTTTTGTTGATGTTTTAAAAACGCCACTCGCGATTTTATTACATATTTCGTTTTCCATTTTAAAATTAAAATCGAACGCTCATAAAATACTCGTAGGCTTAAGTAGGTATATGTACCATCTTTTATTTTTTCAAAAACAACGCAAAGAGTGTAGAGTAAAATGACCACTCAAATATTCATTGTCTTAAGTATTCACCCACATTCATTTTCTATCGAGCACCAACCAACATACATTCACTTCATTCAATGCAGACAGTGCATGAATTGTTAAAAATGAACCATTTACTCAAACGAATGTGAGTGAGCTAGTTTCAGATTCATTTATAAAAAGGTATACAATGTGAATATTTCTTCAAAACGAAAGTGAATAGTGTGTAAGGCAATGAATGTTGTGAGTGGCTCAGGGCCGGATCTACCTAAGGGCTGTATGGGCTGCAGCCCAGGGCCCCGAGGTCACAAGGGGCCCCCAGACCCCGTTGAAAACAATAGGCGTTAATTTGAATTAAAAAAAAATTAAAATTAAAAAACCTACCATAAGGTTGGCAGATAAATCTACTAATGTATACTTAGTCCCCGGCACGCTTTTACCTGGAAAAAGCGCTGCGCGAACTTACTCTCTCTCTCTAAAATCGTGCTCAGTTTGATGCCGAATAGTGTATGTGCACGTCTATAGAACGGAACGGGGATTCCCCGTCGTTTGTTTTTGATCGGTGTATTTTTTCTACTCTAAGGTTAGGTTAGGTTAGGTTAGGTTGTTGGGCTGACAATTGATGTAACTATCGTCACACTTAGATCAATGTAGATCCATTGTGTTACCGGTGAGTGTAATCACTCTTTTCTGATAAAAACCTATGTGTTCTGTTAATCAGTGAAGCCATTTTGAGGCATTGACGAAATTCAATATGTGAATTCCTGAATATTAGAAAGATCTTCTAAATTGTCAAAGAAGTAACTACCAAGCCATTTCCATTTTTTGGTGGCATAGTGACGGGCAATGACAGAGAAAGTGTGATGTGTCTTCATGTACCTCTTCATCACCACATCCTCTGCATAGGTCATCTGTACTTAGTTTCATTTTAAATTTATGGTATTTCAATAAATTATGTCCGGTCTCCGGTAATTATGCTCGTGAGAGAGCGAAGGGAATTCTTACTAAGTTGTAGAATTTTGTCAGTTCTCTGCTTGTTAAGGCAGGGCCATATTTTCCTAGTAGTATCACAGGTGTCAAGTAGATTGTACCTTTCATTGGATTTCCTTAGGATTATGTCTGAAATTTTCTGTTTAATGTTACAGAGTGCGATGCTTACCATCTCTGCTTGACTAGCGTCGAGCGCTGATCCCTGTCTTGCCAACTCATCGGCATTTTCATTACCTGGTATGCCGCTGTGTCCGGGTACCCAGCAGAGTCTAATATTGTGCTGCGTGCCAAGAACCTTAAGCTCTTCGCGGCAGCAGGAGACAAGCTTCGATTTTATCACAGTGGCAGAAATCGCTTTTATTGCCGCTTGGCTGTCAATGTAAAAGGTGATATCAGCCCGTGGTATCGCCATCATTGATAACTGTCTAGCAGCTGTTGTCACTGCCAGGACCTCCGCTTGGAAGACACTGCTATGTTCTGGGAGCCTAAGTGAGTTGTTTAGCTCAAGAGGTTCTGAGAAAAAGCCTGCACCAACACCTGTGCCCATTTTGGAGCAATCAGTATAGATTGCTATTTCTGATTCACTGGTGTAGGGTTGGTTGTTCAGCCATTCTTCTCTGCTCGGAAAGGCAGTTTGGAATGGTTTGTAAAAGTCAAGCTCGGGTGTTGTATAATCTGTAATGATACTATCCCCCAAGTATTTCTGAAGAATTTGAGCATGTCCTATCGCGCTGTTTTTCCAGGTATTAGTCTGGCTTAGCCTTAAGGCGCTATATGCTGCGGATTCTTGTACGAAAAGGTCTAGGGGTTTCAGGTTGAGTATCGCCTCCAACCCTGCAGTTGGTGTGGATCTCATGGCACCCGTAATCCCAATGCACGCGAGTCTCTGTACTTTTGCCAGAGTTTTGAGGTTCGTGCTTTTTTCCGTTGCATTCCACCATACCAAATTACCATAGGTTAGTATTGGTCTGATTATCGCCAAATACATCCACCTGATAATTTTTGGACTAGGTCCCCAGGATTTCCCAAAGATTCTGTTACAGGAGTAGAATGCAATCATTCCTTTTTTCGCTCTTTCCTCAGTGTTAAGACTCCAGTTTAATTTCCTATCTAGAATCACACCAAGATACTTTGCATGATCTGAAATCTTCAGCGGGGTGCCTTCAATTGAAGGTATTCTGAAGTTTGGTATTTTCCTTTTATTTGTGAAGAGGACTAATTCTGTTTTTGACGGGTTAACCATCAGGCCGCACTTTCTAGTCCATCTATTAACCTTAGAAAGGGCGTATTCAATCTGTTCACTGATAGTGGGTAAGAATTTACCTGTAGCTAATAACGCAAGATCGTCAGCGTAGGCTACTATCTTTACACCACAGTGTTTTAAATTAATGAGAATTGTGTTCATAGCCAGCACCCAAAGGAGCGGTGAGAGAACTCCCCCCTGTGGGGTGCCCCTGGATGTGGACACTCTCATCTGTATCCCTGCCAGTTCCGAGTTAATTTGCCTGTTCTTTAGCATGCACATAACCCAACTTATTATCGAATTATCGATTTTGTTGTCTACTAGAGCTGCCTCTACCGCTTTATTGTTCACGTTATTGAAGGCTCCTTCAATATCGAGAAACGCAGCAAGGGTATATTCTTTGTCGCTCAATGTCTTCTCAATCGTGCTAACGACGCTGTGAAGTGCCGCTTCTACACTCTTCCCCTTTGTGCAGGCGTGCTGAGCTGGGGATAAATCAACAAAGATTCAGATTGCCACGAATATGTAGGTCTATCAGTCTTTCAAACGTTTTAAGAATAAACGATGTCAGACTAATTGGCCTGAAATCTTTTGCTTCTGTATGACTGGGCTTGCCAGCTTTCGGAATGAAAACCACTTTGACTTCGCGCTATGATAAAGGAACATATCCCCATTTTAGACTTTTAAGGAATATGTTTTTCAGGAGCGGTATTATTTGGATTTCGCTTTTCTGTAGCATCATTGGGAAGATGCCATCAAGGCCAGGGGATTTATACGGAGAAAAGGAATGGATTGCCCATCTTATCTTTTCTTCCGCTATAATATCCGATGGTATAATGTGTTCCGTGTAGGGTTCTGTTTCCAGGTTGCTGTCATTTGACCCGCAACCCGGGAAGTGAGTATTTATCAAGTGCTCAAGAGTCTCATTGCAGGATTCTGTCCAGCACCCAGGGGGCGTTTTAAGAGATCCTAAAGGGATTGAATCTTTGGAAAAAATTTTCCTTAGTCTAGCAGATTCGTTTGTCCCTTCGATTTCACTGCAAAAAGTTCTCCATGAGCTTCGTTTCGCTCGTTGCGTTTCTGCTTTGAATTTTCGTTGACTGGTTTTATATACTTCCCAGTCTTCCCCATTTCTAGTGTTTTTGACAGCATTGAAAAGTCTTCTTGTTTCTTTTCGCAAGTTACCAAGTTCTACCGTCCACCAGGGTGGTTTCTTTCTTCCTTTCCCTATATGTTTCAGTGGACAACTTTTCTCGAAGATGTTACTAAGAATCACCCTGAGTTCTTCTGATGCTTGATCAATATGCTTGGGTTCTTGAATCGCAGTGTTATTGAAATTTTTGAGTTTTTTCTCTAATTCCCTATAAAAGAGATCCTAGTTGGTGTTTCTGAAATTCCTTTAAGGTTTCGGAGTTTCCACTGTATCATTTATCAAGAAGCGTATAAGCCTGTGGTCTGAGAATGATTCTTCTTTGAGAACATTCCATTGGTCGATTGAAACTGTATCTGAATTATTAGTAACAGTTATATCAATCACTTCTTCCCTGTTTTTTATAACAAAAGTGGGCTCATTGCCCCTATTTGCTACCAGTAAATTATGTTCTATAATAAATTCAAAACGAGACTCACCTCTACTGTTGGTGTCGGTACTTGCCCATTGAGCATGATGTGAGTTAGCATGACATCCTAGAACCACGTCCCATCCTTCGATTGCTGCTCGCTCTACTAGCTGGACTGTTAGATCTGCAGGTGGTCCCTCCGTCCCGTCATATGGCATATAGCAAGATGCCAGGATGAGTGGCGGGAGCCCGATCCGCTCTAGCTTCACGGCAGTCTGGTCTAGATTACTATATGTAGATAGAAGAAAAAGATTAAACTGTTTCCTAGCTACAATGCAAGTTCTAAAATTACTGTTTGATACCACTTGTGCAGTTTTGAACAGTGTAAGTCCTTTTGAGTGCAGGCCCTTAATTTTGCCACCTGCGATCCAGGGTTCTTGAATAAGGGCGATGTCTATTTGCCTACTCTCCATGAGGTAGACAAGGTTGGCGCTGGCTGCTTTACTATGTTGGAGATTAATTTGTACTAATTTCATGTTCATAGTTTATTAAAAACCTCCCGCCCCTTACTTACTTGCTTGTTCTTGTTGGCTATTAGTCGCAGTTTGCACCGGTTTATCCCGATACGAACTTTGAAGCCAATTTTCCTCAAAAGTGGTATAGACTTATGACTGAGCTGCACAACCACTTCTGTGCCGTCTTTCGTCTGCTCTCCCATCTCAAGCACTTTCCAGTTCTCACTGAGCTGCTCAGTATTTAGGGATTGCAGGTACCTCTCAATGCGGTCCCTAGGGATGGTTGGTCCTCGCATCATCATCTTCGCTTTGTGTCTGTTAAGGTCTTTTATTTCCTTAAGCCCCATAAGGCGAAGGTTTGCATTTGGCCAGGGAGCGATCGTTCTTTTGACGAATTCCTGCAGCCACACGAGAGTATAATCGTCTTCGCATGTCAGCATCTTGAATCCGTGGACGGTTCTGAGATTACCGAAGAGAGGCGGTTGCCCATTCTTAACGATAACGTCGTTCCCTCGTCCAGGATTCTGACTTCCATCAACTGCCATTGATCATCGGAGAGTTTTCGGGAGGGTGTACCGAAATCCGCAATGGCAAATTGTCGCTTCTCCGTAGTCCTTTTCGTGATCAAGGTCTTTCTTCGCTTCGTTTTGGGTGAAGGATTTGTAGGCGAAGATTTATCATCCTGCCTCGTTCTTTTAGACGCCGTTGAGTTTGGTTCAGGGTGGGGCGTAGTGCCGACCGTCTCCTTTCCCGCTCTCAAGGTCTTTGCCTTTGTGTTAGTCGAGTTGTTCGTTATGTCAGTGGTCGTCAAGGTCTTTAGTTTTTGAGTGGCATTGCCCAGCGCTAGCTTCTCCCTGGCCGTTAAGGATTCGGGATTTTTGCTAGATAGACGCCGGACAATCCTCTCAGCGTTCCGTCGTTTCTTTTTCAGAACCCGTTGGGTGAGATTTCCAGCACTCCGTGAGGCCTTCTTCTCAATTACGGTGTTCTTTGTCGTGTTCATTGTCGTGTTCATTGTCGTGTTTGTTGTTAAGTCTATGACACTACTTCCACTCGACAGAGATGAAAGAGACGTGCCGGAGTTGCCTATGGGGCTAGTGCCCCTAGCGCCACTCCCACACGGCCCCACCATATCTATCTCCAACGGTTCCACCTTCCCACCTTCCAGTCCCGATGGAGCAAGTGGCTCCATACCAGGTCTGGTTGGGAGAAGTGGTCCCGCTGTTTGCTTCAGCAGCGTCGTCGTAGGCGTATTCGTCGAGGGGATCTCCAATGAGATCGGACTTTCCATTGATTGGATTTTACCAATCGGCGGATTAGGCGGTCCCATTAGAGTATTCACGCTCGTACCCTCTGTAGAATTCACCTCTTTGGACGGCTGGGAAAGTACCCTTCCTGTCTTCTTAGGATCATTCGCCAGAAAAGCACGAGCGTTTTGAAGACGTCTTCGTTCAATGTCGTTGAGTTCCTTCCAATTCCGACTTCCAAGTCGTTTGACCGTCTTCTTACAGTTGGAGATTCTACTCCGAACTGAAGTGGTCGACAACCCTGAGAAGGCGGAGCTGGCAACGGAACACGCGTCGTCGTCGTCTGAAGGGGTGAGGAGAAGGTCTTCTTCCTCTTGTGTTGTAATTGTCGTTGTCGTTGTCTTTGTCGTCTTGTCTTGTTGTTGTTGTTCGCTCTACAATGGTTCCGAATAAATACCTGTGGACTGAATTTTATCACGCCTTCTTAGAACATTTTCTCCCCGTACGTTTTGTTAACAAATTAGAGGAGCAAATTTCCAAAAGAAGACAAGGCCCTCGCGAAAGGTAAAAGACTTTATCCAAGCTTTACATATACAATTCCTAATTTATCAACACCCCCCTATGAGCATTATATATGAGTATTTACGACCGACGGAGAGCAGAATATCGTCTCGTTTTAATGAACTAAACGACTTAGCCGAAGAATTTGACTATATTCAAACTGAAATTCGAAACATTACTTAGGCCCCGGCTAAGCCCATGCCAAAGATTGCCACGAAAAGCCCAGAATCAGATCCCAGCCAAGACCAGTATGAACGCGCAACCCATTGTTGCCATTGCAAAAACCGAGGGCACTCTAAGACGAACTGTCTCCGCTCATTTTGAATGTTCTGCGGGGAAGACGGGTGCATGACAAACGACTGTTCTTTTTGTTAAACTTGCGACCCATTTTCCAATACCATAAATCTTGGTATAACAAAAGAAAACATCATAATTATAGCCGTATATTGGTGAAAATTATAAAGAGCTCAGCAATTAAAGGTGAATAAAACGCTTTTGCTCAGTACCAGATGTCAAATTCCAGATTCTTCTCTCTACAATTGAATATAGCGGCACCTGAACTCTCAACATTTCAACAATTTAAAATCACTCTGATTGCTGGCTTAAATTGTTTTTTTCCAAAGTTGTTAAAATTTGCTGACCTGACCTTTCAAAAAACACGCCTTATAACTCAAACGATAGCGAATTGTATGTCCCAAAGTTTGATCCTAACACGGGTGCTCTAGGGTCGCATCGCATTGTATAGTCTCTTCCAATGAATTCTAATGAACACAAGTAATCCGAGAAAGTTTAGTGACATTTTATTTCCTCAATAAAATGTATTAATGAAATATGTATCCGCACAGGAATCTATGTGTAAAGATGTCAAGCATAAATCTCAAAATATAATCGTAAAAAGCAAATAATAAATATTTTTGATATCGATGAATTTGCCCTGACCATTTATGTAATACGTTATTTCAAGCGTAAACGTATAGCCAAATCAAAATTTTATACATACATACATACATAGATGGCGTTCCAAAAACCAATAAAAAGATATTCCAATATAAATAAAGTCAGGCATAAAATTCTCATAAATAAAAAAAAAAAAAAACAGAGAGCCAAACTTTTTGCCTTTTGCTTATAAATTGATTGTGCATTACATTCATCTCTGACCTCTCTAAGGGAATAATAAAAGCAAATCTCCTCAATATCTCACATTTTTTTTTTTTTGGTTGGGTTGCTGGCAACCAAAATTTATAATTTTTTTTTGTATTCCAAAGTTATTTTGATATTTATTTTTATTTTGCCACCCATTGGACATTCTTTACGCCTCGCCTGTGGATTTCAATTGAAAAAGTTTCGCAAAAAAAGAAAAGTTATAAATCAATGAAATGAAAAATTTATTCATGATACTGAAAATCATCCACCTATAGAGCCAGTGTCCATTCGGGGAAGCCTGTTGCACTCAGCAGGCTTGTTGGCTAACAAGTCCTTGTTCCGAGTTCATGAGAATTGATTTTAGTTTTGAAAAAATTGTGGAGGCAGTTTATTGTTTTTATTAGCTCTATGAAACGCAGCTTGAATCAGTGTATTCGTAAAACGTAGTAATCGACTTGCAGCTTTTATAGTTCAGAAGAAATATAGACGTTTGTGCTTAAGGCTTAATCATAATTAAAATGTTTTAATGAAAAACCCTCGTTGGTGTTATATTGACACAGATTTACAGAATGTCGGTTGACTTATGGACACGAGAGATAACATAATCCCTTTGGACGCCACACACTAATTCGATTTTTCCACAAAAAGCACGGGTTTTTGAGATAATTCCATTTGGAAATTCATTTTCTCTTTTTCTTTCCGAGAAATGTTAGTCTCATTAGCTTTCACCTACTCCAACCTAATTTATTCATGCATGGCTTAGGACAGCGAAACACACATATTTCAACAAGGGAATTTTTTTTTACAATTCACTCGCGCTCAAGGGTTTATTCAGACCCTTATAATTTTAAGCACAGCACAAGCGATGGGGAAAATCAAAGAGGAAGAGAAAAGAACATTGGTTTTGAAGACTTGCAAATTGAAGTGGCAAGGCAAAACCGTGCCGACTAAATAACGAATCTCTGTATTTGACGGTACGATCACAATAAATTAGGCTCAAGGGTGAACTAATGAGCATTCCTAGCGAAACGGGTAACTGATTGAGGGGAGAAATTCAACCGGCTATTTCAAAGGGAACATTGTTTGTGAAAAAAGCGATAAGACAAGGAAACACATGAGACATTCCGAAGACGGTGAATCCATGATAGCTCTCTTTCCCTTCATTTCTAACGCTCCATTCTGAATTGTATCCAGTAAATGAAAAGAAGTTTGGACAGCAACTGCCCAAAGATGTGTTAAACACAGTTTAACTCGAGCTTAGGACATACTTATAAATTGCAGCCAAATCAGAAAAAGTGAAAAGTTTCTGACATCGATATAGAAATTCTCGAGAATGTGGTCATTCCAACGAAATTCGTCGTTGACACACATACCGAGTATTGACAGCTTTTTGGTTTCTTCGATGCAAGTTCCATTCAGGGACAGTGACTTAGGGTGTATATTTGGCGTCAATGACATTAAACAGGATTGATTTTCGAACAATTAAACTCCACGTGATTTTTTATATCCCATTTAACAACGCCGCCCTAAAGATCGAATTTATTGAGATTGTCATACGGTACCGTTGCAATTCCACTTCCCATAGAGATGGACGTGAATTTGAGAACGAGTATGAGAAGCTGAGGGTAGAATCGTCAGCAAAACAATGAAGTGGATTAGAAGTTTCAGACAAGACATCATTTATAAAAATGAGGAAGAGAGTCGGAGACAAAACGGAGCCCTGCGGAACACCATCAATTATTTTGAGAAGATCAGACTTGGGACCGTCGCATCGCGTCGAACACAACAACGATACAGAATTTAATCTCTAATCCAAATTATAAGGATTTCATCAATACCAAACGCTTGCCTTTACGATAAAAGACATCTTAATGTCAATCTGTATCCAATACCTTAGAAATATCAAGCGCAATAATCTACCTTTCTCCAAATCAACGTAAAGATCAGTTCCATTTTTAGGTGGGTGATACTATCAGATCATCGATAGAACGATTTCTGCGAAAGATGTATTTCCGGTTATTTAGATGCTTTCGATCTTCGAGATATTTCTTGAACTGATGATTTTTGAGTGATTCCATGACTTTGGAAAAAAGGAATGTAAATGCGATTAGTCGATAGGAGGAAAAGGCTGCAAAAATTCTGTTTTCAATCTTCCAGGGACGATTCTAGAAAGCTAGGGGCGATAGAAAAACTTACGGTATATCATTAGGACCAGCGGATTTGCTTCTATCAAGATTTCGAATAGCTCCTCCAACTGTACGAGTGCGGAAATATACCTGTCCCACTGAATGATTTACTTTCTCAAATACATTAGGGGAAATGTTGCTATCAGGCATTTATCTGAAGAGCTAGTTATTGGTTTGATATTGTAAAGGAACGTTAGTGTTGAAATAAAAGAAAAAGTTTACAACAAAAGTATTTTATTTAGCGTGAGTACAAAGACAAACTATGCAGCCGACAAATTCGTTGGAAGTGAAGATTTGAAATGCACAAGTGAGATAGATACATAAGAATAAGATACATGTGTTTAAGATTGAGATAAAATGAAAATGGATGTGTTCCATTGGATGCGTTCAACAATGTTCATTCAACAGTTAGAACTAAAGATGAAGTTGAATTTCATGTACGTTCTTGACAAATAACCAGAAATTTCTTTTGCCTTTGGGACATTCCAGAATTGTTTGCCTTTATTTCTACTCACGTTTGTACGAATTTAGTTCGCGTTGCAATGGTTTCTGGCTTGTTTGTGGTCTTTCCGGAAATTTACTTCTCTCAACAGTTCTCTCACTGCTTGTATCGAACCAAGACTTTTCTTTAGGTTTTTTACTCTTAATTGTATAAGGAATAAAAGTACGCATGCCAAGAAAATTCACTTCTGTGATCATAACGACACTGACATCAACGTCACTGTTAAGAAAATATTGATACTATATATTTAAGGATTCGAAAAGAGTAATTAAGACCGTCCCAGTTGGCATTTTCGTATTGCCCAACAGTGGTAGTGAGATGTTTCTCTTTAACTGGATGGATAGGATACGATTCATTGGTTGATATTTCAAAATTGTCTGAAGTGCTGGATGGAGAGGTTACCATAATAATATATATGTACATATCAGAGTGATAGGTAAGAAATAAGTCGAGAGCCTAGCAACATCTGGTGTTCCTAGGGGGCTCATCTACAAACTGAGTAATGTAAGAATCATAGCAAATATCTTAATCTTCCTGCGGTTGTTGTCTATCCGGAATAGGGAATCAACTTGAATTGTGTACATTTAAGTCACCCGTAATGACGACTTCTATGTATGTAAAGGCTAAAGAAAATATTTTGGACAAATCGGCTCCGAGCATTGAATATGAATACAAATTGGGGATTGGCGAAATATAAAGCGTTCCCTGTTAACATGGTTTTGTTTTAGGAGGTTAGACAGTTGCAATACCCACATCTTTTCTTGAATTATTTTTGGAGCTGTCACCAAAACTTCGTCGAAAAGATAGTGGAATAATTCTCTAGACAGAATCAACCGTGATGTTTCTAGTTCCAATAATCAAAGATCACGGTAGTGCCCAGCCAAGTTCTGGCACTACACCCTTTTTACAGGAACAAACTCAGGCGGTTTTTGACCCCTCCCTATCTTCAGTATACCAATGAAGTCAGAAACTTAAAATTCCGAATATTTGCTGATCTAGTCAGGCACAGGCGCCTCATCTCAATTTTCTAGCATTAGCGGTTCCTGAGATATAAGGCCTCAAAAATCACAAAAACCGTAACTGACTGACTGACAGATCATCAAAATTATGGAGCACTTCCCGACATCGTAGAATCTTGTAATTTTGCAAAACGGCAGGTCTTGTCATGCAAGAAAATTTGAGGTTTTCCATTCAGGGGGCGTGGTATCCGCCCACTTTCTCCGAATTGGTGTTGGTTGAATGGAGCACTTCCAACTGCTGGAAAACGATGAAATTTGGTAAAATGGTAGGGCTTAAATTGCATCTAAAGACAAAAATAAAAAATAAGCGGTTTCCTATACAGGGGCGTGTTACCCGCCCACTTCCTCAGAACTAATGTAAATTATACATGGCGCACTTCCGATTGCAGTAGAACAATGAAATTTGGTGGAAGGGTAGGGCTCAAATTGCATATAAAGGACCAAAAATAAAAATTGGGGTTTTCCACTCAGGGGGCGTAGTACCCGCCCACTTTCTGAGAAAATGAATAATTTATACGGAGCACTTCCGATTGCTGTAATTAAGGTAGGTATGTTAGTAGTAGGTATCTTGCCAGGAATAGAAGAAATAATTGAAGCGCAAATCAAAACAACCAATAACAAAAAGAAAATATATACCAAAAGGAATAGGAGCTATAAACTAAGTTGATTTTAGTAGGTAAAGTCCACCCTTCTATCTTTCTGTATCTTTCGAGATTTTGACATGGCAAAAAATTAAAATCTTTGCAAAAAGGAGTGAGATCAGATCAAAAATATAAATGTTAAAAAAAATAGCCAAGTTCTTCTATACAAAAACGATTGTCTAACAAGTCAGCCGTGAAAAGTACTGAGATCTAAAAGTACGCCAAGTTCTTACTTCATGAAGGTTCAATACCGAATATTTAAAGTAGAATAATAGTGAAACAGCTACAATGTAATAGTGAAATTTTATTATTTAATGATTACTGACTAAAATTTGATGGGCTTACTTGGCAAGTTTTTTTTTTATGTCCAAGTCGAAAGGTTTTAAAAACTTGACTAGTGAACCCATCAAATTTTAGTCAGTAATCATTAAATAATAAAATTTCACTATTACATTGTAGCTGTTTCACTATTATTCTACTTTAAATATTCGGTATTGAACCTTCATGAAGTAAGAACTTGGCGTAATTTTAGATCTCACTACTTTTCACGGCTGACTTGTAACACAAAGGTTTATGTATAGAAGAAGTTGGCTCATTTTTTTAAAATTTATGTTTTTGTTCTGATACCAAATTAATTGATATTCTCCTTATGTGACATATTAAAGGATTCCCAGCACTAGATAGATTTCTGGTAAAAAATATATTAGTGGATAACACCCTTATTGGCGAACGGCAGCTCTCATATGGGCGTAGTGCATTACTGGTTATGAATTGCTCAGCCTAATGTCCTATGGTAAAACAAGGGCCTTATCCCCGGGTATGGGGGCTTTGCCGTTGGGTTAACTTTCCTACCAAGTCAAGAAAGAGACACGAAAGCCACAGATAATGATAACCCTACAACTGCAACAAAACACGTGACTTCAAAAGTTAATGACCTGAGATTTAGTGAGAGACTCCATCAATGGAGCTGAGAATCATATCAGGGAGTAGTTTTATGACCTCCTGAACGGAACCTGTCCTGAGTAAACTGGAGTTGAAAAGAAATATATATTCCGGTGGAGGAGGGAGGAAAGGAGGTGAAAACTGATAACAACCTGAGCTAGAGGATTTATGCTGTAAATTTATTCAAAACAGATATCAGCAAAAAAGCAGCGGAAACCCTGGTATGATTATGAAAAAATTGGCAGAAAACGGAAGAGCAGCGAAGGAAGAGCATCGATCGAGAAGAAAATATGACGATAAGATCCAGCCTAGAAGTAAGGGGGCGTTAGCAGCCACCTGAGTCAAGGACATCTAAAAGTCTCGCAATCGAAACAACACTCAGAAATTAAAAAGAAAACAAGCAACTGCTGGTTTGAAGACCGGAAAGCAGCCTCATAAAAACACCGAATGAAACCTAGTGACTAGAAAATATTTTCAGCAGAATTTTGAGCAGCTGCTAAATTATTAAAAATTTAAAGCGAGTACTAGGGCATGAATACAATCCACTCCCAATCAATAAGGAACCAGTTCCATCGCCCTACACTGATGGGGTATGCCTACTTATAAAACAGCTTAAGAAGAACATTGCTCCAGGATCTGATGGCTTACAGACAGATATATGGGTGGAAAGAGGCATGTCCAATAACTATGCTATTAGATCCATATAAAAAGCCTTTCCTATGCCCTACAAGAACCATCGAGCCATATCACTACAAAGTTCGTTTATAAGGTCCTATGCATCGTGTTATACTAGAGTTCTCCAGTACTAGAACAAATCTTCACAATGAAACAAACTTTCGAAGAGACCAATGAATTTTAAATCGAGGATGAGCATTCTTTTTTCGAGCTTCATCAGGAGCTTTATATGGTGTTGTTCGAACTCATGATTCCAGGAAAATTGATTCAGCAGTCATTGGAATATACGATGATGGAATAGCTCCTCCGAACTATATGTACGCATGGTAGGCGTTGATACGGAGGGATCGATATTCAACAAATCTGTCCAAATATTGGGATGTGACTATATCGACATCATCGCCCGTTTCCAATGTTCTGTAATAGAGTCCTTCATGGTGATTGAAGATCAGGCGCGAGACTTGTAGGCCTTAAAATATCTAAATTAGGACAGGCAAACAAACATCTATCCTTTTGAGCAACAACTTCGAAACACTTAAGGAGTTAGTCCACTAAGTATTAAATAGGAACTCTCTGAACGACATATTAGCGCAGATCTGACCAGAATTAACATAGGAAACCGTTACTACTTCGGTTCAAAACTTCTCACGTGTAAGTCCATGTACAAACTTCACAAGACCCTTATACCGAGAGTTTAGCTTTAGTGGAAGAACAAAAGGAGAGCTGATACTGGCCTGGGGCCTTCCAAAAGGAAAATTCTTCGACGGAGCTTTGGATTTATACACAATTAGGGTGAGTGGAAGAAAAGTTTCACCAGTGAATTCAATGAGCCGTACCACAATCTGGATGTAGTCCGGAAACTTAAAACACGTCGACTAAATTGGCCACATCGAGCAAATGGAAAACAATGCTCCAGCCAAGAGGGTGTTCTAATTCCATTTTCCAATTTCAAGGCGACAAGGAAGATCGAAAAGACCAAGCCAGATGACGATGCTCGTATTCGTGGTTTACTGAAAGTCTCCGTGTCACAGGCAGTGATTCTTCGTAGATCAGGAGTCGGTAAAGTAAAGTAAGAAAGTACAAGTATCTTGACTTTAGTTTTCCAATTTGCATGAGCAGAATTGAAGATTTAACCTACTAATCCGTGTTTGAAACTACCCCTCGATTCTCAGCCGGTACGAAAATACTTTTGGAAGTGTACTGACTCTACCGAAGAAGAGACAAATCCTCCAAGAGTATCTCGTGTCATGAAAAATTCCGTTGGAAACCGGCAGAAAATTGTAGGTCTTCTCTATTCCTGCTAACATGCACACAGATATCATTGAGAGTTGTAAATGGCTAGGTTAGGACACTTTACGACCCGTAATGGCTGCTAGATAGATATAATGGATGATTTTGTTGGTATTTTCTTTTTGACAACACTGGTTTTGACAGCTCACGCACGTTTCATCTTTTGTTTCACTGTCAAACATCTTCAATTTGGCCTATAATTTAACCATGAATCGTCTTACAAACGAACAACAAATTATTATTATCAAAATGCGTGCTCTGTTAAGAAAGTTCATCGCGCGCTTCTTCCATTTTATGGTGAGTTTAATCGACCTACTGAGGCGGCTATTCGGGCTATTGTGACTAAATTTCGCATCAAATTTACATTGTTGGACATTAAACCACCAACACGCTTACGTAGAGTGCGAACTGAGGAAAATATTGCAGCTGTATCGGCCAGTGTTAGTGATGACCGTGAATTATCGATTCGGCGCCGCCGTTCGAAGCAATTGGGCCTCTGTTACTCGACTACGTGGAAAATTTTGCGGAAGGATTTAGGTGTGAACCCTTTCAAAAACAGCTGGTGCAAGAATTGAAGTCGAACGATGGTGAATGGGCTCTTGAAAAGTTAGCCGAAGATCCACTTTTTTATCGAAAAATTGTGTTTAGCGACGAAGTTCATTTCTGGTTGAATGGATACATGAACAAGCAAAACTGCCGTATTTGGAGTGAAGAGCAGCCTGAAGCATTGCAAGAGCTACCAATGCATCCAGAAAAAGTAACTGTTTGGTGCGGATTATGGGCTGCCGGAATCATTGGGCCGTATTTCTTCAAAGATGATGCGAATCGCAACGTTACTGTGAATGGTGAGCGCTACCGTTGGATGATAACAAACTTTTTTTTGCACAAAATGGAAGAACTTGACTTGCATGACATGTGGTTTCAACAAGATGGTGCCACATACGACACAGCACGCGTAACAATGGACCAATTGAGAGGCGAGTTCGGTGACCAGTTTATTTCACGTTTGGGGTCGGTCAATTGGACGCCTAAATCGTGCAATTTAACGCCTCTAGACTATTTTTTGTGGGGCTATGTTAAGGCTCATGCATATAGCGACAAGCCCGCTTCGATTGAAGCACTGGAAGCCAACATTGAAGCATTTATTTGTGAGATACCGGCCGTAATGTTAGAAAGAGTAAGCCAAATTTGGACCATTTGAGGCGCAGCCGCGGCCAACATTTGCATAAAATAATCTTCAAACATTAAATTATATCGACCGTACTATCGATTCAAATAAGGATTTCATGCATTTTTCTGAATTTTATGTGTGTTTTTGTTTTTTTTTTAATTTCCGATAGCTGTTAAAAAATCACTCGTTATATTTAGATTTCTAAAGAGTTTTTTAAACAAAACATGCAGCATGCTATCAAAATTAAAAAGAAAATATGTTACGAATCGACTAAAAAAATTAATAAAAAAAAGTACGTATACGCCTTGGTGAACAATTAAGTTCTCTAAATCTAAACTACTACAATCCTGAAGTAGTGAAATTACCTCCAAATCAAATAAAAGTATGATAAACATCCTAAAATAATGAAGCACCCTGTCACGCGAATGGAATTCGAAATTCTTGTTTAGAATTGCCAAGTTTCGGTTTCGTTCGATTTATTCGAGCAGCAAGCAGGAGTGATACCTTATTTGTCTTCGCAAAATCTAGGCTTGCCAACAAGTGGGCTGAATCGGTCTTTTCCGTTCTGACCACCAACTCGTGAAGACCTCTCCTCCAAGAGGGGATTTTTTTGTTTAAGGGACAAGTAGAGAGAAATCTGAGTAAGTTTCTTTATAACTTTTAGTAGTATTTTTATTCCTTAGTATTAATTATTTTTAACTTCTCCTTGCAATCGAAAATTTTCCCATACAAAACGGCATCCTTTAAGAGAGGAAAAGAAAAAAAAACTGGGTCATCCATATTTATATATATTTATAATTATAGATATGTAATAAATAAGAAGAGGTAAATTACTTTACCCACTTAAAATCCTTCCAGGCGTAATTAAATAGGTTTTTCTGTTTTACTATAGGAAAAAATCATCGATTTTGATGTTTCACCCACGTGAACGAGGGTGAACGTCTCCTTTTTTTCAACAAATAAACTTAAGAAGAAGAAAAATAAGTGCTCAGAGGAGGGGCAGAAAAATTCTTCTCCTAGGACGTTCTCTACCTTCCCCGGAGACGGGAGCAGAAACCACATCGAAACTCTAGCGGGAAAACTAGCGAAACCACTCCAAAATTTAAAGAGAGCCTTCCTTAAAATGTTTGATTAAAAAAAACAGACTACTACTCAAGCTCAGTCTACTTGAGCTCGGAAGTCGGATCGGTTCGCTTTAGCCACTGCCTAGATCGCCTAGTGATAGTGACCTGCTTAGGGTGGAAAAATAGTGTACTAGTGGGGAGAAGGGGGTAGACCATCTCGGAAAACGTGGCATCGGGACGTGTGCAAGATGTCGGTGGTTATATTTTTGATTTAGTGTGATCAAACCAGAACTTTGGACCAGGGACAGCTCGTAAAAAAAAAAACAAGAGTGCGTGAGCTGTCAAGGCGTTGCCGAAAGGTGATACAGGGAGGGAAAAAGGGCGGTCAAAGTGAATTCCCATCTGTCACTTCAGCTTAGTAGGGTGAGGTATTTAGTCCGTCCGTTTGTTACTTTTAGTCTAGGCATGAAATATATTTTTCGATCTGCACTATACGACCGGCTGTGTGAGGACAAGGACCACCTCGATCCGGCGTACCTAGCCGCGCTTCTACAAGCATGCCAATCAAGGTCTTCACAACAGCTATCATGTGAACTCCGTCGTAGCAAATATTTTATTAAAATTCAGGGAACATTCACAAAGGATTTTTGGGTTACACTCATACAGATAGTCACAACAGCTTGACCCATATTTTCTGTCAAATATTAATATATAGCTTCTGTCATAAGGGAGGCACAAGTCCATACCCAAACCACATATGTATGTTATTAAAAAAAAATACATAAATGTTGATGTTAACATAAAAATCCCATTTAAAACCTACCACGCTACCACCAAGGCTCGTTAATTTAATCCGGTATACTCTCAACAAACAAGTAATCTCTTCCAAACAACTTTTTTACGCTCAGATAATCCCCGTATGTGAAGACCAAAAAAAAAGCTACTTCTTTCTCCTTATGGCGATGGTGAGCCGTATATACCTACAATGGATTTTGGTTTGTTTCCGGCCATTTATGAAAATTCGCTAGGCAACAATAATTTATTATTGAGTAACCCATACAGTCTTAAGTATCACATATGCTTTTAATTAATACCTTTGGTGAGCTCAACCCTCCCCATGTCATTATATTCCTTTTATTTGATTCTCTCTTATATAAAATGAAAGCCCGGAAATCCGAATTATCGATTAATTATATCTTAAGCCCCAAATGGAAACTTGCTTCTTTGTTTTCCCAATCCAACCCAAACACGCTCCCTCTTCCTGCCATCAACAGTTTTCATTGGTTCATGAATGTACACACATAAAAACATAATAGGTTCGTGATGAGTAAAAATATTTACTGAAGCGAAGGCAGAATCCGTTCCTACCTTCAGGGCTTCGAGAACAATAGCTCGGGGCTCTTGGGAGATGGGACAGTTGTTAATTGAATTATTTTTCAATAAACAAAAGACCTTATCATATAGTATACATACACTCACAGTCTTATAACGGAAAGGAGGATAATTCGCCTTTATTTTCGTTTGTTAATGAAGTTAATAAGACCATCACAAGGAGGAAGAGTCAGTAGATTGGCAGAAAGCAAAAGGCTTTGCTTTGTATGCTTCTCTTATAATTCTTAAGTTCATTATTAAAATCTGTTACAAAACTTAAATTTTAGTGCCTACGTAGGTAATGGCGACCACTGACAGTCTAGCCCTGCGGCCTATGAATGAATGAATTATGTATTGGGGGTATTGCACTGCGACCTGGTGATCCTATTGTGCCCCCCCCCCTTGAATATGGATGAGCTTGCTCATCTTATAGTCCTTCCTCCAAATGTATTGCTTTCAGGAACCTTAGTATTTGGGGCAGCTTCAGAGAGGATAGGTCGCTCCCTTTCACCTGGGGTGGAATCGGCTAAGGTGATAGTTGATTGTGATTGTCATTTTGACTATAGCTGTCTTCATCATATCAATAAAGAAATATAGAGAGAGCGATTGTCAAAATGACAATGGGAGTCAAAATGACAATGGGACTTCTTTGCAGTTTTTGTAACTATACTTCCCTCCTCTTTTTGCTTGATTTTGTTTTTGATAATGTTTTCCTTTATTCTGCAAGGGGGCTCAGGCCATGTTTAAGGGGTTGATACTCCTATTATTGCTCAGGAGCCTGCCTTTTCGTTTCCATGAACACTCACGTGACCAAGTTCCCAGTGAAGTGTGACTCTGTACTGTTTTCCAAGTTCGCTTAGCCTGTTATGCACTCCCACACTAATTTAGATCTGATGGCATATGAGCTCAATGCCTTGAGTGCAGTTTAGCTTTCTGAGATGATGGCTATGGTAATGTTCTTGTTACGATAGTTCCTTTAGAGATTTCGATCCACGCATTTCCCTATGGCGTGTACCTCATCTTAGAAGATGCTAGTTGACTGCCCAATCAGTGTGGAAAGTTTAGTTCTAGTCCCCAAGATTCCTGCATAAGTCCCTTCGCTTGTTCTAGTTTATTTCTTCTCCTATCTTATCTTTTTTGTTGATGCTTACGAGTACCTCTATAAAAAAGTATAATATTTTTTGATCATACCACCTTTTTGAATGTGAAGAAGGTTTGTTACTGTGGAACTTCTTATAAGTCTCATTCCCTGAGACCAATAATTTTGCCTGTCCCAGTTCTAATGACCTCGTGTAGAGGGGATAGATGGAAGACAACCTTCATAGTTGCGGTAGGGCAGTTTCTCATAGCTACCATAGGTATATCAAATACACGGACTTTTTTCAGGGTTTCCATGTGGCCTTATTAGCGACAAAATGCGCCATTTTGATACGCCATTTTGATACCATAACTTATTTGAAACTCTAGAATTGTTGAAATTCTCATGGAGTCGTCCGGTTTGGATTGAGTTCAAAAAGAAATAATGTAGAAGGTTTTGAGGTGTCTTATTTGTGTGAAATGACGTGTGTTTACTTTTGCACAGTCATCTGCAGGGATTCGGATGACTTACTCAACAGAACTACACACGAACACAACTATACACGTATCCGAAAAAAATCTACACTGGCCAAACTAGGCAGCATCTAATCCAATTGAGCTACTATACGGTCGACTTATACCACAAACCTCCGTCGAAGGTCTTAGTCCGCTAGGTCGCTGTGTAAGGAATCAAACGAAGAGCACGGCACAGAAGTAACCGAAGTTCATCTTTGAGGTATTTCGTCGCATTGAGAAAAGGGATCAAGTCTTTGGTCTTCATTTCCAAAAGTTTGTCAATGCTCTTTCCTTGGGCTTGTGCACTAATTTTAACCAGAACATGGCATTTGAGCTAAGACTGTTTCGCTCTCTTGCTGGTCCCAAAAGCTGCCTGGTGATTGTTGTGATCAATGTGTAGCCTTCCTGCATGCCCATCTATTGACGAGTATCCACTACAATAAACAACGATCGTGGCTATGTCTTGCCTGGGTTGTATATCCAATCAAGTGTTCGGGTGTTGTGTTGCTATGTTTAAAGACAGTGTCAATTGGCTACCCTCTGTTCAATTTGTATTTTCAGTAAAGAGAAGATAGGGTATTTGCCTTTCATTCTGATTTTTATGGATTCTTAAAGTGTTGCCGTAGTGAGCATTTTAAATTGGATCAGATCTTTCTCAAATATCAGAACGTCTTTTTCTTCACCACCAAAGCGCTAAGATCAGAGGCTTGTTTCTTTTCAATAGTTTCAGTCTTTTTTTTTTAAAGGCTTTTTTTAAAGGTTAAATTTTTGGGTTGTGTCAACGATTTCCTGCTTTTTTTTACATCTGTGCCCTTCGAAGAACTTGAAGCCATTTTTGATGTTAATATATCTACACAGCACAAATAGAAATTTACTCAACCGAACTCCATCAAATATTCCCTCAATAGCCAATAATTATAGAATTGCATTTTAACGGGTTTTTTTTCATACAGTAATAGAAAAACGACATGAAAATCAGCAAGTGGTAACATTGTTATTTTTTCTCAAAAGCTCTTAAAAAAACTCCTGAAAGTTCCTTAACAAAAGCCAATGAGAAAGCATTAACGATTTGCACAACAATGGAAAGGTAATTCTGATTCAATTTGTATATGCTTAATAAACAGATAAGGGTTGATGGAATTTTGACGATCAATCTGCTCTTAGTTCTCAGATGTGAAGCAGGTAGGTGATGGTAGGATGAAAGAGAGTACATAGAAGATCACAAAAACTATTTCATTTTAACTTAGTGGCTCTATTTTTTATTTTAGTGGCTATTTTACTATACTCTATTCAATTTATATTTGCAGTACAGGCAGGGCCGGACAAGCTATACGTGCAAGCTGTGCAAATGCGCAGGGCGCTGAACTCAAAAGGCGCCTTGGGCAAGCGTTAAAAAAGCCACTACTTCATAACTACTACCTACCATCTTTTTTAAGTTTCATTTCTTTTTATAGCTCACTTCAATATTGGTATTTATTATATAATTAACAGCTGATTCTGAATTTAAAGACAGATATATTCATATATATATATTGATAAATATCTACTTTTCCAAAAATAAGTCGATGTTTAATTTCCTATACACACCCCCATTCCCACAGTAAAAAAAACTACATCACAAAATCTTTACAAAGTTCACAATTTTGTTCGCTTAACAACAGATACCTACATATTTGCTATTTTTCTCTATCTATCTGCTATTTTTCTCTTTATCAATGAGTGAATCTGTTTTATTCAATTTCTCCTTTTCTCTATTTTTTTGTTCTTGCCAGTTATTGCTTACATTTAAAAAAGGGATTTTTTGACTGGTCTAATTACTTTATTAACTTCCCATAGGGATTTATTTGTCTATGTATTATGGTAAAAAAAACTCAAAACAAAAGAAAGGATAGGGAATCTATATTTACAATAAAACTTGCTACGCTACTATTCCAGTAGTGTATACGAGTATGTATAAGGTTATGATAATGGTTCAAACATGAAAGGAAAAGAGGCTGGTGTTCAAAACAAAATTAAGTGTCTTGAACCAAGAGCTTATTTTGTTCAGGCTGCTTGCATTCCTTTTGGTTGTTGTTGGTTTTTAATGATTCAGCTTGCTGTTCATTGGAAGCTGTTAAGTTTTTTGATATTGCTCAATGCATATCAAACTTTGTATCAGGTTCTACAATGCGTTGGGATTGGGACATACATATATACAAAAAATTTCGCTGGTTTGACCTTAAACCCCCTTTCTGAAACCAGATGGGAATAGACTAAATGCTTTAAAACCATTCAAAAAAATCTTAGAAGCTATAATACGAAGCTCTTATTGAAATATCTGAGGAAGTAAAATTTTAGTTTCAAGCTTATATGTTGCATATTAATCTAGTTTGATATTTAAGAAAATAATAATGGGGCAAAATTTTAATTGAATTGGTACGATGCTTAAGCTGTTTTAGTATGATACTAGGTTAAAACAATAATTTTAATCGAATATAGCATCATACTTCCCTAGCCTTTTATTAAAGTTAAAATCATCGAATACCTACTTTATTTTTTTAGTATCGCGCTAGCTTCATATGACACTTTGACATTTGCAGACATCAAAAAAGGTTCGTGTACTTATTTCTTTACACGAAATGTCGTTGTTTTAGGTGTGTTCAGAGCAATTTATTAAGGAAATTCTTTTAGTACGATACTAGTGAGAAAATGTTTAAAATTAAGAATAAGTTAGTAAACTACTATAAAGTTAGCAAATTGTTAAGTAGTATCATACTAATACCTTAATAATAGGCTGTTTAAAATTTTGCGCCAATATAACTAGTAAGTATTTACAAACTCCGTCTTCTTAATTATCTACTAAATATGCTACTAAAAACTCTTTAGTGGAAATGCGAACAGAAGAACAATTTACTAACGTGTAATCAGCTGAAGCCATAGCTCTAAATCTATAAATACCATCACAGTTTCCTCAAATAACAGTTTTTTGAAACTAAAATTAATAAAAAACTACTTCAGGACCCCAAAGACTCAGGAAAGATAAGTTGACTAGTCAATCATGGCTATAGAGAAAGAGCTTGTCAAGTCATTATATTATGATGATCTGGTAGCTGAGTTTGCTAAAACAGAAGCCAGAAAAGTTAATCTATTGCAAAAAATTCGGTTCTATTTATTTTAATTAAAATAATAATCTTATTATTATTTCCTACATGAGCAACAATTAATGAGTTCATTATTTATTTGTATGTTGTTATGTTTTTGAATTAGTTTTTAAATATTTTTTACTTCAAAAAATACTTTTTTCAGTTCCTAAATTTTTGTGATATATTTTTTTACTATTATTTTTGTGATATATTTTTGATTTCTTAGTTTTTAATAAAAATCATATTTATTTTAATTAAATATAAGTATTATCTAGGAATAGGCCTCTTGGGGATCCCTCGTTAAAAAAACGCATTGCAAAGGGTACCCCTTGGGTAATGAGGAAATGACTTTTTCTGCCAATCCAATCCAAATGACAGGCGCCACTGATAAAGCTTGCGCAGGGCTCTAATTTAGCTCGGGCCGGTCCTGAGTACAGGCCTTATGGGAGAGCTTTTTCAGAAACACTGGTGCCTGCTGCTGTTCGCACGGCACCTTAACTTAAAAAATTGCCACTGAAATAAGAAAGAGAATCACTGAGTTACATTAAAATTGTTTGTGTAATCTTCTTTAAGCTCACGTACAGCCCATCATGACCTATCTGCTCCATGGGTGGTGAAAGGAGACTGATGACTGATCACCAATTTGCAACCAACTCTTATTGTGTTTATTAAAAAAAAACACTGAATCAGAGTTACCATTGCCGAGTTGATAGAAATTCATATGGCATTTTCTTTGGTTTGTGCTATATAACTTTCAGGATTCAAGCTTTTTCGAGCTTTTAGTAGCAAATATTTTTCTGAAATTTGCGGGCAATTTTTAATGCTCCTACAGTTCTACGGCAATCCTGTAAGAGCTTTAAATTAAAGACAGCTTATTGAAATCCATAATGGTCAGACTGAAAGGCAAATATACTATCTTCCCTGTACTGCAAATATAAATTGAACAGAGTATAGATGAGCAACAGGCACCAGTATTTTTCAAAAAGCTTGGCCAAAACGCTTGTACTGAAGATTCAAATTCGACAGGGCATAGTTGATAATTCCGCATAAAACTATTCCACAGTAGTACTCAAACTTCTAGGAATACTCATCAGTTTACCCAATTTCGGACGTACTGTTAAGAGCAGATATTATTTTAGACGTACTACACGAATGTGGGACCTATTCTGCATTAGGTTTGACCTGCTCATGTAGCTTCGATAGTGCGATGAGTAGTGTATAGACTTCTGAAGAAGATCTATCTATGTGTTCAACCCTAAGTCACAATAGTTTTTCAATACAAATTGATAAAACAGGACTGATCATAACTAAATGAGCTCGATGATCGGCCTTCTAAGCTCAACACAATCTTCCAATCGGATCCATAAATTTGTAACAACACAAAACTGAAGTGTCTGTTCGCTCAAATGGGGGAACTTCTGAATTATTTGTGGATTGTTGCTCTAAGACCCGACTATCCGATATCCCTATACAAAACTAGCACGGTGAAAGATCGAGTGACCAAGATGCCAAGGGCATGTCTCCTCACTACCTGTTGAAATTCAAGCTAGCATGTGTACGGAGTGGCAAAAATTGTGTTCTGTTAAACACGAGAAACAGCTGCAATTGTTGTACCTAAATCTAGTTAATCATTCGGGGAAAACTCGTCAGTAATAAATGTTCGCCCCTTGTTGGAAAAATAAAGGCCAAATATTTTATCAGGTAAAAGTTGCTCAGCTGAGTCCTAGGGGTTGTTTTTGGCATCAGTACTATTAGTGGAAGAATAAATTTTTATAAATGATCGGCTATCACAAACTCAATGAATATTAAAGAAAGTACAAAATGCGACAGATTAACGGATTAATGTATAAGTCATTACGACTGCCGAATCCGCAAACTAATCCCCTCAACCCCGTTAGCTTTCAAACAATTACAATTAACACTTTCTTTAAATCTTTAGGACGTTTACCCAACTCTCAGATCAAACTGATTCCAGTAACTCATCGTCTTCATAAACATAATGTTATCAAAATGTTTAGAAAGGGTGTTTCAATTGTCAAATCTGTTATTAGTTACTGATGACAAATGATAAAACTTTATTCTTCGAATCCTCAACGCTTGGTGGCAAAATTTGAGACAACCAGTTCAGTAATTTTTCGCTGACTGAGCTTCAGAGCGTTTGGAAGAGGACCCCAATTTCGACCGAAAAATCATCTCCAGCTACGAGCCGCAGCTTAAGATGAATGGCTGTGTTAACAAGCAAAATGGCCGTATATGGAACATACTAGGTTCACGACAATAGGGGGGTTCACATGGAAGAACATGGTTGTACAACATGGTTCCATGGGAAAATAACTGTACACACTACTTTGCGTTCACATAGGATACTGATGTTGTCGAACATCATTATTTTTATATCTTAGAAGTGAACGGAAGCAGTATGGCGATACAAATTTTGGCAGCCGTAATTATGAACGATATTCTTGAAGAGGAAGAAATCATGAAACTTGCATTTTCTTCCACTTCTTTATATTTTGTTATGAGTTTTATTCTTATAAAATGTATTCTTTATAAATTTCACTTTTTATTTTCCAGAATTCTGGTAAATTTCTTATTATAAAGTTCAAAAATCTTTTTGAAACTCTTTATTTGGTATAAATGCCATTTTTCCGTTGAATGTTTTATGGCCGAGACAATTTACAGAATGAACAAAAATATCAAAGTTATCAACATCTGTTCACACAGGTTGGTTGGTTGCACGAACCACCCAGGTTTTCAAAATATTTTGAAAACCATGAACATTGTTCGGTTTTGCGTTCATATGATAGAACATTGATGGTTATCGAACCATGTTGTACAAAATGTTCTTCCATGTGAACACCCCTAATGGTGAGCGCTACAGAATGATAATAACAAATTGAACCATATGAACCTAGACGACACATGTGGTTCCAGCAGAATGACGCTACTTGCCACACAGCCGATACCCAGATTGACATTCTGCATGAACGATTTGAGGGCACGGTTATATCTCACAAAAGTGACGTGAACCAGCCACAAAGGTTATGCTTTTTGACCCCCTAGGTTTTTAACGTGTGGGGTTTCCTAAAGTTGCAGACCTACATACATATGTGAGTAAACCACAATCGATTGCCCTATATAGTATAAACATAACACAGACCATCGCTCAAATTCAGCCAAATCTATGTAGGTTGAAGCACTGATCTCTATAATACACTGGATAGATAGCGCATTCCCTACATTGTATAACAGATTGTATGTACATATGTATGTATTCTTTATTGAGGCTTCTTTTTTTTTTTACATAAATATTTGTTACACATGAGATTAAAATATGTAAGGCCGACTTAGGATTGGTCTGGCCGTCACAGCAATGTTTTACTTTAATTCTAATTATAACAATAGAAAAAATAATATAAAACTAAATGTTAATTCAAGTAGACATGTTTGCTCAATAAAAACATGACAGAAAATTGATGGACTTAAAACTAGGTAAAAAGGAATGAGATAAAACAACAAAAGAGGAGGAACTACTGGAAGAGTAGTGCCAAATTATTTTCAGTGCACAGAGATGTAATGTATTTAGAGGATACAAATGGATTATTAGAGTTTACGTTTACACAGACAAATTGAATTCTTAGGTGAATATACTTAAATGTACTTAAATAGCTGATTGTATTATTATATAGGTATTTAAATAGGAGAGCTTTACCGTATTTATTAGTTTAAGATGGTTTTGATGAGTTATAAAAGATTCAATAAATAAATTGAAAAAAGTTTTCAATTTTATAGTCTTTAAAAGTTGCTTATATAAGTTTAAATTTACATTTATGTGTTCTTAAAGTCTATAAGTCTTATGATAAGATTTTTGATTTTAAAAGGAACTAACTTAGAGTTATTGTCATTTTACATTTGATATTTGATATGTTTAGATTTATTTTTGATATTTACATTTGTACGGTTTTGTCACAAATTGGTAGGATTGCAAGATGTTTATTTGTCACTCTATCGTGAGAGGTATCTATCCTCTGTAATTAAGGCTGTGACTTACAATTGTTAGAAAATTTACTTGAATAGTTTTAGATTTAAAATTTAAAATAGTTTCCTGAACTAATACTGCTGTTGACGAGATGTCCCGCAACGATAGGCTTAGTTCAGAGCTTTTGTCGTGAGAGGATTAGTGAATTTATATTAGCAGAAAGAAGGTTTTAAAATTATATAGCGATTGAGGCAACGAATTCCAGATAAGCTCCTAGCTTATCGGAATCATCTAACTTTATATAATTCGGCCAAAATTCTCGGACTCGAATGATTAAAATATTTACTGGCACTCCAAAGAGCCTGGTAGATTCCTTTAAGAAATCTCCGAAATTAGAAGTTGGAGGGGCTTCCTTACCTATATTATATGAAATTTTTGTTGCAGTAACATTACTGCCTTGTTTTAATATGTTAGCGTAGGAATGACTGGGTAGTACATTATGGGTAGTCTTGGGAATTTGAAAGTCTAATCTATTTGGATTTTCTACGGGAAAACGTCTCTTTTTGGTTAAATATTCGATCCGTTTAGGACATTCACTAAAATTAGCTGGATGGCCCGCCTCGCCACAGTTGATACATTCCACTTTTGATTTGTCTGCACTTTCTAAAATAGAGCACTGACCAGGTTCATGGAAATTTTTGCATTTGACACATCTAGAAGGAGAAGTACAATAAGAGCTAACGTGGCCAAATCTTTGGCATTTGAAACATTGGAGAATAAAGTTTTCCTTAACCTTATCCCATCGGATCTTGTGTCGAAGAATATTTTTAATATTTTTTAATCTGTTTTGGCTTTCTCTGCCATCGACAGTACAAACGTAAATTCCTAGCTCTAGTTCGTTATCTCTAGACCATTTTGTTGTAAAAGTTTTGACTTGCACCCTCAGTGAAGGGTCCGCACCTATTATGTCCTCTTCAATATCTTTCAATGCAAAGCCATCTGAAAGACCCTTAAGTAATATAGAAAATTTCTTAAGTTGTTTTGGAACGAAGGAAAAAGCATTAATCTTAGCTTCATTTAAAGATTTCATAAGTGAAGAATGCAAATCAACATCTTTCACATAGATTTTCATTCTACCTAGTCCTCGGTTTTCAAATTTAACATTATTTAAATCACCCTTGTAATTTTTTTTTAAAAATTGAAAAATATTCTTAGAACTAATACCTTTGGCGAAGATAGGGGGGCACCAGTCTTCAATTCTCTTAGTATTCTCTTGATGTTCCTTTTCCTGATGGACATCTGTATAGTTCAGATCTGGGTTGAACTCAGGGCTGAGTGCATAATATGGGTTGTTGGCCAACTTGTTAGGCGCCATCTTTTTAGAAGTAATTGGATTGAAATTAGAGGCACTACGTTTTCTGCCGATCACTTGATTAAATGTATTTGTGTTATTTTTTAAAATACGCTGCAAATCTTTTACGGCATCATTGTTTTCCCAAATTGGTAGGGGCAAATTATTATTATTGAGACGCACCTTACTCAATGACGGCTCTGGTAGGTTAGTGAGTTCACAATTTTTTGTATTTGGTATCACTGAAGTTTTTTGAATTTCAACGCTTTCTTGTTCTTCGAATTCGACTTCGCACATAATATTGTCTATATACATACTCGAATTTCCATATGTCCGTCAAGTTAGCACTACCACTTCAAAATTTTCAAAATGTAATAATTGGATTAATTGTCGTGAATTTGTCGTAAATTTGTCGTGAAACGAAAAAATTTGTCGCGCTTGTATTTTAAAAAATAACCCCTGGTAATGCTAACTTGACAGTCAAGTTAGCACTACCACCCCTCAAAATAGGGTAAAATGAACTCGAAAAAGAAAAAGGTAAGTGTTAATAATTGTCGTGAATTTGTCGTAAATATGTTGTAAAATCAAAAATTTTGTAGCGCAATTTTTTTAAAAAATAACCCCTAGTAATGCTAACTTGACAGTCAAGTTAGCACTACCACCCCCCAAAATAGGGTTAAATGCACTCGCAAAAGAAAAAGGACAGCGTTAATAATTGTCGTAAATTTGTCGTAAATATGCTGTAAGACCAAAAATTTTGTCGCGGTACGCCTGCGGCTACGAACGTTAATTTTTTAAAAAATGACCCCTGGTAATGCTAACTTGACAGTCAAGTTAGCACTACCACCCCCCAAAATAGGGTAAAATGAACTCGCAAAATAAAAAGGACAGCGTAAATAATTGTCGTAAATTTGTCGTAAATATATCGTAAAATAAAAAAAATTTTCGCATCATTTTTTCTCAAAAAAAATGCCATGAAAATGCAAAAGTCCATAAAACAGCATTTTTTCATTAAACCTAGCACTACCATACCAAAACTATCTGTTAAAAGTATTTTTTACTCTGCAATTTGTTTAAACAATTGTCGTAAGACGTCTTTGAATAAGTTCCGTCATAAAATAATTTGTCGCGCCCTTCTTGCCCAAACAAATGCCCTAAATATGACAAAAGTCCTTAAAATAGCATTTTTTCATAAAAGTTAGCACTACTATACCAAAACTATCTGTTAAAAGTATTTTTTTACTCTGAAATTTGTTTAAACAATTGTCGTAAGACGTCTTTGAATAAGTTCCGTCATAAAATAATTTGTCGCGCCCTTCTTGCCCAAAAAAATGCCCTAAATATGACAAAAGTCCTTAAAATAGCATTTTTTCATAAAAGCTAGCACTACTATACCAAAACTATCTGTTAAAAGTATTTTTTTACTCTGAAATTTGTTTAAACAATTGTCGTAAGACGTCTTTGAATAAGTTCCTTCATAAAATAATTTAATAACTTTTATGAAAAAATGCTATTTTAAGGACTTTTGTCATATTTAGGGCATTTTTTTGGGCAAGAAGGGCGCGACAAATTATTTTATGACGGAACTTATTCAAAGACGTCTTACGACAATTGTTTAAACAAATTGCAGAGTAAAAAATACTTTTAACAGATAGTTTTGGTATGGTAGTGCTAGCTTTTATGAAAAAATGCTATTTTAAGGACTTTTGTCATATTTAGGGCATTTTTTTGGGCAAGAAGGGCGCGACAAATTATTTTATGACGGAACTTATTCAAAGACGTCTTACGACAATTGTTTAAACAAATTGCAGAGTAAAAAATACTTTTAACAGATAGTTTTGGTATAGTAGTGCTAACTTTTATGAAAAAATGCTATTTTAAGGACTTTTGTCATATTTAGGGCATTTGTTTGGGCAAGAAGGGCGCGACAAATTATTTTATGACGGAACTTATTCAAAGACGTCTTACGACAATTGTTTAAACAAATTGCAGAGTAAAAAATACTTTTAACAGATAGTTTTGGTATGGTAGTGCTAGGTTTAATGAAAAAATGCTGTTTTATGGACTTTTGCATTTTCATGGCATTTTTTTGAGAAAAAATGATGCGAAAATTTTTTTTATTTTACGATATATTTACGACAAATTTACGACAATTATTTACGCTGTCCTTTTTATTTTGCGAGTTCATTTTACCCTATTTTGGGGGGTGGTAGTGCTAACTTGACTGTCAAGTTAGCATTACCAGGGGTCATTTTTTAAAAATTTACGTTCGTAGCCGCAGGCGTACCGCGACAAAATTTTTGGTCTTACAGCATATTTACGACAAATTTACGACAATTATTAACGCTGTCCTTTTTCTTTTGCGAGTGCATTTAACCCTATTTTGGGGGGTGGTAGTGCTAACTTGACTGTCAAGTTAGCATTACTAGGGGTTATTTTTTAAAAAAATTGCGCTACAAAATTTTTGATTTTACAACATATTTACGACAAATTCACGACAATTATTAACACTTACCTTTTTCTTTTTCGAGTTCATTTTACCCTATTTTGAGGGGTGGTAGTGCTAACTTGACTGTCAAGTTAGCATTCAGGGGTTATTTTTTAAAATACAAGCGCGACAAATTTTTTCGTTTCACGACAAATTTACGACAAATTCACGACAATTAATCCAATTATTACATTTTGAAAATTTTGAAGTGGTAGTGCTAACTTGACGGACATAATTTCCATCCTCCGTTGCAGCCGCCAAAATGGCGTCATCTGTCAATTCTGTCTTTCTCTTCTTCTGAGAGCATATTTGAGGGATAATTAAAAGGTTTATTACGTTTATTAGTTTTGATAGTTTCTATATTGGGGTCAGGGGGAGGCCGCCCCACCACAGGGTTAGAACTCATTTTCAAAACACCGAGACCTTCTGTTAACTTATGATTTTTGTTTTTATACTTTGTTCACAAGGCACAATCGAAAACACAACCGTTCGCGACGAGTATATCAACGCGACTCCGTATAACAGATTTCTTGACTCCAATTGAAGATGACAGATGGTGGGCAGCTTCATAATTTGACGTCTTCTTTTCACAAAAAAAAATATTTTGACATGACAAAGAGGAAAACAAATGTGACTGCACTTGCTTATGCGGGAAACAGATTGACACCGCAACTTCAACTGCAACTTTAAGGCTAGGCGCACTCATTCAATTTTTAGTTTCGCAAATGCTTGGTTCTAGCAACTAAAAAAATTGTGTTTTGACACAAACTAAACGATTGCCTAAAATGAGTTCGCTATTTTGTGTAACATCTAATTATATGCAAGTGCGCGGACATTCAACCAAATAGTTCGTCTCTTTTCTATAATACTGCTTTTACACGAAAGCGATTTTTAATCTTTGATTCTCTTTTGACTTCCTTTCGATTGCATGAATGCTTTTAAACACAGCGATTTTTAATGAAAGTTAAATTTTCTTCTATTGAAAAGGAGTCATCTCTCCGCACTCTTTACTCTAGTGAGTAGATCGAAGTTCACTGAGCGAACGCCAAATAGAAATGAAACATACCTGACAAGTAATGAAAACCACAAAGAAGAAAGAACGATAACTCTGCAATTTTTCCAGCCCCAGCAATTTTGTGTACCCCCGCCACCACACACGTCTCTCTGCTACTGGCTTAAAAATCGCAAGGTGAAATTGCTTCGTTTAAAAACAGTCTAAGCAACCAAACAGTTGTGCAACTAAAAATTGAATGTGCGCGCCTAGTCTAACAGCAACGAAAACTTCATCATCAAAAGTCTTGTGAAATAGTTTACAACGTGAACAGCGTTTTTGACAGCATATAATCAAAGTAGATTCAAATGCGAAATGATTTTGCCGTACATTTAACGATAAAAATTAACGTAAATTGCGTCAATGTATACGACTTGCGCAATTTGTCGTACTGAAATTAATTTGTTTTTAGCAATTCTTTCATTGTCAAAACCAAAATAAATAGACGAATCAAAAAGATGGTTGTTACATTTTCATTTAAGTGTTGATATTATGTACTGACAAATTTCGCCTCAAAAGTTGGTAGCATTTGCACAGCGACATTGAATTTGGGGTTAAGGTCTAACGTTAATGTCGAAGTTGCTGTGTTAATGTAATCAAAGCCATTTAAATTTTAAAACAGTGGCCCTAAAAACAGTGACGTGGTTGTTAAAGTTGCTGTTGAAGTTACAGCAACAGATTGACACACCGTCAATCTGTTTCTCTTATTTCTCGCATTATTTGTAAATTTTAAATATTTATTATTAAAAATAAAATAATAAATTGAAAATTGGACGAAAATCATTTGTTTTGATTGACAAACTGACAATTTAATAAAATTGAAGGAATGTCAATTAAATTGAAAATTGGACGAAAATCATTTGTTTTGATTGACAATTTAATAAAATTGAAGGAATGTCGTTTCAGTTCTGTTTTTTAGGCAAAAGACTGGCAAGCACAGTAATTTTTTCATTTATTCAGCGATTTTTTAACACTCACGATAGTTTTTCATTCTTTATTACTTCTTGGTCACTTAATTTTGCAATTTTAGTTTATCAAAAAATATTTATTGTTTTTTATTCACACGATAATTTCAACCAAAATAAGAAAGTAGCAAAATGGAAAAATTATTTTACGTTCTATTTTGTTTTGCATTGTGATGCCACTTAATATTGCAGTGGGAAAGGTGACAATACTGCACCAGCAACAGCAAGTTTAAGACTTTGGCCTGACGACGCTGTTGGCGTTGCTGTTGCTGTTCTTATGTGTGTTGAACAATTGAAATGCATTGGTTTTAAATTAATGGCGGCCGCTGTTGCTGTTGACAGTGCTGTTGCTGGTTCAATCTGTTCCGCGCTTTATGATGCTGTTTTAGATGTTATACAGTTATACTGTTATACGGCACCGTGGGCAGCTTCATAATATAACAATGTTCAAATTTAGTCAACTTTTTTGGATGAATGCGCTATCCAGTAATCCAGTGTATTATAGAGATCAGTGGGTTGAAGTCATTGCAAATTAGACCATTTGGATCCGTGCCACCCTGGAAATAATCAATGTCATATTTTTTACATACTTTTTTACATGGGCCTTTTGAATAAAAAAAAAAAATTTGGTAATACCTACAATACAGCTTCTTTTATACCGATTTAAAATCTACCCGCTTTTATTGAAAAACCCTTTATTTCAATTTTTCATGATGCTTTTTCCTATTCGCTATAACTCGCGGGTGCCTCAGAGAAGTGCCGAAATAAAAATCCATAAATAAAATGATTCTTGAATACCTATGTATATTTAATTAAAAAACAAACTCAATTGCACGGTACTATTAAAGCTAACAATCATTTGAAAACAGAGACACGCCCACTTGTTAATCGTTTAAGTATACCTGAATCCGTTATAGAACCGACACTGATGGTTGCAGCAATATAGTGCATAACTGCGCCCTACGCCAAGGAACTAAAGCAATATTTGCGTTCACATTGGAATGGGATCTGCCAGCCAAAGTGAGGAAAGACTTCAGTTTGGATTTCGACATTACAGTAAACCTTTTTTTCCTGTTGTTCTATATTTGTTTTAACAGAAATATCCTTTTGCCAATAAAAAGCACATTTACAGGGGTAATTCACTCAAGGAGTGTGTGTTATGTGAAGGGTCTGTACGGATCCGCAATGTGTGGTTTGTTCTAGGTAAACTAACTGAAATGAAATGACGTTACTTTATTTGGTATAGAGGTGAAAGAACAGCTCAGTCAAAGTTGGTTCTATAGATACTTTAAGTACCTTTCTATTTTCCCAGACTGGTATATTATATCCTTCTATTTCTTCTTCTTATTACACACTGGACTAGTGGACTCCTTTGATGTTTGTTTTTCTTTTATTTGCTCTTGATGAGCCATTTCGGAATCAATTTACCCGATTCACCGTCATTACCGTCAGGTAATTTTTGTTTGTTCGCTTTGATTTCCATTGGCTGATTGAGGACATTGTGAATAAATAAAATTTTTGTTGTTTGAGGTTTGAGAGCAGAATTCGGATTGTTGTCCACTTGCCATCACTCACTCATGTTATGTAGATATGAAGTCCGCTTATAATATTTGAAAGGGACTCTATCCTAGTTATCAAAAAAATTATTTATTTTTACTTGCGACTTATAGGTACTAAAGGGTGATTTTTTAAGAGCTTGAGAACTTTTTTTAAAAAACGCATAAAATTTGAAAAATCTCATCGATTCTTTATTTGAAACGTTAGATTGGTCCATGACATTTACTTTTTAAAGATAATTTCATTTAAATGTTGACCGCGGCTGCGTCTTAGGTGGTCCATTCGGAAAGTCCAATTTTGGGTAACTTTTTCGAGCATTTCGGCCGGAATAGCCCGAATTTCTTCGGAAATGTTGTCTTCCAAAGCTGGAATAGTTGCTGGCTTATTTGTGTAGACTTTAGACTTGACGTAGCCCCACAAAAAATAGTCTAAAGGCGTCAAATCGCATGATCTTGGTGGCCAACTTACCGGTCCATTCCTTGAGATGAATTGTTCTCCGAAGTTTTCCCTCAAAATGGCCATAGAATCGCGAACTGTGTGGCATGTAGCGCCATCTTGTTGAAACCACATGTCAACCAAGTTCAGTTCTTCCATTTTTGGCAACAAAAAGTTTGTTAGCATTGAACGATAGCGATCTCCATTCACCGTAACGTTGCGTCCAACAGCATCTTTGAAAAAATACGGTCCAATGATTCCACCAGCGCACAGTGGGCAGAAAGCGTGGTTTAAGTGGTCAAAAATCTATAACTTTTGAACCAGTTGAGTTTTTTTTATAATTTTTTTTTTATTTGTAACTTTATTTATTAAGTACCTTTCAATATATAGTGTTTAATTTATCAAATATGTGTTATTTTGATTTTAAAATAAATAATAAAAAAAAGTTGTTTTTCTCCCTGTTAATGTGGGATGAGAAATTTTTCTATATTGACTTAAATTGGATACAAAACTTATTTTAAAAAAACTTTCTTGAAGATCCAACAAATAGTGAACAGTAAACCATTTGTTTGAAATTCTTAGGTTTGTCCTTTGGGTCTTCACAAAAACACTCAAAAAGAAATTTGTAGTTCCCATTTTGTCCTTTTCAAGCCAACACTTTGTTTAAGAATAGTTACCAAAACCTTAAATCAATTTTGTCATTTCCATCATCCAATTATTAAATGTAACGGAACAATTAATGAGAACCACATAAATATAGCATACCATTTTTTTTGGGCACAGAAAATAAGTGCAAGTAAATTTACTAACCGCACTAAATAAAAACAATATGGTATGTTAGGTTAGGTTAGGTTAAAGTGGCTGTCATTAAAGCATCTGACCCACTTAGACCAAAAGAGATCCATAGTGATACCACGATCTAATATGGAACAAAAACGTTCCCTACTAGTTAAAACCATTTGGAGCTTCTAATGAAGCGAAGGAAACTTTTAATGTCTGTATTTATGAGATCGCTTAGTTCGTTATAGAAATATTCTCCTAGATGAAGTTTGCGTTTGGGTATGTACAAAGAAGGTGTGGTATTGTTTCCTCTTCCTCCTCGTCCAAGCAACTCCTGCAAAAATCGTTTGATAGTACACCGAGTAGTATCTACCAATAAGACAGTGTAAAGTTATGACACCTATTACGGAGCTGATCTGAGATCTGCTGAGGGACAATAAATACTTTGACCACTTTAAATCCAGTTTGGGCCAGATTTGTTTGGTCGCCAAACATGTGGTAGTGTTAAGCCATCTTGTGTTTAATTGTTCCAGAGCAATTCGCTTCAGCATAAGTTTACTTGTAGCTACAGGCATACCTATGTTTACCCTAACGGGCAAGAAAGGCATTTCCGTTCCAATTCTGGCGAGTTCATTGGCTTTACAATTCCCCGGGATGTCCCTGTGTCCCGGCACCCAGAATAGGTAAATATTAAACTGTTTGGCCATCTCCATTGGACACGAACGATAGTCTTGGTACATGGTTACAGTACAATATGTAAGATTTTGCATACAGAAGAGTCGCTATGTAAAATGTTTTTTCGCTCTAACTCGTAAATGCGGATACATGCGGATATGAATCTTTTGAGTTTCGATAGAGCACATATTCAATTTTCAATTCATAAACAAATTAAAGTTGTGAAAAGTTGTGAATTTTTGTATTGCCTTTATAAACTGGAAAATTGAGTAAAATTAAGATGGGTGTTTCAAAATCAAACGGTACTAACTACTTAACGTTTCTTTATATTTTTTTTTGCGTATTATAACATATAAATATGTGAAATAATCAGCTGTAATAAATTCGATTACTTTCCAAAAGGATTTTTAAGAAAATCGGGAAATAAAAATTGTGCCAAAAATGCTTCATATATCGATTTAAAAGTTTTTCTCACTTTGAGTTTAATTTTCTCTTAACCTCAGCATATTTATTTAAAAAAAATGTCATATATTTAACTTATAAATATTTCTTTAATTAATTAAAATTAAACTTATGTGATTCGAAAACAAAAAAAAAATATTTTTGACCACTTAAATCACGATTTATGCCCACTGTGCAGCGTACAAACCACACCAAACAGTGCATTTTTCGGGATGCATGGGCAGTTCTTGAACGGCTTCTGGTTGCTCTTCACTCCAAATGCGGCAATTTTGCTTATTTACGTAGCCATTCAACCAGAAATGAGCCTCATCGCTGAACAAAATTTGTCGATAAAAAAGCGGATTTTCTGCCAACTTTTCTAGGGCCCATTCACTGAAAATTCGACGTTGTGGCAGATCGTTCGGCTTCAGTTCTTGCACGAGCTGTATTTTATACGGTTTTACACCAAGATCTTTGCGTAAAATCTTCCATGTGGTCGAATAACACAAACCCAATTGCTGCGAACGGCGACGAATCGACATTTCACGGTCTTCAGCAACACTCTCAGAAACAGACGCAATATTCTCTTCTGTACGCACTGTACGCATTCGTGTGGTTGGTTAAATGTCCAATAAAGTAAACTGAGTGCGAAACTTGGTCACAATCGCATTAATTGTTTGCTCACTTGGTCGATTATGTAGACCATAAATCGGACGTAAAGCGCGAAACACATTTCGAACCGAACACTGATTTTGGTAATAAAATTCAATGATTTGCAAGCGTTGCTCGTTAGTAAGTCTATTCATGATGAAATGTCAAAGCATACTGAGCATCTTTCTCTTTGACACCATGTCTGAAATCCTTTGTGATCTGTCAAATACTAATGCATGAAAATCCTAACCTCAAAAAAATCACCCGTTATAAGGCAAGTTATGCATTCGTAAAAAAAATCGAACTCGAGATTTTGATCAAAGTTGACATTACGATGATAGCGAAGACGAAAAAACTGGGTCTGGCAATTCTGTATGTCTGTCTGTCTGTTCGATTACAGCTAAACGGCTGGACCGATTTTCTTCAAACTTGGTAGATATGGGTTTCAATTTTTTGCCACCGGATGTTTTTTGATTCGATTTTTTAAGACCAAACATAACGTTACCTGCTATACGAATTTTTTTTCCAAATTTTATAAATATTTTTTTTTTCTCAAAAACTGTCCCAACGATTTTTTTTTTTTAAATTCAAAAAATTTAAATTAGTTCAACCTAGGTAATGGCTGAAAATTGTTTTCCAAAAAATGAGTAGTTTTGGTACCCCCCTGGGGGCTTTTTTTTTTTGTTCTTGATTTTCTCAAAAACGGCACCACCGATTTTTCTCAGTTTTTTAATGCTAAAGCTTCCCAGCAGTTTGAATATTATTGTGTATTCAAATTTTCCAAAAAAATTGTTTGGATTTTTAAAAAAACTTTCAATTTTTTTTTTTGAAAACACAATATTTCAAAAACCCAATGCTCGATTTTTTCAAAACTTGATAAATAAAAGTTTGAAAAAATAATCTACAAGATATGAGAAAAATAAATTCATTTTACCTAAAAATAACAGTACCCTCCATACAAATGTTAAAAAATGGTTTTCGAAAATCGTATTTTTCTCGAAAACGGTTCCGAGAACTTTACTTAAATTTTTTTCTTTCTATTATTTTTTAATATTTGTAATTCAATAAAAAAACTTTGAAAACAAGATATTACTGACTGTGCCTACCATAGAACGATTTTGTTTAAATTTTGAATTTCTCATTATCAGCACAACGGATTTTAATGTAATTTCGTAGAGAGAAGCTTCTAAAAAGTTTAAAAAAACATTGTATTTCAAAACTTTAAGAAAAATATTTTTTTTTTTGAATTTTGAATTTTTCGTTTTTTGAAAATTCAATATCTCGAAAACGGCTCAATACTTTTTTTGTAAATTTAATTTTTATTCGAACAATAAAAAAAAAACTTTTAATTGGCGTACCAACATTTTTTCTTAAAAATGTTTTAAAATTTTCTTATATAAAACCTTATTTTTTAAGAAACCACTACATACTACTTATAATTTTTGTTTTTGCATAAATCTATATTTGCTTGAATCACATGGCATCCTGTTCCTACCTTTAACTACTAAAGAAATTTTTTTTAGTCATTTAAAAAATTAATTTTATGCTTATGAACAGTTTCTCTAATAACATTCATTTTTGAAATTCTTAGTCTTTTACAAAGGAGCAAGTTCGTGCCGACCAAGTCGTGCATTTTATTTTTAAATGTTGCTAGGAAGATCTTTCGTTTGGTACTCGTTTTTTTTAATTCAATATATGAACGTTTTCAATGGCTTGTTTAAAAAAAGAGCTAAAAAGGAATTGCAAGTTAAGCCCTCACAGCGCTTCGAGGTAAAAAAGTAACATACCTAGTTCTTTTTTGACACTTCATAAATATTTTTAAATAACGGATTCCATGTCTTTCCTTTCAATTTGCCAACCACCCATTACTCGCTTTCAACGAATCAGCACTTTTTCGGGATGAATAAGGTGAAATATAGACAGTAGGTTGGCTTTTTTAATTACAAGCCCTATGATGTACGATCCAATTTTATTTTATTTCTCTTTTTTTGTTTTTTAAATTTATTAAATTTTTATACAGAAGAGAACTACAGAAAAAAGGAAATTATACAACAACTGAATTCCCATGTACACACCTAAAACAAAATTGTCACTCCGATTCTATTTCAATTCAATTTTTCGATCCGGCACGCGTGTTCGTATGGCGGGATCGAAGTCTCAATTCAGATTCGATTCAATCTTCCAATCCACTCATTTAAACGGAGTAATTGCACTGTTTAAACGTAGTATTGAATTGCAGATCTACTGTTCTCTCTTCACATTGGGAACTTCGTTAAGCTACTTGGAGCAAACGGTGCAGAGATGCACAATACATCTAGACCCTTGCGACTTTTCGAACATCGTAAGTGCAAAAGAGAATACAAAATCGAAAAGATGAGACGCATTGGTAAAATTTTCGTTGCAACTATTTGACTTTTCTCTTCTCTGCTTAATATAATTTCGTTGTTATAAGAATAACCTTTGATGCAAAACACAGAAATACTTTTTTTCATTCCTTCTAGTATATTTTTTATTTATTTTATACACAGACTAAAATCTTAGTGAAAAATAAAGAGAACTGTCAAATTGGATTCATGAATTTATTTTGTTTTTTTATTGCACAAAAATCGACCCAGCTCCAGAAACAAAAGACATCCACCCAATATTCAATTTTGCCACAGCGTTTACGTGACTAAATTTTTCACCGTATTAACGTACTCAACTGGAGTGTCGTTTACGAATACTGTCTAAAAATAGGTTAAGTCTAAAGTCTTTTTCGAAATGAAGAGACACTTAGTCTCAAGAGAATTAAGAACAAGGCCATTGGCGTCAGACCATTCAAATAAAGCCTTCAGATCTGTGTTGATGTTATAAACGCAATTTTCAATTAGACCCAGTGCTGTACTTCCCAGATATTGTACATCATCAGCAAACATTCTCTTTTCACCATGCTGCAAGGTAAGTTATTCAAATAAGAAGAAAATAATAGTGGATCCAGAATTTATCCTTGTGGTATACCTTGCGATAAAGGAATGAAATCAGGTGTTTTCGTTCTAAGGACCACAGCTTGACTCCTTCTTGATGAAAATGAAAATATGAGGTTAACTGCTCGAGTTGAAAATACAAAGTCAATTGAATGTTTTTAGCACATAATGTTGTGTTCAATAGTATCAAAGGCTTTAAAGTAGTCAAGAAGAACCAAGAATGAGACTTTGTCTTTATCCAAGCCTTCCTTACTTGCTCAATGACATTCAGAAATCAGTGGTGCTGCTATGGAAAAGCAGACTGTTTTAATGAGAGGAGACTATTCGAAGTAAAATAATCGAATAATCTTTTTTCAACTATTTAAAAAAAAAAAATGGTAAAATTGATATGGGGCGATATTCAGTTTTTTGTTTTTTTTTGGTATTGGAATGATTTTGGAGAGTTTAGACTGAGAGGTAAAAATAATTGTAGTAAAAATTGTACTTGTAATATGAGTAACAAATGGTAAAATATATGGTATGCCTTAAAGAATTTAGGATGCATAGCCTCTGGCAATTGACTTAAGTGAAATCAAGCTTTCTACAACATCTTCAAGGGGTTACTCCTGGAAAATCAAATAGGTACATCTTTCCAGTCTCGATGACGAGTCATCAACTTGCAAGGAAATTGGTCTTATTAAGACTTGGGAAACTGAAGTTAAGAAACTTTAATCAATTCCAGAATTATTACTTGAACAATTAGCTTTAGCATTATACATGCAATGGAAAGGAAATCACAAAGGAAGCGTTAAAGCAGTCAAAGACTAACTAACTTTGTTCACGTGAAAAGGGACCATCATTTCTATTTTTCTAAATGCGAACATAATCCAGAAATATAGAAAACCACAAAGAAGAAAGAACGATATTTTAGCGATTTTACCAACCTCAGAAATGCCGTCTACCTTCGCCACCACATTATGCCTCTTGCCAAAGGTCTTAAGAATAGCTAGGTTAAACTACATCGTTTAAAACCAGTCAAAGTGTTTTAACCAAAGATACTCCATTATGAGAGTAACAACAGTGCACAACTTACCGGGATACACATTAGGAAACATTTGATAGTCCCAGTTCACACCGTGAGTGTGAGTAGATACTTACATGTGTCAAGGAGGTCTGACTCTTGAATGTTCTTCTATGGCTGAAAGAAATTTTCATCTTTTTCAATGTAACGAAATTGAATGAAACAGCTTCTATGAGAGTGAATTCAATCATGCATGTTAATGTTAATGGCTGAAGATGTCTTTATTTCTCATTTGGCTGGACAGTTTTATTGCAGCCACACGAACAAACAATTTTTTTTTAAATAAATCCTGTTTGGCTTTTACTAAATTTGACAGTTTTAGGTACCTTATATAAAAATAATGAAATATTGATAGTTGCCATTTTCCTTTTGGCAGAACTTTTTACCATAAAAATTAGGGAGTATGCACGACATGTGTCCCTCGTGCATCGCTGTATGGATTCATTTTGAACATCTGTTTTTTCCACTAGTAGTTGAATTGGCACATAAATGAAGCTGCTAGGATAATATGCTTAGCTTAACCATCGTCATTTAGTTTCGGTGTTAAGATTATTTTATGTGAATGGCCCGCCACGTTGAATTCTCTTTGTTGAAGCTGAATTCGTAGTTAACGGGTTATGCGACTATCCATACCACAATACGACCATTTTTAAAATATGCTAAATTTAAATAGGAGATACCGATGCACTTTGTTTTCAAATTTCTGGCCAATGTAATAGCAGACAAAATAGAAGAAAGTATTTAATATTCGTGAGGTGCGGCTAAAGAAAGAATCTCTGTTGAGCTCAGAAATGAACTGATGGGCATTGATAGAAAACCGAATATTCCGGTGAATTTGCTTAGGGGTATAAATTCAACCAGCTATTTCAATGCAACATTGTTTGTAAGAGTAGTGATAAGATAGAGTCACATAGAAAATATGACGATAATAGCCGTGTTTTTATGGAAAAGTTATCCGCAGCACAGTAGGATTTTATATGAATAACAAATACAACATCCGCAGTAGGATCACTGCCGATACTCGAATAAACGCCAAATCTCTATCCGCAGCAGGATTTCACTTCTCCTTTTATCGGCAGTGATGCTACTACGGATGTTGTATTTGTTATTCATATAAAATCCAACTGTACTACGGATAACTTTTCCAAAAAAACACGGCTAATGATCCATTATACATATGTTTCCATTATTGTTCTATCACCTGTCATTTTTACAACATCTTTCTGAATTCCTTCCATCAGATTCGAGTAGATATGTTGAAAACGCTTGATAGGTTATACCCAGATCACGAGACTGATTTGCTTGAACATCGAAGGAAGTTTAAATAATTAAAAGCATTCTTCATTCCACAAAAACGTTTACGAGTCTAAAGGTCATACTAATGCAAACCTTGCAACTTTTTGTATTTTCGTATAAATGTATCTCAAATGCGGACATTTTCCTTTAACCAATTTTCTAGTGTAGGAACAATTCTTTTAAAAAATTGAAAGAGTTCTTTTGTTTCTTAAATGTCACATACCTAGTTGAGTAATGGTTTCTTGTCTGTAAACAATTTTATTTTAAATTATGAAATGTGAATCGTTCTACTTTATATTTGTTTCCATCCATTTTTATTTTCATCTCTTTGAATAAGGCTATGATCAAATTGCCAGTCACCATTTCTTACAAGAAATTGTATGCAATAAATTTATTTTATGTTTTCTCATGGCCATCGTTCCTCAGGATAAAAAACATTTTTCATAGTTGCAGAATAAACCACACTCTGTTGGAAGTTTTTTTCCTCTATATACCTTTTTGTTTGTTTGTTTTTTGGTAAAGTTTAAGTTTTGTTTTGAATGCCTCTCTCTTTTAAACAAGCCCTACACCTGCATACTGCACATGTTGTTTTTGCAATCGTGAATAGAAAATCCCGAGTTGTAGTTTTTCATGACCTTTCATGTAGCAACGTCACTTTTTCTTTTGTCAACGGACATAGAACCTTGATTCAATTTACATAAACATGCCTTTAATTAAACCACCCTGCGATGGTTTAGGACATTGTACTAGATTGGTAATTTGAATGTGTGGAACAGGATCGGACTAAATACTTATGCATAACTAAAGTTCATAGTCCAATATGTACATGTTGGTCTTAAAAACAGAACCTAGGAGTGAAACACATTTCTATTTTTTCTATTTGGGCGACAAGAAAACCGCGCGATTGAGAACGCAAGTGCGTTCCTAGGGTAGTGTGTTCTTTTTTTTCGGTCGCGATTTTTTAATCGCCTTGACAAAAAATAGCAAGTTCGTTCCTAGCCTTATTTAACAAGCTCTGCTTGTTGTTCTTCATAAACTTAAGTTGGTAACATTATTTTGCTATTATTCGCTCTACATAATGCTCATTTTTGTATCAGCTGTTGGAAAATCATACTTGTAAAACGGGTGTTGTTGCGATCTCGTTGCATTGGAAAACTCCATATACGCCAAATTTTTTTTACGCTTTTCTCATCTCCTTACTGCATTATGTACGATTCTATTTCAACCCTCTTCTATCTATTATTTTTCACTTGAAAACATAAGTCATTTTTACTTGTGACTTATAGGTACTATAAGGCAAGTTATGCATTCGAAAAAAAAATCGAACTCGAGATTTTGATCAAAGTTGACATTACGATGATCATCATCATCATCGGCTCGACAACCGGGTTCCGGTCTTGGCCTCTTTCAACAAGTCTCTCCACCTATCGCCGACGCCATCCAGTTGCGCACCCCAAGGCTTCGGGCGTGCTGGTCTACGCCATCTCTCCAGCGCAAGCATGGTCTACCACGCTGTCATCTACCATAGAATGTACCACAAAGAACTTTCCGAGCAGGTTCCTCTTCGCTCACGCGAGCTAGGTGCCCTGCCCAACGGATATCACGATTGTCACGATATCTGCTTCAAGGTAGATTGCGTACAGTTCATGATTGTACCGTCTCCGGAATCGATGATAGCGATGACTAAAAAAGTGGGTCTCGCAATTCTGTCTGTCTCTCTGTCCGTTCGATTACAGCTAAACGGCTCGGCCGATTTTCTTCAAACTTGGTAGATATGGGTTTTAATTTTTCCCCGGATGTTTTTTGATTTGATTTTTTAAAAAATCATTTTTTTTGTTTTTGATTTTCTCAAAAACGGTACCACCGATTTTGATCATTTTTTTTACGTTGAGGCTCCCCAGCAGTTTGAATATTATTGTGTATTCAAATTTTCAAAAAAAAACTTTGTTGGATTTAAAAAAAAAATTCAAAATTTTTTTTTTGAAAACTCAATATTTCGAAAACCCCATGCTGGATTTTTTACCTAAAAATAACGGTACCCTACATACAAATGTTAAAAAATGGTTTTCGAAAATCGTATTTTTCTCGAAAACGGTTCCGAGAACTTTGCTTAAATTTTTTTTGTTTCTATTATTTTTTAATATTTGTAATTCAATATAAAACATTCTGAAAACAAGATATTACTGACTGTACCTACTATAGAGCGATTTTTTAAAGTTTTGATATTCTCATTATCGGCATAACGGATTTTAATTAAATTTTTTAGGAAGAAGCTTCTGAATAGTTTAAAAAACATTGCATTTCAAAACTTTAAGAAAAATATTTTTTTGAATTTTGAAAAAAAATCGTTTTTTTTTTTTTAAATTCAATATCTCGAAAACGGCTCAATATTTTTTTTGTAAATTTAATTTTTGTTCAAACAATAATAAAAACTTTAAATTGGCGTACCAATATTTTTTCTTAAAAATGTTTTAAAAATTTTGTAAATAAAAGCTTATTTTTTAAGAAACCACTACAAAGACTTTCTAATTTTTGTTCTTGCATGAACCTATATTTGCTTGAATCACATGGCATTTTATTTTTACCTCCAACTATGTACTAAGGAAGTGGTTTTAGTCGTTTAAAAAATTAAGTTTTATGCTTATGAACAGTTTTTCTCTAATAACATTCATTTTTGAAATTCTTAGTCGTTTACATAGGAGCAAGTTCGTGCGACCCAGTCGTGCATTTTATTTATTATCGCAAATGATCCATATGGATTATCTCTTGAAAATAAAACGATACGGATCAAAGTGAAATTAGTGGTGTATGCTCATCTCGCTTTTACTTTTACTTTTACTCGTATGTTTATTAATTTTCAAATGTTTCTTGTCTTTTTACTTGCGATATAGGTACTATAGGGCAAGTTCTGCATTTGGAAAAAAAATCGAACTCGAGATTTTGATCAAAGTTGACATTACGATGATAGCGAAGACGAATAAAGTGGGTCCGGCAATTCCGTCTGTCTGTCTGTATGTCTGTCTGTCTGTCTGTCTGTATGTCTGTACCTCGATCTAGAGCCTAAGCCACTGGACCTATTTTCTTCAAACCCGGTAGTTATGGGTCTTCGGTGATTCCCTAGAGGGGAAATTGAATTTTTTTTTTTTAGCTCTAAAACTAACGGTACCCCCCATACACCCGTAATGCAAAATCTTATTTATTAAATGTTATTAACGGTACCTGTCATAGAACCGTCTTTTTGATTTTCGACTTTCTCATTAACGGCTCTAACGATTTTAACCAAAAATTTTCAGCAGGGGTCCCCCTAAGTTTAAAATAATATTATATATAAAAATATTCGGAAAAATTATTTGTTGGTTTTTTTTGAAAATTTCTTTTTTTTTGAAAAATTAATATCTTCAAAACCTATGAACGATTATATTTTGAAATTATTTCCTAAAATCAATATTATTAAATACTTAAAATTCGCATCCCACATTTTTTTCTTGAAAAATTTTAAAGAAATTACTTATATAAAAAATTTATTTATTTAATAATAAAACGATTTTTTAAAGTTTGTTTGCATAAATTCATACTTTTCTAGAAATCAGACGGCAATTTCATTTTAAATTCATGTTTTATTTTTATAAAATGTATCTTAAATTCCAAAGTACTTTTACATAAGAGCAAGTTCGTGCGATCCAATCGTGCATTTTATTTGCTTATAGTGTCAACCACATCAACCAATTTAAAGAATTTCTAAAAATATTGCGCAGTCCCACAGCACAAAATATTGGGTATTTTGCGAATTAAGTTTGATAAAAACTAGATTAAGAATTGGACTCAATTTTGAAACCATTAATATTATAATGCTAGCCAAAGATTTTGAAGATCAAAAAAATTAGTAATGGTTATTGGTCTGCAAAAAATTTGTTTTAAAATAGCGTTTTTGAAAAAAAAACATATATTTATTTTTATAGTTATTAAGTGCCAATAAATTGATCTTCATACATAAACATATCGCGCAAAATTTTAAACAGCTTAGTAATATCTAGGGTATTATGATGAAACTACTTAACAATTTGCTAACTTTTAAGTAGATTACTAACTCTTTCTTAATTTGAAACATTTTCTAACCAGTATAGTGCTAAGGCTATTTCTTAAAAAATTACTATTAAACACCAAAGTAATGGCGGTTCATGCAAAAAACTAAACAAACAGACCTGTTTTGATAAAGTTAGCACGATACTAAAAAAATAAAATAGGTATTTGATAAAAGGGTGGAGAAAGTATGATGCTAAATTCGATTGAAATTTCAAAATCGTTGGTTTTACCTAGATTCATACTAAACATTGGACACAATTTTTTCTTTTAAGTGGCAACCGTGTTTACGTGCCTAAATTTTTCACCGTATTAAAAAAATAGTCTTTTTCGAAATGAAGTGATACTTAGTCTTAAGAGAATCAAGAACAAGGCCATTGGCGTCACACCATTCAAATAAAGCCTTCAGATCTGTGTTGATGTTATAAACGCAATTTTCAATTAGACCCAGTGCTGTACTTTCCAGATATTGTACATCAGCAAACATTCTCTTTTCACCATGCTGCAAGGTAAGTTATTCAAATAAGAAGAAAATAATAGTGGATCCAGAATTTATCCTTGTGGTATACCTTGCGATAAAGGAATGAAATCAGGTGTTTTCGTTCTAAGGACCACAGCTTGACTCCTTCTTGATGAAAATGAAAATATGAGGTTAACTGCTCGAGTTGAAAATACAAAGTCAATTGAATGTTTTTAGCACATAATGTTGTGTTCAATAGTATCAAAGGCTTTAACGTAGTCAAGAAGAACCAATAATGTGACTTTGTCTTTATCCAAGCCTTCCTTACTTGCTCAATGACATTCAGAGAGCAGTGGAGCTGCTATGGCAGACTGTTTTGATGAGAGGAGACTATTCGAAGTAAAATAATCGAATAATCATTTTTCAACTATTTAAAAAAAAAAAAAATGGTAAAATTGATTTTGGGCGATATTCAGTTTTTTGTTTTTTTTTTTGATATTGGAATGATTTTGGAGAGTTTAGACTGAGAGGTAAAAATACTTGTAGTAAATATTTTACTTGTAATATGAGTAACAAATGGTAAAATATATGGTATGCCTTAAAGAATTTAGGATGCATAGCCTCTCGCAATTGACTTAAGTGAAATCAAGCTTTCTACAACATCTTCAAGGGGTTACTCCTGAAAAATCAAATACATCTTTCCAGTCTCGATGACGAGTCATCAACTTGCAAGGAAATTGGTCTAATTAAGACTTGGGGAACTGAAGTTAAGAAACTTTTATTCAATTCCAGAATTATTACTTGAACAATTAGCTTTAGCATTATACATGCAATGGAAAGGAAATCACAAAGGAAGCGTTAAAGCAGTCAAAGACTAACTAATTTTGTTCACGTGAAAAGGGACCATCATTTCTATTTTTCTAAATGCGAACATAATCCAGAAATATAGAAAACCACAAAGAAGAAAGAATGATATCTTAGCAATTTTACCAACCTCAGAAATGCCGTCTACCTTCGCCACCACATTATGCCTCTTGCCAAAGGTCTTAAGAATAGCTAGGTTAAACTACATCGTTTAAAACCAGTCAAAGTGTTTTAACCAAAGATACTCCATTATGAGAGTAACAACAGTGCACAACTTACCGGGATACACATTAGGAAACATTTGATAGTCCCAGTTCACACCGTGAGTGTGAGTAGATACTTACATGTGTCAAGGAGGTCTGACTCTTGAATGTTCTTCTATGGCTGAAAGAAATTTTCATCTTTTTCAATGTAACGAAATTGAATGAAACAGCTTCTATGAGAGTGAATTCAATCATGCATGTTAATGTTAATGGCTGAAGATGTCTTTATTTCTCATTTGGCTGGACAGTTTTATTGCAGCCACACGAACAAACAATTTTTTTTTAAATAAATCCTGTTTGGCTTTTACTAAATTTGACAGTTTTAGGTACCTTATATAAAAATAATGAAATATTGATAGTTGCCATTTTCCTTTTGGCAGAACTTTTTACCATAAAAATTAGGGAGTATGCACGACATGTGTCCCTCGTGCATCGCTGTATGGATTCATTTTGAACATCTGTTTTTTCCACTAGTAGTTGAATTGGCACATAAATGAAGCTGCTAGGATAATATGCTTAGCTTAACCATCGTCATTTAGTTTCGGTGTTAAGATTATTTTATGTGAATGGCCCGCCACGTTGAATTCTCTTTGTTGAAGCTGAATTCGTAGTTAACGGGTTATGCGACTATCCATACCACAATACGACCATTTTTAAAATATGCTAAATTTAAATAGGAGATACCGATGCACTTTGTTTTCAAATTTCTGGCCAATGTAATAGCAGACAAAATAGAAGAAAGTATTTAATATTCGTGAGGTGCGGCTAAAGAAAGAATCTCTGTTGAGCTCAGAAATGAACTGATGGGCATTGATAGAAAACCGAATATTCCGGTGAATTTGCTTAGGGGTATAAATTCAACCAGCTATTTCAATGCAACATTGTTTGTAAGAGTAGTGATAAGATAGAGTCACATAGAAAATATGACGATAATAGCCGTGTTTTTATGGAAAAGTTATCCGCAGCACAGTAGGATTTTATATGAATAACAAATACAACATCCGCAGTAGGATCACTGCCGATACTCGAATAAACGCCAAATCTCTATCCGCAGCAGGATTTCACTTCTCCTTTTATCGGCAGTGATGCTACTACGGATGTTGTATTTGTTATTCATATAAAATCCAACTGTACTACGGATAACTTTTCCAAAAAAACACGGCTAATGATCCATTATACATATGTTTCCATTATTGTTCTATCACCTGTCATTTTTACAACATCTTTCTGAATTCCTTCCATCAGATTCGAGTAGATATGTTGAAAACGCTTGATAGGTTATACCCAGATCACGAGACTGATTTGCTTGAACATCGAAGGAAGTTTAAATAATTAAAAGCATTCTTCATTCCACAAAAACGTTTACGAGTCTAAAGGTCATACTAATGCAAACCTTGCAACTTTTTGTATTTTCGTATAAATGTATCTCAAATGCGGACATTTTCCTTTAACCAATTTTCTAGTGTAGGAACAATTCTTTTAAAAAATTGAAAGAGTTCTTTTGTTTCTTAAATGTCACATACCTAGTTGAGTAATGGTTTCTTGTCTGTAAACAATTTTATTTTAAATTATGAAATGTGAATCGTTCTACTTTATATTTGTTTCCATCCATTTTTATTTTCATCTCTTTGAATAAGGCTATGATCAAATTGCCAGTCACCATTTCTTACAAGAAATTGTATGCAATAAATTTATTTTATGTTTTCTCATGGCCATCGTTCCTCAGGATAAAAAACATTTTTCATAGTTGCAGAATAAACCACACTCTGTTGGAAGTTTTTTTCCTCTATATACCTTTTTGTTTGTTTGTTTTTTGGTAAAGTTTAAGTTTTGTTTTGAATGCCTCTCTCTTTTAAACAAGCCCTACACCTGCATACTGCACATGTTGTTTTTGCAATCGTGAATAGAAAATCCCGAGTTGTAGTTTTTCATGACCTTTCATGTAGCAACGTCACTTTTTCTTTTGTCAACGGACATAGAACCTTGATTCAATTTACATAAACATGCCTTTAATTAAACCACCCTGCGATGGTTTAGGACATTGTACTAGATTGGTAATTTGAATGTGTGGAACAGGATCGGACTAAATACTTATGCATAACTAAAGTTCATAGTCCAATATGTACATGTTGGTCTTAAAAACAGAACCTAGGAGTGAAACACATTTCTATTTTTTCTATTTGGGCGACAAGAAAACCGCGCGATTGAGAACGCAAGTGCGTTCCTAGGGTAGTGTGTTCTTTTTTTTCGGTCGCGATTTTTTAATCGCCTTGACAAAAAATAGCAAGTTCGTTCCTAGCCTTATTTAACAAGCTCTGCTTGTTGTTCTTCATAAACTTAAGTTGGTAACATTATTTTGCTATTATTCGCTCTACATAATGCTCATTTTTGTATCAGCTGTTGGAAAATCATACTTGTAAAACGGGTGTTGTTGCGATCTCGTTGCATTGGAAAACTCCATATACGCCAAATTTTTTTTACGCTTTTCTCATCTCCTTACTGCATTATGTACGATTCTATTTCAACCCTCTTCTATCTATTATTTTTCACTTGAAAACATAAGTCATTTTTACTTGTGACTTATAGGTACTATAAGGCAAGTTATGCATTCGAAAAAAAAATCGAACTCGAGATTTTGATCAAAGTTGACATTACGATGATCATCATCATCATCGGCTCGACAACCGGGTTCCGGTCTTGGCCTCTTTCAACAAGTCTCTCCACCTATCGCCGACGCCATCCAGTTGCGCACCCCAAGGCTTCGGGCGTGCTGGTCTACGCCATCTCTCCAGCGCAAGCATGGTCTACCACGCTGTCATCTACCATAGAATGTACCACAAAGAACTTTCCGAGCAGGTTCCTCTTCGCTCACGCGAGCTAGGTGCCCTGCCCAACGGATATCACGATTGTCACGATATCTGCTTCAAGGTAGATTGCGTACAGTTCATGATTGTACCGTCTCCGGAATCGATGATAGCGATGACTAAAAAAGTGGGTCTCGCAATTCTGTCTGTCTCTCTGTCCGTTCGATTACAGCTAAACGGCTCGGCCGATTTTCTTCAAACTTGGTAGATATGGGTTTTAATTTTTCCCCGGATGTTTTTTGATTTGATTTTTTAAAAAATCATTTTTTTTGTTTTTGATTTTCTCAAAAACGGTACCACCGATTTTGATCATTTTTTTTACGTTGAGGCTCCCCAGCAGTTTGAATATTATTGTGTATTCAAATTTTCAAAAAAAAATTTTGTTGGATTTAAAAAAAAAATTCAAAATTTTTTTTTTGAAAACTCAATATTTCGAAAACCCCATGCTGGATTTTTTCGAAACTTAATAAAGAAAAGTTTTTTAATATAAGTTATAAGATTTAAGAAAAAAAAAATTTGTTTTACCTAAAAATAACGGTACCCTACATACAAATGTTAAAAAATGGTTTTCGAAAATCGTATTTTTCTCGAAAACGGTTCCGAGAACTTTGCTTGTTCTGAAAACAAGATATTACTGACTGTACCTACTATAGAGCGATTTTTTAAAGTTTTGATATTCTCATTATCGGCATAACGGATTTTAATTAAATTTTTTAGGAAGAAGCTTCTGAATAGTTTAAAAAACATTGCATTTCAAAACTTTAAGAAAAATATTTTTTTGAATTTTGAAAAAAAATCGTTTTTTTTTTTTTAAATTCAATATCTCGAAAACGGCTCAATATTTTTTTTGTAAATTTAATTTTTGTTCAAACAATAATAAAAACTTTAAATTGGCGTACCAATATTTTTTCTTAAAAATGTTTTAAAAATTTTGTAAATAAAAGCTTATTTTTTAAGAAACCACTACAAAGACTTTCTAATTTTTGTTCTTGCATGAACCTATATTTGCTTGAATCACATGGCATTTTATTTTTACCTCCAACTATGTACTAAGGAAGTGGTTTTAGTCGTTTAAAAAATTAAGTTTTATGCTTATGAACAGTTTTTCTCTAATAACATTCATTTTTGAAATTCTTAGTCGTTTACATAGGAGCAAGTTCGTGCGACCCAGTCGTGCATTTTATTTATTATCGCAAATGATCCATATGGATTATCTCTTGAAAATAAAACGATACGGATCAAAGTGACATTAGTGGTGTATGCTCATCTCGCTTTTACTTATGTTTGTTAATTTTCAAATGTTTCTTGTCTTTTTTCTTTTCACTGTAGCTTACACTACCTTACCATTAAAACAAAACAAAAACACTAACAGCGTCTGTGGTACATTCGTACAGCGAAGAGCTTCTCGCTGAGGTTTTCTCATTAGACTCTGGCCACTCCAGGTAAAGTAAGACATCTAAAGTCCAATATCTTCTTCTGGGCGGTTCGGACTTTCTTTCCGATCGCAACTGATAGTGTTCTTCGAAGTGTCTAGAAGCTCGGATAATTAATCTCCTTTGGTAAATTGTCCAGCTTCAACTGTAAGAGTGTTAACACATTAGGGTTACGTTGTTAAGAAGTGGCTTTGGTGCGGATCACATTCAGTCAATCATTTGTCGGCTAAACGTTTTTTTTTTTTATATAATCTACACGTGCTCAAGAGATTACGATTACCCTTTAAATGTTTGAACACAGCGCGGGCGTGAAGTTAAGGAAGAAAAAGAAGGATATGAAAGATGTGTGGCACGATGTTCTGAGACTGAAGGTTGTTGTTGATTTTATCTCCAGGGATGGCGGTTGAACTAAAGCGAAGAATGCCGTGTCTTATTTCTATGTCGCTTATAATTCACATTATTTTATTCGTGTTCATCCTTGTTGGGCATACTAGTTTAACTCAATCACATGTTGTTAGTGTTATGCTTAAACAACATGTAATGAGTAAACCAGCAACCCATTGATGACAATTTTAGAAGGTTTTTAATGGAATTTACCACATAGACGACGGCAGGGATCGAACCTGTGATCATGAGGTTCACAGGCGAGCACACATCCATCGCGCCACGGCCACCCCCAAACGTTAATAACTTTTCATATTAGCCGATTTCGTATGACGAATCTTCACTCTAACATGTGCAATATTCTATTGCTGAAGTTATAAATATTGCAATTCTTTGATTTCATTATAACTTACCCTATGCCGTATCTATTGGATTTGTAGGGTATTTGTCTTATAACCAGTGAGGACGAAACCTTTTAACGTCCGGGTCCTGTTGCCATTTTAGGGTTATCATTAGGTGTGTTTTTTTGGGAAAATTATCCGTAGTGAAGTAGGATTTCCCAAAAAAACGTATCCGCAGTTGTGCGATTTTTCTACTTTAAAGTTGGTACCACTGACTAGTTGTCAAATATTTAATTGAAAAAAAAAAACAACCAATAACTTTTTGCCAAGTAATTTTCATGTTTCTGAAAATATATATGGAGGTTTTTATTTATGAATTTCAATTTAAATCATTTTGTATTTACTTTTTGTGTTCACCAGCCATTTTTTATAAAGCAGAAGTTTTGTTTGTGAATTTTTTTTTTTGTTGACAATTATCACCACAAAAGTCAAGGGATCTGTTCGCAGACTTTAGTTAGTTTTGGATTTCTCAACAGCTTTTTTCATAAGAAGGCTTTGTCGCGTTAGTAACTCTTAAATATCGCTGTTTAACTAAAGTATAACAGCTGACCACGACATTTCGCTCCTACAAAAACGCGTTAGTTATTAAACAGCTTTCTATAAGAGTTCGACACCAACACGATACAAAATGCAGCGTTTTTCTTATAAAAATGGTTTTGTAAAAAAAAGACTTAAACTCAATGGAAAATGCTAAACAACAAACTACTTTTCGTACTCTATGAACATGCCTTCGAGATACAAAAGAGTTTTCAATTGTACCAACATTTGTATTCGAGACTCGAGCAAACGTCAACATTCTATCCGCAGTTGGATCCTACTTCTACTTTTATCGGCAGTGAAGACTTTGTATTTGTAATACGTATAAAATCTTACTTCACTACGGATAGCTTTGCGAAAAAAACACACCTATTATCAAAAGTTCCGCGTGTGTTTCTCTTAGTATAACTTAACTCTTTTTTACGATAACTCAACCGTATACCCATCGATTTTCTATGGGGCAGCAGTCCACTAGGGCAATATAAGAACTGTCGTTTGGTCTATCTGGTGAATTATTTCGGTATTGGCTCTTATGTTACTTATTATTTAACTGTTCTCTTTGTTTTCTACTTATTCATTCTGTATCTATCACATCGAATTTTCTTTACTTTCCCCAAAAATTTCTTCGATGAGAATTCTGAAAAATCTTTGCTTTTGGTTTTCTGAACTCAACTCCACTCAAATTGCGTATTACTTGCCTATTGCCCGAACAAATTGAGTTCGGGGATAATAATTATGTTTAAAGCAGCCGGGATTAAACCTGTATTACCGACGCGAGTGAACATTTCTTTATTGAAACGTCAAAATATTCTGACCAATAGAAATGTATTAGGTATTAAGTTTTTGCGTTTTTCATTAATCTTCTCGAAAACTTCTGAGAACCTGTTTATCTACCAACGCACGCGCACACCAAGCAATGAAAACAAATAATATACTAAGAAAAGGACGAGACCAGAAGCATGACAACTCATAAAAAGTATAATTCTTGATTGCTAGGAAATGACGTTTGTATCAACGCACTGCGAGTGGTTTGAGAAAAATTACTTTTTCAGCGAACACTAGAACTATTTTTTCTGAGTCTAGGCTTTGTTGAAAGCATCGCTTCCCATCGATCAGCGAAATCAAGCATCATTGTGCGTGGTTAGTACTTGGATGGAGGACCGTTCAATACCAACCGTGTGCTGTTGAGATATGTTTCTTCTGGTAATCTTTCTTTCTGTGTGTCTCTCTCTGTTGTAATCTCTAAGCCGATGGTCTCAGTTGCCAGTGCTTTCAGTGTCTCTACTTCGTAGATTTATCTACGGAGTAATATGTAATGTATTTTTTTGAATCGGTAAAACTATGTCTAATTATGTAATTTGTAATAAAGTTTTTCATCACCGAAAGAAAATATTCCACCGCTTCAGAAAAAATTAATGAGAAATTAATTCGCACTTTACAAATGGTATTGACAGCTTTTAGATGAGCAAAAATAACGTAGTCTTGAAATCGTCTTGTCCATTTATTTCCGGGATCTCTCCAAGAGATCTCAATTATCTAAACAAACATATTTCGTGATCTGACAATTCAAATGCTGTATTCGAACTTGTGAGTTGCCAATATCGATGTTAATCAGTGTTTCAACCTTGGTACAAAGTGAAGTTTACATGGTGCAATTGCCCCATTTTATAAATAAGCATCATTGACTAATTATAGCCAACTTATGAACTCGAAATCCTTCATATAAATTAAGAAAGTCTTTTCCAATAATATCAAATAATAAAAGCAAGGACAACAGTTTGTTGATTTCTCGTTTGTCGACATTAATTGGACAAATGAGTTTTGTGAATAAATTTATTTTGTTTCCGATATAATAAATTAGATTTTATATTCTCTCCGCATTCTGTATGAAGTAGCTAGATGCATTCCTATTAGATAAATAAACTTTCTGGTCAAAACAATTAATTTTGCGAAACCAAAACAATTTATTTTTCTGATGCAAATTGTGTATTTTGTAATTGAAATTTCCTGTGATAATGTGTATTATTATTATTATTCTGGAAATGATAATATTTTTGCACAAAAATAAACAATTATTCAATTCGAATTTAAAGCAATTAAGTAAGATGAAATTGCATTGTTGAATAAATCAATTCAGCTGGATATGGTATAATGTATTCGAATAAAATTGAATTGAAAAAAAAAAATTAATTTTCCATGAACCAATATGCAGGAAAGTAAATTGAAAATACATTACAATTGCAGCGAATCATTTAAATATATTGATATAATTTCATGGTGGTGGTTTCAGGTATGGATGCAGAAAAAAAATATATTTAAATTTCTTTAATGGCCCAGGAGAATTGGACTTTTACTCGAAAGCAATTCCTACAGAGCTTAACTTTATTTGTATGCCTTAAGCATTTTATTTAAAGTATAGATACCCTATATTTGAACCAGGATTAAGATTTCTTGTCAGGAGAAGGGGAGTAAAATTTTGTTCCATATTTTGTCGACTTCGTGGTCGTTCTGTGAGCACATGTTTTGAAATAATTGCTTTGAAGTCGGAAATATAGAAACTTTAAAAATCTTAAAATGATGGAAACTGTACGATTTTGGGCTTTTAATGAGCATGGAGTCTTGCGTAATTACTGGCAAACAGTTTTTTGTAAACGTTTAATCCGACTTTTCGCCACGTGCTAGTCCTATCCCATGAGTTGGATAAACCATTTTCAAGTAAGACTTGATATTGTCGCTGGTAAGATTGCTGGTGAGTCTTTGTCAGTTCAAAAGGATAATTTAATCGATTGGTTTGAAAGAGTTTGGCCAGTAAAATACACAAACAAATAAATAAATAAGACGTTTTTTTCGTTTCCTGAACAATTTTAAAAATGTCGCTTAATACATTCTTGGAGGAAGGTATCCATATGTAATAAGTGGTAAAATTAAGCAGTAACGAGTTCCGTAATTTTCGGAATTTTTGCGAGACAAAGCCCAAACTATTAAATTTGGTAGTTTACTCAGCAATCAAAAAAAAAAAAAGATTTCTTTTTGAAGGGACATTCTGGTTCGATCTAAAGTCAGTCAAGAAGTGACCGTCCTGGCTTTTATCATACCTGGATGGGCCTTTCTCATTTCAAATGCCCGTGCTTTTAGCCAATCAGTGACCGAGCTCTTAATAGCGTCATCACCTCATCACTAAGCAACACTCCGAATATTTGCGTGAATTAGCCAACACATTTGAAAACTCAGCGCCCTTCCTTAATCGCACTCCGACCTCTGGCATGTTTTCCTGTGATAGGCAATTCAATAGTGCATTCAGCCACCTACACCCCCGATTTAATTTTAATTTCCAAGTGGTTCACACGTGCAATTTTCAATGTAAAATATGAAAATCGCGAAACTAATCTAATTCGTTGGAGTTTTGTGTAGATTTTGGGGTTCAGGATTTGCGTTAACGTTCCTACGTTCCATCTTTTCCAGTAAAGTTAAAGGTACGAGTACGTTAGGCACTTTGTAACATCAGCGTGCGAGGACCAAGTGTCACCCGCATTGTCCATCTCTCTCTCTTAGTAGGTTAAAAGAAACACCTGTCAAATGAAATTTGGAAATCGAATAACAAGGATAGGAAACCGAAAGAAAGATTTTTGGTAAGGAAATAGAATTTAATAATGAAGCTGAAGATCGCTGCATCCAAATTTATGTTTTCATTTAGGATAGCAGATCTCGATAAGTATCAAAGATATTGGAATATTTTAAACGCCAAAATGTTGGGCGCAAATTTTCCTAGGGGCGATGTCCGTTACTTTTTTTTAAATTGTATCTCGTTATATTTTATTTTAGTGAGTTTTAAAACTTTCAAGACAAAAAAATTTTTAAGAGAGGATATAGACCGCAATAATTTTTTTAGAAATAAAATAAATATGACCCAATATATTCTACACGTTTCTCTAGGGGCGATGTTTCTCCTTTTTTTATTTTTTTTTATTAAGCTTATTTAACCACGATTTAACCATGAAATTAAAAAAAAAAAAACAAAAAATTTGGACCCTTATAACTTTGGATTGACTAATCGTAGGTAAAAAATCGATATCTTGAGTCCTTTGTTGTCTAGCAACAAATTACAACAAAAAGGAAAATAGATTTCTACGTTTTGTGTTAGTTAGTTAAGATGTTGGTTATTTGTAATATTTTTATATTTTTTATTGCATTATATTAAGAATTGTATATTATCAAAATTATAATATTTACTTCATATGAATTTTCATTTTTCCGATTCAAGTTTTAACAATTCTGATAATAATTATACAAAATTGGAATTATATAAAGAAAAGATTAATTATTATACAAACAAAAACAAAATTTCAGCCATATACTTTATAGAATAACTATAAAAATAATTAGATAGATATTATGAGATATGTTTAACAAATTTGAATTGAAAAATATGTATTGCATTTAGTTTAGCTAAAACAAAAAAGGATGGTGTTGAATTATTAGTTTAGCTAAAACAAAATTACTAGGTTTAGTTCTAACGATGATTCACGTTTTATTCCTCTTGTAATGGCAGCCATCTAGAACAACAGTCACAACTGAAGAGAAAATATACATTTTGTAACTCTTCCTCAGTTTTTTCAAGTAGTTCAGACATCCAAATTCTGCCCACCGTTTACAAGTATGGCACTGGCACCAAGTTTGCTGGAACACAAATGACTCAAGAACATGAAATAAAAGAAAAGACATCGCCTTTAGAGTTCGGAAATTCTAATTTTTCCATGTACCGTTCTTATACCTACGGTTAGTTGATCCAAAGTTATAAGGGTCTAAACTTTTTTTTTTTTTTTTTTAACTTTCATGTTGAAAAAACTTTAATAGACAAAAAAATAAAAAAAAGAAAAAACATCGCCCCTATAGAGTTTGGAAATTCTAATTTTTTTCATGTACCGATTTTTTACCTACGATTAGTCAATCCAAAGTTATAAGGCTTCAAATGTTTGTTTTTTTTTTTTTTAAATTCATGGTTAAATCATGGTTAAATAAGCTTAATAAAAAAAAAAGAAACATCGCCCCTAGAGAAACGTATATTCTACATTGGGTCATATTTATTTTATTTCTAAAAAAAATTATTGTGGTCTATATCCTCTTCTAAAAATTTTCTTGTCTCAAAAGTTTTAAAACTCACTAAAATAAAATATAACGAGATACAATTTAAAAAAAGTAACGGACATCGCCCCTAGGAAAATTTGCGCCCAACATTTTGGCGTTTAAAATATTCCAATATCTTTGATACTTATCGAGATTTGCTATCCTAAATGAAAACATAAATTTGGATGCAGCGATCTTCAGCTTCATATTTAATAAGTTTTTCTTATGAATTTGAAAAAATTCATAAGAAATAAAAGTTACATTTAGAGTTAATTTATAATTATGTATTTATTTGAGTCGAATACATTGGGTTGGCAGCTCACCCCTGTTGATATTCTCGTATGGAAAAAGTATGTTGCTTTCCAAAGGTTTTAAATGAAGAATCTAGAATTTTCCAAAACTCTTTTAACGATGTATTCCAAATATTGTAAATATTGAATGTAAAGATATAGATATTAGCGATAAGAACATCGAATAATTGCATACATTGAGAATTAAAAAAATTCATATGTCTGGTTTTTAAAACAAAATTTACAATTCATGATACAAATTCTTGTAGTCGATACTTCTATGTTCTTATTTTCAATAAAAAAAATATAAAGCCACCATTTTTCAAAAAAAAAAAATATAAAACTGTTTACTTTTTCACTATATGAATTACAAATTCGAAATCCATCTCTGTGAACCTGCCTTGCGGGAGCCTTGGCCGGCATAGATGTGTGAATAGAACGGCACACACAATTATTGCTTTCATTGTTTCAAGTTTCAATGCAAATTTTGTTAACACCAAGAATAATGTTTATATGCAATTAGATTCCATTGCATTTATAATGTTTTGTTTGCTTATCTTGTTTTTCAATCCGCGGAACGAAATTAATTCATAAAGGAAGGTAATATATCTACAGATAAAACACTCAATATCCATTCCATAGAGACCTACTCGTACTTGTTGAATACAATATTTCGATCGTTTGTTTTTGATTAAATATTTGATTTTTTTTTTTTTTTGCGTTTTTGTTATAACAGATTGTTTCTATTGATCTCATATAAATAATTGTTTACAGTTTGGAGTGAGTTACACATAAATCTAATGCAGTGAAATTTTGTTTAAAATTTTGGAAACCAATTAAGCTTAGATACGTTGATTGAATGAAAAAAAGAATAACTGATTATGGTCATGAGTCATGATACTTTAGCTTTTTAACCACTCGCCAGTCAGTGTCAACGTGACCTAAAGCAATGTCTAGTTTTGCCATCCCTGGAAAACTTGTCCATTTGTATAGGATAACGATGGAGAATACTCGCTGATCCATCAAGATCGAAAAAATATAACCCATGCAAGTTATGTCAAAAAAAGTTTTAGACAAGACGATGACCTGTCATGATACTTATTAAAAATCGTTTTTGAAAGAATAGTGCATAACTCCCGCTTCAACACTAGAGGCACACTCTTTCCAAAATCCGAACTACAAATCGTGATGTCATTGAGCATTGAGACGAAATCAAAGAAGATGTACTTAGCGGTGATTGAGGGCAATACAAAGATAGGACAACCAACACCGAAACGTCTTCGACACAACGTCACCAAAGACAGCTAAAACTTTGCTGTAGTGAAGGGCTAAGTATAACTAGGCGCCAATTATCAGACAGTGACACCAATGCTGAAATAAAACGGGGAATAACTCTTTGCCAATCACTGCTACCCTGGACAAAGAAACCAATTGAAAGGCAAAGTTCTCTCTCGAGCGACTTCAGGGTCCTTTTATAAGACTCTTATAGTCAAGGTTTTTATGTTAGATGCAGAAACATGGAGAAAATTTCTCCGGGTGATTTTTGGACTCGTCTGCTTAGGTGAAGATTGAAGGGAAAGGCACATACTATATAACACGAACTATGTGACGTGTGAAGCATCATCGACCTTGTCAAATGAATATAGCTTGCCAACTGATATAGCTAGTTGTTAGAGTTAAATTAGTATGCTCAACAAGGATGAACACGAATAAAATAATGTGAATTATAAGCGACATAGAAATAAGACACGGCATTCTCCGCTTTAGTTCAGCCGCCATCCCTGGAGATAAAATATCTGAGACAACAACCTTCAGTCTCAGAACATCGTGCCACACATCTTTCCTATCCTTCTTTCTCTTCCTTAACTTCACGCCCGCGCTGTGTTGAAACATTTAAAGGGTAATCATAATCCCTTGAGCGCGTGTAGATTATAAAAAAAAAGAGGCTGGGTGCGACCCACACTGATAACTTCCCATTTGTGGTCTTGAAAACTTTATATTTAGATATATATAAAAATCAATGCCACTTTTCGTTGTGTTTCTATAACTCAAGAACGGGCTTACCTATCCAAACCAAATTTTATGGCTTTGTTTGGACTATTTAGTAGATGGTTTATGTGAAGTTTGCACAAAATCGGTCGAGTGGTTCTTCATTTATCACATTTTTTGTAACAAATGAATTCAATAAATGTCGGATCATTTTGTTAGTGGGGATTTTGCTGTCAAATTGAAACTTATATTTTTAATTTGATTTATTCTTTTTTATATGAAGGAATAATGCCACAAGCCGGGCGAGCAAATATAGGTCGGCGAACGCGTAATGCAAATGATGTGGCATTACTAAGTCGATCACAGACTGCAGATGAACGCGCACAAGCTAATGCATCGCAGTAAACGTAATGCACGAAATAGATCTGTTGACCCTCTGTACCTGTACTGAACCTTGCACGCCGATCACGATTACGTCGTGCTGCTCTTTTGGCTAAAATGATGCGTGCTGCTTTTAATTACAACAGTCAAATTGATTATAGTATGTACGGATATATTGTAATGATGGACGCAATACATACATATGTCCACATTGTGATGCCGCTAACTTTCCAGGTGAAACGCCCGGCATGTGTTGTGCTAATGGCAAAGTGAGATTTCCAGCAATAGAAACTCCACCCAAACCATTGTATTCATTTATTTTTGGGACATCTCAAACGTCGAATCACTTTTTGATCCATATTCAACAACACAATTCGGCATTTCAAATGACCTCTTTTAGTGCTACTAAAATTATTAGAGATAATTATTATGCCGACGTTTAAGGTAAATACTTCAACATGATTGTCCCGTGTTTATATCAATCTGAATCATAAAGTATTCGATAGTTTTAAAAATTCTGATACAACATCTACCTAAAATTGCATACATATTACAGATTCAGGGCCAGATTTATCATCAAGCTGGTTCGTTATTGCCATACTCCGACGCTGATCATCAATTTTAGCAAATTATTTTATTGGTGATGAAAATCGTAAATTGGATCAACGTTGTGTAATTGCCTCGAATACAAGACGAGAAATTATTCGTGAGCTACAAAGGTTTTTCCATCAGCATAACGCATTAGTTCAATTGTTCAAAATTGCTTTCGATCGTATGCTATCTGATAATCACAAAATCGTCATAAGGGCTGATAGAACATCGACAATTATTGATGAGGTTGCAATTGTAATTCTTGGTGATCAGTTTCAATCCCGTGATATTGTACTTCCTCGCAGAAATGAGCACTTGCAAACCGTTTCCAATAATGCAGGTGGATTATATTTCTTGGATGCGCCTGGTGGTACAGGCAAAACGTTCGTTATGTCATTGATTTTAGCTATTCTAACTATTCGATCGGAACAGAAAATTGTATTGGCGCTTGCATCTTCGGGAATTGCTGCTACATTATTAGAAGGTGGTCGGACTGCACTCTCTGCACTAAAATTGCCATTGAATGTACAGGTGATTGAAACTCCAACTTGCAATATTTCGAGAAATTCTGCTATGGCAAAAGTTCTGCGATTAACGCCAATTATTTTATGGGATGAGTGTACAACAGCGAATTAAAAATCACTAGAAGCATTTAATCGAACAATGCAAGATTTACGTGGTAATCAACAGTGTTAGGAATCAAGATGAGGCAATGAATTATCCAATTGAATTTTTAAATTCATTGGAACTAGCTGGTATGCCACCGCATTGCTTGAATTTGAAAGTTGGTTCTTTGATCATATTATTTCGAAATATTAAGCCACCAAAACTGTGTAATGGCACCAGATTGGCAGTGAAAAAGTTATTGTCAAATTTGATTAAAGCTACGATCTTAACTGGTAAATCCCTATGATTCCAACTGATATGCCATTGGAGTTCAAACGATTACAATATCCTGTGCGTTTATCATTTTCGATGTCCATCAACAAGGATCATGGGCAAACACTTTTGTGGTGTGAATTTGGAGGAATCATGTTTTTCACATGGCCAACTTTATGTTGCCTGTTCCAGAGTCGGTACCCCCAGCCGTTTGTTTATTCATGCTCAAAATGGAAAAACAAAAAATATTGTTTATCCAAGTGTTTTGGGTTAAGTTTTAAAATAGCTAGCAATTAATAAAATATTTTTTTGTTTGAATAAATGAATTTGATGTTGCAATTAATTTTTTTTTATTATTTCACTTTATACGTAGCGAAGCACGTACCGGGCAGCTAGTATGTACATATATTAAGTTATTTATATATAAGATTTATTGAAGTTTTAGGTGCTAAGTTTCTATATACATATATATGGCCTTCATTTCCATAAACAAAATTCTGAAATTAAATATTTCCTAGTTTATTTTTCCCAAATAGAGCATTTTACGAGTAGCATCCGGCACAAACACTCAATTTCTACACTTCCTACTCAATAATATTATCAAAACTTTTCGTAACATTATTGACCGATGGATGTAATTTATCAATAAACAAAATTCAATCAATGCCCGCGGTTGTTCTCCTGTTTCTGTAGCGGACAACTACCCGGCAATGACCTTTGATTGCGAAAGACAGTTCTTAATTATCATTATCACGCAATCGAATCAAGAATCTCAATAATATCGACTTCTGAATGTTTACACTTCCATCAACATCCATCCACTTGTATTAGATTGAAGTTGTTTATCATTCCCGCCTTCGAGGAACAGCAGCACTGCTGAAACGGAAAGATTGAACATTTGTTTGACGTTTACACACTTAAATGAGCGAAGAAAACATGGAAACGACGTTGAAAATATATTTTCAAGTACATATTTCCTCTTTTTCAAAACAGAAGCGAAGACATTCTATCCATGAAAAATCTTCATGAGTTGTGAGGCCATAATTCAATGCTTTATATCCATCGGATGGCAGGGAAAGGCAAGTGACAAAATATTGGTACCATTTTAGGAGACTTGTTTCAAAACTGAAAATAATAAGTGTACTTTAAGAGTGTACCACTTTCTTGTGGATTAAGCTGCTCACACGCACAATAAACTTGAAATATTGCTTGTAATTTGTCTTTGTCTTCCTCTATAGACGATAGAAGTAAAAAAAACACTAGACAGTCAAAAAATGGTTCTACAGTGGGGCTTTTTGCTACACATTTTTATCATGAGTTACGAAAAAAAAGAGCATTTGCTTACGAGCTGTTAGTATTTCTAGATCTGATTTAGCATATTTGTTTTAAGAGTTTGGACCAAAAGTAAAAAAACGGTAAAAAGCGGTGTGTTCCATTTAAAAATAAAATGCACGACTGGGTGGCACGATGCACGAACTTGTGTAAAAGACTAAGAATTTTAAAAATGAATGTTATTACAGAAAACCTGTTCCTAAGCATAAATTCATTTTTTTAGAGATAAAAATAGGATGATATTTGATTCAAGCTAATATTGGTTTATGCAAGAACAAATAAAATGCACGACTGGGTCGCACGAGCTTGCTCCTATATGTAATAGGATAAAATGAATTTTTTTATATTCTTTTAGCAGTAAGAGATAAAAACTGGATGCTATGCAAATATGAATTTATGCAAGAACAAAAATAATAAGTCGTTGTAGTGGTATGCTTTTATGTATAACATTTTTAAATCATTTTTAAAAAAAAAATGCTGGTACCCCAATTTTGAGTTTGTATTATCGTACGAATGAAAATTAAATTTCTAAGAAAAATATTAAGCCGTTTTTGAGATATCGAATTTTCCAAAAAAATGACTTTTTTTTGCAATGTTTTTAAACTTTTTAGGAGCTTCTTTATAAAAATTTTTATTAAAATCCGTTATGCCGATAATGAGAAATTCGAAAAAATCGTTCTGTGGTCAGTAATATCTTGTTTTCAATTTTTTTTATTAAATTATAGAATAAGAATTAATCTAAAAAAAAAAATTTTGCAACATTCTCTAACCGTTTTCGAGAAAACTACGATTTTTGAAAACCATTTTTTAACATTAGGGGCCGTTCAAATATTACGTAAGCAGATTTATTACAATTATTTACCCCCCATCCCCCTTGTCAGCAATAGTAAACAAAACTCTTACCCCCTACCCCCCTCCCCCCAAGCTTACGTAAACATTTTTCAATTATAAATGTAATTTTTTTATATTATAAATATAATGTTATAATTATAATTTTAAAAATAAGAAAATAGATTTAGGAGAGTGATTAGGTTTTACTGATACAGTATTCAACATAGAGTATCTAAGGGACAAAAATATTATAATCTTACGAACATAACAAACTTATTTTAAATTTTTGATACACATATTAAATTCAAATTAACAGTCTTCAGTCCATCAAACCCGAATCCATGATTCTAAGTTTTCGATGACATTGGATTGCTTGGATTGCTGCTCAGTGTTGTGAGTCTGCTCACTTAAAATGTCTACGTGGTTCTCATCGAGCCATTCAACATCATGGTGCTCTAAATTTTGAATAATGCACATCAGTTCATTAGCACGACGAGCAGCGACTCTTACAGGTCTAACTTTCCTATCAGTGTGCGTGTTTACTTTTTTATGGATCTTCTCGAAGTTTTGCATGTTCGACTTGATAGCCTCAATTTCACCGTCGGACAAAAATAATCGTAGGGTATTTGCAGGAAATCTTATTCAAACGTTAAACTTTGGCTAATGGAATCAACGGTAACACAAATGTTAACTTGCTTTGATATGCTTACAATACGTGTACTCGCTATAGTATCCAACCGAAACAATACACTGACAGAGGAAATTTAGACAAGTGAATAGCGCGCGGTAATTCCCCTAATCGGTCCTAAAGCGAGTCTTGTAGATTATATTAAAAAACTTTTATTTATCAAGTCTCAAAAAAATCGAGCAGAGGGTTTTCAAAATATTGAGTTTTCAAAAAAAAAAATTTTTGAAAATTTGCTGGGGAGCCTTAACATAAGAGAAATGATCAAAATCGGTAGTACCATTTTTGAGAAAATCAAAAATAAATAAAATGGTTCCAAGGGGGGTACCAAAATAACATTTTTTTTTCAACCATTACCTAGCTTTAATTAAATAAAATTTTTTTTATTTTTCTTTTTTAATCTGTGGGACAGTTTTTGACGAAAAAAATATTTATATTTAAAATTCCGAAAAAAATAAAATGAACGACTGGATCGCATGAACTTGCTCTTATGTAAAAGTACTTCGGAATTTAAAATACATTTGTAGAGAATGAGACTGTTGGTATAAAAGTGAAGGGAGAGTGAAGGTTTCGGACAGAGTCGTCTGTGTAATAGCACACACACACATGCACACTCATTGTGCGTGGCGTATGAGTAGAAGAAAGAAATGAGAAAAAACAAAGCGTTTGTCTTTCTATTTAGCGGGTGCCGCTTTATTTATTTAATTATATCGTGATTAATTTATACTTTATCCAAAACAATTGAGGGTTGCAGAGGCTGAAGAGTCCAGCCGAACTGCTCACAGATAAAATCAATTGTGTCAATTTGTTGGCCAGTGGCCCTTCTTTTATATGCTTGAATAGCTTTCGTTTACAACGTTTTGTTTATATTCTTTTCTTTTATAAAAAGCTTTTGTAAAGCTTCACAATACATAAGTTTTACATTTTCTGTACTTTCTTTTGTAACTGGGGTTCTAGATGTGATGAATATATTTGTAGCTCAAAATTAAGTTAGGCAAATGAACAAAATGTAGTTAATGAAATATTGTTGTACATGAATAAATAAGTTAGTAATACGATAGGTATACATATAAGAAGTTCTGGGAGTAAGTGTTATACATTTTACAAATATAAATCATGGATTTAATGAGATAAAAATGTTCAAATGCATGGAATTGCCGTCTGATTTACGAAAAAGTATGAATTTATGCAAACAAAGTTTAAAAATTGTTTTATTATTAAACTAATTTTTTATATAACAAATTTCTTTAAAATTTTTTGGGAACAAAATTTGGGATGCCAATTTTAAGTATTTAGTAGTATCTATAGATTTTAGGAAATTATTATTTTTCGATTACGATTTTAATATTTATTTTTTAAACATACAAGAACATAAAAAAGTAAAATTTCCAATTATGACGAAACAATGTAAGCGCTTTGCTTTACTATTATGACTTACTTTCCATGCAAGTAAAAATTCTCGTGCGTTTCGGCGAGTGCACGAGGACTGCTAATATAACTTGTATGAGTTACAAGCTAATATCCCTGACGCGTGAGACAAAAGATATTTCATTGAAATGTATAGAGAAATGAGCCTGCTCTCGTGCGGCGCACGAGAACCGAAGATTACGGTGCAACCGATGTTTGACTAGAATGCGCTGCGCCTGCGAATATGTAATGTTGTTTCGCTCTATCCGTGACTGGTTAAATAGTGTTGGTTTGTAGGAGTTAGGTTAATAATTGTTTTTTATTTTGGTTTTGGTTCGATTCTGTACTGTGTACAGTGTGTGGTGTGGGATAAAATGAACAGTGATTAGGTATATTGAAGACAGTAATAAATCTTTTTAAGACAAAGTTAATATAAAATTAGCCGGATCGCCAAAGCCCTTTTTAAATTTTACATGCAATATTTTTGGCGGAAAATCGATTTAGACAGAAACCTGAATCCACAATTTGACTCATTTAAGTGAAAAAATAAAAAACATGATTCCTTGCTAAATGTAATAAGTGTGTCAGTTTTATACATGATCGAAATTCTTCGAGCAATTATACAAAATAATAAAAAATCAACATATACATGTAAATTCTTGTTTTTTGCGATTTCTAATCTTAATACCTACTTAGTGAGCAAGTAAAGTGCACCACCTGTTCAACAACCCACCAGCCGCCACTGGTCGCAAGTAAAAAAAAAAAATTAAAACATTGTCCGGATACAAACACAAGTGTAAATATTTCTTATTTAAACATAATTTATAAGTATTTGTATTTTTAAATGTGGGTCACATACATACCCAACAACGCTGACCTCATTGACCTGGTTTAATTGAATGCAATCCAGTGTTCCAATAAGTGATATTGAATAATAAGTTACATTACTCAACATACATTTAATGGTTGCATTGCATTTTGGCAATTCAGCTCATTTCCATTGATTCGGGTTTGTTTGCATTTTATGTTATACTAGCATAAAATACCCGGTGTTGCTGGGTTCTTGTGGAGAAAATTTCTTTCGCACAGAAAGTCCTATGTAATAAGAACTAATTATCCTAGAAAGTTTATTTCCGATAGGTACTAACAAATTCTGAGAGAATCTCTAAAGCATCATTCACCTACCCTTAGTTTAGTAAACGGGAAATATTCCGAGGAAAATTTATTTGCGAAAGCCCTTTACAGTTACATGATATATCAAACCACAAATTGTTGGGATATATTTTTGCATATTTCATCCAAAATGAGTATGTTTGCATACCATGCACACTTAGAATAGGTGAACTAAACAGATTAAGTATTGATTACCATTTGTAAACATTGAAAAAGAATATTTATTGAAGCATATGCACCATTAACATATGTACATTAGACTGGGCCAAAAAATTGACTATTTTTTTTTTTGAAAGATATATCGAGAATATCATTCAGAATGACAAAAAAAAAATTTCGTAAAAGTTTGAGCCCTAAATATCAATTTTAAGAGGGCTATCATCGCTAATTTTGATTTTTAGTCATAATTTCATGTTTTGCGTCAGAACTGACAAAACATTGAAGTAAAAAAAATTCATTTTGACTTACTTTTATATAAAATTAAATTCCCTACAAAAAAGGTCTGATTGAAAATTTTCGTCAGACAAGCCGTTTTTGAGTAATTAAGCTTAATAATTTCTTATTTTTCGTTAGTTACAAAATTCCAAATTAAAAAAGTAAAATCGAAGAAAAATAACAATTTAAATAAAAAATTTAAAAATAGTAAATTTTTTTGGCCCAGTCTAATGTACATATGTTAAGCGCTTCAAACTTTTTTTTAGAGCATATTTTTGTTTGCCGTAGTTTTCACTATCTGTTGTTTCTTCGTTTTGCGCTTCTTTAGTTACTTCATTTTAATATATGTTTTTCATTTTCATAAAATTGGTTGAAAAAAGTACTTGCCTTCAGATTCTAAATCGATTTTAACAATATTTCTGAAAAGACTCTGTAATTATCGAAGAATTCCATTTTTGTTTCGTTCAAAAAAAACATTTTGTCTCTACATTTAAAATGAAATTGCTTGAAACCACTAATACTTTCAAGAAATATTCAGTTGGAATAACTTTATTTTTGTTGTCCATTTCATTTTTTTAAATATACATACCTAAGCATGCGATTTTAAATTATTGGCCATTAAATACTTTAAAAATGTATTTTATTAACTTCGATAAGTAATTAATTGATTGTTTTATTGAATTTTTAAATTAATTTTTATTGAAGCATATGTTCATATATATGTATTTAATTAATAACATATTTTATTAAAACTAATATATTAAAGCATATTTTTGCCCTAGTCGTCACTATCTGCTTCGTCGGTTAATACGAGTACTTCATTTTTATTTTTTTTCATTTTCATCGTTTTTATTTTTATGTTCTTTTTTCTGGGATAAAACGAAAATGTCATCTTCAAAATTAACAAAAGAGCAGCTCGAGAGTTCCATCAACTCAGCCCTCGAATAACTACAAAGAGTGAAAAAAGTGTAAAGGACGAATATAGCTGCCAGTCAAAGTCGAAGAAAAAAGAGCAAACAAAGTGTTAGCAAAGAATAAAAGAAAATGATAACAAATTCACAACAATCAGTGTTTGTCTATTTTCTGTTTAATATAATCATATGCAACTGCGCGCACATTCAACTAAATATTTGAGTTGTTTTTTAGCTAGTTTTCTCTTTCATATGTTCTTGATTGCATGGGAAGTGTTGCACAATTCACAAATGTCGGGTGAAACAAAACATTTTTTTCAACCAAAGAGGAAAATAGTACTACTTGAAGATACCATGTTAAGATATCATAAAGACGTTTTAGTGAAAACGTCCACAGAATATCTTCAAGGTGTATTCGAAATATTAAAATGAAAAACTCTTTCAGCATTTTAAAATTACTCCTTTTAAAAAGGTTTTAGAGAGGGTATATAGAGAGTCAATATAATGACATTTGTCATGAATATCTTTAAGATGTTTAAAAGATGTTTTATTAATAGAATAACAGAAAGAACACTTTTAAAGAGTGAATTAGGAGATTATAAAGTGAAATGGTATTAAAAAGATTGAACTAATAGCATGTTAAGACCCACCTGATGCATTTTTTGAAGTACTCTCCAAGAGTTTATGTGTTGCTTGGGTATGTTATCGCGTCTTACCAACGATAAAAATAAACATTGTATATTTCTGGACGCACCCTTTAGCCAAAGAGCATCAAATTTGTCTGAACGCAGTCAAAACATCCACTTGCCGCCATTGCAAATAGTTGCGCATGTGTAAGTAGCTACCTACATCTGCCCGAATTGAAACAAATACACGCTGAACTGAAATGGAACAAAAATAAACGTTTCAAGCCTAAACTGAAATGAAACAACTATTCACTTTCCTGTTTTCTTTCACCAAATCTGATCTGATCTGATTACACGACTCATTTTTTGCGGCCATATAGTTTTTCAAGTAACTGACTTTATCGAACATCGATATTGCGAAATTTTGATGCACACTAAGTCGTGCTCCATGTGTAAACTTGTCCTTTTTTGATATTTCAAAATTTTGATCGCAGAAAATCGTTCGCAAAAACTTGCATATATAAATGCTGTCTTTCTAAGCATCGAAGAATTTATCACTTGAATATGAATGTTAAAACATAATTTCTGCAAAAATTAACATCATACAAAATTGACGAAAGTAATATTGCAAGGCATTTTATGTGTAAACTAAAATCCGCAGGTTTTTTGAACAAAGTTTGTATGCACACAAAGTCGTGTTCAATGTGTCAACTAAGATCTGTGCTCTTTCGATTTGGCTAAATTTAGAACGTAGAAAATCGTGCGCAAAAACTTGCATATGTAAAAGCTGTTTTTCTGAGAATCGATGATTTTATGACTTGAATATGAATGTTGAAACATAATTTCTGCAAAAATTGACGAAAGCAATATTGCAGGGCATTTCCTTTGTAAACTTAAATCCACACGTTTCTTTAACGAATTTTTTGGCACACAAAGTCGTGTGGAATGTGTTAACAGAAATCCGTGACTTTATCGAACAACGATTTTGCGAACTGTTGATGCACAGAGAGTTAAAACTATAATTCGTGCCTTTTTTAAATATTGATAGATACTACAAAATTTATATGCACGAAAAAATCATGTGCTAGAATTTGCGTGTATCCATGGCCGTATAAACAGTTTCTTAGTCCAATAGCCCAAATAGGTGTTCAGCCTCAAAATATATAGAGGTATAAAATGAAATGAAATGCGGAATAGTTAGAAACGGCAGACAGTTTTCAATCGGCTTTCAATTTTCTATTTTGGAAATATTTTTTGGAGGTAAGTGAAAGTTACTTAAATTTTAATATATTATTTATTAGTTTTTTTCATTTTTAGATGACCTTATATTATTATCGACATACAAAGGTAAGTATATAAATTGTTTATAAAGTAATACTTTTGTTTGTTTGTCCGATATTGGAGTATTTACAAATAAACTGACAATCAAACAAAAGTCTTACTTTATATAATAGTATAGATTTAGTTTTTAAGTTACCTTAACCAAATAAAGTGATTTTGTTTTTTTTTTTTTTCATTTCGAAAACCAAATAAAATATTTTCTTGTTCTTTTTTAACCAAATAATTTATCTTCTGTGAGAGAACAACAAATACTTGTTCTACAAGAAATATAGACTTCCAAAGGGATCCTTTTCGGAAAATTTTATTTTATTAAAATTTCGGAAAATTAAATTAAGCTTTTTGACTTCACGAGATTTGAATTGAATACTTAAATTTAAAAACTAAGCTCAAATAAAAATATGCAGAAGAAATGTCAAATAAACTTAATCAACTATGTTTTCCAGGAACATCATAAAACACTTTCAGTTTGAAATAGGCGCTGAAATAGGCCCCAGTAGATACATTATTAAATCCTGCTTGCATAAAACATGAAAATCGAAAACATCGGGTCTTTTGGCTTGGTTGAAAAGTTCATTCCATTTAACCGATATGGCTTACTGAAAATTAGGTTAAGATTACTGTAAGGTGTAAATATGATAAGGTTTCCTGTTCTACATTTATTTGTGGGGATTAAAGTCTGCAAATTCATGTTCGTATCCCATTGGTCTGAATAAACTTTTTGATAACTTCAACACACATGGAAAATAGACAAGGTTGCTTCTCAATTTTCGCCCAATTTCGAAAAAATCGGTTCTTCACGATGTTGACATAAAATTGAGATACTTTTTATAAAATTTTAAGTTAGCTTGTCAGGTTGAACTTTAAACTCTAAAGGATTTTCCGAAAGAATATATTCTTGAATTTGTGTCCTATTAAAAGACAAATAGCCCACTGTTTGCTATGCACTAAAAGAATCACAACAACGCGCCACAACCTGTGGTGCTTCAGAAATGACAAAGTGCGACTGGGATAATCTGTTAATTTCGTGTGAGTAAGATGTTTTGAGGGTAAATTTGACAACAGCCAGCTGCTCTCAATTCCAAAAATTTACAAGATGTGTGTGTATGAAAAATGATTTGAATTAAGGATGACATTTTCTAAACAAAAAAAAGAAATAAAATTAGTTTAATGTTTTTGATAAGCTATTTATGTGTGCGGTGTATAGTATATCTTTCATATACTCGTACTTATAGTAGATTTATCTATTTCTTTTATGGTTCATAAATGTTTTTTTTTTTTTTATTCAACTCAAAGTGTACTTCGTCATTTTTGTTGGCACTTTTGTTGAAAAAAAAAAAGTTTCTCAAATTTTAATATCTATTCATCATCAATTTTTCAGTTGTCAACAAAAAGCAAGGAAGTTCCAATAAAATTGACGGGATTAAAAAGGATGAATCATATCATAAAAAAGATAATGTCTTACATTTTGCCTCACAACCAACAAAGTGCCAGAGAATTATCAATAGCGAAATTATTTCAATATTCCATAAATTCATAAAAAAAAATTGAATCCTATAGAAGATTTTATTTTTTATTTGAAAAATCCTTTGGCTTTAAACTTCATCTGGTACCCTTGTATATATAACCTATAGTATTATCAAGGAGCGTGATTTTGTATTGCGAACGCTAGTCTGGCGGTGGCGCAGAAATTAGCGCACGCTTTTACAGTAGAGAGTAGGATAACATACAAAACAAGTAGTAAAAAAGAGAATATTTTATTATTAAATTTAAAAAATCTAGCAATTGCAGTCCGTAGCCTTAATATGTCGCCACAATTTTTCGTCATCTTGATAGTAAGTACTATGTATTAGTTTTATATACAAAGTTGGTACTGAGAAAACACAGTCTGAAGTGTTAAGGACAAATAATTCATTTTGTTTTGATTGTTTTTCGGAAATATTTTCGATTATTGCTGGTATTGATATTAAAGGCAATTCATACTCCATTTTCTATTAACTTACGAGGCCCAGTTCATTGTTGTATCTTCTCTCTTGTCTATCGACTTACTAACTTAATTAACCGGTTCCTGATCTATGAGACACGGCAGCTTTCCCTCCTCTGCGATTCCGAGCAAGCTGCTTCCAATCAACTAGTTAAAAAAGTTAAGTTAAAAAACAAACCAGCAATGCGCCAAAGGCAGTAACACTTTTTGGCCATTTGTCAAAAACGTAGAAAAGTCAACTTCATCTCCGGTTCCAACTCTCATCTACAATAACAAACCGATAACTAGCTCTTTAGATATAAGGCAGATGTACTTGCAACTCATTTTGCTGCTAGTTGGTGGATTACGAACCAAATTAAATGACATTCTCCTTTTCTCATCTTCACAACAATTTGATGTTATTGCACTTACCGAAACTTGGCTCTCTGAGAATCATTTCAATTCAGAGATGTTTGACAATCAGCTGTTCAACGTCTATCGTAATGATCGTTGTTACCACACAACTGGACAGACTCGCGGAGGTGGAGTGTTGGTTGCAGTTCGTTCTACTATTAGCAAACATCTGATATTGGTTATGTTCTAAACAATGATAAATGTAATTTTTCTAACGTCTCTGTTTTTTTGAATAGGGTTGATTGGTTTTCAATTTTTAACAATATTGATATTGAAGAAGCTTTTACCGTATTAACGAACTATTTAAATGAGGCAATTGAATTTAATACTCCTTTAATTCGAAAAAAATCTCAATCGAAGCCTTGTTGGGTTCAATAAACGGTTAATAAATTTAAGTAATCGGCAAAATAAAGCTTTTGAACTTTACCGTAATTCCAGAGATGATAAGGTTTTATATATGAACTACCTACGATGTAATCGAGAGTTTAATTTTCTCAACAAATTTCTTTATAATCAGTATCTATTGAGTATTGAATCTAAGCTGAAAAAAAATAGCAAATGTTTCTGGAAGTTTATTAATAACAAGAAATGTTCTACAGGAATTCCTAATTCGGTACGATATATGGGGGAAACCTCTAGTGACCCGTTAACTATATGTAATTTCTTTGCTGACTTTTTCCGTTCTGTCTTTAAGCCTACTAGTCATCAAATAAGGCCCGCCTTTATATCATCATCTGAATTAATCAATCTATGTAATTTATACGTGAACAAAAGTGATATAATTAATGAACTATTAAAATTAAAAGATGAAAAGAAAGCTGGATTTGATGGTATTGTTCCCTATGTTTTAAAAAAATGTGCTTTTTCTATAGCAATTCCCCTTGAAATCATCTTCAATCGCTCTCTTCGAGATGGTTACTTCTTAAAACAATGGAAAATTCGTATGTCTACCCTGTTTTTAAATCTGGATCTAAGAATGAAGTAATAAACTATCGCCCTATTTGTAATATATCTGCAATTCCAAAACTATTCGAAAAAATTGTCTATAACAAGATTTTTTTCTCAGTGAAAGAAATAATCTCTCCTTTGCAGCATGGGTTTGTCGCTGGCAGATCAACCTTGACCAATCTTACGATTTTTAGTAATTATATATTAGGTGCTCTGGAACAGGGGTATCAATGTGATGTTATATATACTGATTTCTCCAAAGCGTTTGACAGGGTTGATCATGCATTATTAATTGTCAAACTTCATAATTTAGGTTTTCATTCTAGCTTATTAAAATGGTTTGAATCATATCTTACTGGTAGGATTCAACACGTTCGAATCAAGAACTTAATTTCGAACCCGGTTGTTGTAACTTCCGGAGTTCCACAAGGAAGTCATTTAGGACCACTTCTCTTTCTCTTGTTTATTAACGATATTCCAAGTGTTTTGAGTAATAGTCTTTGTTTAATGTATGCTGACGACCTTAAATTATTCCTACGAGTAAAATCTATCTCAGATTGCATAATCCTTCAAAACGATCTTTATAAATTATCTGTTTGGTGTTCTAATAACGATCTGCATCTGAATGTTTCTAAATGTCATAGTATGATGTTTTACTGCGGTACATCTCCAATATTATTTTCTTACGATATACATGGATCTTCTCTATCCAATGTTACAGAAAAAAAAGATTTGGGTGTGATCTTTGATTTAAAATTCACGTTTTCCAATCACATTGACTACATCATTTCTAAGGCTAGTTCAATGCTCGGATTTATTTCTCGGAATGCTAAAGAGTTCTCAGACCCTTTTACTCTCAGATCTTTATATTTTTGTTATGTGCGATCGATTTTAGAATACTGTTCTTCCATCTGGAATCCTATGTATTCTGTTCATTCAATGAGAATTGAAAGAATACAGAAACGCTTCACTAGAACTGCAATTCGGATCTTACGATGGAATATTAATATGCCATCTTATAATATAAGGTATTTGTTATTAGGCATTCAATCCTTGGAATTACGCCGTACATATTTCGATGTCATGTTAGTCAGAGATTTAATCAATTATAAAATCAATTGCCCTCAGTTGCTTTCGTTGATTGGTTTTCATGTTCACAATCGTGATTTACGAAGTAATCGTCTGTTTTATATACCTTTTCATAGAGTTAATTATGGAACCAATGAACCCTTAACTCGCTGTTTAAGACATGCAAATTCTCTATGTAATGTTATTGATTTTAATTTGTACTTAAGTAGGGAGTGTTTTAAAAAAAAATTGTTATCTAGTCTTATTAACGGTGGTTAGTATTTATTTTGTATATTTCTTTACATTATGTTGTTAATTAATTTTAAGTAATCTATAAGAGCTGTGTCTCTGCTTGATGAATAAATAAATAAATAAATAAATTAACTACAAGACAAAGAGTTATACGAATCAGTGTTGGCCACTTGGAGCGATCACACATCCTTCATGACTAAAGAATTGCATTCTGTTAATTACAATGTGGCCAACCTGGTTAACATATAAATTGATCAAGAGATATCCATGACTCTGTGAATGTTGAGATGTTGGAAATGCATACTAAAGTTTGACCACTCGAGCTTGATAATTTGAATGTCATAGTTTGGGCACTCTTCATATATCTTGTCCGGGAGCTCATCAAATTCCTTCGATGTCAGCATCTCGTTTTTTCTGTGGCTTAGACTTACGTTGGCGAAATCAATGTCTAAGTAGCTCATTTACATAATACAATCTCACAAATGTTTGCCAAAGTCTTCCTCTGACGACAAATCAACAACAAAATAGATGAACTTTTGTCCTCGGAAACTTTAACTTTTTTGTGCTTGGTCAATCCAGTCATATTTCCTTGCCACAGTATAAGGCCTCTGACAATTGTTCGAATGTACGGCATCAAATTAGGGACCTAACATTCAACAGTAAATACGTCCGTATCGGAGGGTTGTTGTTGCTTCGCTACTAAATAGCCTCAGTAGGCCGGAAAATCACAATGATGTCAACTTTAGGACCGATCCCTAAATACTACTCCAGGCAACATGATCCTGATGAGCACTCCTTATAGGCCTATTTGGTAAAATACCATATAAGGTATTACCTAAGTTTTTAAGCCTAGCTTGAACTGTATCTAGACGCCGCAATTGATAGCATCTTAGTGGGAAAACACCTACAAAACAACTTTCCACTTGGATTGAACCCCCATGAGATAAGAGTAGCAGTTGGTTAGACAAAAGTTCTATTTAAAAAAAAAAAAAAACTTTAAACCCTCGGATTCGAGTCACGTATAAACCTAGTGTCCGCAATATGCCCACTTCGGAGATCTCTCTGCGATGGGTGCGGTATGGGTAGATGGTGCTTGGAATTGCAGACGTATCATTCTTATAAGAGAGACGGCTAATAATCTGGCCAACTTTTCTGATCGAGTCTTTCAGACTCGGAGGCAATATTGGCGTTCTATCTGTCCTTCTTATAGATACCGCGGCATCCTGGGGTTCACCCAGCGTTGGTCTTTGTTGGCAGCACTAGACTCCTTGTATCCTAGCCAATTTCCCGAGATCATTCTGGGGCTAGTGTGCGTCGCGGCTATGTGCTTCCTGGATGCTGGTTTCACTGTTAGATTGGGCATGTAAGCCCGCAACTGCTTGGATTTATGACTTCTGGATGTTTGGACGAGAAGGGGACTGTCCAGGTCTAACCCTGACCCACTCACCAAAAGTTATGAGCTCACTCCAATGCACTTCTTTCGTTGTCATGGCATTTAAGTCGTCCTTGACTTGATGGCATTAGGGCATGACCCGTGACAAGAGCATGTGTGGAGATTGGGGTGTCTGGTGGTGCATAGTGACTTGCGAGTTGCGACTCGTGCGTGTTTTCCCCAAATAACTGGTGGTTGTTGTTTTGTATGTTCTCCTTGTTGTAGTTTCTTGGCCATGTATCTTTTTGTCTGGACTCGAGGTGGGGTTGCCTGAATGTATTAACTACGTGTGACCCCTGTCCACGAGATTTCTTCTGATGTTGTGTTGAACTACTCGGATGGTGCTTGCATCCATCTGATTTCATCGCGAGGTTCGGGAAGCTTAGGGGAGCATAGCAGGGTTTTATGTGTGTGCACATTTAGCTATTTGCTTCTGCCTTGGTCGATGGCATTTGATGTTGCTAGGCCTCGAGCTTTGGGGAGCTCATCTAGAAGTGACCTTCACGGTCGTGAAGCTTAGTTCCCAGGAGGTGGAGGTGGTTTCTTCTGTCGAAAGACGCTTGGCCCCTGCGCTTCGGACTATCTATGCGAGGTAGGTTTCCTGTGGGAGTATCGTGCTGGCTGTGGTTGCTCCCAAATCGCGGAAGCAAATGGTTTCCAAGTTTACTTGGATTCAAGAGGTACTGGGTAGACCTCGCTCCTCAGCAAGGTGTGTGGCCAGGCCCCAACATGTTCGCAAATTCGCTCCTGGGGTGGTGTAATTCTATCTCAGGCCTCAGGGTGGTGATCAGCGCTTAATCTGACTCCGTTAGCGTGGGTAGGCCCGCCGTGAAATTAAGCCTTAACTGGCAGGTGTCCAGTTTAAATGAAATTCGGTTCTGTTTGTTCTTCAGGCTGAGTAAAAGTCTTTTTACTTATTGTTCTGTTCGGTACATTTTTCTACAATAAATCTCAAACAACGACGATTCTAATTTTCTAATCATACTAATTTTGTGTTCAAGTAAAAAACTAGGTCTTTGAACCATATTAACGTAAGTCTCAACCTGATGAAATAGCATAAATCAGAACTCCTAGAAAAAATAAAATTCCAATTAACAGCAGAGAAGTTGTTAATCTAAATGCCAGTGATTCTTGAAAAGCTCTCAATAAAAGACCAAGTCTATTAAACAAAAAGTAATCACCATTCACGAAAGTCCTAATTTTAATGAAATTTACTACCATCCTGCAGAATTTCCATTTTTTTTTTTTTTTCAGTTTTAAATTGAGTTTTCATTCGAAAATATTGCTGCAACTTATCTTTCCATCTGCAGAGCTCTAAATCAAATTAATCACAACTCGCACAGGCAGAAATAAAAGTGTTCTCTCCTAGCTTCATACATTTTATATTAAAATAAAAATCGTTCTTTTTTCCGCTTTGCCTTTCACGTACTACGTTTGCCCTTAGGACCCCATCATTTAATTTTACACAAAATCCAGACAGGCAATATATTTGAAGCTCAAGTCTTTATCCTTTTATTTAAGTTAAACTATGATATTCCCTTGCAAGGATTCATTATCACTCACAAAATCCTTCTAAGCTTGAAATTAAATTACCTTCCGCAAATTTGCAACGAGAGTGTGAAAGCACAAGAGAACAAAAACAAAAAAGCCTGAAATGAAGAAACAAGAAAAGAGTTTAAGAAATAGTAGATTCCTCCTAGCCTTCTCCTTCCAAGGTCTATAACAGGCGTGATGAATAGGAAAACATGAAAGACTTTAATAAAAAAAAAAGCTCTGCTCTCAATCTTTGTGCTATACTTACAATAGGGCGACAAAAATACGAGTAGGTATACCCCCTAAAGAACGCAGTTCGCTCGTTCAAGGAAATAACATAGTTTGGCTCCTGAGTCATGACTATGAGAAAATATCCTTTTGTCTTGTTCCACATTATCATTAGAGTAAGTAATTCATCTTCATCGTTGGAAGAACGACGCGGCGCAACGTTATTCCATGACATAACTTTCGTGAAAGTTTGACACTAAAGCCTTTGTCATACAGGTGAAGGTGATACATAAAAAGAGATTTATTTTCGTTTAGGTTTGGTTAATCAATGAACGTTTGATTAATACAAAAAAGTAAGTAGGTAAATATCTTTTTATTGAATTTGAAACTGATTCCATGAGGCTTTGGTTTTTATTGTCGCCTCAAACAACCTGAGGCCTGTGGGTTGGAAGATTCTTTTGGCTAGAGAATTGTTGTTTATTGATGTTTATATGGATGTCCAATTTTCAATAACTCTGCCACATGGAAACTATTGAATTAGAGGTCTGACCGTGGTTATGTTTGTTGTGAGGGCACTAGTGGTTTGCATATTATTGAAATAGACCTGAGACTTAAGGAAACCTCACAAGAAATGGCACACCTAGTGGCCAATTCACGTGACCTCCGCCAAGGATATCCCATCGATCAATCGAATCACTCGAATCGATCAATGTCCCTTGTGGATTTGACTGTGTTGCATCACAGACCTCCTTGTATGGAACAATCACATATTTCAGGTCGCTAAAAGCGCTGTAGAATGTATAGGTTTACTTCAACGGTGCAAGACTTTTTTCACCCTAGATTCCTAGCCTAGATTCCTCCAAAGCTTAAATACAATTCCCATATTTTGGGTAGATTTTCCGATAACCCACTTGAGTCTCGGATAAAACTAAAAAAAAGGCTGTAATGATGTGTGAAGTTGGGCTGACGGCGAGGGCGAGTATCACAATTGAACTACTTAAGTGGAGGAGTGCAACTGGCTATTTCACTTGAACACTGTTTGTGAAAATATCGGTTAAATAATGAAAGACAAGAAATATATGACAATCAGAGCCATTAAGTCATTTGTCACAAGGTCAAAACTGTTTGCGCGTTGTCGTAGTGAATTAAGATTGTTCGAGGAAACAAATTCAGTCACCCTTCGATGGGTCCAGGGTTGCAGTGACATTTATGGAAATGAAATGGCTGATGAACTGGCAAAAGTCGGTTCATCACTTGAACGGAGCCAAATTATACCCTGGATGCTTACGCCATTGGAGCAGGAAAATATGGAATTCACCAAAGTTGTCTTAAGACCGCAAATGATAGATGGGCAACAAATAAAACCTGCGGGTTTTAAGGAATCTTTGGCGAGATATTTCAAAGGGAAATATCAAATAGAAGTATCTACTGAAGCTTAGCAAACCTCAATTGTCTATCTTGGTTGGAATCCTTACGGGTCACAACTCAATGGAAACACACATGCACCGGACTTATGCAGTTGTTGGCAAGATGAAGAGGTAAAAGGAAGCTCATATCACTTCCTTTGTGAATACCCCATCCTAGCCAGAACTTGAAAAGATGCCCTCAGAGAATATTTTTTCGACAAACTGGGCGACGCGACGTCTCATTTTTGTTACTAAAAAGCATCCCTAACTTCATTCAGAGATCAGGATGGTTCAGGAAGGCACCCCTTACTTAAAAATTCCACTAAATCCTTCCTCGTACCCATCGCATTCCTACATTACCTATACATTGGGGACCACAGGGGATCCACTGGGATCCGAGTGAGGTTATACGGATTGCCGCATCATAACCCTACCTAACCTAACTCAACCTAATATTTGATACGCTGCCGTCTTAAATCCACATCCGAAGGACCAGAGAAGCTGAGCATGCTGACGTTCACAAAAAGTTTTAATGGATAAGAAGTTTCAGACAAACGATCATTGATGAATGGTGGTCGTGGTAACCGAGATTTCGTTTAACGTGGACACCTGCTTGTATATAGCTCAATTCCACGGAAGGCATACCTTCATCAGGGTCAGATTAAGTCCTGACCATTAACCCCGAGTCAGCCGAAGCTGTTCAGTGGCAATTTGTGACATGTTGCAGCATGTGCACACTTCTTGCTTTGAAGCGAGGTCTATCTAACACCTCTTGAATTCAAGCACGCTTGAAAACCATATGTCTCCGCATTCGGAATAAACCACAACCACCATGATACTCCCACTAGGGGGCCTACCTCACCGATAGCAATTGAGTGAAACTCAATGGGCAACTATCTCCCATGGTACCAGAATATAGCTTCCGGTGGAGCTTCGCAACCGAGGTTACTTACAGATGGGCTTCTGCAAAACCCTGGGCCTGTCTACCCTTTAAGAAACACATACCAAAAGTTAGTAGAGGTAGTGACCAACAACCAGTGTTAGTTCCTTTGGTCTTTTATCTACCTTAAATCGGCAAACTAGGAAAGATACTCCTAGTCTTTTATTTGCCTTAATGAACCAATAATGATTTCATACTAATCACACAGGAACCATGAGGAGTACATTGGAACCAAGAGATTAACTCCCATCTTATTAGATAGGGACAGTAGGAAGCACATTAATACATTTCAGCAAATTAGGAAGAAGACATTCCTAATCTTCATTACTTTAGCAATTAGGAAAGATACTCCTAATCTTTTATCACTTTCAGCAAACTAGAACACACAAACCCAGCAGCATGGCACTTATCCACAGGAGACCCGGATTATACTAAGTATATTCCTACCTGGTGGCAGGTAGGGACAGTTACCAACCACCAGTGTGCCTCCATCATTTACATTATAGTGATTAGGAAAGATACTCCTAATCTTTGTTTATCTCCTTACCTAAACTAGGGAAGACAACCCTAGATCCTATCTAGTTGGTTCAGTTACTACATACTTACGTACATAGTAACCTATCCACAGGCACCGCGAGGAGGTCAATAGGATCTTGGAGAGTAAAGAATCTTCGATAGTAGCACTTCCAATAACGAAAACTCGGAATAGCATACAACTCCATCAGCCACCGCCCATTCTGAATCATGGAATTACCATCTGGTAGTAGCAATCCACTCGACGAGCTCCTCGAACCTCGGATATTCCTCAGCGATTTGAACTCGAAGAGTAACATTAAAACTCCATCAGCACCACCCATTCAAGAATCACGGAATTACGCTTCAGATAGCTGAAATACCAGTCACGAATCCTTCGAGTCTCGGACATTCCTTAAACTATCAGATTCGATACTCTCCCACCTGCGGTGGTCGTGGTGGTTGGATGTTGTAGGAACTGGGGACTTCGAGCTGTATCTTTTCCTACACATCAAGTGCTTACATTACCTCCTCGTTGATAACCGCCGAATACTGGTCTTGGCTTTATGACATGACTTGCTAAGCTTGTAAGGGCGAGTGTTGACCAAGGAAGTAATTGCAACATTAAACCCATTGGCCTACAGATTGGAGGTTATTGCGTCGGGCTAACGACCCGGCCACAGTAAAAAATACCAATAATTGTTATGAGAGAGACGCGAGAAGCCTCGGATAACGACCCCCCTCAAATGGCAACCAGACCCGAAACGAAATTGGACTACGATTTACAAGGCAGACATTACCGCGATCCAGGAGATACGATGGATAGGATCAGGAATAGCGAAAAGAAAAGATTGCGACATTTATTACAGCTGTCATTAAAGAATGTACATGTTAGGATGCGGATTCGTCGTGGGAAATCGACTCAGACCAAAAGTCATCGATTTTAAGCGGATTAGTGATCGCCTGTCTGTGATCCGCATCAAAGCTACTTTTCAAAACATCAGCCCAATATGTGCACACACCCTTACCGACAAAGCTGTGGAGTCTAACAAGGAGGAGTCTTACGACCTCCTGGACGGAGCCTACGGAGCCTGTCCGGAGTACGATGCCTTAGCACACCTGAGAAAGCCAGAGACTACAGTGAACAATTGACCGGGAAACTCTCTGCCTTACCCCCAGCCACAAGCGTCAACAAAACAACCAGTGGAACCAGTACCGAGATCACCATAGGCTATCAATCACCTAGGAAAAAGAACCCCTGGTATGATAATGAATGCGCGGTATTGAGGCAGGAGATGGAAAATGCACGAATGCAAATGCTGCAACGGAAAACAAGAGCAGCAAAAGAAAATTTGCGTGAAAAGAGAAGGAAAGAGAAAAAAAACCCTGCGCAGAAAGAAAAGAGCAGCTGCAGCTTCTCAGCTCAGGTATCTCGAGGAGTCTAGCACCGCCACAAACACCCGATGGTTCTACAAAACAGCCAAACAACTGACATCAGGTTATAGGACCGGTATGCAAGCTCTTCGTAACAGCGAAGGGAACCTAGTCACCGAAGCAGACAGAATTGTAGACGTGTTTAAGCAGCACTTCCAGGAGCTGCTTAATGGGCATTACTTAGAGGAAACTACAGGGGAGTAAAGAAGCATAAGACCAGTCAATGAATCTCCAGTCCCACTACCCAGTACTGAAGAGGTTAAGAAACCAATCCGCAAGCTTAAGAACAAAAATCCGCAGGCTCGGATGGCCTACCCGCGGAACTCTTTAAGTATGGAGGAGATTTCCTGATAAGCTGCATGCATCAACTCATCAACCAAGTGTGGGAGGAGGAAAGTATGCCCGACGACTGGTCAAATAGATCCATATGCCCAATATACAAAAAAGGCGATCCTATGTCCTGCAAAAACTACAGGAGCATATCCCTGCCTACAAGATCCTATCCACCGTACTATGTGTCTAAAACCTTTCTGCAACACTATAATCGGCACGTACCAGCGTGGCTTCAGGCCAGGCAGATCAACGATAGACCAAATCTTCACATTGAGGCAAATCCTGGAAAAGACCGACTTTAAAGCCGCATATGATAGTATAAGTCGCCAAAAGCATCTATTGGCGATTTCGGAACTCGGGATACCGAAAAAACTGATCCAGCTATGCCGCATGACGTTACAAAATACGCGGTGTAACGAGCAAATGCGTAACAGCTCATCCGAGCGTTCAGACAAGGAGATGCGCTATCATGTGATTTCTTCAACCTAGTCCTGGAGCAGATAGTGCGCAAGAGTGGTGTTAACTTGGAAGGCACTATCTTCAACAGGTCTATGGCTATGCGGACGACATCGATATCATCGGCCGCTCCAAGCGAGCTGTACTAGAAGCGTTCACAGCTATTTATTAGCAGGCGAAACGCGTTGGTCCTGAAGTTAATGAGGACAAAACAAAGTATATGATATCAACAAACAAAGCCATCGCCTAGGACAGAACGACATTGTTGGTAGCAGTAATTTCGAGGTAGTCAAGAAGTTCACCTATAACAAACATCAATCCCACGAACGACACCTTAGTGGAAATACGACGAAGAATTACCCTAGCAAACCGCTGCTACTTCGGTTTGGCCAAACAAATGGGTTCAAAACTCCTTTGTCCCCAGGTTCGAGACGACGAGGAAGACCGAACCTCCGCTACAGGGACCAGGCGGTTACAGACGCAAGAGCGTTTGGTCCCAACGACTGGAGGGAGCTCACGAGGGATCGTAACAGATGGAAGACCGCAATATCTCAGGCAGAGACCCTCCATGGATCGGGAGGCGGATAAGTAAGTAAGTAAGTAAGATCATTGATGAATATGAGAAAGAGAGTCGGAGTGAAAACGTATCCCTGTGGCACACCAGCATGTTTTTTATGAATAACAGACTTCAAAGCATCCAATTTAACTGGAATAAAGTAGTGGCATGCCTAATATAACGAAGAAGAGATTGTGCAATACCAAAGGCACTCAATTTCTTTTTGTTTTATTCTATGAAAATCTTTTGAAATATTAAATGCAATAATCTAACTTTATTCAAAACGATCTAACAGACAACTGGTTGGTGAGATATACCATAGCAGCAATTCCATGGCCTTAGAAAGTTGAGACATTTGGACATTAGACGAACAATAATATTCGTCTATTTTTAAAAACAAATGCTGTTTTCCATTCAATTGGAAAGAGTCCTATAGAGTAGGACAGTTGAAAAATCTTTTGTAATGATGTTGCCAGCGTTGAACAATGCCTCGTCAGAGCAATCAGAGAGAGATACTATTCAGTACTCTTGCAACTGAACGAGTGCAAAAGAATTTAATATCGCTTACGCTTTCAAGTACAGAAAGAGTCATGACACTTTCTGGGAGCGTCGAATTACCAGCAAACTGTGCTGCAAGCAAAATGGCTTTTTCTTGTAATCTGACATAAGAAGATCCATAAAACAAGCGTTGGAACCGAAGACGAAGTAGTATTTCGCAAATTTTTACGAATGACCATTTACTATCTTTGGGAAGTTGTAATATTTATCTATTGTCTTAATTGTTGGCAATACGATAATTTGATTCGTCGATTATGGTTATTACAGTTCTTTCTATCTTGCTTAAAATTATTCCGGTTTTCCTCAGTAAAGTTGGCTTTATAACATCGGAAACTTACTTCTCTAACCCAAATAACCTCTATGCAGCTCAAATCAATTTTCAGATTGATATATCTTTCCCTATTCGAGATTAACTTTTCCATTCGAGAAACAATTAAAGCTTTAATCATATCTGTACTAGAATCTGCTTCACTATCGAGGAAGCATAGCAACCAGTTAAAGTTTCTATAAACATCGTTGAGACCGTCTCAGTTGGGTTTCTCGTATTCTCAAACGGTTCTCTTTGGTACTTTTTTCCAACTGGGTTTTCTTGACCATAAGAAGTTGGCAAATATGACACATTGGTTTGATGAGCCTATAGACGTGATACTCGTAATACAGTGATAGCGCATCTACTCTGAGGGTCAAGTCTAAGTGTGTTGGCGGATTGAACTGCATCGTCAGGAACCTGGGTTCGCTCATCCACGAGCTGGATCAGACAAATAAATAAAATAAACCAAGTGAATTTAAGATTTGTATTCAAATAGGAGCCATATTATGATTGCCTCTGATAAGACACATCATTATGTAAATACATATACGACGAGGCTATGGTAAATGAAAATCAAAGGCACTAAGCACCACAGGCTGAGTTCCGAGTGATCAGAATTTTCACCCACTAGTTTTAGCTAAGTGCCAAAACTGCCGACCTGTTTTTCGCCGAATGAACATATACGAAGGCGGTTCGATAAGCACTTAGCCTCACCGCCCGATCGTGCCAGTATCACAAGAGAGATTTACTATCATCTAGTACATTTTCTTAGACGGCTATTGTCAAAATTTCAGCCGAATCGGACTAGTAGTTTTGTTTTGACCATGTGTGGAAGCCAGCTTGACCGCGAGTTTTAGAAAAATGGAAAAAGAGCAATATCGGTCGGTGATTATATTCTTGTTTTTGGAAGGGAAATCGCGCAGCGAAATCAAAGAGTGCTAGGACGCTGTGAACGGTGACTTTTCTCCTTCGATGGCGACCCTAAAAAATTGGTATAACGCGGTCGCACATTGGTTTTTGATGAGCCCCACAAATGGCTACCACGGAGGATAACGTGTCAAAAATCCATGTTCTCGTATTGGTAGACCGCCGATTGAAAGTGCGCGAGATAGCTGAAACAAAAGACCGCGTGGGTCATATCCTCCATGAATGAAATTTTGGGTATGAGAAAGCTGTCGTTGCGATGGGTGCCGTATTTACACTACGAACTGCTGTCCCATCCACCATATTCTCTAGATTTGGTGTGATTTTGTTTTGTTTGCAAACTTGAAAAAATCACTCGCCGGACAGAAATTTGAGTCGATGGACAAAACCTATTTTTCGGATGGGTAAAAGAAGTTGGAGCATCGCTGGACCAAGTGTATCGAGCTAAAAGGAGACTACTCGTTTGTTTTAATGAAAGAACAATTTTCGGACTTACCGCGATTATTAATTTTATTTTAATCAAATTTGTATTTGATTTTACCCGACGTTTCGACAGGTTTTCACTTGTCGTGCTCACGGGTTTGACTGATGGCTTGTATGTTTAAAAATAAATCGCCGCTACACACATAGATTTGTATAATCCCCCCAATGTTGCTATTATTTAATCTTAATTCACCCACCATTATACAATTAACAATTATAATAACGGGTTTGAGTCCCAAAACAACTTCAAAACAAAATTTATTATAAGTGTTAAAATTTAAAAGGTCGGTTGACTGTATCGTCTTCAGGGTGTTCATTACTCGTTGTCAGTTGTGATTTTTATGGATTCGCATTCGAAATTTAAGCACATAAATATCAGGACTTTTAAAATTAAATACCAGAGAGACTAAAGTACGTACTCGTAATAAACTCGTACTTACTCGTATACCAAAATGAAATTCTTATTTATTCAAGCCAAGTAGATATAACTTTCTCCACAATGTGAACAATGTGGAACACTTTGTGTGATTAAATTAACATAAAACTTTGTCATACGTGATGAGAAACAGAGACCACAATTTTAAAAATAATTATCCACCTTTGGCCACTGGCCAGATTCCTACCTATTGGCCCACACTCCAAAAAGGCTGAGCCTGCAAGGCAGTATGACTTCATTTTATTCTTCAATGCTCGTTAAATATTCAGCTCATATGTACGTGTAAAGCATCCGAAAACAGGACTTCCTTCCTACGATTTTAGCTTGGAAATTTATACTATAAACGCAAAAGCTAGCAACTCCTCTTCGTTGTCCTTGTCGTTGTAAAATTCCAACTTTAAGTATTAAGTAGGTACAAGTTCAGTTTAATGCACAAGGACAATACATTTAAATGATATTCTAAGCATTTTAAAGTGCATTTCTTGAAAGGATTCCTTTGTTCATGAAATATCCTTTTTTTTGTAAATAAACTACTTCTTGCTCCTATTGTATTGTGAGTTCACTCAATAAACTTTTGACTGCATTTTAACTACCACAATACTAAAACGACGGCGACTTAAGCAATAAAGTAACTTATATCAAGAAATATACTTACACATAAAAAAATTTAATTTTTCAAAAGTTTTCATAAAATTTTAAATTTTATTTTTTCCTTTATTGCATTGTGTATTGAAAGTGCAGATACTTTTTCTGCGCTTAAAATAATATTTAAAGCAGTGTGACAAGACTCTAGATAAGAAATGGAGGAATTTAAGGTTTCCTTTTAAATAATTACATATTTATATTTAACTGTAACATAAACGACTGGTCTTGGCGGTCGGTGGTTGGCTTTAGAATGTCAACCATGACAGCAATATACACCCCTATTATGGAAGACAACTCAGCTATGGTTTGTCGATCACAAATATGTAATTGACTGTCAAATCTCAACCAGCTGTCATTTAGCAGACAACGAACAAAATGGCCGACTTTCAGTTGTCTCTTTGTATTATAGAAATGAGTTGAGTTGCCATAATCAAACAACTGGTTCAAGACAGTTGTGTAGATCATTTTTATAAAAGTATTGTTTAAAGAACTCGGAATTCTGTTTTTCAGTTTTAATATTTATCTTATTTTTTCTTTTTAATAAATAATTACAAACTTGAACGATAAGTTCTATTAAAGAGAACGCATTTTATTATTTCTAAGAGCTCTTGCTTCCGTTTCATTCCTCACATCAGCAAAATCATCGAATTCATGGAAATCGTAAGCATCTGTATCGACATATTGGATTTCATCTTATGTGAAGCACAACATGCATTTACAAATTTCGCAGCTCTTTCAGGTTTATAATGTAGTGCTCGTGCAGAGAGAAGGCATCTAATTCGGACATGAATCCCATCGAGCAATCCTATAACACCAGGGAATCCAGTTTTGTGGTAAAAGTGATTTTTTGATAAATTTAGTTCTTCAATTATTAGGTGAGCATTAATCCATTTTCCAAAAATGCGTTCCTCGATCACATCTACCACTTCTCTTAATACAACTGACACTCTTGATTGAGCCAGTCCTAAATTAAAATCATAGCCACTAGACTTTTGGTAACTTCCTTCGCTAAAACTTGGATTTTTAAGTAAAAGTAGAATTTATAGTGAATAAGAATAAGCTTAAACTAGCTAGTTAGTTAAAGATGTTTTCTAGTAACAGCTATTTTAAAATAGCCAAAGCTAAATTCATTTAGTTTTAGCTTGTTTTGCAGGCCTAAGCTTCAATTTGTGTGAATAAAAATAGCTTAAACTAGAATATTATATGAAGTTATAGCTAATAAAATTTCAAGGCTTGTTCGACCTGTCTAGAAAGCTTTAACTAGGTCTTATTTTCAGTATTCAATAGCTCAAAAATGAGACAGAGAACGTAAAGACGCAGAGAGTGTGGGACGATATGACAAAAACATTTTTTACCTTAAACCAATACTTGCGCTATAGAACAGATAACAAATTGCTTGATTAATTGCTTGAAGCTGATTAAATTTTCTCTTAAATGTCTTAAATATGATTAAAAAAATACTAATCGGGGCAGTTTTTTAACATGTTAAAAAATTTGTTTCTGTTTTAAAATCTCGCAGTAATTTTTTTGAAACTCTTACAACTAAAAAACGAAAACAAAACAATTCCACTAGCAAAAAGCCCTTTCACCTCTAAGCCCGAGAGACAACTGAGAAAATCAAGGAAAGTCAATGAAGTTTATGAATATGGTATTGACAGGTTAAAATTTTAAACTAAAAAGAATAATAAAGTAAAATTTTATAAGCTATGTTCAAATGTGCCCCACTCTCCCCTATTTGAAAGATACAATGGATTGGGCTGATCCCGGATATTCTTTCTTATTTTGGCTACAATAAGGAAATACTCATCTTCCAAATCACTGAAAAACAAATCAAAAGAACTTTCCATCATACAATTCTTTATTCTTGCTTTTATGTTTCATGCCGAGTAGCTGATTTTGACAGCTAATCGACGCCTAAAAGACGGCAACGTATTTTTTCATCACAACTGAATTAAGTTGGCTGGCATAGTAAGAACAATTTTTTGGCTGCCTAAGAGTTGAATTGTGTTGATGACAACGCAACGAGTATCAAATATCGATAACTTACAATTCTGACAGATGACTTTTAAATAAAAGTGCTGCCAATAGTGTTATATCAATAATGTAGTATTAAATGGAACTAGCTACTGTCCAGATTGTTTTTTATTTTGAATTAAACTTATATAGCATCAAGATAAGAACAAAGTTGTTTATATAATAATGTTGGATTGGGAGATGTCTATCAACCTCTCTAAAATAAAAATAAAAAAATATTTAGTATTTTCAGTAACACTAAAAAGCTTCTTTTCTCTAAATAATCTCAATTTCAAACAACAATGGAATAATATTAAAAGAGCAGGAATAATTTAAATAAGAACTGTTCGTTTATTCTACACAATTTGGTCAGATTTAATTTCTACCTAAACTCTGATGTAAACACGAGCTTTATCGTCTTAACTGCATCGACATACCGGGTGCGTTCTATGTTCTATGTTATTTGTTGCCATTTTTGTGTGTATGAAATCTGTCAGTTGGCATTTGACAGACGTAGAGAGTGTTCGATAAAAATAGCCATGTTTTATTGGTAATCTATAGCTAGCGCAGTAATACAAGCACCAAAAAACCACTTTATTCACTCCTTAACTCATACTCTTAGAAAACTCCCAAAGTTGGTATCAGTATATATTAAGTGTCAAAACCTTACTACTTGTTGAACTAATTTACACGGATGTGTTCGAAAGATATGAATCTCTTTTTGAAGCTGGAGTTTAAATTCTCATGAAAATGCAGATCGAGTTGATTTAGAGTTTTTCTTACTATTAAATTTGTATTGACAATTTGGAATTTTACACACTCGACTACATTATGGTTATTTTACTATTGTAACTCTTGAACTTTCACATTTGTAAGAAATGCTGGATTCTTTTGAGTGTTGGAGAAATAAAAAACACAATATTTAATATAAACACATTTTGTCAGTTGTCATATAAAGTCAGCATAATACCGAAGTTACACGACATTTCTAAACAAATGCCAGTGTAGGTACTGACTTTGTATTATATAACCTATAGTATTCTAATATTTTTTCCTAGGTTCTTTAAATAAAACTTATTACTCTTTTTAGTATTTCTTCTTTATTCACACTTTCCAATTCAAAACAGTAAATCTCAATTTATAAACAACTCAAATACTTTTAATCAAATTTAAATCACACTTGTTTAATAACACAATCCAATAAGCAATACTTTTGCACACTTTCAAAATCCAAAATCAAAATGTGAAGTCGATCGCTATGCACAACTTTTAACTTTCCTCGTGACCCTCTTTGAATTCGGTAAACGACATCATTGATTTTCGTGACGACAGTATAAGGGCCTTCCCAGTTTTGTTGAAGCTTCGGCGACAATCCCTTTTGACGATGTGGATTATACATATACAGCCATACACGATCTCCTACTTCGAATCCTGTCGTGTTTGCTCTTGTGTAGTACCTTGTCTTCATTCGATCGCTGTAAGCGCTCATTCTAGTCCTGGTCCTTTCGTGGATGTCGATTAGCCTTTCTGTCAGGTCACTCACGTAATCCCCTGTTTCCTGAAACTCTTGTGATGGGTGTCCAAACCTTAACTCACTAGGCAGCCGTATGCTTCTTCCGAACAGGATTTCAGATGGTGTTTGTCATGTTGAGCTGTGTATTGCACTTCGGTAGGCCATCAAAAATAGTGGTATGTGCATATCCCAATTTCTTTGGTAGTCGCCTACGACTTTAGTGAGGTGCTCTTTTATGGTCCTGTGGAATCTCTCGACTATTACATCAGATTGGGGGTGAAGTGGTCTGGTTCTCGTTTTCTTAATGCCAAGGAACGCGCACAGCTCTTGGAATAGGTTCGACTCAAAGTTCCTTCCTTGGTCAGAATGGAGCTCCATAGGCACACCGAACCTGCTTACCCAGTTAGACACAATCTGGTCGGCCACGGTCTTGGCTTCTTGGTTCGGGATAGCGTATGCCTCAGGCCATTTGCTGAAGTAATCCATTACCACCAGAATGTATTTGTTTCCAGCATTCGTTTCCGGAAATGGGTCTGCCACATCAACAGTAATCCTTTCAAACGGTGAGCCAACATTATATTGCATCATTTTGCCTTGCAGTTTTCTACCAGGTCCTTTGGTTGCAGCACAAGCGTCACAATTTCGGCACCACTTTTTAACGTCGTCTCTTGCATGCAACCAGTAGAATCGTTGTCTCACTTTTTCTAACATCTTGTTGATTCCCAAATGGCCTCCTGAAGGTCCATCATGCACCTCTCGAAAAACCTTTTTCATTTTCGATTGAGGCAACACAAGCTGCATCACATAGGATTTACCGTCAGCGGATTCCCATTTTCGCCGAAGAACACCTTCTCGCACATGAAGTGAGTCCCATTGTGCCCAATAGGCCTTTAAAACTGGACTCCTATCGGAGATGTCATTCCATGCGGGTTTTTCTTCATGTTCCTTCCATGTCAGAAGAGGTTCAATGTCGGGGTCTTCTTGTTGAGCAGATCTTATTTCTTCATTGCTCCATCCACAAATGGGGTCAGCCCCTATTCGCAGTGTGTTGATGGCGACCATGCGTTTGTTGCCATTTGACGTTGCCTCGACAGTCAGACTTTTATTGTTCCGTTTGGTCTGAGAAACCTGGATGGTGTTTCTAGGGCCATCGATACCAGAAACCAGCTTCTGCCCCTCGAAGTTGGTTCTTACTTGTTTCTCTGTTGGGAAACTTGTTCGGGAAGTAACACTGGTGTTATTGTTACCTTGTTCTGAGTTTGAAACTCCGTGTCCACAATGTTGACAAGCTCTTCTGGGTGGTAACCGACATTGACGCTGTAAATGTCCAGTCTTATTGCAATTCCAGCACTTTGCAAGTCCGTTTCGTTGGTTCCTTTGGACATCAGTACTTTGACATGAGCATTCTTCGACGACGGCTTCTCTAAGTCGATGTACTCCGTGAGAAGCTTGCTCAGCTGCTTCCATTGTCAAGGCAAACGCTAATGTTTCCGAAAGCGTTCGTTTTCCAGCAGTACGTACGGCCCTTTGAAGATGTATGTCAGAAATGGCGCGAACAAATGCCTCGACTGGAAACTGGTTACGGATTTCTTCTCCAACATCTGGATATGCAAGATGAACAAGCCTTTCAATGTCCGCTTGTAGCTGTTGTAGAGTTTCGCCCCTCTTCTGAACTCTGGAATAGAGTCGTACTTTGAAGACTTCTTTCATATGGATATTGCCAAAGCGTTTGTCTATGGCCTCAACCAAGTAATTAAAATCTCCGCTTTTATCTGCTGGTATGGTTAGCAATAACTCAGCAGCTGCACCTCTAAGAGCAAGGGTTAGAGCTATACATTTGTCAGCCTCATCCCAGCCATTTGCTGTGGAAGCTGCCTCAAATTGCTTCTTTTATATTGACCAAGAAGTTTGTCCATCAAAGGTTGGAGGTTGCATCTCTTTTTTTCTCAAAGCTTCCCCAGAACTTTCCCGAATCTTTATGTTTCGAACACGGTCTAACTCTTTTGAAAACGTCTCCATTTTGTTGTCGACTAGCAATAAAACACGTTCATCTAACACTTTTGAAAACGTCTCCATTTTGTTGTCGACTTCATTCTCCAGCAATGAAACACGTCCATCAAGTGCAGATACATTATTTTCGATGTTAACAAGCTTGCCTTCTAGCATGTTTCTCTGCTCTTCGAGAAGGTCTTTTTGTTCGCTATGTTGTTTCTCAAGGCGTTCGAGAATATTTTTCTGTTGCTCTTCAAAACGTTCGAGAACATTTTTTTGTTCGTTTTTCTGTTCATTTCGTTGCTCTTCGAGACGTTCGAGAACATTCTTTTGTTCATTTCGTTGCTCTTCGAGAGTTCCAGAACATTCTTTTGTTGTTGAAGCAGAAGACTTATCATATTTGAAACATCTACATTTTTACTTACGTCTGCTTCCTCAGCGTCAGCTTCAAAGACGAAAATGTCCGGGTCTTCATTTTGTTGTTTCAAATATTCGGCCAAACGCAGAACAAGCTCATTTTTCGATTCTGCTCTAGAAAGTTCTCGCTTGCCTAATTCACTTTTCAGCTCATTACAGTTGAGCTCTTTCAGTAACTTGCTAATTTTTTTTTTTTTTTTTTTTTTTTCGGACACTTCACTGCACAATAAGTTTTATTCGACTTTTCTGACACCAATGTAATATTTTTTCCTAGGTTCTTTAAATAAAACTTATTACTCTTTTTAGTATTTCTTCTTTATTCACACTTTCCAATTCAAACAGTAAATCTCAATTTATAAACAACTCAAATACTTTTATTCAAATTTAAATCACACTTGTTTAATAACACAATCCAATAAGCAATACTTTTGCACACTTTCATAATCCAAAATCAAAATGTCTCGCTGACCGTGAACACTCCCTTATATACTCAAATTAGTTGTTCTCGAAAGTTCTTGTCTTGGAATGTTCTAGATGTTTGGAATAAGGGGAAATACATTTGACATTGGAAAAGAGCTTTTCGTTTCTTCCATAAATTAGATATGCAGTTTTCCAACAGATGGCGCTGGTAGTAGTATAAAGCTCTGTTCACAACAGTATTATCATGGAGCGTGATTTTGTATTGCGAACGCTATCCTGCTGGTGGCGCATAAACTAGCGCACTCTTTTACAGTGGAGAGAAGGATAACATACAAAAAAATTAGTAAAAAAGAGAATATTTTATTATTAAATTTAGCAAAGACAAAACTAGCAATTGCAGTCCCTAGCCTTAAGATGTCGCCACAATCTTTCGTCCTTTTGATAGTACTATAAGTTTTATATATAGGGTTTTCCAATAAGAGGTGTTATTTTGATATTCAAAGAAAAATGGCATTTTTGGAGATAAATAATCGGATGTTTATTTCATTATAAAGAGGAAGGTATGCCGTTAATAATGGAATACAACATCAGCCAAATGGCCGCCAAGACCACGCTTACAGGACCATATCCTTTTCATGAAATTTTCCATAACCAAATCGCAAAGTGGCTGCCCTATGTCCTCGATAGCGTCACGAATTTCATCTTTGAGGTCTTGAATCGACGCTGGGCTGTTGGCGTAGACCTTATCTTTCACGTGGCCCCAAAGGAAGAAGTCGCAAGGTGTTAAATCACAAGATCTCGGTGGCCAATTGTGATCACCTCTTCGAGAGATAACACGGTCCGGAAACTTTTCCCGTAAAAGATCGATGGTTTCATTGCTTGTGTGGCACGTAGCGCCGTCTTGTTGAAAGTAAACGTTGTCCAGATCAATACCATCCAATTCAGGCCATAAAAAATCATTAATCATCTCTCGATAGCGCAATCCATTGACCGTAACTGTTGCTCCAGCCTCATTTTCGAAAAAGTAAGGTCCAATGACCCCGCGGGACCATAAACCGCACCAAACAGTCACGCGTTGAGGATGGAGAGGCTTTTCAACAATAACTCTTGGGTTTTCCGAGCCCCAGATGCGACAGTTTTGCTTGTTGACGTAGCCTCCGAGGTGGAAATGGGCCTCATCAGTCAAGATGATTTTTCGATGAAATTCCGGTTCATTTTCATGCATTTCAAGGACCCAATTTTAATAATTTCAATGCGTTGTTGAAGCGTGTATCGTTCCATTTTTATTAATAGCGTAGTTTCTACTTGTCAAATGTCAAAAAATGACAGCTTCAAAAGTGACAGCTACCGAAATAGCGGGCTATTCAAAATAACACCTCAGTTTTCAGCGTGACGTCGTGGGGTACACTCGTGTCGAGAACTTTCTCTCAGTTTTATTTTGTTTTTACTCTTTTACTCTCACAATACCTAAAATAGTTGCAACAAAAATGTCTTGCGTAATCTGCAATATTAAAGTCGAAAGAGCCGACTTGAAAATAATATGTTGTGACTGCAATAAGTGTTTTCATGCAAACTGCGTCGACCTGCAAGCAACCGATATTGAATACATAAAAAAATCTAAATCTCCTTGGCGATGTTCTCCGTGTCTCTCTAAGCGGCGATCTTCAATATCTAGTGCAACAGCAGTCTCGGCGAGCACCAGCTTATCAGCGCTCATAACACCACCACCAATACCCCCATCAACCCCGGCCATCACTTCTATCACAAGCAGCTTATTCTCAGTTGCATCAACAACTAACCCAACACAAAAAGAAACTACAAAGATAACATTGGAAATGGTTTACGCGAAAATTGTTACCATTGAAAACATACAGAAAAATCAAATGGATGCACTAACAAGCAAAAACAAAGAGTGTGAGGAAAAAATTCAATCACTGGAGCAGAAGGTCAACAACCTGGAACAACAACTACTTGCAAGTTGTATTGAGATCGTCAACGTTCCTTGTAGCAACCAAAAAGAAACATGTACGGACCTTGCCCTTAAAATCATTCGCGATGGTCTGAATGTGAATTTAACTGAAGCGGACATTGATCATTGCTACGTCAAAACAGTAAAGCTAGGTAAAGTTCATAATGATGTTTCTTCCTCCAATGCATCAACAACGGCAGCGGTAAACAACAAAAAAAACATCTTACACATTAAATTTGTCTCGCGCAATCTAAAAGAGAAAATAATGAAAGCAACTTATGGAAAGAAACGAACATTGAAAACATCCATTATCAGCACTCAAGCAACAGAAGAAAATATGTATATTAATGAAAGCTTAACTTACAACACTCGTCAACTTTTTAAAGCGGCAGCAGTAATTAAGTCTTCAAAAAATTATAAATTTCTGTGGACAAGGAATGGCGTTGTTTATATGCGTAAAAAAGAGGGTGATAGTTTTATTAAATTAACAAGGTCTTCTGACCTTCTTAAATTAGAATGAGTTCCTTAAATATTTTCGATATCCATGTAAACAATCCATCCTGCCACCCTAAAACAATTGTTTGTGATAATGAAAGTAATGTTAGTAGTTTAAAAGAATCGTTTTGCATTCATCAAAATATTCGTAGCTTAAGAAAGAATTTCATCAATTTGTTGGTTCATATTCAGTCTCTTAAAACTCTGCCGTTGGTTATAGTGTTGAGTGAAATTTGGGTTTATCGTAATGAAATAGATTTTTATAATATTGATGGGTACACCTTGTACGCGAAATGTAATGAATCTTATTCTGCTGGTGGTGTTGCCGTATACATAAAAAGTGATGTTGTGTGTGACCACTCAGAAATTGAGTTTGTTAGTGCTGATATCCTGCGAATGAACTTTTTATATCAGAATGATTGGTATGTACTGCTTTGTATTTATCGCATTCAAAATTTTAGCAAAAACAGTTATATTGAAGAGTTTTATGAGGTTTTAAATACTACTAAAGATAAAAACTTAATAGTTTTGGGTGACATAAATATTGATCTATTGGATGAAAATGATAATGACACTTATAATTATATGCTTTTGATGTCTTCATTTGGTTTAAAGAGTGTTATAAATGTTCCAACTCGTGTAACAAGCACAAGTTCAAGTTGCATAGATCATATTTTTGTTCGTTTTAATAAAAATAACAAATCAGTGTTTAAAAGTGAGGTGCACGATCTTAAAATAACTGATCATCATTTATGTGCTTTAAATGTAAATGAAATTGATAATACTCCACGAAACCAGATAGAAAGACCAAAATTTGTTTTAGATTTTAATATACTGCGTGAAAAACTAAGGTATGAGTTCTGGGAAACTGTGTTTTCTTTGAGCGATCCTTCTGAGGCTTATGATAAATTTGTTTCTATTCTGAATACACACATTGAAAGTTCAAAGAGCCATTTAAATAATACAAGCAGAACAAAATTCTTGAAACCTTGGATGACTCCGAGGTTGTTAAAGCAAATAAAACTAAAAAACAGTTTTGCTTTAAGGTGCAAAAACCATCCACAAAACTCAAATCTAAAAAAATATTACACTAAGCTTTGCAAAAGAGTTAAAAATCTAACTGCTGAGTCACGAAATTTATATTATACCAACCGCTTGAATCGTTTTAAGGGAAACACTAAAAATGAATGGAAAGTCGTAAATTGTATTTTAGGAAAGCAAAATAAATCTAATAATATTTCTAATATCTTAACGAATAATCATCTTACTTCTGACTCGGATGTAATAGCTAGTAGTTTTAACGATTATTTTGTCAGTATTACTGAAGCTATTAAGCCTCCTATTCCTCTTCACCATAGCTGTAACTGCACTATTGAAAACATTCTAAATAAAGAAACACCTCAAGGGAATAGTTTTCGTTTTGAAGAGTTCTCGCCTGGAGAAATATGTAAATTAATTCAAAGTCTGCAAAATAAAAATTCTTGTACCAGTGATGGTATATCTGCTATTATGCTTAAAAAAATATCATGGGAAATTGTGGATGTTTTATGTTATATTTTTAACCTAAGTGTTAATATGGGAAAGTTTCCAAATTCATTGAAAAGAGCTGAGGTTATTCCACTTTTTAAAAAAGGCAACCGTAAAAATGTAGCCGATTATAGGCCTATCTCGTTGCTTCCTGCGTTTTCAAAAATTTTTGAAAAATTAATTAAAACAAGAATGCTTTCATTTCTTGAAAAAACAAATTTTTTTTCGGATGCTCAATTTGGTTTCAGATCAGGTAAATCTACTGAAGATGCAATCTTAAAAGTATGTTGTGATCTCTATAAAGGAATAAATGAAAGTCAATCAACGATGGCATTGTTTATTGACATGACCAAGGCGTTTGACTTAGTCGATCATGAAATTCTGTTAAGCAAGTTATACAATGCTGGTTTTAGAGGTATATTTTATGAATGGCTAAAATCGTATTTGATCGGGAGGGAACAAAGTGTGTTAGTTAATGGAATATTTAGTAATGTATTAATGCTAAAAAATGGTGTTCCCCAGGGCTCTGTATTGGGTCCAACTTTATTCTTAATTTACATTAACTCACTGTTCCACCAAAATTTCTCTGGAAATCGTATAGCCTTCGCAGATGATATAGCTTTCACTTATACCGAATCTTCTTTTTTCGAATGTTTTGCTAACATAAGTAAAGATTTACAGCTTCTTAGAGTTTGGTTTGCTTACCATAGATTGATTATAAGTGAGAAAACTAAAATTATGTGTTTTAAGCTATCGGGTGATTTCCCTAGGGAGTTTGAAGCTCTTTTCCATTCCCATGATTGTCAAAAGTTCTCTTTACCTTTGCACGTGTGTGGTAAAAATAATTTTTCAATACAAAATCTGTGCTCAACTAACTGTTTTCCAATTGAGCTTGTTAATCACTATAAGTACTTAGGAGTTCTCATCGACTGCAACCTTAACTGGAAAGTTCATATACATTCACTTAGAACGTACATGAATCTGATAACAAGAAAGATGTATCTGTTACAACCATTCTGCTCAAAAAAAGTTCTAACGATGATCTACTACGGACTTACTCAATCTAAATTGCAATATGGGATAGTGTGTTGGGGAGGTGCGTATAGGAATACTTTTAAATCACTCTTGACTGCACAAAAGCATATAATCCGTATAATTTGTAAAAAAAATCAACGCACTGAAAGCTGGCCTCTTTTTTGTGAGCTAAGAATACTACCATTACGTCACCTATACATTTTTAAAGTTTTAAAAGAATTTTATAAACAAAGTGGTAATATTCCATCTAGAAACTCTTCAATATACAACTTACGAGTTAATAATTTAGCACTTGTTAATGTTCCAGTTCCACACAAAACACATTTTATGAATTTTTATTTAATGACATCGTCAACTGTCTTCAATAATCTTCCCATTTCAATAAGAACAACCTTTAACTTTCATTCTTTCTTGATCAAAATCAGAGATTGGCTTTTCACTAAGAACTTGATTGAAATAGAATTAGTCTATAAATTCAGTACTTGAATACATACGAAACGATTTGATTTTTTTATAACTACGTTTTTTTCTATTCTTTTTTGCTTTTAATGTTTATTTAATGTTTCTTTAAATTAAAAATAATCTCTTTTTTTTTCTTAAATTAAACAATAGTTAGAAATAATAATAATAATATAAAAAAGAACAACTGAAAGTACCCCACGTCAGTTATTCTTTTGTTGACCAAAACATTTTTGAGGTCGTTCAACTCTAACTTTCTTAAGTTATAGAATGGCCAGAGCTTATTCTCTTGCACTTAATTTTTTTTTTTTTTAATTTATTTTGTATTTAAAATTGTAACTAGCATGTAAGTGGAAGTTGAATAAAAAATGAATTATCTATCTATCTATCTATTGGAAAACCCTTTACAAAGGTACTGATAAAACATACTAATCGAAACTTTTCGCCTACATGTGAAATAATTCAATGTTTTGTGAGAAAATTAATAGCAGTGTCCGTACAGTGTAAAAACGGAATTATGGTAGGATTACAATTTTGCATTTGAAAAAAATATTTGTTCTATATATTGCGGTGCGACTAGTGAAGGCAAAGTAAGATAAAATAGATATCTAAAGGGTTTTCCAATAAGAGGTGTTATTTTGATATTCAAAGAAAAATGGCATTTTTGGAAATAAATGATCGGATGTTTATTTCATTATAAAGAGGAAGGTATGCCGTTAATAATGGAACACAACATCAGCCAAATGGCCGCCAAGACCACGCTTACAGGACCATATCCTTTTCATGAAATTTTCCATAACCAAATCGCAAAGTGGCTGCCCTATGTCCTCGATAGCCTCACGAATTTCATCTTTGAGGTCTTGAATCGACGCTGGGCTGTTGGCGTAGACCTTATCTCGGTGGCCAATTGTGATCACCTCTTTGAGAGATAACACGGTCCGGAAACTTTTCCCGTAAAAGATCGATGGTTTCATTGCTTGTGTGGCACGTAGCGCCGTCTTGTTGAAAGTAAACGTTGTCCAGATCAATACCATCCAATTCAGGCCATAAAAAATCATTAATCATCTCTCGATAGCGCAATCCATTGACCGTAACTGTTGCTCCAGCCTCATTTTCGAAAAAGTAAGATCCAATGACCCCGCGGGACCATAAACCGCACCAAACAGTCACGCGTTGAGGATGGAGAGGCTTTTCAACAATAACTCTTGGGTTTTCCGAGCCCCAGATGCGACAGTTTTGCTTGTTGACGTAGCCTCCGAGGTGGAAATGGGCCTCATCAGTCAAGATGATTTTTCGATGAAATTCCGGTTCATTTTCATGCATTTCAAGGACCCAATTTTAATAATTTCAATGCGTTGTTGAAGCGTGTATCGTTCCATTTTTATATAGCGTAGTTTCTACTTGTCAAATGTCAAAAAATGACAGCTTCAAAAGTGACAGCTACCGAAATAGCGGGCTATTCAAAATAACACCTCTTATTGGAAAACCCTTTACGTACACACCCTCAAGCATGCCAATATATGTATATATTTTTCGACCAACTAAACACCTATGTTTTAACATCCGAAACTCCATCTTCATAAACATATTCTTTTTCATTACTAATTTTTTTTTTTTGTTGATGTTTTCGATATTAAACTTTGCAATGCAGCGTATTCAATTACCAGTAAAACAGGCTAATATATACAACGTGTTGAAATTATTTGAACATTTTATTCAAATAATTGTTCAATTGTAAATATCTGGGGACAAATTTCGTGACTTTTTTGGTGTAACTCATGCCCAAGCACCCACGAGCCGCGATCCTCTGGTAACGGTTCCCGATTTCTGCCAACAACTTATTCGTTACGGTGTGGATGGAATATAGAGTTTGACAGTTCGTAAAAATCAGATTGCAATTTCTGACAACCAATTAAATTTGTCAAAATTCTCTTATTTTATTAATAAAAGACCATATTTAAGTATCTTCAGAGTAATTTCAACTAGTTCTCTACCATTTTTCCTAGTTTTTGTGAAGAATCTGGGCTTATAATTGTTTTAAAAACCATTTGTCCTTTTCTTCGTCGGTCGTTGTTCACTGTCATGTGAATAGTGCTTTACTCTTGGTAAAGTAAAGCTCGCCATTTTAAAATCAATCAGTTCGTACTCGCCCAAAAACCACTGCATAAAACTGTCTGCTGCTGAATTCCTATGTATTCAGTTTACACTTTAATATGATTAAATAAATTAAAACTTATGAAAAATGCACTGTCAAGCTGTTGGATTGTTATGCACCATAAATGGCTGCCATAACTCACATGCAGAACGATTGAAAAATTGTATTGGCAATTCGAACCATGTTGAAGCCCATTTATTCTGAATCCATTATAACATTTTTTTATTCTATCACCTTTATGGAATTCTTTCGGAGCTGTTTTAATCTCACGGATGCAAATCTATTTAAAACCCACGCGATTTAAAATACTATATTTACTTCCCAGGATCGTCGTTACTTCAATATAAAATAAGTAAACCGAGATAAATTAAGCTCTATAGTGAGAATGCCAGAAATACTCAAAGCATTCCCAAATAGAGCTCTACATTGCATCCAACCATTGAAAGCACGTTCTTTGAGGTTTTATGTTACGTTGGAGTTCGTTTGTCTACGCTCACTGACCATGACCAGACCATCACCATGGTTGCTTCAAATACAGAATCACAGAAATACGAACAGGAACCACTAAGTCCTTAGTCGACTTCACTTTCCTTTCTACACCTTCGTTGTCGTCATTGCGGATTAAGGACTTGGTTTGTGTGGATTGCGGACAACGGACTCGTTGCCCGATAATGATGATGAGAATTGAGAACCCTTCCTGGGTTGAATGTTATCTGAGTCTGCACTCTTTGAAGGTAAATTTACTGTTGGCAAAAAGTGCGACGCCATGCAATTATTTCGCGCTTGTTAATTGAATAAGGAACTCGTCATGAAATCGCCTACGGGAAAACTTTTAATGGATCCTTGTGTTATGTGTGTTCTTTCTCTGTCCCGGCCTCTCTTTCTCTATTCGAACTGCTTTATTACTGTCCGAGTTGATTAAAAACCGAGGGTGAAGTTAATTAAATACCAGCGACGCGAAGTATGGATACTTAGTTTGAACAGGGATGTTTTAGGGATTTATCTAGTAAAAATTTATTTATCTTGGTAGAATGGTTATCCAAATTTAGAACTACCATTAATTATCTAGATGCCTCTGGAAAATCTATTGACTAATCCAACCATGTAGTGAATGTAGGGGCAATGGCTATTAAAAGTGGAGCACCAGGTCAAATGAGTATTTGTATTAAAACAAGTCTATAAATGCTTAACCAGGCCTTGAAGCTTTTATTTTGAAGAAGAAGTTTCAGCAGCAGTCTTGACAACTGTCAAAAATTGGGTCTTATAAGCTGCCTTGGATTTGGTACACAGAACACCAGGGTCAGATTATTTTACTTACTTAACGGGTGAAGGATCCCTGATTGAGGACGACTACTTCCATCCTTCGCGATACCTTCCATTTTGTTTCCAGTCACCCAGACCATGCGCTATTGTATTGGCTTGATCTCTAAGCCGGTTGTTCTGTCTTCCGTGTCACCTTTAAACTGGGGGCTTTAGTTTGAATATCTCTCTTTGAATCCACTCTTGTTCCATTCACTCGATGTGACCTAGCTTACGTAACCGATGTGTTTTGTCCTTTTGGACTTCATTCACAAATGAATCTACATATATTATGTACTTGCATTCACATTGCCGCACACAGGACCGTCGACACAACTCCGTATTGGATGTCCCTTTCTGCTTAATATTCATTACTCAACGCCGCAATGCAGAAATGACAGTTTAAGGGTTTTGTAGTATCAGCAATTCCTCTTACGTAACAAGAGTTTTAAAATAATTTGTTTCGTCAAGCCAAAAGAGCATCGATTTTTTCGGGTAGTTCTCTGCCGGATCTTCACGATGGTGTCATTAATGGAGTTAAAGCTTGACAGCTCAGTCTTACCACGATCGGTCATCGGCATATACTGCTTCTGATAATCAAATGCGGATTTAATGCCCATGAAAAGGTGGTAATTTTTAACTTGAAACTCGAATATACACTGGTACTTGACTATTAAAGTGTCGTATAACGGTTTAAGATGAACAGACAGGGATATGCCTCGTAAGTTTTTGCTTCTTTTTGTAGATAATATAGATGGAATTGATATCCCAGTCATCTTTTCACTTGATACCTGCAGCCTTCCAAAATCACTTTCGTATTTAAAGATCTCTGCTAGTAAGCTATCTGATTCTGCGGAATTTGTTCCAAAGTTGGACATTAGAATTGATTTTTCATTTAATGAAAGGGAGTTATCTTCTTCCTAGCGTTGTTAACCTTGCACAGTAAAATGTATCCAGGCACAGACGGAATATACCAACTAAAATGCTAAAAGTGACCGCGTGAACATGCTCCCAGCTTTTGTTCAGCATGTTCAACAGCAGCTTAGAGGAAGTAGTCTTCCTCAAGAACTGGAAGATGCAGGTGCAGGGAAATAAGTCCACGGGAACTAAGTCCACTGAGGAACTAAGTTCTCACTTGAGGTGGGAAATAAGTCCACGGGAACTAAGTCCACTGAGGGACTCAGTTCTCACTTAATGGGAATGAAATCCACTTTACTAAAGTGGTCTTTGTTCCCATGCAAGGTGGGAAATTCGTTACAAAAAACTGTGGGTTTTAGTTCCCTTTGAATGTGAAATAAATTCCCATGTTAAGCCATGGGAACGACACGTATAAACAGTGTGCCCCCTGCTTGGGCACACTATAGGAATTGGGGCAGGTGCGAGCTTGGGTGTATGCAAAGTTTCTTTAGCATTTAAAGAATCTGGAAAATAACCAACATAAAATCAATAAGTTTTTGTTGTTGGAAATTCATTCCCACTTTATACTTTCGAGTGTGTACTAATTTTCCATAAGAAAGTGGACTTAGTTCTCACTTAATGGAAACAAAGACCACTTTAGTAAAGTGAATTTCGTTCCCATTAAGTGAGAACTGAGTCCCTCAGTGGACTTAGTTCCCGTGGACTTATTTCCCTGCACCGAAGATGCATGCCCGACACCAAAAGTAAGCTCTTCGGGAAGACGCTTAAACCACGACTGAGCGTTGCAGTACAAACAATGGGAGGCTTGTTAAAAAAGCAACACGTCTTCATTAAAGGCCACACTACGATCGGAGCAACAGAAAAAGGAGTGAAGGCCACCCAAACCACTGTACAGGGAAACCATCGTACAACCGTGGATGTCAGAAACATCTTCAATTCAGCCAGGTAAAGGGACATGTTGAACGCGCTTGAGAATACTTTCAACATAAAGGACTATCTCATGGACCGAAAGCTGATGTATGAGACCACGGAAAGCACAAGAAGAAAGCAAATCACCTCAAAAGCAGCACAGGAATCAATCTTGGGTCCTGGCTTGTGGAATATCTCCTATCCTCCGCATAGACATGCCGGAAGATACCTTTCCGGTAGGGTAAGCAGATGACATTGGCTCTGAAGTCACATGAAACAAGGATGCAGTGAGTTCCTTGAGATTTAGAGTCGACTTAAAGCTATAGGCAGCCAAAGGGCGAGCAAACGAAAACGAAATCTGGAAGGCTACGCTATGACGAGACAAATACGGGAGGCAAATGGCTTGATGCTGTAGCAAGCTCATGCCGAATAATGTCGAAACCAGCCATCCTTGTAGTCGAAGAAATTGAACCTCATTGATCATATAGCGGCACCAAGGTCCACGACAAAAAGGCGAAACTTGGAGTGAATGCGGCAACCAAACAGGCAGAGCAGCTCACAAAGCAGAATTATCAAGAGCGGTGGACTTTGCAAAGCAGATGACGATAGACTGCGTAGTTCATTAGGACTTTGATGAGTAGAACGACCGAAAAGACGGTAAGGTTAAGTATAACGTCATTTAGTTCCTCATCGGACACATACTCGTTCATATATTTCAATGTCTTCGTGTCTTCGTCCACCACATCGGCAAAAAAGAATTGGTACTTCTCTCCAGTTCTATGCCTCTATGCCACTTTGTCACCGCTTTTTCTAAATTATCCAAAAGTGACCCTTTTTGAAACTTATGTCCTTGTGTGCCTCAATATTATATATCTGTTTCACTCTGTTCTTATATTTAGTGCTGAATACATTCCTAAATAAGATTTTTTTTTAAACTGAACACGTTCACTTGCTTCACTAAAGAAATTTGTTAATTCTTCTTGGTCGAACAGTTTGGCTGTGTTCACATTTCTATCGAAAGCTATATGGATAGCTTTGTGTTATTGTAGTCCTATGTTAAAAATCATCTATGCAATGACAAAACAACTGTTGGCAAAAAATAAATCTCCAGCTATCCCAAAAAAATAATAATACAATCCCATGAGGAACTTCAAAAACCAGCTGACTGAGAATCTGTCTTGAGTTTGGTGTTTTTTTTTTCAGAAATAAATTCATCGATAAAGATTGAACTATGTAATCACATATTACATTTTTAGCCAAAGTAGGAAGGAAGGTAAATAATAAAAATACCCCGATTACATAAGTGGATTAGGAGAACGAATCGAATCTGAATTGAGATTTCGATCCACGATACATGTCTACACTGAATCGAAAGATTGAATCTAAATCGACACTCAGAGAAAAGGCCATAACGGCTCTTAGAGAGCCTAAATCTAGGGACTTACAACTGTCAACCATTCCTGTTTCCTGTATTCGTGTTACAAAGATTGGAGGGTACTAACAATTTCCTGCCGATTCCGAGCGGCTAATGGGCAGCATTCTTCATGACAAGCGATAATCTTAGAGGATTTGTCAGTTCCTCGCAAGAGGCAGTATACCCCTGAAAACATTTTTTGTAGCGAATGAGAATCGAAATCAAGACCTTTTGTATTACAGTCCAAACCGCTAACCTATCTTCTGAAAACAAATTACACACTTCCATTCGTCGATTCAGGTCTTCATAAATATTTTCGATCCAGCTAGCTCGTCTAGTTTTTTTTTTTTTTTTTATATATAATCTACCCGCGCTCAAGGGATTATGATTACCCTTTAAATGTTTCAACGCAGCGCGGGCGTGAAGTTAATGAAGAGAAAGAAGGATAGGAAAGATGTGAGGCACGATGTTCTGAGACTGTTAGTGGTTGTCTCGGATATTTTTATCTCCAGGGATGGCGGCTGAGCTAAAGCGAGAAATACCGTGTCTTATTTCTATGTCGCTAATAATTCACATTATTTTATTCGTGTTCATCCTTCTTGGGTATACTAGTTTAACTCAATTACATGTTGTTAGTATTATGCCTGAACAACATGAAATGAGTAAACCAGCAACCCATTGATGACAATTTTTAGAACGTTTTTTAATGGAATTAAAGCGACATAGACGACGGCAGGGATCGAACCTGTCATCATGAGGTTGACAGGCGAGCACACATCCATCGCGCCACGGCCACCCCCAATAGCTCGTCTAGTGAGATCGGATCAAGTAATCCGATTTCAATTCGATTCAGGTATACAAGGAGCTAATCAAGGTTCATGACCCTAGGCAAAGCCGTTTGTTTGCTGAATAAGCTTCGGAGCGTTTGGAAGAGGATCTCAATTTTGGCCGAAAAATCATCTTAAGCGACGAGGTGCTTTTTTGGATGATTGGTTGTGTTAACAAGCAAAACTGCCGTATATGGTATGAAGCCACCCACACAAGGTTGACCAGAATACAATGCATCCTAAAAAAGTAACTATTTTTTATGGATTTTGGGCCAGCCGGCGCGGCGGCGGCGGCGTTATTAGTCATTTTTCGAAAACGACGTTCATGAGGCGGTCACCGTCAATGCTGAGCGCAACAGGATGATCCAAACCAATTTCTTATGGCCTTAATCGAACTGTATGCACCTAGACGACATGTGGTTCCATCATGATGGCGCTACCTGTTACACAGTGAACGCTACGATTGACATCTTGCATTTGCATGAACGATTTAAGGCAAGGTTATTTCTTGCATAGGTGACGTAATTTAGCCACAAAGGTCATGTGATTCGACCCCACTATACTTTTTCTTGTGGGGTTTCCTTAAGTCGCAGTTCTATTCGAATAAACCACAATCAACAGAGGCCCTTAAGGTGAACATAACACAGACCATTTCGCAAATTCAGCCGGATATATCGCATGCTTAATGGAATACTGACCTATTAGGAGATTGGTCAAAATTGAGTTACGTACAGATACAGGCTTTTGCAAGCCTCAGATCTCATGAATAGTTTATCATACTTTAAGAATACCAGTATTCATGAATTATTTTTAATTTTATCCGTTAACAAGTAGGTCAAATCCTCATAGCAAGATCTTTTTTTGCAACTTCCCAAAAATCGTTTTTTCGAGTTAGGTCAGTATTCCATTAGGCATGCGATATGCAATTGAAAATTGGACTACTCGGTTCCGTGACACCATTAGAAGTCGTGGAAGGCGTTTGAACGATGTCATATTCCATACATAATGACATATGAGGGCCTTTCAAATAAAAGCAGAATTTTGTTAATACCTCACACACAGCTTGTTTTATTTAATTTCAACATCTATTCCCATGCAATTTGAATTGAATCTTCTTTCGATCTGTCGTGTTCGAAAGCTCAAATCGGATTCTATATTTCTTTTTGTTATACTGTTATACAGATTAATTTCACTTTTTTTTCGAATAAATATACTTTATAAAATTAGTTCGGTTTTTTTTTCATTTTGGGGACATTTCCAGCCGTTGCTCTTTTTTTCTTGAAATCCTCTTTTTAATGTCTCAAAGGCGAATATTTTTACCGTGAGGGTTCAAGAAAGTTCAAAGAATTTTTAATTAGATTAAGTATAGGACATTATGTTAGAAAGTTTTTAAGTAAAGTCCTTCTTGGCTAAAAATAACCTCTTTTTCTTCAAGGCCTTGTGAAAGTCTTATAATGTCTGCCTTTATATCGAAATGAACTTAAGAATGCAATATCCAAATAGTTTGCATGCATGCAAGCTTAATAACATCCCTGCACATAAACGTAAATATAAAATTTTCTAATCACCCTACCATAGTTGAGGTTTTTGAATTAAAAAACAGAACGGAACGGGAAGTTTGTCGGAAAGAAGAAATTACAAAAAAATTAGCACTTTAAAGCGTGATCTTGGTAATATTTTAATTATTTGAATCACTTGTTAGTTAAGTTAGTCCCGGATGTAAATCATACCACAACGTTTACGGTTTGAGGTTAAAATTCCTCAATTAACTCTTTTTACTCTTGTTTAAAAAAAAAAATCAAGAATCTAAAAGTACAAGGGGAACCTAACCTAGAGGAAGTTCCAGAATCATTATTGATGTTGTGTTGGTCGTCGGTCTGCTATGTCGTTTTGTCGTTCCTTGATTTAACTAAACTACAATTTATATTCAGTTCGTGACTGAAATTAATGGACTTTAAATATATATAGTTGCAGGTATGCGATGCCTCAAGTTCCAAGAAGGTAGGAATATATAAGTTGTAAACCCAAGGAGAGTTTAATATTGCTTCCTTGGTTTTCAGCACGAAACGGATAAAGTTGTCATGTTGATTGTGCCTTGAAATGAACCTTGACTTTAATATGGCACATCAGAATATGGTAGAAGGTATATAGTGATACAATTTACACTTAAGAAATATTTTATACCGGTGTGTTTGCTGGGAACTGGGAATTTAAATTGAATTCAAACAGAATGATCCCTTGAAAATGTCAGTATTGAAAAATGTGTTCAATAAAGGCATTTTACCTTTAAAAACAAAACATAAGTTTGCATCGGGATTAAAATTAAAATTTGACAAATAGACTTTGGAAGCTTTGAAGTAAGTCTCCAAATGGTGAGATATCTGACATTTATGAATCCAGCGCTCGCTTTGGTTCCTTTACTTTTCCGGGGCTAGTTCTGTACTTTGGTTCAATAGGAAAAAACAGTAAATTATTTTAACCGATGCGACGACGAAACTGTCAAATGTGAATCGAATTCGGTCCCAGTAAGCGGAACCAGTCAAACGCATCAGTATATTAGAATCCACTTCAACGACTAATGATTAGGGTTGTTTAGAAGGGGCTTTTAGAAATGTCGACACGTCGGCAATCACATCTGCGCTGTCATCTCTGAAGGTGGATATATCAGTCAGAGTAATTTGATAAATCATATGCTGATAAGCAGGATTATAAATTCAAAACTGGGAGATTTTACTATTCGAAGAACTGTCTGTAGAGGTACGCCGCAAGGCGGTGTCCTCTCTCCTCGCCTCTGGAACCCAGTCGTAAATGAACTACTAATGATTCTAGAAAGGGAGGGACACAGGATGATTGCCTATGCGGACGATGTTGTGAGCATCCTACTGAAGGAACTCCTACAAAGTGCTTTAAACAAGCTTACTATGTGGGCAGATCAATGTGAACTCGGTGTCAACCCCCTCAAAACTGAACTTGTCCTATTTACCAGGAAATATAAATTCCCACACATAGAACCTCCCCACATCAAAGGTATGCCGCTTAAATTTTCAGACAAAGCACAATATCTGGGTCTTATTTTGGACAAGAAATTAAGCTGGAAGCCCAATATCCAAGAGAGAATCTACAAAGCGAACATAGCTCTATTCTCTTGCAAAAAAGCCGTAGGTAACAAATGGGGTACACAACCTCATATTACACACTGGCTATACATCTCAGTCATTAGACCGATACTTACATATTGAGTAACAGTATGGGCTCAGCAAAGTCCAACGAACAGCCTGCTTAATCATGGGTGGAGCTCTCCGCTTAACTCCCTCCGCTGCACTTGATGTTCTCTTTCATCTCATACCGCAAGATATCTTTAGTAAGCAATCGGCCGCTATAGCATAGCCATTCGGCCCAAAGCCTCCTCGCAGTGGATCAACAACGATATTGGCCACTCCACTATACTGAACTCGTTCAGATCCCTACCTAGTAACGTCGATTACACCACCCCTCATCCAAAATTTAATAAAAACTTTCAAGTGACCATCACTTCCAGGTCTACCTGGGAAAATGAGTCACTGTTGGTAGACGAAGCGATTCATTTCTACACAGATGGATCTAAAACCGACGATGGGGTCGATGGAGGCGTATACTCCGAAAGATTAAAAATCTTTGTCTATCTTTTCGTCTTCCCAATCACTGTAGCGTGTTCCAGGCAGAGCTTCTAGTAATAAAAGAAGTCCTCTCTTGGCTCAAAGAAAACGTTATATCGACTACTGACATGCGTATTTCCTCAGACGGTCAAGCTGCCATAAAGTCACTGGACTCTGTCTCCATTACCTCACTAACATTCCAAAATTGTCGATCATTTCTGGTGGATATGTCAAAATAGTTTAACATTCACCTTATATGGGTATACCCCTAGCCACTCGTTAACTTATGCTAAAGCATGATACCATACAGAAAGCTAACCATAGATAGACCAGCACCCAAACTTGCCGGTCTACTAAACTAATTTGGCCATTGTTTGATGCTAAACGCTAAAAACAACTAATTTCTATTGGTAGATTGGATATTAGCTCCGTTATAGGTGTCCTTACTGCCTAATAGGAAGACATGCTTTCCGTCTTGGAGTTCCTGCAAATGATTTTTGCAGAAGCTGCATAGATGAAGAAGAAGAGGAGTCAGTTCCTCACCTTCTATGTTATTATCCTACCCTAGCACAAAGACGTAGACTCCACTGGGGAGACTACTACTATAACGATCCTAGTGATCTAAATAATTCCGACATTCACTGTCTCAAACGCTTCATTGTAAGCTCAAAATGGTTTAACGAGTAAGGGTGATTTTTGAAATCCTGTGGCATCACAACGGACCAAATATTGGTCTAAGCGTGTTGACCTTTTCCGGTCGCGTATTGCCAAACTGTATATCAGCACAGATCTCCTTAGTCTGTGCTCAGCCATTTTCTGCTCACCGAATTTGAAAGTATTGTAGAGCAAACTGTATGCTACCACAGACCGCTCTGTGGTCACATGCAGTTTGCTTGTAAAAAATTAAAAAAGGTGAAGCAAACTATATACTATTTCAGATCGAGCAAAGTACCTGTGATTACAGAGCCATCGTTCACGTTGGTGTAGTTATTGTGTGTGGTGTGTGGTGCCGTGACATAAGGCCAAGTAACAAAAGGCGAAATTTGTTTGTGACTTAAGGCCAAACATAAAATGTTTTGTCTTGAGCAACAGTACCTTGTGTGGCCCGCTTCGCGGGTTTTCAGGATTTTAACTCCCTTTTCGGGGCTCACACCCGCTCACGCAACTCCGTTGCTCCGCTTAGGGTATGTTCAGTCGCCAGGCAGGCGCCTGTAGCAACAGTTTTCCTGAGCAGCAGTACATAACTGTTAGTTGTTTACTCCAATTAATGTAAAATACAAAACTGTTGCTACAGGCGCCTGCCTGGCGACTGAACATACCCTAAGTGGAGCAACGGAGTTGCGTGAGCGGTTGTGAGCCCCGAAAAGGGAGTTAAAAACCTGAAAACCCGCGAAGCGGGCCACACAAGGTACTGTTGCTCAAGACAAAACATTTTATGTTTGGCCTTAAGTCACAAACAAATTTGGCCTTTTGTCACTTGGCCTTATGTCACGGCACCACCCACCACACACAATAACCACACCAACGTGAACGATGGCTCTGTAATCACAGGTACTTTGCTCTTAGTTTCCTGAGCAAAATGTATACCAACACAGAAAAATCTGCTTTTGATCTTACACAGTATATAGTATGCTCTTAATTTGAATGAGCATTCTGTAGTCTATTATAGAGCGTCGGAGCTCTGTAGTCTGTACTGATATACAGTTTGGCAATACGCTTTCCGGTCGGCAGCCACCTTAACCTAACCTAACCTGCGTTAATCAGGAACGATTCAATTTTTTTGATCCGATCATCGAAAAGTATTGATGATTGAAATCACACTAAATTTTTTTTTTTTTTGACACAAGCTGCACTTTGCTCTTCCATTAGAAATTTGATCAAAGTGCATCATACTGCACTCCGCTTTTTACCTGAATCTTTCATCTTACAAACAAAAATTTAATAAATTAAGACATTCTATAAAATTACTGTTTTTTTTTTTAATTACTTTGCTATGCAAATATGAATTTATGCAAGAACAAAACCTTTAAGACGTTGTAGTGGTTTCTCAAAAAAATAAGCTTTTATACATATACAAAAATTTATAACATTTTTAAGAAAAAAATTTGGTACGCCAACTTTAAGCTTTTATTATTGTACGAATGAAAATTAAATTTCCAAAAAAAATATTGAGCTGTTTTTGAGATATCGAATTTTTCAAAAAAAAATGATTTTTTTTTTTTCAAAAATTCAAAAAAAAAATTTTTTTTTGCAATCTTTTTTTAATTTTTTAGAAGCATGTCTATAATAAATTTCATTAAAATCCGTTATGTCATTGTCGACAATTTGAAAAAAATGGTTCCATGGTAGGTGCAGGCTGTTATATTTTAATTTGAAAATTTTATTTATTTATTAAATTGACGATCGTAAGAACTAATTGGAAGAACAAAAAATTATCAAAATTCTAGGTGCCGTTTTCGAGAAAAATACGATTTTTGAAAACCATTTTTTAACATTTGTATGGTTGATACCTTTATTTTTAGGTAAGATAATTTTTTTGTTTTCGCATCTTGTAGATTATATTGAGAAACTTTTGTTTATTAAGTTAAAAAAAAATAGTATGGGAGTTTCGAAATATTGAGTTTTGAAAAAAAAAAATTGAATTTTTTTTTTAAATAAAAAAATTTTTTTTTTGCAAATTTGAATGTACAATACTATTTTAATTTTTGGGGACCCTTAGCATAAAAAAACCATCGAAATCAGTGCTACCGTTTTGGAGAAACTCAAAAACAAAAAAACATGGTTCTCAATATCCATTTTTCGGAAAATTTTTTCAACCAATAATATATAATAAAAATAATCGCGGTAAGTCCGTAAACTATCCTTTCATTAAAAATAAAAATATATACCTACCTTTAATTAAATGAAATATTTTTGTATTTTTATTTTTTAAATCCGTTGAACAGTTTTTGAGAAAAAAAATGTTTATAAAATTTCGAAAAAAAAATTCATATGGCAGGTACTGTTATTTTTGGTCTTAAGAAAAAAAAAAAATGTGTGGAGGGAAAAATTAAAAATGATATCTACCAAGTTTAAAGAATATCAGCCGAGCTGTTTAGTAGTCGATCAGAAAGACAGATAGACAGAATTGCGAGACCCATTTTTTTTAAGTCTTCGCTATCATCGTAATATCAACTTTGATCAAAATCCCGAGTGCGATTTTTTTCCGAAAGCATAACTTGCCTTATAGGACCTATAAGTCGCAAGTAAAAATATTATTCGTCGCTAGATATAGTTTTGGCAAGAAGTCTGAAAATAATCTAATGCTTATTTAACTAGTTTATTTTAATTAATTGTTTCTAAACTAAAACACCGACAAAGAGCTTTATACTCCTACAGCGCCATCTGTTGGAAAAAGCATATCTACTTTATGGAAGAAACAAAAAGCTCTTTTCCAATGTCAAATGTAAAGGCTTGTTAAATTTCAAGGGCCGATGTTGAATGTGAACCACACCTAAACGTCAAGTTTTTTTCTGCATTTCATTTGACATTTCTCAATTTCAGACTAACTCATTTACACAATCGAGCAACGCGTTAAAGTTCGTACTGCAGAAAATATTGCTGCTGTTCGCGATAGTGTGGCTGAAGAGCCGTCCACCTCAACTCGTCGTCGTGCCCAACAATTGCACCTCTCACGCTCGTAGTTGATGAACATTATGCATAAAGACTTGCATTTACACGCTTACAAGGAGCAATTGACTCAAGAACTAAAGCCTCTTGACCAATTAAAGCGTCGTCAATGGTCATAATGGTGGCAAGAAATGGCAACAGTGGATGATCAATTTTCGAGGAAAATCATCTTCAGTGATGAGGCACATTTTCACCTCAGTGGAGTCGTCAAAAAGCAGAATTGCCGCATTTGGGCGAATGACAATCCAAAAGTGACTATCGAAAAACGTCTGCCATTTTGCCGATATTTTGTTCCATACATAATTGAACCATACCATATTATAATAATAAAAAAAAATGACAATAATTTCCTAAATTATTTGTGTTTTATTCAAAATCAACATCGGCCCTTAAAATTTAACTACCCTTTATATCCCCTTATTCCAACCATCTAGAACATTCCAAGACAAGAACCTTCGCGAATTGGTTTCGAGAACAACCAACTTGAGTATATAAGGGAGTATTCACGGTAAGCACAGGACAGTTGATTTTTGATTATGAAAGTGTGCAAAAGCGTTGCTTATTGGATTGTGGAAAGTGTTATTAAATTTGAATAAAAGTATTTGAGTTGATTATAAATTGAGATTTATTGTTTGAATTGGAAAGTGTAAATAAAAAAGAAATACTAAAAAGAATAATAAGTTTTATTTAACGAACCTAGTAAAAATATTACAATTTATAGGTATTGGATGATTTTAACTTAAATAAAATATTAGAGAAAATATGACGCTTAATTCGATTAAAAGTTGAAATAATAATAATAATATTTGATTTTTCACCAAATTCGATATTGTCTTACAATAAAATATCTCACCAAAAAGTAGAACCAGTTTAAAGAAACATAGTAAATTGCAAAGAGTATTTTTAAGGCATTGTCTCTTATCACATGAGGGAGTAACCCTGAAAAAAAAAATTTTTTTGTGTGATTTCTTACATTTACTCGTATGTATGTAAAACTTGGCCTTTTGCACCTGCATACCTTCAAAAAAATAGAAATTTAAAATGTAATAGAATAATAATTGTAATTGTAACTTGGAAGGAAAACTCTGCCAGGCTTTCAAGGAATATATTTAATTCAAAAACAATATAATTTTACATATTCAACCACCCACACTCGAAAAGTTACACATCTAACTCCAGATCCATCGGCAGTCTGTTCTTAAAGGTATTTTTGCCTTTCAATTTGAAATTCTTCAGAACACGTTTAATTAAATGCCAATCACACTTCAAATAGTTCACACAACCACTGAAATAAAAAGTCCTTTGTCAAGCAATTTTGGTTCCTTTTTTGTTTTTTAAGGAAACTTGCTTCACACACGAATCTATACCTAATACGAATTATATGTATCAATGCAGTGTTTAATGGTATTCTGTTTTCTGCCTCTCTACGAAAGCGTATTGGTATTTTCAGAGTCGATCGGAGAGTTGTTGTTTAAAGGGCGCCAGATTTTGTGGACATTTAGTTTTTTATTGAGGGACTAAATTTTCGAAAGGGACTACTATTAGTTTTTTATTTTCACTCAATTTTTTAAAAACTATTTTAAAAGATTAGAATATTATATAATAAGTTTGTGTGTCGAAAATCACTAAACCTATTTCGGTGAAATATTCAGATGGATCTAATAAGTGACGCGAAGGCTTATCAGTGAAAATCCAACTCACTTCCACGCCCCCTTTAATTATATTTGAGTTTTCTTCTCATTTATAGTTCCCCTAATCTTAGATATTTTGAAACTAAACTAATCCATGCGCGAGAGACTGTGCAGTAGAGGAAGACCGTGACTCAGGTGGCGCACTAAACAATGAAGATTGTCACTTTATGGCAGAACGTTAGAAGAAAATCAAGAAACGATTTTTGTCAATTTCGAAATTTTAATAAATATTCGCGTTCAATTTTTGCTTTCCAAATTCTGCACATTCGTCTTTTTGTATCCTGATTTCTTTCAAAATTGTTTCCAGATATCATGCTTACTGCATACGGCCCTGTTGGGTTACATCCATCGATGCGTATTGCGTTCTTGTGCGTATGGAAAATAATCGATTACATGTGAAGTCAAATGCATGCATGAATCAATGCAGGTTAATGAAAATTGAAATTTCTATCTTAAGCTCTACTTAAATTGTGGTTATGTGTGCAAAGGAGGGAGTAATTTTGTGCATCGCTTCAGGCTGATTGAAAGACAAATTAAAGTGTTTTTGTGAAAGGAGAAGGCACATGTGATTTTTATATAAATTATTTTAAAAATGAACGATCCTGGCATAGGTACCCGACCCGAAAAAGACATTTTGCATTAGTTTCACAGTTCCCACATTACATGCAGGCAAGTTGCAGAAAATTTGATGGCGATAGAATTCCTCGTTGGAAGGTTCTTATTTAGCATCATGTTTTCTTGGAAGCTATAACTAAGAACGCAATATATCCTCTATCGAATTAAGCAGGGAACAACTTTAGAATAATTACTGGTTCAAATATTAGATGTCCAGAGTTGTGTTTTTTGAAAGCACGTCATCCATTATTTTTTCATTTATAGGAGTCCAAAATTTGACAGCAATTACTCTTGATAAGTTTGATTCTCCATTCGGCACTTCGGAACAAATATAAACCAATTTATTGTGTCTCATCCATCTATAGGTAAAGAGAAACTTTTCACTCTGACCGATATACAATACGTGAAAGCCAAATGGGAAGGACTTAAGAACTTTTTTTTTCGAATCTTTACCACTTTGTTTCTTTGGTAGTAACGTTGATGCCAGTGCCGTTATGATCACAAACGTGATTTTTCTTGGGATGTGTACTTTTATTCCTAACAGAATTAAGAATATTAATCCTAAAGGAAAGTCTATATCGATACAAGTCATAGCTATCAGGTTTAGAGAAGTAAGTTTCCGCTCTTACAAAGTCACCCAACTGAGGAAAATCGGAAAAAACACAAACAAGCCATAAAACATTGCAACACTGTTATAAAACTATCCAAATTCTTACATGACCAGAAATTAAGGCAATTAATTCCGCAATATCCCAAAGGCAGTAGACATTTCTGATCATTTGTCAAGAACGTAAAAAGTTCAACTTCATCTTCGGTTTCAACACTCATCGACAACGAAAACCCAACTCATTTTGCTGCTAGCTCGTCGTTGCCAGACGTACTTGAGAACGTATATAAGCCATTCAATAGGACAGGTACATACATTTCCGCCCTTCGAGATATTGATTCTCCTCAAAAATTGTTCTTCCTACAGTTCTGGGAAGCTTTTCCAGAAGATGGAAAACAGCATTTGTCCAACCTGTTGCCAAAAAGGTGACCTTTCCCCCCCCCCCCCCCGCTTCTATCGACCAATTGCACTTACGTACCTTATATCAATTATCAGTTCAAGAAATATCTCAAAGGCCAAAAGCTCCTTAATGACCGGCAATACAAGTTTCGCGGTATTACTGAAGCCCCTTTATTTATTAGCTTAGAAATTACTTTCCGGATTAGGAAGGAGAAATTATATAAATACGTATGGATAAAAAACAATAGAATTCTGATAAGAAAGATTGAAGGTAGTGATCCCATCTCAATAAGGTCTTTTGAAGACCTGAATAACATTTTATAATTTTTTTTCTTTTTAAACCTTTAATGAACTTTAACTTTGAATTAATTAGTGATGATGTTCCTACCTTTAATCTTTTGAACTCATATAATAATTGTGAACAATTTTTTCTTTCTAAAAACTATTGCTCTAACAAACTTTCTTTGATTCACCAGAATATTAGAAGCTTAAGAGAAAATTTTGCTTGCCTTGTTTCTCATTTAGATTCTTTTGCATGTATTCCCGACTTTTTATTTGTTTCTGAGATTTGGATATATAATTTTGAGATAAGTGATTATACTTTGCCTGGATTTAAATTTTTTGCTAAAACGAATGATGATTACTGTGCTGGCGGTGTGGGTTGTTTTGTGAAGGATTGTTATGAATGTGTTTCAACGGAAATTGATTTTTTGAGCGCCGACATTTTAAAACTGTCTTTTAAACTAGATCAAGAAGACATTGTTATTCTTTGCATCTATAGATTACATAAGTATAGTGCGTCGGTGTTTATGGATGAATTTTTTAACCTTTTGGATAGAGAAAAATCAAAGAACTTAATCATTTTAGGAGACATAAATATCGACATTTTGGAAAATTCTGATGCCGTTTCTGCTTATTTGTCGGTTCTTGCATCTCATGGCTTAGCTTCTTTTATTAACGAACAAACAAGGCCAGCGTCGGGGAAATGTTTAGATCATATTTATGGTCGATTTTCCAACTGCTCGTTAAGCTCAGTTGAAAAATGTGTTTTTGATCTAGGTATTACTGACCATGCGATGACAGGAATTTTAGTGAGTTGCCTTAGTAAATTCCGGACTTCATCTCCTGTTTTAAGTGTTGAAAAAACTGAAATCGATTTTTCCTTATTGAAAACAAAACTTTCTCATGAACGTTGGCAGTTAGTTTACTTGGAGGATAATATTTCGAAAGCCTATGATATTTTTATCGAAACTTTAAAAAAATATATTATTCAATGTAGTTATACTATAAATAAAAGATGTAAGCAAATAAAATTAAAACCGTGGATAAACAACTATATGTTAAAAAAAATTAATCTGAAAAATAAGTTAAGAATCAAATGTGCAAAACATCCACTTAACCAGAATTTAAAAAGACGATACGAAAAGATGTGTTCCAAACTTAGAAAAGAAGTTCCGCTTTGTAGAGACCGCTTTTATAGCAACCAATTCGATCTTGCTAGAGGAGATATTAAAAATGAATGGAAATTGGTAAACTGTATTCTTAACAAGCCTCCATCTTCCAAAAAGGATATTAGCATTAAAGTAGGCGAAAATATAGTATCTGATAAAAACATTATTGCAAGTACGTTTATTGATTATTTTGTCAATGCGACAAACTCCTTACAGTGTTCTTTTTCTTCTAACTGTACTTCTTGTAGTTCTGCAATTATTTGTGGTGATCCTTTAACCCAAAACTCGTTTTTCTTTGAACCCATAACTGGTTTAGAGCTCCTTAAATGTATTGGCAGTCTTAAAAATTCGGATTCTTGTGGTCCTGATGGAATTTCAATTAAGGTGCTTAAAAATATTGCGTGCTTCGTAGTAGATGTATTAGCTTTTATATTTAATAGAAGCATATTCTCAGGAATTTTTCCTGAAGCATTGAAATGTGCTGATATTGTTCCAATCTTTAAAAAAGGTTCAGAGAAAGAAGTAAGTAATTACAGACCCATTTCGATTCTTTCTTCAATTAGTAAAATTTTTGAAAAAAGTATTAAAAAAAGACTCATTGATTTTTTAAATAAAAAACAATTTTTAAATCCACTGCAATTTGGTTTTCAGAAAAAAAAATCGACGGAAGATGCTCTTCTAAAATTTTGCTCTGATATCTTCAATAACCTAGATAAACAAAAGTTCACAGCTGGGCTCTACGTTGATATCACTAAAGCTTTTGATATGGTGAACCATGATATAATGGTAACTAAACTAGAAAATTTGGGTTTAAGAAGTTTTATGAGGGACTGGTTTAGATCCTATCTTAATAATAGACCACTGAGAGTTAAAATTGGCAATTTTAGGAGTGAATCTAAATTTACTAACATAGGGGTTCCACAAGGTTCAGTGCTGGGACCAATTTTGTTCCTAATATATATTAATTCTTTATTCAGCTTAAAACTGAAATCTAATGTTACTGCTTTTGCTGATGACATTGGTTGTGCATTTGGTGCTGATAGTCTCCTGGATCTCGTCTGTGAAATCAATTGGGATCTACACATGCTTAGGTCATGGTTCGCTGAACATAAGCTAGTCATAAGTGCAAAAACGAAAATTATGTTCTTTAGTCTTTCCCAACAGAACTCCTTGGAACCGGATATTTTCTTCCATGAGCCTGAATGCCTAAGATTCAAATTGAAAAGTTGCGATTGTATTAGTTATCCAACATCGATCACATACTCTCACAACTTCAAATGCAGTGATCATTGTTTTAAAATTGAGAAAGTTGATGTATTTCAATACCTTGGTCTCTTAATTGACTCTAAGATGTCTTTTAGTAATCACTCTGAGAATTTAAAAAAGTATTTCCGTTCCACACTTCGGCATTTTTTTTACCTCCAAAAAGTATGCTCACCTGATCTACTTAAAAAAATTTACTATGGAATTTTTCAATCGAAATTACAATATGGTGTAGCATGTTGGGGTGGAATACATTTTAACAAAATAAAACCGATTTTGACACTTCAAAAATACGTTATTAGAAAGTTAAGCAAAAAACATAGACTGCATCATAGTTTTCCATTATTCATGGGGTTGAAGATTCTTCCAGTAAGACACTTATATTGCTATAAAGTCCTTAAAACTTTTTTCAAGCGCTCAGGTAATTTAAATTTCAGAGTTTTGGACAGACATAACCTCCGTGGTAACATGCAATGTATGGTACCTGTTCCTAACTTCCGCACTACTGCCTTCCGTAATTTCTATTCTGTTATGTCTCCTCGTTTATTTAATAAACTTCCGATCATGATAAGATCACTTATATTACAAAATCGTTTTGAGAAACTTGTAAAGGGATGGTTGTTTACTTTTCACTTTGATGAGTTGGAAAGAATGTTGTCTCCAGTTATATAAGACTTCAATATTTCTGGTCTTTCAAAGAGAGCTTGTTCTCTGTTCTTTATAACTTTTTGGTTTATCTTTTGGTTTGTATAATTGATTTGAATTTTTAACATTTCTTATTTTTCTTTTCATTTTGAAATGTACATTTTTCTTTAATAAGGGTCACCCCACCCACTTATTATTATTTGTTTTTTTTGTTAAGCTTGAAGTGGCATTTAGCACTGTTTTTATTCTTAAAATATATAATGCCACTACTTTATTTCTATTAGTTATATACATTATTATAATATGAATTGTTGAATGTATCTTACCTTCTGAAGAAATAAATGTATTTATAAATCTAAAAAAAAAAAAAAAATCGTTCAATGCATGTTTCATGTGTAATCTTCACAAAATAAATGCTGGTGTTCCGCAGGGCTACGTTTTGTCTTCAACTCTCTTTCTCATTATTATAAATTATCTTATGTCTGAAACTTCTAATCCACTTCATTGTCTTGCCGACGACTCTACCATCTCCTTCTGAATTGGAATTCCAACGGCATCGTACGAGTATGATTATCATTTTAAACTCCATTCTTTGAAACATTGTTAAATGGGGCGTAAAACATCGTGTGGAGTTCAATGCTGTTTAATTTCGTTGAAGCAAAATATACCCTTCTACAAATTGTCCTTTGATCAAACTTACCTCGAGGAACTCGGAAAGCTCTCAATACGGACTTCATCCTCAAGAAGTCCGTTATTATCTCGCGATAGCGAACACCATTCACGGTAATTGCTTGGCCGACCTCATTTTCGAATAAGCCGCCAGCCCATAAAGAGCACCAAACAGTCACTCTTTGTGGATGCATCGGCTTTTCAACAATCATACGTGGATTCTTATTTTCCGAAATGCGGTAATTCTGCCTGTGAACGAATCCATTGAGGTGAAAGCGTGCCTCGTCGCTGAAGATGATTTTCTTTGTGCCAAGAACTATTCAAGAGCTAAAGGTTGAGATAATTCGGCACATTAACAACATTCGCACAAAACGATTATTGCATAATTTACCCTGCACGGTTTTCCCTTGCCATTTCAATTTGCAAACTTTCAAAACCAATGTTCATCGACACCTCCTTTATCTCCCTTCCGAATTTTTCCCATCGCTAGTGCTGTGTTTAACATTATATGGTTCCGAGTAAGTTCTGATTTTAAATCCACCTTTCCAATGATGGTTCAATATTACCAATATCAAGTTTTAAACCCCTGAAATTACTTGGTAAAATTAATGATTTTGAAGGTATGGCGAAATATCTCTGAATTATTTAAGCTGTCCATTTTGCGGCTAGTCAATCTTTACTTATATACTTATAGTCACTATGATGATGATGAACCATCAACCTGAAGCTATCCTGAACTGTTGAACTCTTCATCACCATCACTTTGATTAAACAAAGTGGAAATCGTTGTACAAAGAGCAATACTCTGTTCTACACTTTGCGATTTTATGCACCAGAAACGCTCAACTAGATATAGATTGCTCCTTCGCTCTTTTATTTATTTTCCACAACGAAAACATCCAATTAGGGAGTTCTTTCTCTATAATTATATAGCTATCTTTCGTTGGTTCGACTATGTTATACGAGTCTAGTATTCTCTTTTCAGTATTTCAATAGTAAAGTGAATTTTGAAATTAGTTTCTACAAAAACAACTCACGAGAGTTTTGCTTCCAGCCAAAATCTGTGTAACACATGTCTAGCAGCAAGCCCATGACACCGCACGTACCGGTACCACTCATGTAACTACATGCACATTATAACGTTCGTCGTTTTTATAAAGCCCTAGGGCGATTAATGTGTTTTTGATCAAATGAATTAAATTAATATGAAAACGCACTTACTATAAACAATAAACTGAATGCGTTTTTAGTGTGGGTTTTAAATTTGAAAATATGTATTTAATTAAAATTAACGAAAATAATTGAAATTCCATTAGACTGTTGCTTTCATAAGCACTGAATTCAATAATAATTAAACTGATATCAGGGAACCTTGAAAAGTTGGGTCAAATGACGTATGCAGTACGCCGTATGCCGTTTATGAGCGGAAGGTGCATGAAGCTTGTTCTCCCTTCATTAGCGTGTTATGTTAATACAGCGATTTTCAGGAAGCTTTTCCAAGGCTGTCTTGATGTAAATTGTGGAATTACAAATTGAGAGGCAGTGTCTCGTTAAACCATTATCAATTTCTTTGGTTACTTTATCCTAATTAAATTCAAGTTGCCTGTTCCCAAAAATTGAAGAGACATAATTTTCGTCTGCTCTCAATTTTGGTCTTGAATGGAGGTTTACAGGTTGGGGCATTTAGTGGTTGATTTTTAAATGAGGGGAAATCTTGACAGATACTAAATGAGTCGCTTGACGCTTGAACAACGTTGGGAAATATTGAAAACTTATTTAAGAGTTGAGTGCTGTGTAGCCATTACGTTTTTCAAAAAGAAGCTTTGGCCAAAATGAAGCAAGCACCACGCCTGCCTGCTGGAATTTTGTGCAAAAAGTTCGTGAAAATGGTATGCTAGTGGACAACACTCATGGTCCCCATCGTTGCACGGTGGCTGCTGTAGGCGAGAGTGTGAGACTCAATTCACGAACATCAACTCGCCATCGAATTCAACAGCTCAAAATTTCACACCCTAGCCTGGGAAGAATTCTACAAGAACTTCCAGATTATTCGGAAAATAGTGAGTTGTGCATATTGACGGAAAGAGTGCTATATTCAAAATCTTCAATCTCGTTTAAATATAACATGTGACGTATCTACCTCATTTACGATCATGTTTACTTCTTCGATATCCAGAAGACCAGAAAGTCTGTATTTACAAGATCACTCTGCCATTTGGCAAGCTTCGTTAACTATGTATGTCGAGTTCTAGTCTGCCAAATATTATGTTCTTAATGCCATTATTGAATCTTGTTATCAGAAGGTTCATTTTGTCGGTCATTTCTTATTGTAAGCCAACAAATTTGTCGCTTGTTTCGTGTTGGTGACTGCTTATATTTTCGTTTATATATTGTTCGTTTCGGAGAACTTTATTCCAAACTTCAGCATCTGGGTTTCCCGCTAACCATTTTCAGACAGATCCTAGAAAATATATGAATCTCGTTTTTTTTGGGTGTTTTGTCTTTCAGTAGGCTTAAGCGATCTTTTATTTGTGGCAAATGAAAGTCCAGAAGCTATTGAAAATTATTGACTATTGACCTTGTCGTTTCTTCTTCCAGTTGATCGAATTTTTCAATGTCTACGAAATGTACCAATTTTGGGTACCCATCAATAATCCATTCTTTTCAATCTTCATTTGTTATGAGGCGTGAAGTGTATTCATGAACTTGGATAATCTTGGTCTGCAAAAAATATGAAATATTCGTGTAAGTATTTTGTTTACTTTTGAGAACGAAGAAGTTGGTTGGCAAGGCTAAGGATTCACAAAGCAATTTGGTACGCGAGGCACATATCCAACATCTTACTGACTGAATACAATGGAGTGTTGAATCTGCGGATCCATAGCTGCAGCTATAAATGATGTCAAATAGTGTAAGCTGGCAGTCAGCCATCAGACGAATAGGGGGAACAACATGTAGCATACGAAAACATGCACGTGCCGTAACTATTCGGGACTGGTGGAAGTGTGATCATAGCCTCTCTGCGGCGGCCGCTAGAAACAAGCCTTTTAAAAAGGATGGGCTAATATGATCAGGCTGGTTCCTCAGGATAATTCCCTGTCCCGTAAAACTAAAAGAATTTCGAAACCGACAGCAAGCCTCGGAAACGGACTGATCACACGACGACAAATCACGCAAACAAAACGGAAGAACGATTTACGAATTTTCTTATGGAACGTACGATTGCTCTCTAGAACTCGAGCTGCTCAGCAGCTAGCCGATGCCCTGTCAAAATATAAAGCTGACATAACAGCTCTCCAAGAAATCAGATGGAAAGGGAATGGTGTTTTACAGAAGAAAGAATATGACGTATACTACAGCTGTCATACAAAACACCATGTGCTCGGGGTAGGCTTCCTAGTCAGCGAAAAATGAAGTCTACTATCATCGGTCTTAACGCTATAAGCGAAAGGCTATGCACCCTTCGCGTGCGATCGGGCGCCGGTATTCAGACATTACGCAGGTACTCATAGTTTGCATGAGAACACTAATGACAATGGACTTCGGGTCTTAGAATTTGCAGCATCGAAAAACATGGTCGTTGCGAGTACCAGGTTCCCGCGTAAAGATATCTACAAAGCCACCTGGGTATCACCTGATGGAGTCACTCGTAACCAAATAGACCATGTGTTGATAGACCGTCGCCACTCGAACTTGATGACGGTACGAACGTATCGAGGTGTTGGTATGATTTTCCGAGGGCGAATTGCCTTGCAAAGACGCCTGGGAGAAGAACCTAATCTGTGAAATAGAAAATAGCCGAGAGCGGAGTCCGCACCAGGCGTGGAAGTTCTACCAATACACACCACGCAGCACATACTGCAAGGACGGAGAGGGAAATCTGATCACCGATCCTGAAAGCATACTGGAGCCATGGGAAGTGTACTGTAATGAATTGCTAAATGGTCAGCTCACTGCAGAAGTGGAGGCTCCACTACTTCAAGAAGAATACCCTATGTTGCCGCCACCAAGAAGAGGTTGAGAAGGCTATAGGCCGGCCGAATTATCACGGCGGGCCAGCCTTACGTCAAGCAATTCATGATATTATAGTACACGTATGGGAGCAGGAAGAAATGCCAGAAAACTGGTGAAAAGGTTTAATATGCCCCATACATAAGAAGGGAGATGTCACAACGTGCATCAATTATAGAGGTATCACGTTGTTGAGTACCGCCTATAAGATACTCTCCTCTATCCTACAAGACCGGATAACCCCATACGCTAAAATCGTCATCGGACAATATCAGTGTGGTTTCATTCCAGGCAAATCAACAACTGATCAGATCTTTACCCTTAGGCAGGCGATGGAAAAATGTCTAGAATTTAACATCCCAACATACCATCTGTTTATAGACTTGATAGCATAGCCAGGGTAGAACTTTACAAAGCCATGAGAGAATTTGGCATCCCAAATAAATTGACACGACTATGTAAGCTTACCATGACCAACGTAACAAGCCAAGTAAAAATAGCCGGATTGCTATCCAGACCAATCAACATCTTTAATGGACTCCGACAAGGGGACGGTTTGGCCTGCCTCCTCTTCAACCTGGCGTTGGAGAATGCAATCTGTGACTCTTGCATGGCAACAAGAGGGACCATCGTCAACAGGTCCAGCCAGTTACTGGCTTACGCAGACGACATCGACATCATCGGAAGAACCGAACAAGCTGTACACGATTCCTTCATCTAGATCGAGCAGGCGGCACAAAATCTGAGGCTGCACATTAGTGACGGTAAAACAAAGTACATGGTGGCGTCGAATACGAGAGGAACAGTTCGTCAAACAATCAAGTAGCGGAGCACGAATTTGAAGTGGTGCAATCACATATGGATCCGAGACTTGGGTGCTTAGCAAAAGGCACTCCGACCTCTTAGCTGCGTTCTAGAGAAAAGTCTTAAGGAGAATTGTTGGCCCCATATGTAAGGAAGGACGATTCCGGAGCGGTTCAATCATGAACTGTACGCAATCTACCTAGAAGCAGATATCCTGACAAAAAGTAAGCTCGGTAGACTCCGGTGGGCAGGGCATTTAGCTCGCATGAGCGAAGAGGAACCTGCTTGGAAAGTTCTTTGTGGTACATTCTATCGTAGACGACAGCGATTGCGCTGGAGAGATTGCATATAGACCAGGACGTCCGAAGCCTTGGGGTGCGCACCTGGATGGCGTCGGCTAGAGACCGGGATAGGTGGAGAGACTTGTTGAAAGAGGCCAGGACCGGAACCCGGTTTTCGAGCCGGTGATGATGATGATTGAATTTATAAGACTAAATCATTTTAATGAGAGTTGAAGAGAGCTTGAATGCCAATTCAACCCAATATAGGCCTGCATCGAGTGGTTTGAATAATTGCTTTTGAAACATCAAAAGTGCTGCATGCAGAATTTAAAAGCTGGTTTACTCTTGCAGCAACGACGGCAACTCCATTTGCAGCTCCGTCTGCATTGTGCTTAGCCAGTACGTACATTACGAAGAATAAACTTCGACTCACACCTATTCCTAGTTGCAGCAAAATTAAGAGCTCAATTGTCGAACGAAAAGGCAATTCAAATCGCCGAATGTTACCAACACCCTCAGAGAAGAATCCATAGTATGATGATGAGTGCGTTTGCTTGAAAAAGTGACGAAACTTGCACATTCGCATTGCTGCCGCGCAAAACGAGAGCAATAAGGAAAGAGTACGCAGCCTCCTTCAAGGAGGTCATTGAGTCTCGCGATCGAAACAACATAAAGAGATCTCACCAAAAATGCCAAGTTGCTTACTTTTGAAAAAGAACCCTAGTAACTTTGTTACCGAAACACAGAAAATAGTAGATGTATTCGAGTTGCATTTTTAACAACTTCTAAATGGGCATCAGATTGAACGAGAGATAAGGTAAAAAGAGAACCAATTCAAGCATCCAATACGGAAGAGGTGTGTTCAGCTACATAAATGAAAGTTTATGAAAAGCAAAGGTCTGATTGATTACCAGCACAGCTCTTCAAATCTGGATTTCAAGTTTTGGTAAGGCGCATAAATCAAATCATCAACAAAGTAAGGGTTGAAGAAATTTTGCCCCATAAATAGACTACCCGGTACCCCATCTACAAAAAGGCAATCCTATGTTCTTCAAGAACTACCTCGATATATACCTGCTAAGCTTCCCTTATAAAATAAAACAAACAAACTTTCTCTATTAACCCCAGCAATTATAAGGTAAGTTGAGGAGTTCATCTACATCAGAGCAAGCATTTAATCTACGAATGACACTTTAGCAGAGTTCCGATGAAGAATTCCCATAAGAAACCGCTATGACTTGGGTTTAGCGAAATAACTGGGTTCAAAACTCCTCAACAAAACCCTTACAATGACGGCCGTGCTTTAGGGCGCATCGATAGTTGAACGATAAATACAAAAAGAGAGCTGAAGTTCAAAAAAAAAATTCTCCAACGGATGTTTGCTTCTCGTGCGAACGTAGGAAAATATACAACCGCCAACTCTATAAGATCTATTAAGATGTGGATGCAGTCCAGAAAGTAGCAAGCTCACCAATATTGTTGAGCGAATTGGCAACAAAGCTCCAGCCAACAGAGTCTTCGAATTGCAAATGCACTCAGGTTCAACGAATTACGAATGTCATATTTTTTTTTTTTTATTTTGTATTATTTGGTACTTTATTAAAGCATCAATAGCTGTGAATGCTTCCAGCACAGCTCGCTTGGAGCAGCCGATGATGTCGATGTCGTCCGCGTAGCTAAGCAGTTGGGAAGATGTGTTGAAGATAGTGCCTTGCAGGTTGACACCACTCCTCCGCACTATCTGCTCCAGGACTATGTTGAAGAAACCACATGATAGCGCATCTCCTTGTCTTAACCCTGTACACGTCTGGAATAGCTGATATAAGCTGTTTCCCATTTGCACGTTGCATCGCGAGTTCCGACATCACCAATAGAAGCTCTTGGCGACTTATGCTTTCTTATGCGGCTTTGAAGTCGATGAAAAGATGGTAGATCTCAACTTAAAATTCGTTGGTCTTTTCCAGGATTTGCCGGAATGTAAAGACTTGGTGCATCGAATCCGCATCCTAACATGTGCAATCTTTGATGACAGTTGTTATAAATGTCGCAAACTTTTCTTTTCGTTATTCCTGATTCTATCCATCGTCGTATCTCCTGGATCGCGGTACAAACGTGACTTATACCGCGAGAGAACAGATTCAAGTTTTTGAGTAGCACCTGGCGTGTAGAGTGTCCCCACATTCCAGGTGTATACTTGTAGTACTTGTGTTGCATAAATTGTTATCCATTTTCGTTCCGGTTCTGGTTGCCATTTGAGGGGGGTCGTTATCCGTGCTTCTCGCGTCTCTCTCATAACAATGGGTATTTTTTTACTGTGGCCAAGTCGTTACTCCGACGCACTAACCGCCAATCTGTAGGGCCATGGGTTTGGTGTTGCAATTCTTTATTTGGTCAACACTCACACTTACAAGTTTAGCAAGTCATGACAATGTATCCTGCGGTTACCAACGTGTACGAGTGTAGGTAATGTAAGCACTTGATGTGTAGGAAAAGATACAGCTCGAAGCCCCTAGTTCCTACAACATCCACTTACTTAGCTGCGACATTTACCCAGTCCTTATAAAACATTGTTTTTGTTCTAAGTGCCTTCCTGATGGTAACCTTGGTAAGTCGTGAATTATCTGCCACGTTAAGAACTCTGGTGGCCGCAAAAGTTTTTTCAAAAAGAAACGCAGTCATTTTTCTATATCTGCGTGGTATTTACTTCCCCAAATTTTGAACGCATAACAGCTTCAAAAAATTTTATTTTGAATGGTAACTCAACCCTTAAATTAGATACAAGGTTTTTCCAAGTTAAATGTATGGCTTTTTTCGAATCAGTAAGTTTCAATTTTGTTTGAAGGAAAGGTCATGATTTATTATGGTTATAACTTCCAGATACTTATATGATTTCACAATTTCCAGATCCTCTCCACCATATTTCCACTTTTTAAATCCAGTCAATCGGACCCTTTCTTTTCTAAATACAATCACCTCAGACTTTGCTGTGTTGATTTGTAACCTATTGTAGGTACTTGCCGCAATTTTCTAATTTATTTATCATAAACTGAAGAGAGCTATGTAATTCTGCTAAGATCACAAGATCGTCTGCAAGAAGCAATGTGGTTATTTTTATACCGTCGACTGTGATTCCTGCTGGTAGGTACTCTGAAATGTCGTCCAGAAACAGTGACAAATTAGCGGACTTAGTAAGCATCCCTGTTTTACACCTATTTCTATTCCAAACCAGTCTGATAGCCCATTTCCATTTCATATTTCAGATTTGTTGGCACTGTAGAGATTGGTAAGGATACTTAGAAACTTAGTCAATAAACCGATTTGGGAAAATTTGTATAGAAAAGGCAGTTCTATTGATCGTATCAAATGCCGCACGAAAGTCGATGAAAGTGCATATATTTTGTTTCCTTTGTTTTTAAGTAAGCTTGGGCTATACTTGTTAGATTGAATATCTGATCGACAGTAGAATAGCCTTCTCGAAATCTCGCCTGCAAATGGCTTAACTTTCTGTTTTCTTCAACCCATTTTTCTTGGCGTGCGTTCAATAAGCCAGTAAAAATTGAAAAACTTCGTTACAGTTTTAGTTACCTCTATAGGTCGCTCCGTTATTTGAATCACCTTTCTTGAATATTGGGAAGATTATTGACTTTTTAAACTTGTCAGGTACATTTGCTTCTTTGTATAGATGATTCAGGGATTTAAGTACTTTTTCAAGGAATTTGATTGTAGAATTTTGGGAGAACTCATAGGGGATTCGATGTTCGAATGATAGACACGTGCGCCCAAGAGGACACAAGCATCCATAGGTTTTTCTAAAAACCCACCTCTGTCTATCGACTCCTACTCTCACCTCCTCGCGGTGAACATCGGGTGCCTAGTACCTCAACTGGAGATTGGGTCACAACCACAGTGGAAGGTTGTTGGGGTGCAGCAAACGAGAGAGGGGGAGAGAGGTGTTCCCACTAAGGCATCTCTCCTTTCATCAAGGCGGCAGCGGAGGAATTCCCCAGATGGAATCAACGATAGCGTCTACAGTTCCAGTGAGGCTGAACTACTTAGTGAACACCTTACAGGGCTACTCCGACAAATTCGAAGCTCAGGCTTGAAAGAAGCGGTTTAACCGGCTCCCCGTTCTTTAAGTCATACTAAGAACCTGGCCCTCCAGGTTGGGGGTTGTGCCGTCGGGGTGACTTCCCGGTCACATAAAACACACATTAGTTGCGAAGCAAAAACAAGCCTCGGAGACGGACGGATTCACTGTTGACGAAACATGCAAACGAAATAAGGATAACGAACTTCGGATCTTTACGTGGAATGTTAGGTCCCTTAATAGACCACGTGCTGCCGAACAACTAGCGGAAGTCCTAAACTGCTGCAAAGCAGATATTACCGCCATCCAAGAAATGCGATGGGACGGACCGGGGAAACGAAGATTAAAAGACTGCGATATATACTACGGCGACTGCTATCGAGAACAAAAGCAGCGTTTATTTGGATGCGGGTTTGTTGTTGGAACAAAGCTCAGGCAAAAAGTCTTAAGTTTCAACTGCCTCACGACAATCCGCATCAAGGCCAAATTCGCCAACATAAGCCTGATTTGCGCGTATGCCCCAACAGAGGACAAAGATGAAGACACCAAAGACATATTCTACGAGCTCTTAGACAAAACATACGAGCAGTGCCCTAGCTATGACATTAAAATAGTCCTTGGAGATTTTAACGCCAAGCTGGGAAGAGAAGACATCTTTGGTGATACAATCAGAAGATATAGCCTGCACGACACCACCTCCGATAACGCATTCAGGCTGATCGACTTCGCTGTGGGACGAGACGTTCCTGTAGCCAGTACGCAGTTCAAACATCTAGATATTAACAAAGTGAACCAGATTGACCACATTGCGATCGATTCAATGCGCTTCTCCAGTATAGAGGATGTCCGCACATTCCGAATGATTAATATCGACTCGGACCACTACCTCGTTGTAGCCAAGGTTCGGCTGCGGATATCCCGACCCAAGACAAAACAAGGAAGTACTGCGAGGAAGTTCGACGTTGGACGTTTACAATCACAAGAGATCGCAAGGTCCTTTTCCGGTCGAGTTTCTAACAACCTCTTAAGGAGTCCTGTGCCGCCAGCATCAAGTATTGAGGACCAGTGGCAACGTTGCCAAGCAGCCATCAGAGATGCTGCTTCTAATGTGTTGGGTTTTACACGACCACCGCAACGAAACCCCTGGTTTGACGATGAGTTCCGGCAAGCACATGCAGCAAAGCAAAAGGCATACAAAGCGGCGCTGCAAAGAAGGACTAGAGCTGCTCGCGAGCTCTACGAGCAAAAAAGGAAGGAAGAACACCGGCTTCTCAGAAAGAAAAAGAAGGAGCATGAGAAGCGCTTGATCGAGGAAATAGAAGGATGCCATAGCAGGAATGAGATTCGGAAGTTTTACCAAAAGGTAAAAAAAACATCACAAGGATACAATCCCGGAGCCGAAGCCTGCAGGGATAATCATGGGAACATCGTAGTAGAACCTCAGTCCATGCTGAGGATACGGAAAGAACATTTCTCCAATCTTTTTAATGGCTATGAAGAAGAGAATGCCGCTGCTATAGAGTTAGTGCCATTCGACTTAGACAACGTAGACTAACAATACCGCCCACCCGACCTGGACGAAGTGAAGATAGCTATATCGAAGCTAAAGTCCAACAAGGCCGCTGGAGCTGACGGCCTTGCTGCCGAACTATTCAAAGCGGCAGGCGATGACTTGGTTGGAAGCTTGCACCAACTCATCTGCAAAATATGGTCGGAAGAAGGCATGCCCGATGAATGGAACCTCAGCATTGTTTGTCCGATCCTTAAGAAAGGAGACCCTTTGAACTGCGCCAACTACAGAGGCATAAGTCTCCTGAACATCGCGTATAAAATTATCTCTGCCGTATTATGTGAACGACTGAAGCCTTTCGTCAACAACCTGATAGGTCCATATCAGTGCGGCCTTAGACCTGGAAAGTCCACCATCGATCAGATATTCACATTACGGCAGATCTTGGAATAAACCCAGGAGCTACAAATCGACACATACCACCTTTTCATCGATTTCAAAGCCGCGTACGATAGCATCTATAGGAACGAACTATATAGAGCAATGTCTAGTTTTGGAATCCCTGACAAACTTGTCCGCTTGTGCAGGATGACGATGGAGAATTCACGCTGCTCCATCAAGGTCGGAAAAGATGTCACCGATGCATTTGATGTCAGAAAATGTTTTAGGCAAGGCGATGCTCTATCGTGCGATTTCTTCAACATCGTTCTTGAAAGAATAGTGCAAAACTCACGCGCCAACACAAGAGGCACAATCTTTCAAAAGTCCGTCCAGTTACTCGGATACGCCGATGATATTGACATTATTGGAAGAACAAAGCGTGATGTCAGTGGCGCATTTGTGAGCATTGAGACGGAAGCGAAGAAGATGGGCTTATCTGTAAATGAGGGCAAGACTAAGTATATTCTGTCATCAAGAAGTAGTTAAGGACTTTATATACCTAGGCGCCGCTATAAATTCAGGAAATGACACCAGCGCTGAAATTAAACGGAGAATAACTCTTGCCAATCGCTGTTTCTTTGGACTAAGAAGGCAACTGTGTAGCAAAGTCCTCTCTCGAGCAACTAAAGTGTCCCTATATAAAACCCTCATCATTCGGGTCCTTGTCTATGGTGCAGACATGGACTTTGTCGAAAGTGGATGAGAACGCTTTAGGATGTTTCGAGCGGAAAATTCTTCGCGTGATCTTTGGTCCCGTCTGCATAGACGGGGAATGTAGGAGAAGATATAGCCACGAACTGTACGGGCTGTACAGCGAAACTGACCTAGTCAAACGAATCAAAGTCCAACGACTGAGATGGCTAGGTCATGTAGAGCGAATGGACCCGATAGCTCCGGCCCGGAAAGTCTTCGAATCCAACCCCGAGGGACGGCGCAGTAGAGGAAGAGCGCGACTCAGGTGGTGCACACAAGTGGGAGAGGACCTCAACCAACTTGGTGTGCGAAACTGGAGACAGCTAGCTAGGGACCGAGCTAGCTGGAAAAGCTTGTTGGTTGAGGCCCTGGTCCACCCCGGACTGTAGCGCCACCGTAAGTAAGTAAGTAAGTAAGTCATAGGGGATTCGATCCTACTTTGGCGTTTTATTTTGTTTTAATTTTTGCAACACTTCATAAAGCTCTTCATCAAACACTTGTGGTACTGCATACATATGTATATGAAATTTGTGGTCCTTCTGGATTAAGTATTGTTCGGAAATGAATTTAATAGTTCTAACTTCAACTAGGTTGCCAACTTTGTAGGAACACAAGTAGCACAGAATTACTTAACGAAGTCTTTAAGAATTCTAAATCGGTATGTGACATCTTCTATAAGACGGATTTAAGTTCCTATTAAGTAGAGAAAAGGCGCAAGTGGGCGGTCCGATAGAAGGAAATAAGAAGATAAATTGAGTCTTAAAATGGTCTTAAATCGGAATATCATTCTTCTTAAATACTTCATTACTCCTTCTTAAATTAGTTCCTTACATCTTCTTAAATACTTCTTAACTCATTCTTAAAGAGCTACGGCAATTCTTAAAAAAAATATAAAGGTGTGTCCACACCAAAGAAACATTTCAAGAAACATTGTTTAAAAAACGTTTCTGAAATGTTTCCCATTTGTTTAAAAAACATTTCAGAAACATTGCAGAAATGTTTCTGATTTGTTTTGTTGGTGTGGACGCTTTGAGAAACATTTCTGAAATGTTTATTTGTTTCCCATTGTTTCCAGATTGAGTTGTCTGTAAATTTTTTTCTCGCCTGTGTTGTTGTTTGAATTTTTTTTTCTACTTCAACTTTATCACAATTTATATTTTCGCAAATTTCAGATATATCGTTGGCTTTTTGGATTTTATTTTCAAAATTTTCGTCAAGAGTGGATCCGAGCGTCCAGACCAAAGAAAACATTTCAGAAACATGTAAGAAACATTTCAGAAATGTTTCTCTGTTTCTGGAATGTTTTTTAAATGTTTCTGAAATGTTTATTAAATGTTTCTGAAATGTTTAAAAAATGTTTCTTTGGTCTGGACACACCTTTAGAAACAATAAAAATAAATTTTTTTGATTATCTGTTTGTTTTTTTATTATTGTTGATTATATTCTAGTCTTTATGTGAATTTTTGCTGGAATGAAAGAATTTTAAAAGTTAGTTTTTTTAATTTACCTCTGTGCTTCCACTGAGATTCGAACCCGAGTCCTCTCGCTTGCCGTGCTTGTGCTCTACCTATTGTGCTACTGTGACACTTAAAATATCTTGTCTCAAAGTGCTACTCAAATAATTCTCTCGTGTTCTTAATATTATACTCTTTAAGAAGACTTAAATACGTATTAAAGAATTTGAAATATACCGATTTAATACCAAAATAAAAAAGGAATGTTTTTGGAAGGATTAAAGAAGGAATTAAGTAACAAAAACAACCGATTTAAGAAATGCCAATTTAAGAAGTATTTAAGAATAATATATATTTAAGAATGCTTTAAGTAGAAATAAACACACCATGTTAAGTTCTGTAAAGCAATACCTAAAAAAGACGAAATTAAGACGGAATTAAGTAGCCATAAATTAGCACACCTACCCAATAAAGAAGGAATAAAGTATGAATTAAGTATGGACATTTTGTCAGTCACATAAACGGATGTCATCAAAAAAGTCACATTTTAAATAAATGCTATTTTAATTGTTGTTTGTCTGCAATAATGAAACAATCTCTTTTTTTTAAAGATTTAATAAATTCGGTTTACACATTTTGCTTTCCATCTAGAACTAAAAGTACGAAAACGGCGTTATAAATCATACTGTTTCAGAAGATTTAAATACGTATTAAAGAATCTGAAAAATACCGATTTAATACCAAAATAAAAAAGGAAGGTTTTTAGAAGGATTAAAGAAGGAATTAAGTAACAAAAAAAACCGATTTAAGAAATGCCCATTTAAGAAGTATTTAAGAATGCTTTAAGTAGAAGTAAACACACCAAGTTAAGTTCTTTAAAACAATACCTAATAAAGATCATATTAAGATGGAATTAAGTAGGCATAAATTTACATACCTAAATAAAGAAGGAATAAAGTATGAATTAGGAAATGTGATACCGAAATTATACCATTTTGTGCTACTTGTGAATGCGTTTCCGTTGAGTTTTCTAGAAATTATCCAAAAGTCCTTGCTACTGGAAATCGCACCTATTTCACTTGCCATTCCATTAAAATAAATGGTTTTCTTGGAGTCAGAAATTGTTTTATAACAACGAATGTCATGTTTAAAGGTCAAGCCAACGCAGATGCCAGAATACCTGATCTAGAATACTTGAAGCAGTATGGTCGTATTCGCAAAAAGTGAAAAGCCAATGTATCTCAAGCACTGAATCTTAATGGATGTCCAATCCGAATTAGGAGTAGTAAAACGAAATGAAAGATATGCAAATGCATAAGACAAAAAAGGTACTCTTTCTAAAAAGTAGATTTTAAAGATTACGCACCATTCTAATGTTATTTGAATACCTGAAAGCTTGGTAGTAGCCAATCTGAATGTTATTTCACTAGAATATGATAGACTTATATTTTTACATCAACATGACTACTAAGAGTAGATCAAAAATATTGTCCATCTGTCAAGGTATAAAAAGAACTGCAAGTCACGTAAAAAAGCACTTTGTCAACAGAAACAACAAGCAACAAATATTAGATGCAGATTACATCCTTGAGGAACACACGATCAAATTGTGTACATTTCACAAATTCAAGATATAATTATGTTCGTCGACTTGAGTTACACTTCAAGATAATGAATCCTTTCGCTTTTTTCACGGTATAAGGTACTCAAATCTGTATAAAAATGCATTGTATCACTGCAATCCCTAGTACCTACGTGCAGAGGAGGTTAAATTTCACGACTTTTTTGTATTACATAAGGCAAACAAACCTTCCTCCCGCCCGCTCCCATCACTATCACTCTCTAGGTAGTGCAAGAAAAGGCCTTTCTTTCACTGAAAAAAGTCCAAACACACTTTAACTACAATGGCAAAGAACAAAAACAATAACAACATAAAATCAGACCTAGACTGCAACGGAGTGACTGATTGAAAGCACAACCAAGGTCGGAGGACACAACACACAACACTGAAGTGTACAACACTCAACAGTTGTTGCCTCTTTTAATTCATTTTCATTCCAGTAACGGTGAATGTGCAAGGGATATCCTCTGAAACTGAAAGCCTGACGACGTTATGTTGTTGAGAAATTACCAACTTGCCAGTTGCCACCACGCTACACAAACACTCCCTTTCCCACCCACACCACCTCATCACACCTAACTGTGACGAAGACAGAAAACATATAGAGAACGTCGCCGCGCCAAGGTTGGTGTAGTCTGTAGTGTTTTTGAATTTACACCTCGTGCAAAATGTGTTCTTTGTTGTTGTGAAACATGAACTTTAAGGAAGCTTGTACTTTACCATATTATATTTTTTGTTCATGTTTTTGTTTGTTTTTCATCACATTTTATTGTGTGTTGGGAGGAAATAAATAAAAATTGATGTGAGTGGCAGAGCATTGTTGTGACAAATACACTTTAGCTCAAATAAAACCACCCACAGTGTGTCATCACCGGAAATGGATTACAGTTCCAATATTTTATAAGCTCTTCAGCCTCGCACTAATTAGATACGTTTTCTGACACGCAAATTGATTTATTGACATTATCCCTATTCTGCTATTTTATTTTTTCTAATTTACAACTTATTATTATTCGGATATTAATTCGAAGTGAATCTTATTGTCGTCGGTATTGTCGGTAATATCGTGTGGCATTCACGTGAAAGCACTTTTCCTACAGTGTTTTTTAATTGGTACTGGTAGATTTCGGCGGCCTGTGGCGGCCATATTGTCTTAGTGACATATGTCAAATCTGTTGTTTATTATTCACTTTCTAATGCCAAATCACAATGGCAAGTTACACGAATGAGCCGCACGACCAAATGATTAACTTTATTTATTTTCAAATCGACTAGTAAGACATGGAAAAAGCAATTAAAACTCATCTTCCATTCCAACGGAAAAAGTTTAAACTCAAACTGTCTTGAACTTTCGGCTCGTATCTCTTGCATAGCTAAGATTATCAAAGATAATATTCAAACTCATCTCAATTATAATCTCAAACCAGACTTCGCAATTTGAAACCTTCAACTCTGGTTTTCAAGAAAATTAATCAGCTTACTGGTCGGAAATCCGACTTTGCTAGTGCTTTCCAAGCTGAATTACTGGCTATCAGGGAAACATGCGAGGTACTCGAACAAGATTATCACTGGCAGTCAGACGGCTGTTAAGGTCATTAATTCAGCGACTTATAGGTACTATGTAGGTAGGTATAGTATTTCCCGGGACAGTCCCGTATTTCACTCGTGTGTCTTGGTTAAATTTTAAGAAAACCCGGGACGTACAACTGGCACGTATTTGATTTTTTGTCACGGTTTGTACCGTATTTCCCTATAAGTATATTTTTACTTGCGATATAAGTACTATAGGTCAAGTTCTGCATTTGGAAAAAAAAATTGATTTTGATCAAAGTTGACATTACGATGATAGCGAAGACGAAAAAAGTGGGTCCGACAATTCCGTCTGTCTGTCTGTATGTCTGTATGGCTGGGTGTCTGTACCTCGAACTGCAGCCTAAACTACCGGAGGTATTTTCTTCAAACTCGGTAGTTAAGGGTCTTCGGTGATTCTTTAGAGGAAAAATCGAATTTTTTTTTTAGCTCCAAAACTAACGGTGCCCCCCATATACACCCGTAATGCAAAATCTTATTTATCTCCAAAACGGCTCTGACGATTTTGATAAAAAAAAAAAATTAAGTGTGATATAATGGACATGGACTATATTTTGGTCAAAAAAAATTTGGAGGGAAATGTTATTAGGGATACCTGTCATAAAACGGTTTTTTTGATTTTCGAATTTCTCACCAACGGCTCTAACGACTTTAACCAGAATTTTTATGCAGGAGCTGCTTTCCATTTGAAAAAATATGAACTAAATATTTTTTTCGAAAAAAATAGTTTTTGGATTTTTATAAAAATAATGCAAGTTTTTTTTGAAAATTCAATATCTTGAAAACCGAAACACGATTAAATTTATAAATTACGTTTTAAAATGTATTTTATTTAATATTTAATACTAACAATTTGCATATCAATTTTTTTTATACAAATTTTAAGGAAAATTTTGTACACAAAAAACATGTTTCAGTGTGTCTGTATGTCTGTACCTCTCACTACAGCCTAAACCACTGGACCTATTTCTATCAATCTCGGTAGTTAAGGGTCTTCGGTGATTCCCTAGAGGAGAAATTGAAATTTTTTTTTAGCTTAAAAACTAACGGTACCCCCCATACAATCGTAATGCAAAATCTTATTTATCTCGAAAACGGCTTTAACGATTTTGATAAAAAAAAAATTAGGTGTGATATTATGAACATAGGCTACATTTTGGTCAAACAAAATTTTGGGTCAAAATGTTATTAGGGGTACTTGCCATAGACCCGTTTTTTTTGATTTTCGACTTTCTCATTAACGGGTCTAAGGATTTTAATCCAAAAATTTCAGCAGGAGTCTTCTTAAATTTAAAATAACATTGTATATAAAAATATTCGAAAAAATATTTGTTGGGTTTTTTTTAGAAAAACAAATTTTTTTTTTAAATCAATATCTTCAAAACCTAACGATTATTTTTTGAAATTATTTCCTAAAATCAATATTATTTAATACTTAAAATTCGCATCCCACATTTTTTGCTTGAAAAATTTTAGAGAAATTTCTTTTATAAAAACGATTTTTTAAAGTTTATTTCCATAAATTAATACTATTCCCGTTTTCCGGAAACCAGACGGAAATTTTATGCATTTGAACATAATTATCTCATTAAATCCATGTTTTATATTTATAAAATGTATCTTAAATTCCAAAGTACTTTTACATAAGAGCAAGTTCGTGCGATCCAGTCGTGCATTTTATTATTATTCGAATAACGTTCAAAATTGTAAACAGTCTTATTTATTATAGCTGAGCTGTCAGATGCTTTCAAACTGTGTATTCACAAAAAAAAAAACAATGCACAAATTTGAAATTTATATCTTATGTAAGCTTAGGTGCTTCTACCGAATTAAGGAAAAAATTTGAGCATTTACTGGTTCAAAAAATGGAATTTGATTCTTTAAATTATTTACAATAAATTTACAAATTTGTAAAATAACTCCAGAAAGGAAATGTGAATTCAAAGATGATCTCCAAATAAAATGTTTCTTCATACAAAAAAAAAAATGGAAAACCCCAATATAGTATAGTCATCTATTCAAAAATCGCTTATACATTTTCAATGCGCAGTGGTGATATGTTTGAAAGCAAAAAAACACAAAGAACCCGATATTAGGCGTATTTTATTGATAATGTATACATAGTGCAGCAATGGAAGTCCGAATAAAATGCTTTTTTGACTGCATATACACTTTTACTTTAAATTTTAAAGTTGGTATGCTTTGCATTTACACCCGTGTCAAAATCAGCTGATTTGGAAAAGAAGTAAAATAAATATGTAATTTCTTACAAAAATAATACAAATTGAAATGAATAAAGATCCAAAACAGAAAAGGGCTGTACATAATTTCTGAGTTTCTTTTAACAAATCCTTAATTTAGTAGATATTTCAGGCTCATTAAGTGAACAAAGTAAAGAAACCGAAAACTAAAAATGAAATATATACCTACCTATGAATAAACAATCTACTTTTGAATAAGCTAATGGATGCGTTGGAAAAGTTTCTATACGTTTTTGTATGAATAAAACGTAAAGATGTGGTTTATGCTGAATTAACATCACTGACAGATTTATTGTTAAACAAGTGGCAAAATTATTAATAAAATCAAATCTCAATGGCATGTATGTACACAAAGTCAAATTAAGGGCTCGGTTTTAGAAAAAAATCATTTTCATGTCCTTTTCAATCGTTTGGTATCGCAGCCATCCTTCGATGAATTTCATACTCTCACGTGACAGATAGGGAATGCACACGCATTAAGAGGCAACATTTTGACCATTGACTATTAACGTTTACCGTCTAATCGTAAATTAATATTTCAAACCACTTAATTTTGGCTCTTGTGAAAATTTACCATAAAATGAACAAATATCACCGAACACATTCTCAAATAATCAAAACCTGTCAACCTCACAAAACATAAAACTTTTGCAACCAATTTGAGTGTCACCGTAATCCAGATGCTCCAAAACTTTATCAGCACTATTATGTGCACTCTTATTACTGCCTAGTTTATACGCACTATTCATTTGTTGTTGTTTACTGTGTAAAATTTTACTGCGCTGCCTATTCATTTACCAATAAAAAACGACTATTGCTGCCTATTCAAGCGAAAGTTTACATTGATTTTTTATTTCATTGAATTTTCAACGACCTGGAAAGAAGAACGCAATTAATGAAGGCATCTGGGCTTACCATAAAATATAACATAATCACTCATTCAGGTTTAATTATTGCACATCGAAACTTATAAAAAGTTGTTTTGATCAAATGTATCCGTATTTCTTACTCACACAATGTTATCTTTTGTGCAATGTTGTTGCACCTAATTCCAACGAAGAAACTAAAATTTCTCTATGCAAAGTAAGTTTTGTGACCGTTTTTTTCTGCTTGTTCCAATCATGGTTGTACAAAACTGTGTCCCTTCTCAATTGTTTTTTTTTACACCACAACAAGGTATCGTTGTTAAGGTTTTTGAGTTTTTAAAATCTTCCAGAGGAATCATCTGGCATCATTTAAAGAACTATGGCAACAGAAACTGTAGTTTTGGCGGGCCAGCAAAAAAGGCAAGAACAAATTTTTTTAAAAACTTCAAGCCGTAACCGGTATCGATCTCATTGCAGTTAATTGTGTTCCTCACGTTTCAAATAACTGTAAACAAACTGGAGTTCATTGTCTTCCAATAGATATAAAAGTTGTCATCGTCAAAATCCACTCTGTTCATGTAGAAAAATTTAAGAAAATTTGCGAAAAAAAGACTGAATATCTTACTCTCAATACCTAAGCTAGTGAAATAATAATAAAACTTTATAATTCCTTAAGAGAATTTGCATTTTACAATTTGCAAGATATAATGCATCTTCAAGGTTACGGTAGTCATTAAAGACCTTAAATTAAAAATAAAAACTTCATAAAAAGAAAACTATTAAATTGATCAATGAAAAAACCCAAACATTAAATGCTCAAAACGAATGTTAAGCAAATATTCAACAATTTTACATAACGTGTTAAGAATACTTAAACCAGTGGGATGTATCTTTCAAAGAACTTGAAGTTTTTATTTGGGTAATTTTTGAAAACATTACCAACTGGCCAGAAATAGAATCTTGGTTATCTTTCTTTCTTAAACCAAAAGCTGATAAGCATACAACTATCAATGATTCCAACTTGTTTGACGAATTTGTTTGTCTAAAATCATTCTTAACCTTACAAATTATAACAAAATGCACAGAAAACAAAACTACTGTTGCCCCAAAAATGGAGAGAAATTTTAGAGCAATTTCGTAAGCAAAATATAAAATTCAAATGGTCCAACCGAAAGAGTTTTTTTGAATGTTGAAACTCCCATAGCCATGTTGATGGTAAAATTAAATCATAATTCAATCAAAAATATTTTAAAGAAAATGAAAATACGAGTATCATCAAAAAAATTTGTTCGGCAAAAAAACAAACAATAATCTTTTGGAGAATGTGTACTGAATGTTTATTTTTCAAAGACTTGGTAAAGAAAGACTGAATATGTTAAAAAATGAAGGTTCTGTTTAGTTCTAAGCATTTTGTGCTGGGATTTTTTATCCTTTTGTTTTTGAGATTTTTGTTGGTTTTTTATGAAATGAAAGTAAAAAAAATGTATGTCCCGGGTTTTGCTTTGAGAAATATGGTCACCATAGGTATAAGGCAAGTTATGCATTCGGAAAAAAATCGAACTTGAGATTTTGATCAAAGTTGACATTACGATAATAGCTAAGGTTAAAAAGGGGGTCTCGCAATTCTGTCTGTCTATTCGACTATAGCCTAAACGCTTCAGCCATGGAATACTGTGAAAAGATTTGCTTCGGAATACCGCATCTCTCTTAATTTTTTAGCAAGTTCGCCAATAGCACAAAGTCTAGAGGTCCTGATATAGTAATTGTGCTTTACATGGTTGCCTCCTGTTCAGGTGAATATTATTGTGGGCATATACATTCATCTGAGTGCTACGCGGAACCAACGCAACGGTATTTGAAATAGATGCCAATAGACTACAAGGTAAACCCTATGCAGCCATCTCTTCAGGAGAGAGGAAACTGTTACCAATTACATTTGCTCTTAATTTGGGGGGTGATTTCAGCGTGATTTTCCCTTACCAAAACTTTGCAAACTTAAAAAACAAATATTCATCATCACCTTCTTGCTCTCCTTTCCTAATTTGCACATCGCTCGTGCTGTGTTTATCATTATAAGGATCCCAATAAACCTGGATGAATTGTAAAAAAAAACTCACTTCTGGTCTCATTCTCATTACTTCCATGCACCACCATATTGAAAACATGCTACTTCATCCTGTACTAATTTATCTTGTAGACGAGGGAAGACTACTTTGGCTAATCATTGTTGAATTATGTCTACTGATAAGAAAATACACAACCCCAGGGATGTTCCTTCGTCACTGGGATGAACTACTTTCATTTCGAAAAGCAAAGGCTAGGGTATTTCTACACATCCACTTTAACCAATTAGGGTCTTCATGATTTGATACTTTAATCAGACAGATACCCGAAGACTTAAGCGAGCAAAGTTCTACCATTGTTAACCATAACACTTCCACCCTAATATGTTGCGATGAACGATTGCCCTCGGTATGCAAGCGTACCTTAACTTGGGAAGTTAGCTAATTAGTTGACTTCAGGTTAAATCTTATCAGACCAAAAAACATAAATGTTAAAAAAAAAGCCAAGTTCTTCTATATAAAAACCTTTGTGTAACAAGTCAGCCGTGAAAAGTATTGAGATCTAAAAGTACGCCAAGTTCTTACTTCATGAAGGTTTAAAACCGAATATTTAAAGTAGAATAATATTGAAACAGCTACAATGTACCTAATAGAGAAATTTTATTATTGAATGACTACTGACTAAAATTTTGATGGGCTTACTTGGCAAGTTTTTTTTGTATGTCCAATTCGAAAAGTTTTAAAAACTTGCCAAGTAAGCCCATCAAATTTTAGTCGTTTGCAAGTATTGGACACTATTTAATAATGCACTGAGTAATTATCTAGAACGATGGAAAATTGTTGTGATACATCCTCTCCCAAAAAAGGGGAAAGGTCAATTCCAATCCGGCGAATTTCCGGTACATAAGTCTTCTTCCGAGTATCAGTAAGTTATTTGAAAAAATAATCAATAGTGCTCTGTCCAAAAGGGAGTATATTTAGTTTCGGTTTCAGGGATACAATATCCAATAGAACAAAACCAAAAGTCATTGCACTGGTGACTGTCTGGTTGATTTAGAGGAGGCTGTCGGCACCGTATGGTTAGAAGGTCTCTATATAAAGTTGACCAGTCTCGGCATAATTAAACCACTATGATATATCCTTCAATGGTAGAAAGTTTGTTGTTAAAAGTGGTAATGTAACTTATACTGCACTCTTCGATATTAAAAATGGTGTTAAGCATTCACACCAGCGCCAGCGATCTGATAGGCAGTCTTCCTCAGGCAATTGCCTAGGCCGACGATCTAAGTTAGATCTTCTAATAGCGTACGGAATAGCTCCAAATGACGAAGTCATCAGAATTCTATTGCAGCGCGACTTCAACAAGATTCAACTACGAGTATATTGCCATGACTGGAAGTTCTGGTAGGACTCCCTTTCATGTAGCTCCAAGGGATACGAGAAAGAACTGGCGCAAGCTAGTGATCGTAGGGCCACATGGACAGCCACTGGCGATGATTGCTGATTGCCGGTGTGGTTCAACGTTGCTCCATCTCAAATGGAAAGATTCGGGTATTTGAGACGCAGTGCAGTGCCTTGGAATATACACAATACCAAGTACAAAGAATACTATTTCAACCAGGTTCTACACAACATTACCAATATGCACAGAATTAATAATTTTTTTTAAAGCTGATTCTGGTTCATATTGCAAGATCGATGTCTTCGACCAAAGGGCTAATTTTTGCGGGTTTACCACCCTAATGATTACATTTTATCGGAGACTTCAACGCTAGGATAGGCTCTGAAACTAGTGAAAATAAACTTTGAGGAAAAGATCGCAAATCTAGGGATGCCGTTATCAACCGAGAGAGGAAAAAGCTGATTGATCTTTGTAATTCTTTTGGACTCGGAATTTATAATAAGTGTTCTAATAGTGACAGAAATGGAGAATTTACACTTGTTAGCCATCAAGGAAGTTCAGTTATAGATTGTGGGCTTGTAGGAGTCGACTGGTGTGAACTATAGTAAACGATTTTGCTGTAAAACCCCAGATATTCTCCGATCATCTCCCAATTGAAATATCTATTCAAGCATCGAGCTCTCAAAGGACATATGAAGACATAATAAAATACAAATGGAAAGCTTCTTTTGCCAACAGATACAAAACGTCAAAACCTACAAGTCGTGCAATCGCCAGCAATGAAGTTTTACCTGTAGAAGAGATAAACCAAATGGTATTATAGTCGATTCCTAGTGCATGAAGGTCTAGAAGAAAACCAGGATCTGTCTTCAGAGAGAAATGGTTTGACAGCGAGTTGTGGGAGTCACGAAAAAAATCTTTCATTTGACTTTTTTTAGACTAAAATATGTACAGGCGAACAAGGAATTGATTGTGCACTGTTTAACGTCGAAATTATGCCATTGAAGTCGCTCGAATAATTTCGAACTGTAGCAATGCATCTGATTTTTGGAAAACTGTAAGGCAGATAAACGGAAGACTAATAAGGAACGGATCAATTTAATACTATTTCAGTGAAATGACAAGAGAAAACTTAAGTATTACACTCCGATTTGCGTTTCCCAACCTTCAAAACAACACATTGGATGCTCCTTTTACAGTTGCTTAAGTTGAAGCGGCTCTCAACGAGTCAAAAAAGGACAAGACCCCTAGATCGGACGGTATTCCAATAAATTCAGTACTACAGATCTCATTCTAAAACTAAAAGCTGCGCTTAACTCTTTGTTTGTGTACGGTCCAGTACACATTTTAACAAAGCTCTACTTAATTCTATCCTTAAAAAACGTGAATGCAGTAACCCAGCAAATTACAGAGCCATCTCAAGTCTAAACGCATCAATTAAGATTCTCACCAAAATTCTGAGCAAAAGATTATACACATGGATCCAAGAAAATAATCTTCTTAGTGAAAACCAGGCTGGTTTTCGTATAGATTACTTCACTGTTGACCAAATATTGCCAAAATTTCTATTCATACGAAGAAAAACTGTATGCATTTTTCATCGATTTTATAGCAGCTTTTTATACAATTGAGAGAGAGGCTCTCATGATGAAATTGTATAATAAAGGAATGTCCCTCTAATTCGGAAAAATCATAGAAAGTCTGTACGCACATACAACGTCCATAATAGTAAACGAAATCGAAATATCGGAGGAATTCAAAGTTGAAATTGGTCTTAGGCAAGGATGCAATAATTTAAGCCCACTTTTGCTTGCTCTGTTCATTGACGATATAAATGAGATTTGAACCGGAGGAGTAAAGCAAAAGCTGCTGATGACATTACTGCACTCGCTGAAACACCGCATGGTCTTCAGTTTATGATGAACAGGCTGGCAGAATATTGAGATTCATGGAGACTGCAAGTAAACTTTGACAAATCAAAATCATGATCTTTCGCAATGCAGGATGTAGAAACTGTCAAAATAAGAAATGGAAATTTGCCAACTATGACGTAGAGGTAGTAAATGAGTACAATTACCTATGTGTTCCCTTAGTTTGAAAAGACATCTGGAAAAAGAAGGCCTTCGGTCTTATGAACAAAGCACAAAAGACACCAAAGAGATCCAAACCCTTAACAAAGAGCTTTTGGAACAGCACTTTCAAGCACTAGAGGCCATAAAAGGCAAGAGACAATCTACGATTTACAAAAGCAGTGGTCAACCAGGCGGCCAAAAATCCAGTGGATCATTCCATGTGACCCAGCAATTCTGTGTTTACTGCAATATGCCGGGACATTCTACTTCAATCTGCAGAAAATTTCAACGTTTATCAGCAGTTAATCGCCTAAATTGGACCATAAAGAGTGACGTATGCTATGTATGCCTTGGCCACACAAAGAAGCAGAGGTGCCCAAAATATAACGAAATGTGTAAGAAGTGTGGGAAGCGTCATCACACTCTTATTCACGTTGAAATGAATTCAAAAGAAAAAACTTCAAACCAAGAAAATACTACCTCAATGGTAACTAAAGAAAAAGCAAATCAAACTATATTACTAGCAACAGCACAAGTACGTTTTGAGACTGCTCAAGGAGAATACATAACCCTAAGAGCACTTATTGATCAAGGATCACAAAAAACTTCAGTGTCAGAAGAAGCCGCTCAAATACTGAATTTGCCAAGGAAGAAAATCAATATAACTCTACAAGGTCTTGGAAATGTAACAGTTGGTGTGGCAAAATCTAAAGTAAACCTGAAAATACGACCACGGTTCATGAGTGATGAAATCTTTTTGGCAGAAGCTCTTGTACTTCAAAAATTAGCCAGAGCTCAACCAGATAACTCATTCGCATACGATATTAATGTATGGAACAACTACACTCTAGCTGATCCTAATTTTAACAAAAAGGACAGAATAGATATGGTTATTGGCGGAGATCTGTTTCCACAAATTATGGAAGGCGGTATAGCTAAAAAGGACAGGATCTTGGCCACATGAAAGAAGTCAGTATACTTAAGAAAGGGAAATACTATATGCCTCACCAAGCAGTTATTCGGGAAAATAGTCTCACAACAAAAACCCGAGTTGTGTTTGATGCTTCAGCGACAACTTCAAATGGAAAAAGCCTCAACGACATTCTACATACAGGACTCAGGCTTCAAAAAGAATTATTCGATATAATCGTAAAATGGAGACTCTGGAAGTATGCGCTTACAGCTGATGTTGAAAAAATGTATCGCCAAGTTAAAGTCACAAAAGAAGATCAAGAATATCAATACATTCTTTGGAGAGAAAATACTAAAGAACAAATCAAATAATATAAGCTTACATCTGTTACGTATGGGACATCATCAGCTCCGTTCCTAGCAACTCGAACGTTGCAAGAAATTGCATCAAAATGCAATAATAAGAAGATAGCCAACATAATAAACTAATCCTTTTATATGGACGACCTGATGACTGGTGAAGACACAATTGAAGGATGCCAAGAAATCCAGAAGCAACTCCTTAATCTATTTGACAAATATGGTTTTCACCTAAGAAAGTGGGTTTCAAACGCAAATGAAGCTACTCAAAACATATCAAAGAAAGGAGATACTGAAGTTCTACACATTGAAGAAAATGAAACAGTGAAAACACTTGGCTTGGAATGGAATCCGAAAGGTGACGAGTTTATGTTTAACATAATAACATTAGAAGCAAAAACAATAACGAAGAGACAAGCGTTGTCATACTTAGCAAGAATATTTGATCCTATTGGATGGTTAACACCTGTAACGATTACAGCCAAGTTATTTATACAAAAATTATGGATGATGAAAAGCGAATGGGATGATCCACTAGAGATCACAATTGCAAAAGAGTGGATTGAATTCGTAAAGCAGATACATCACATAAGCGAAATCAAAATTCCTCGTTGGATGGGCGTATCGAAAGAAACAAAGTTCCAACTACATGGCTTTGCAAACGCTTCTGAAAAGGCATATGCAGCAGTAGTGTAATTAAAAACAAATACATGCATATCGATTATAGCAGCTAAAAGCAAAGTGAATCCCATAAAAAAAGGAAGACATTACCAAAATTAGAATTATGTGCAGCTCACTTATTGGCGAAATTATTAGACAGAATTCAAAAGGTCATGAGCAGAAATACCAGTACTTTCGCCTGGGACGACTCAAAAACAACGTTATGCTGGATTCAAAATAACAAGAGTAAAGATAAGTTTGTACGAACAAGAGTAACAGAAATAAGGAATCTAATGCCAAAAGCTAAATGGGGATATGTTAACACTAAAGAGAATCCTGCTGATGCAGCATCAAGAGGAATATTACCCATAAAATTAAAGAATACTGAGTTATGGTGGAAAGGTCCATCTTGGCTAAGTAAAGACGAAACTGACTGGCCGGAAAACGAAGAGGAAGAAGAAGAAAAAGCGATAGTGGCAATGACAACACCAACCCAATTTGAAGACATACTCCCCAAATTACAAGAGCGATGCTCTCAAAGCAAAAAATTGGAAAGGGTTATTGCCTACGTTTTAAGATTTATTAGAATAGCAAAAAAAGAAAAACTACCACCATATCTGATGACCTCGGAACTTCAAGAAGCTGAAACAATTATAATAAAACACCGTCAGTCTATTGAATTTCCAAGTGAAATAACATGTTTACAAAATGGTAAGCCCATCAATCACATGAGTAAAATCGCAAGCTTGAACCCATTTTTGGACAACAAAGGACTTCTGATTCTCAGCAAATCCTGGCTAACTACATTGATAGTTCGAGAAACACACAATAATAGACTACATGGTGGGAATCGATTAATGGAAAGCTTACTGAGAAGAAAATACTGTACTATTGGCAAAAAGAGCATCATAAAGAAATGCGTCCGGACTTGTGTAAGGTGCATACGATATAAGAATACCGTCAACAAACAACTCATGGGAAACCTACCAGAATATCGTGTCTTATGTTCACCTCCGTTTTCCCACGCTGGAGTAGACTATGCAGGACCTTTTCAAATGCGGTGTTCTAAAGGCAGAGGGCAAAAATCGTTTAAAGGATACATCATGGTTTTAGTGTGTATGACATAGAGCTGTGTAAATCGTTCATTTCAAATGATCGAATCGTTCAACAATCGATTACGAAAATGATCCGATCTTTTCAATCAATCGATCATTCGATCATTTTCATTTCACTGAAATGATTCAATACTGTTCCTATTCGATATTAATTTGGATTTCGATGATAAGATTGACTAGTGGCTTTGATAGTCCTCACAAAATACTCTATGATGATGGCTACTTCATGGATTAAAAAGTGTCAAAAAATTCAAGAAAAAGAGATTTTATTTGTTGCTTCGGAAAAGAGCAATTTTAGGGCTTTCGGCTAACATTTGGTACGAAATATACTTTGTACGTCATAACTAAATTCGTCCTCTATTCGTCAAGTCATAAACTGTCAAATTCCATCAAAGGATAGCTACGATGTCGATGGATTAAGAAACGTCTAAAAATACCAAAAAAAAAAGAGATTTTATTTGTTGCTCCGGAAAAGTGCAATTTTAGGGCTTTCGGCTGACATTTTGTACGAAATATACCTTGTACGTCATAACTGAATTCGACCTCTATTCGTCAAGTCATAAACTGTCGAATTCCATCAAAGGATGGCTACGATGCCGATGGATTAAGAAACGTCCAAAAATCCACATTAAACATACCGGATCCTGATACACCAAATAACATCAGTTCAACCCAAAAATTGTTTTTGCGGCCTACAACATCAACGACCAACCCGATCAATCATGTTGTTCAATGCCGAATTCAACCCAGAAGTTCCAGTCCACCGTCCGTTTGGCGTTCATAATCCACGTTGATTGAATCGGAAGAAATGGAATCAAGTAAATCATGATTAATCGAGTCAACTGATATCGAAAATCGAGACTCATTGAAATGATTGAGATTGAAATAGAAAATCGAGAATCCAGAATCGAGAATCATGTAAATGATTGAGATTGAGATCGATTAAAATGATTGATTTCGATCATCAATACTTTTCGATGATCGGATCAAAAAAATCGAATCGATCCCGATTGACACATCTCTAGTATGACAACCAAAGCAGTTCATCTCGAAGCAGTAAGTGAATTAACCTCAGAAGCATGCCTAGCAGCGTTAAGAAGATTCTTTGCCAGTCGAGGCAAAGTTCAACACATTTATTCAGATAATGGAACAAACTTTGTTGGAGCAGCAGGAAAACTGGACAGTGATTTCAAAAAAGCAATTAAGAAAAATTCAGATCTAGCACCAATTCTTGAAACGGAAAAAATACAGTGGAATTTTATACCTTCAGCAAGTCCACACTTTGGGGGAATGTGGGAGGCAGGTGTTAAATCAGTGAAATACCATTTAAAAAGGGTAATAGGTGAAACCAAACTCACATTTGAAGAAATTACTACGTTACTCACTCAAATTGAAGCAATCCTAAATTCAAGACCCTTAACCTCGTTTGGAAGTAACCATGATGAAATAGATGTCTTAACTCCTGGACATTTCTTGATCATAGTTACTTCCAAACGAGGTTAAGGGTCTTGAATTTAGGATTGCTTCAATTTGAGTGAGTAACGTAGTAATTTCTTCAAATCTGAGTTTGGTTTCACCTATTACTCTTTTTAAATGGTATTTCCCTGATTTAACAACATCAAAGTATCGAGTTTTTGAGGCAACAGCAAAAGCCATAATGTGTTATGCTGCGCAAAGTTGGGGCCACATAGAATTTGAGGAAGTGGAGCAAATCTGACGATACTTCTTAAAAAGAATTTTCAAGTTGCCTCAGTCAACACCAAATCATATTCTTCTTCTTGAAACAGGTTTATCTCCTTTGTACACTTCAACGTTAAAAATGCAAGTTGACTATGCCATAAAAATGCTTAAAATGGACGACAGAAGATTGCCAAAAAAGATATGTATGCTGGTAGTAAGAAAAGAAATTTCATGTTATGCACAGTTGAAGAGATTGGCAGAATATTGTAGCTATTCTATAGAACTAGATATTAATAATATGGAGGCTTGGAAATCCCAGGCGTACGAGTTAACCAAGGTAATAGATTTGAGAAAAAAGACAGAAATTCGCAATAAAGGCAAGGTCATCTGTACATCGAATTATCTATGCCCAACTCAATCATAACCTAATGAACAGGAACTACTTCATTTGCAACTACTCAACGGACAAAATATATATAATCATTAGAGCCAGAGCTGAGGTTATCCGAATAAATTTCGTTTCGTAGAGATATGCAGATACATATGGGCTGTGCAACATGATGGCGAGAGAAGACGTATACCATTTTCTGGGAAGATGTCCTATTCTGGCGGAAATCCGAGTATCTGTGTCTGGAAAAAGTGTCCTGAGCAAAGTAGAGATGAAAAACACCTTAAGTGTTGGCAAAGTATGTATGTACATATGTATATTGGGGTGGTCCTTATTTTAAAAAGTAGTTTTTTTTTAGCACCCGATTTTCTTGTTCCTTGATATCTTAAAACAACACCCTATTTTTTTTTACAACCACGTTAACACGTGCCGCAATGACCTTAAAATGTACGTACTTCTAATGTAATAGTACCTATGCATGCATGTAATTTTCTGTAAATCTTTTGTAGTATTCTGTCAATCAATGATTAATGATTAAAAATGCCTCGTGGAAATTAATTTTTGGTTGTTGTTATGAAAATTCAAATTTTGGGGTCTAAATTATCTTCAAAACGAGATGTACTAAGTGTTCTTTTTTATAATATACGAAGTGTGAAGTCAAGCTTATCAAATAGTGTTACTTTGGTCATAGATGAGTTTTCAATATTTTGGAAAAATTCAAGAACTCCTACTCGTGATTGATGTCATTGCTTAAAACAACTAAAAAAACTTTACGAAGAGCAACAAAACATTGAGAAGAATAAAAATAGAAACACTGAGACATCAAAAAAAAGGAATCTGATTTTTCGGAAACTTTAAACGATTTATTTGATATCGCACACGCATCTGCATTAGATAATATGATTAAAATTGAAGAGGATAAAAAGTTTTTGCTTTTACAAAGGCAGAGAGGTCGACCTGGGTGCATGCTTGGACCAGACTTCAAATTTGCAGGTATGGAAAAGAGAAAGGACAAAGTGGTAGATCAAAACTCACCCAGTTATGACAAAGGTAGGTAGTTGCATATGTAATATGTATTTTAATGTGCATGTAATTTTCTTGCTGGTGGAACTTTATACTACGTTTTCATCTGACGAAGATGATGTTGAAGCCGAAAACTGTAGTTTTGAATCTTCAGTGCCAGGCTCTAGTACTTGATAAATGTAAGATAAGTGACAGAGATGCCGTTCACCTTTTGAAAGTTTGTAATGAAGCCACTTCCTTAGATTCTTTAAAGTTTGTGATTAATCGTACCTCTATCAAGCTCTCTCGTCAACATTTGAGCGAACAAACAGCTACAGCAAGTAAAACTAAATTTGTCAACTTGGATTTAAGCTTTGTCATTATACACTGTGATTCGACACGTCTGCCTGATATAACTGGTCAAGCCAAAGTTGACAAACTGCCAATCATTGCAACTGCCCCAAAAATTGAACAACTCCTTGGAGTACCAGAACTTTCAGCTGGAACTGGTATTAAAGTATCGTCTGCAGTGTTTGAGGTATTGGAAGATTGGTCATTGATCGATAAAGTTCAGGCTTTTGTTTTTGACAAAACCGCATCTAATACTGGGCGTTTAAACATAGCTTGTGTTCAGGTGGAAAATAAAATTGGCCGAGACATACTGTACCTAGCTTGCAGACATCACATTTTTGAAAATGTTCTTCAAGGAGTATTTAACTAATCTTAATTTGATCCATCTTCTGGACCTGACATTCCTTTTTTTAAAAGATTTAGAGCACAGTGAAATACAATGGATAAGAGGCAATTTTCCATATGGTCAAAGGATGAAAAGGCTGTGAAGATGTAAGGGAAGAAATTTTGCCATTTGCTATGACAAGGCTGGAACACAATTTTCCTTGCGATTACTATAAAGAGTTCCTAGAGCTTATTTGTGGTATGTATTAAATTTCGGGCACCAGGAGCCTATCACTTGGCTCGGTGGATGGCAAAGGGAATATATTGCCTTAAAATAATATTATTCCAACAGAAATTTAAGCTAAATGGCAAGGACAAAAGAGATTTGTAAACTATTTGCTGTTTTGTAATCAAATGCTACACACAATGACGAGGAAAGGAAATAGTCGGATCCTTAAAAGAAGTCAATGAAGCAGCTGAATATGGAGTTAAACTCATGGAGGAGTTCAATAATAAACTCACAAAAAACGAGGATCAAAAGCAATTCTTACTTCAAGTGAGTATACACTTTTAAGAAACTGACAGCTTTTAAATAATTTATTTAAACATTTTTCAATAATTTCTATTAAAATTTTCAGGCTCTCTGAAATTACAGCCAAAAATACCCTGGGGTGGAATCGCGTAAGGTGATAGTCAGTGGCGTAGCGAGGCGGGGGCAAAGGGGGCACAGGCTCCGGGCGGCACTTTGATTGGGGGCGACAAATTTCAAAATATTCGGGCGGCATTTTGGTGCAATTTTTTTAAATTCGTTAATGTAAATGGTTTTTGTATGTTATGTTTTTATATTTTTTCTAAGCTAAGTGTAAGCTTACTTTTGTAATAAATTTTAATTGTGAAAAAATATACTGTCCTTTTCGGAAATATATTTTTTCCTTTTGAGCTGAAAGTTCCGTGTGTGTGCGTAGGACGTAGGTACATAATACATACATACGCGCCACGGTTTTGCTGTCGGCAATGATACACGTCTTTCTCTTGTTTTTTGTTGTTTTTGTTGTTGTTGTTGTGTCATCGTCATGTTGTGTCTGAGATGTGTATTGCGCCATAAGGAATTGTGAAGTACAATGATCGACAACGACTCTGATTTGGAACAGTAAATGATTGTTTCGTTCTATGTGTGTCCTGGTGCAAAACTTGTTCGTTTGCCTTCTTTCGACTACCACTCATGAGCAGCGTTCGAATCTTACTCCAATCGGAGTAAATTAACTTCAATTTTACGAAAAAAAAATAGATCTACTTCGTTACTCCGTTTTTTAAGATTTAGGTATGTACTAATTATTTTCCACACTGAAAAATTCAAAATTTCCTTAGCCAAACCACATGAAAGGGAATGACCACTGTGTTAATAAATTTTGCAACTAACTCTGACTCTGAATTACTAAATCTAAATCTACTCCAGAAATTTTCAATTCGTTTATTTTTTATAAGCCTGCTCCAAAATTTTACTACTGTGGTTCGAACCCTGCTCGTAAGGTGAGAAGTTGAGACAAAAACATTTCGTTTGTTTCGACTCATTCGATGTGAGTTGGCTCATAAGAGTCCATGTATTCGTATATTGTTGTATCTTTTATCTAAGGTGTGTTAGTCAGTTGTATTTTTTTCTGTTTTATTAAAACATTTTACTTGTCTGTGTTTAGTGTGTTGTGAAAATTTTTTAAAATTGTGTGTACGGGTACAGTACCTACCTACATAAGCGCAAGAGATTTTCATTTTACTCCTTTGGATTGATTACATAAAGTAACTTAATTGATGAAACGAAATACCTAGCTAATGGCTCGGAAATAATCCATTGATTTTTCTGAGTTGAAACCTCCATTTGGCTTTATTAAGAGTGTCTGCTCCATATCTCAAGAACAATAAGTTCCATAAAAAAACATTTTTTCACATTTTTGTAAAAAATTGAGTTCTCTATTTTTTTACCGAGAAATCGAAAGTTAATAAGTTACTCGTATTATAAAAAATAGAGAAACGATTTCAAGAAAATTTTTTTTAATAAATTAACCAATAAAACTTAAATGATTTTTACTTGCGATATATACATATAGTAGGTAGGTACTATATTGCAAGTTGTGGATTAGTAAAAAAATCAAACTCGACATTTTGATCAAAGTTGACATCGTAATCTCTATGATCACGATGATAGCGAAGTTGAAAAAAATAGGTCTTGCAATTCTGTTTGTCTGTCCTTTCAGCTGCAGCCTATACGCGTCGGTCAATTTTCTTTAAACTTGGTACCTAGCGTTTTTTGGGCATTTTAATACCAAAAATAACGGTAGGTGCCTGTCGTACAATTTTTTTTAGCAAACAATGAAAATCTCATTTTTCTCAAAAACGACTCCTACGATTTTGATCAAAATTTTGTGTGAGTTGACAAACATAAATACGATCTACGATAATATTATTGTAAAAAAAAATTCTATCGTCTAATAAAAGTATCTCTCATGGAACCATTTTTTTTTTCGACTATCTCTCTATCTGCTCAACCGATTTTAATGATTTTTTTTAAACAAGAGCTCCTGTTTGAATAATATTGCATATCAAAATTTTTAAAAAATCAAATTTTGGATTAAAACAAAATCAAAATTATTTTTTGAAAATTCGATATTTCAAAAATGGGTGGATAGTTTTTTTTTCAAAATTAATCTTTAACTCCGCATTAATAAGTACTAAAAAATGGCGTACCAATTTTTAACTTCCCATAGGGAGTTATTGTAATCGGTCCGATTTGTCAAATTGGAATTTTTGACATTTCTCGACGTTTCAAGGTCCCTAGAGGCTATATAAATCATTTTTAGAGAGATGTCTGTGTGTGTGTGTGTACGTACGTTCGTACGTTCGTACGTTCGTACGTGCGTACGTTCGTACGTCCGTACGTTCTTGTACCATTTTTCGTCGTCGATATCTCAAGAACGAGTAAAGATATCGACTTCAAATAAATTTTATTTAATAGATAATAACTTCGAAAGAGGCTGAAAGGGCGTTTATTAAAATTCAGTGAGTAGTTTTTTCACTATAACGGTTTAAAAAAAAAGTAAAAATTTTGGTTAGCTTCAAATATCTCACGAAAAAATAATGCTATTGACTTCAAATAAAATTTAATGTACTCATTATAAGGTCATACAGATTTAGTATGAATTTGGAAAAAAATGAACATACCGTTATTTTTTTAAATAAAAAAAACTCAAAAAAAAAAATTTCATAACCCAGATATTCTAAGAACGGAAAACAATTTGAAACTCAAAATAATTTTATTTTACGAAAAATAATGTGTTTGACAACTGGTGAAAATTTCAAAAAAAATCAGTTTACAGTTTTTTTACAAAAAATAAAAAACTATATAAAATTCTATTGAAAATTGGTAAAAATTGTTTTTCGACTCAAATTTCTCGAGAACTAGTAGTGATATTGACTTCTAATTTAGTTTATTTTATAAATAGTATAATTTTGTACAATTAGTAAAATGTTGACAAAATATTGAATTAATAGTTTTTTTTTAAATAAAAAAACTATTAAGAATTCTAGTGAAAACTAGCTAAAATTGTATTTCAAGTCGAATTTCTTGGGAATGAACAGCGATTGTGCCTTCTAAAGTATGTTGTTTTATACATCGATACCTTGCTGTAAGAATGTATACTAAGCGACATTTCTTAAATTGTTCAGGAAACGAAAAAAACGAAGAAAGTTCTAGTTGAATCATAGTGTGCTAAGAGACAATTTTGGTTAAACTAAGTGACATCTAACAAAATTTTTTGTTGCTCACGACAATGAGATCTTTATTAATGTCGCTTAGCATAATTTTTTTGGCGGATAATACAAATTTCAGGGGGCAACATTATTTTAATGAGAAAACATGGCAGTTGATAAATTTTTTTATTTGTACTCTAGTTTCCTTTTCATGCATAATAGGTTGGTGAAACCCAGGCCAAAACGTGGCCCTTAACATATAGTATATTTCCTCATCAAAAAGTCATTTTCGAAAAAAGTGTCGCTTAGTACATTCTTACGAGAAGGTATCGACATAATACAATTATTAACATATGGTTAAATTTTGACAAGTATCGAATTGACAGTTTTAACAAAAATATAAAAAAAATCTACTAAAAAGTGGTAATATTTGTTTTTCGACTAGAATATCTTGAGAACGAGCAATGATATTGACTTTGCCATTATTTAATTTTATACATAATACAATTTCTAACAAATGGTTTATATTTGACATATATCTAGTTTTAGAGCGGATAAATTTTGTAAGTACACTTCCATCAATAACCAAACCATATCTTTTATATTTGCATATTTCGTTTTTAAATTTTTTTCAATTAAAATGTTTAGAACCGAAATAATAAAGTAATTTCTATAATATAATACATAATTTTATAATTTTATTATCAACTTAGTTTTTAGAAGAATGTATGTACTGTACATACGTATATGAATAAGGTTGTTCAGTTGTACCCAAGTCCCACATATTCAAATTCCATTAATAGCTATGGTAAAATTGAAGAAAACGTCACAATATGTTTTTTTTTACATGAAAAAGATGTAAAATTCTACTAAAGGTTTTCTTAGGTGTAGAAACACAGATATATTAAAAAACACGGAAATCTATAATTCAGTATATAATATGTACCTACCAACCTTCGTAATTATTAGAAGAAATTTAACATTTTAAATAGAAAAGTTTAAAACTAGTTAAACACATTTTCTGTAAAAAAAAACATAAAATGAGCGACTAAGTATCCTCATCATCAACAAAGCAAATCAAATTTCCTAATATCATAGTATGCCACAAGCATCATCGATTTTTAAAATAGGAGTCAGTGCAGATCACAGCCTTTCAATCCGGAAAAACCGCAACAACAATTACACTATGAAACCATCTACTTCGATCTTCCATCTACTGCTTAAAATGCTTAAAATGGTTTTCAATCTTAAAATAATGTTTGTTTGAATTTTACAGCCAAAGTTTGTTTCGCTGAAAATTCGGTTATTTGAAAAAAAACTAAATATAAAGTTTTCAAGACCACAAATGGGAAGTTATCAGTGTGGGTCGCACCCAGCCTCTTTTTTTTAATATTTTCAAAATTTTATATATACATAAATGTACAGCTGCGGTAAAAAAAATAGCACCATTACGAGAAAAAAATTTCGTTGCAAAATAAAATGTATGCCAATATATCGAGAGAAATTTTGAATATGCAAAAAGTTTATATTAAGTTAAAACAACACATTTCAAAAAGAATTTTTATTTTTATTCATCAACTTTTTGAAAAAAAAACTTACATATATTTTCTCCAACAAATCAAACAAATAAGCGGTAAAAATAATAGCACCATTGCTTCATCGTACAACTTAAAACTAAATCATCGTAAAAATCCAAAATCTTTTTCTATGATTTTATTCCTTAGAGGTAGTCCAACAAAATTAATATTTCGTTGCATAGCCTTTGTTGGCTATTACTGCTTCACAACGTCTCGTCATTGAATTTGCTAAATTTTGACACCTTTCAACGGAAATATTCTCCCAGGACGTATTAACTGCAGCCCAGAGTGCTTCGTTGCTGGTCGGTTTAATATCTGAGACTGCTTTCTTTACGTCGACCCACAGATTTTCGATGGGATTTAGGTCAGGCGATTGCGCTGGCCACTCCATTACATTAATTGAATGATCTCCAAACCATTTTTTTGCCTTTTTACTGGTGTGCTTGAGGTCATTATCTTGTTGGAAAACCCACAAGCGGCATTTCTTCATCTGCATACGGGAGCATAACATTTTCCAAAATATTCACGTAGACGTGTTGATCCATGATGAGTTTAATCCAGTATATGGGTCCAACTCCATAGTAGGAAAAACAAGCCCACACCATTATGCTTGAACATCCGTGCTTAACCACTTTATTTGTGTATTTGGGTTTATATTCCGCTTTTGGAGGTCTTCTTACGTAGGAGCGAGATCCTTTACCGCCAAACAAAACGATTTTGCTCTCATCCGTCCATAAAACGTTGCGCCATTTCGCTGCTGGCCTGTTCAAATGCTGTCTTGCAAACATTAAACGCTTTTTTGCATGTTTTGCAGTTAAAAGAGGGACTTTTCTGGGACTACACGCTGTTTAATTATGTTCTCTCAATCTGTGGCGAACGGTTTCAACGCAAGCTGTAATATTCAGGTCTTTTTTGAGCTCAGTTGCAGGCTTGAAAGGATTTTTTTGGCTTTCTCGGACTAGGTGTCTGACAAGAGTTTTCGACAAAACTGGTTTTCGCCCAAGAGTTTCGGTTTTGGGTGCGTATATTATTGAATTTCGAATCATTTTGTTGGAACAGCCAACAAAACGTCGAACTTCTCCGTAAATTTTACCTTCTGAAATCATTTTTTTAATAATTTCACGTTTTTCGTTTGTGAAATGTTTTCCATGGCCCATTGCCTTTGAAAAACTGTAATTTTTTTTGTTTAAAATGAAGAAACCTATTCAAAATTAACAAATCTTAACATTTGGTTACATTACCTTGAAAAATATGACACCAAAAAATGTTTTTTTCTAGCGAAAACTGCGATCAGTGCTATTATTTTTACCGCAATAAAAAAGGGTTTTTCCCCAATATGGCCTCGTAAAAAAAGAACCGATACCATTTAAGTGCCAGAGATACACAATACAGAGAGTTAACACTTCAAGCAACAAAATAACAAAATACAGTAGAGGCTGGAAATATGTGTCCATTTACTAATTTAAAAAAAGTTAAAATGAAACTTGTACCGGTGGTGCTATTTTTTTTACCGGCACTGTACATACCTACATATACCTCATATAAAAAACGATTTTTAAATAATAAATCAGATGGTGTACATCGCGTTGGTGTTAAATCAATTTCAGATTTTAAAAGATAAAACCAGTTTTGAACTGTTTAATTTTGATGGGCTGTTGTGAAATATGTATGTTTAAGTTAAAAATAATCCTTGGCCAATATTTCTGTTTCTTCATTTCCTTATGTATGTATAACAATAATTGAAATAAGAAAATATTATAGGTATAATAATTATTATTATAACTATAAGAATAATAATAATATATAATAATAAAATATAATTAAAGACAGTGCGGGTTCACTTTTTTTTTAAAACCGGTTTTATTTTTCAGCAATCATCAACCGATTAGACACTTCTATCTACATAATATAATATAAATAAATATAATAAATCTGTGAATAAAAAATTAATTTATAACAAGGTAAGTTAAGTAGCTATTTCACTTTGATGCAAACTTTGCAGCAAACAAAATTAAAGGCCCAGAAAAAAATTGCTAGGGGCGGCAAAATTGGCTCTGCCCCGGGCTTCAAAAATCCACGCTACGCCACTGGTGATAGTTGATTATCAATTTGTTGATTGTCGTTTTGACCATCGCTCTCTCTATAATTCTTAATTAATATGATAGAGACAGCTATAGTCAAAAACGACTATTAACGAATTGATAGTCAACTATCACCTTACGCGATTCCACCCCTGGATTTAGTCGTGAAAGTCTAAAAACTCGTTACAATGAATAAATTTCATTCTAATTCTTTGTAAAAATATTATCTAGCGATTTATTTATTGAAACATCTTTAATTGTCTAATTAAAATAAGAAAATATCACTTTAAAAATAAAATTTCCATACCGATAGCATTTATTTTTTTTTTCCTATAGAAGAAAATTCTTCTCAACATTTTTTTTGTGCACGTTTTGAATATAGGAGAACAAAAAAACTGGTGCTTAATAAAAAAAAAACAATATAAGCGGCTTCATCACGGCCGATGCATTCGTCTACATCGAGGGTTGGTCTAAGATAGAATGGCTATTCGCTAATCTGCCAGGTCGGCCGTAGAACTGTAGCTCCTTTATAGTCGAAACGTTTTCGCACAAGTCGGAGCAGAGCGCCTTCGGTTCATTTCTTCTCGAGAAAAATTAAATCCTTATAGTTTAGTATACAAATAGTTTTTAGGCCGAACCTAGCTTTAAGATAGCTTAAAGGATTATATGAATAAAAATGAATTTAAAAAAAAATGGTTAAGACCTTGATATTTTTCTATCACACAAAATCTATTCTCCCTTTGATGAGCAAGTAAAACCATTAGCATGTTGCCAGAGTAAATTGTGCACATAAAACTTGAGTTTCCAATTTCAGCTATTGCATTCTTGACGTAACTACCACAGGCAAAAAAAAAATTCTTAAGACACATCGTCACGAAAAGCTTCAACTATTACACGTTCCTTTCGTTTAGCTATTACGCTCTTTTAAATACATTTTGAACTCGTACAGATGTTTAATTACTTTTAATGTTTAATTCGTTTGAGCTTGAATTTTCAATTATAATTAAATAATATGGTTACAGCACAAAGCAAAAGAAGTCGTCTTTTTTTTTATGAGGATCCATGAATGAACCAACAATCTTTCCTGTGAATCTTTCTTTCACTATGAAATTAATGTCTAGAAGGTATTTTGATTTCAATTAAAGATACAAAAATAGATTCGGTGTGATGGGAAATTAAAGTTAAAATGATTCTCAATTCAAAGGATACGATCTTAATCATTTGAACGTTGTTTGAATATTCAATGATGTGAATATAAGGCTTGACGGTTTCGAACCATCTGACAGTTACAAAGAATTGAGTTCAGACCTCACGCTGATAGATTCAAAAATTCAATTTAAAGTTTTTGTTTGGAGTAAATTAATCAACATTTTAATCTGGTAATCTATATTACTATATTTTATTCAAAAATAATTCTAAATATACTCGTAAAAGGAAATGTCAGTCAAGTTATTTATATTAAAGCTCTTTCATACAAAAGATGTCTCAACTTAGCAAATGCCAAATGCCAGCCGATAGATTTAGAAAACATTTTGAAACTTATTCGTGATGATGAAGTTATTGGTATTCTAATTAGGGTGTCCCTTATTTCCCAAACTCTTACTGAACATACCCTAAATGTAAGACATTCAAAGGACCAACAGCGGCAGTTAAAATACCAGAGGCAGGAACTCGCAAACCGGGTCATGTACTCGTTGGTTATGTGAGCATAGGGTGAGCGTTAAGGAAAATTGGAGAGGATTTAAAAGGAGATATCGATGAAACTTGGTTTTAAATGTTTGACTATCATAATGGGAGGAGATCATGGGGCCGGGTAAAGCATTTCACATTCGTGTTATTGGGGTAAGGTATTTTACAATACGTCTGAAGTTGGGCCCAATTTAAAAGTGATGAGCATTCCCTAAAGCGCAAGTATTACGGTTGAATTGTATAAAAGGAGGCATGCAACTGGCTAGCTATTTCACTGGAAGACTTTTTGTAGAATAAGAATATAATGATGAAAGACAAAAAACATTGCGGTGGTGTTCGAGAGATTCAAATTATAGTTTTATCATCTATTTTTAAGATTCTTTTTGTATTCTACCCAAGGGACTCAAGTGAGTAATTGGGCAAATAAAGGCCTTATATGTAAAATACAGCCAGATTTGAAGGGGTGAATAATTTTTAACATCGACGAAGGAAACCTAAAGACTTTGCAACGTTTTTGGCAACGTCGGTCGTTTGGTCTCTGTCTTTGGTTACCCATTTTACAATGCCATCGAGATAAGAACAGTCAACCAAGAATTTCTTTCCAACAGCTTAGCCCTTATTTCTTTATTAACCTCCTTTTCTACTCACGCATTCACACTCTCAATCACAAGCTTTACTGGAACTCGACTACGGAATCACTCCGAGGTTGATTTCCAGTGAAACTATCACTCACCCACACAATCATTGGATTCTCCAAGTTGTTGGTGCCATCCCAAAACTTGGTGAATCTAAGACATATACACAATAACTTATTTGAGAAAAATAAAAAATAAATTATAAAAAGTTAAAAATACTATATTATTAAATATTTGAAATTATTTTTGCGCAACTCGAAGAACTCCTTTTCTACTTGTTTACTATAGATTCAGAAACTAAGGCCAGGCGCGCGCTAGCAATTTTTAGTTGCGAAACTGTTTGGTTACTTATAGAAAACAGATGAACTGTTTGGTTGAATGTCCGTGAATTTGCAGATAATTATATGTTCAATAAAATGGCGAACTTATTTTAGGCAATCGTTTAGTTTGTGTCAAAACACAAACTTTTTAGTTGCTCGAACCAAGCAGTTTCGCAACTAAAAATTGCTAGTGCGCGGCTAGCCTAAAACCCAAGAAAAACTAAAAAAAATTTTTTTGAAACGATCAATAAAAAATGTCAATTTTTAAAAAATGACCCATATATGAAATTTTACTATTCTAAAATTATTCGAATAAAGAGTAATTACTAGTTACTAATCTTTAAACAATCTTAAGGAACAGAAGGAGGATAGCAATCTTGTTTTTGTAGACTTTTGTGGAGAAATATAGCCTTTAGCGTTCCATTCTTTTAAGCTGGTCTGTTATTTAAGTTAATTTTAAATAAAGAATTTTAGGATGGGTTCAAGCCGTCTTTAAAAATGGAAGTTAAATTATTTTAAATATAATGAAGTTGTGTTGTTCAGATATCCACTCTAAGTGTACGTGTATGTTTCGGTCCGTTGTTGTCTTCGAATTTCCAGCGAGTCTCCAGCCCATCCGCAGGCTCAACACGATCGAATTAATAAGTACCTATTTTGTCATCCTCTCCGAGCTACTCTCAAGCTTCATGAGAACAACGGACTCAAAATGTGGGTCGAAATATGGGAATGGTTTTGATGTAGGGCAGAAATGGTAGCGAGAATAAAACTGTCTAAACAATAAAGTCGAAAGAAGGTTTTAAGAATCTAGTTTAACATGGTTTTTGTTGCGTTAAATCTTGCTGTCATCAGGAAAACATTTTAATCGATTAGAAGTTTCAAACAGAAGATCATTTATGAATATGAGAAAGAGAGACGGAGGCGAAACGGAGCCCTGTGGCATAGCAGTATTTATTTTATGAATTACAGACCTCAAACCGTCCAACACAACTTGGGATGATTGGTTCGAAGAGTAGTTTGTAATCTAAGGAAGAAGATATAAAATGCACGCATTTTCGATAAGAAAGGTTGATGCCGAACTCTATCAAATGCTTTTGAAATATCAGGTGCAATAATCTTACTTTCTCCAAAACAATATTCAGATTTTTCGTAGCTGTGCTAGACATCAGCCGAAGGATGGTATGCCGGAACTTTGCTTAGGAGAGCAACTTGGATCAGCTTGTTCCTGATGTTGCAGGTCAATCCGCTAACACTCTACACTTGTTTCTTACTCCTGATCCTGAAAAATACGCTAAAAATGCATTATCTGCTCATTTAGAGAAAACATTCCTAAAAGAACCTTTTGGCCACACGGAAAAGCTGACTGGGACGGTCTCAACGATTTCTTCTGGAACTTTCACTGCGTTAGAGAAGTAAGTTTCCGATATTATAAAGCTTATAATCCTACTGAGAAAACCCGGAATAACTTTAAGCAAGGTAGAAAGACCTGTAATGACCATATTCAGAGAACAAAATTCTTGCATGATCAAAAATTACGGCAAAAGGTAGTAAAAATGTCTGGTCATTTGTAAAAAAAAACGTTCGAAATCCTACTTCGTCTTCAGTTCCTACGCTCGTTTTTAATGACACTCCTAATGTTAGCTCACAAAGAAAGCCAATTTGCTTGCAGCAAATTACTATTAACGCTGTCTGATGATTCCTCCTGTAATATGAGAGTGTTAATGAATCTACGGGACAAATCTTCTTTGGCACTCGTACAGTTGCAAGAATATTGAAAGGTCTCGATTTACATAAATACGCTGGCTCGGATAGTATCGTCCCAACTCCCAATTATTCTGAAGAGGTGTTCTTCAACGCTGGCAAAACCATTGCGGAAGCTTTTTTGGAGAAAGGGAGATTATTGCACTTGATATTTCAAAAGCATTTAAAGTTTCGCACTGCGTGCATATGGTATTGATCATGATCATTCTCTTCTTCGTTGGATTCGAAACTAGCTTTCGAACCGCTTTACACAAGTTGTATTAGACGGTTTTAAATTTAATTTATTAATTGCTGGCATGCCGCAGGGCTCGCTTTTGTCTCTAACTCTCTCTCTCATATTCATAAATGATCTTCCATCTGAAATTTTCCATGCATTAAATTATTTTTCTGACGAGAGTACTCTCACCTTCTCATATTCGTTTACTTATTCAACACCTCCTTCGGATAAGCCGCGTAAAATGTAATGCTTCAATTGCTGTCTTTTGTCGTTCGACCGCAAATATGCTCAATTTTATTTCCTGTTTCTATTTGAATGTAGAGTTTTATGGGGCATTTAGCACATTGCACTTGTTGTGAAAAATTAAAAAATGGTTTAAGAGCTTTTCACTTATTTAACATGAACCGAAGTATCTTCTCTCTCTTAACTCTTTGATTAAATCAATCATTAAAAGATTGATCTTCCCGCTCCTTATTTTGACATAAGCAACTTGCTTTCTTGAGAATCTCTTTCCCAAGACTTACTTATTTGACAAATTGACTGGAAATCACATCATTCTTCATCAAAAACCCAAACATTCACGTGCACTGGTTTCTAAACCACAAAAATAAAAGATGTTTCATCATAAATTTCAAAATTCCTACAAAATGTCACAAATGTATATCCTTCTTTACGTATGGAAAATGAGTTTTTATGATTCAATGTGTCATCGATTTTTTTTAGTTACTGCCGATATATTAAAAAAAAAACGATTGCTTCACCACAAACTTTAACATGTTTTGTATTTGTTTTTTTTTATCAATCACATCAAAGGGTTCGGAAAGCCAAATATTGTATCGATAGCTGAAGGGCTTCAGAATATGATAGTTGGTGTAGGGCTTTGTGTTTGTTTTTTTTTTATTATTTTGTTATTACGAAGTTTTATGGTCATGTCCTTACATAAATAATAGACACATGAATTTTGTGGATGTTTTATTAACATTTGAGTAGGGTTGGCATTATTGATTTTTGTTAGGTTAACTTTCAACACAGATAGAATTTTATGGAGAATTTAATGTGTCAAGAATTTTTTTTTTAATAATGTTTTATTTCATTCTAATAATATCAAAGGACTGGTACGGTATAATACTGAAAAGGGGTCATCTTTAACTGGTGGCATTATTTTTTTTATTTCAGATAAACCCTATTCCTTCGTAAGTATTTGAAAAGATTTTATCACACAAAGAAATCGATTGAAAGTCGAAAAACTTTATGGAAACATACAGAGAAGATATTGCTCTTCGTCGTTAATATTCTAAAGTGTTATCGATTTCAGACCCACTGAAATTATTAAATATTTTCTCTTCAGAAATGTTTTTTTCCAAATAAAAAAAAGGGCAATTTTAGGTTCTAAGGAATTTGTCGAAAGACGTGAAAAAATTTGTTGGTTTTCTTATTATTTATTTACGCTTGTAAGCAAACATTTCTTCCAATTAATTTCTCAAAAACGGTTCTAACGATGTTGATAAAATGTCCAAAGTTTGTGTAGAAGGTTAAGGAAGTAATTTTAATAAAATCGACCACTGTTACACCCACTTACACGTCCGTTCTGTTTTTACCTGTGTTTCTAGAAAACAGCTACAATTTCATTTCGATTTTCAGGGTTGTTTTTTATTTGCGGCTTAGGGCTAAGGATGTTTTTTTTTTTAATGGAAGCCGCCACCTACCATGCCTATTATTTTCTTATATATGAGTTTTCGCCTCATTCAACGTCTTAGAATGGAAAAAATTCTAAATAAACTAGCCTTAAGTTAAAACTAAAGAAATATTATATGTAACTTTCATTTCACTGAACTTATTGTTGTGAACAGAGCTTTATACTACTACAGCGCCATCTGTTGGAAAATTGCATATCTAATTTATGGAAGAAACAAAAAGCTCTTTTCCAATGTCAAATGTATTTCCCCTTATTCCAACCATCTAGAACGTTCCAAGACAAGAACTTTCGAGAACAACTAATTTGAGTATATAAGGGAGTGTTCACGGTAAGCACAAGACAGTTGATTTTTGATTACGGAAGTATGCAAAACTCTGCTTATTGGATTGTGGAAAGTGTAAAACAAGTGTGATTTTAATTTGAATAAAGTATTTGAGTTGATTATAAATTGAGATTTATTGTTGTGATTTGGAAAGTGTAAATAAAGAAGATTTATACTAGAAAGAGTAATAAGTTCCGTTTCAGATCAAACTCAAATACCGACATCTGTCAACTGCTGCCCCGCCGGGTATGCAACCGGCTATCAGTAAAATCGCAAATCAAATGGTGAATACCTTTGCATACACCATGATGTTTCATTTGATGAGTTTTTCTTACACTACCTAGTTTACACTTACTGTTTTCCGTTAATATAATAAGGGAAGATGTGGTTTTAATGATAGACCCTGACTTGCGATTCAGCTTTCGAGAAAAACACTCAACCTGGCATCCACGGCTTAAATTCCAACACGATATCACCTCAGCCCTCAACAGTCATCGTGTTATATCGGATGCTTTCTATATTCGACAGCGTGTGGATGGACACAAACTTAATCTCGAGCAAGTACATCCACCATTTCTTTTCTTTCCTATTTTTCAGGAAATTTTTCGTCCAACTATACAACTGCAAGTCAAACAGAGCTGGAGTCACCAAAGGCTCAAAACTAGGCCCCTTCCTCTACAACTTGATGACTCGCAAACACCTTCTTTAATTGGATGCTAGAAACTTCTGTGTATGCTGATGACTCGCTCACCTATGCCACATCAATGTCACCACTAATCACTTTCCAAAAAGTAGAAACCCACATCAACAGACTCTTCCAATTTTACCAGAAATGGGGCATCCGGAGCAACACTTCCAAATCGGAACTTGTCTGCTTCAGAAGCCCTTCAACTAGTAGAGGCACTCGCACTGCACCCATGTACAGAAATCTGGTTCTGAGACTCCCTGACGGATCTACAATAGCGGCAAAACAAAATTTCAAGTGTACTTCAACGAGTTTTTAAGGTTTAACCTGCACACAAGAAATATGCTAAAAAAGACCAGTTGGGCCTTCAGCCGTTTACACCCTTTGTTGAAAAAAAGATTAGTTCTAATCCAACCGACAAAGACAGCTCCTGCGACCAGTGATCAGGTATTTCTTCCCAGTCTATTTTTCAATCTCGAAGACAGCTCATAAAGGAACTTCAATTATTCGAAAGGAAGATACTGATACTGAAACACTACAGGAACGAGCATCTCTACACAGAAACCAATTTAATCCCACTGGACAAATATCTAGTTCATTCAACGAAGAAACTAATGGGGAACATCATCGACCACCCCAATCAGCTTATGAGAAGGATGACAGGAACAACCTCAGTGTGATGGAAACTCTGGATAACAAAGTAATCATGGGCAACGAGGAAGTAGTCTCGTTATACGCTGACATTCGATCAGCCTATACCACCGCTGCTAAACGATATCTCTGCGCACATGCTCGTAATTCAATGAACACCCTGAAGACGATAAGGTTAACCGACATTTTAATTTGTTCTGATATGTACATTTTGTATATATAAGTTTTTAAACTTAAGTCACTTATATAGGCTTTTAGATTTTACGATTCGCTCTTCTTTTCGGTTCGCCGCGGTTCTTGAATGTGTACAGCAAAACTATAGGTAGTCGATTCCTCGCTGTCCACAAAAACTCGGCCTTACGTAGACTTCAAATTTTGCCCCAAGAATAGGGCCTTCACCCGAACAAGACCCAACTGATCCAGCAGCTCAAATTAATGACATTAGACAACGCCGTTTATTCACTGACTGGGCTTAGGAACGTTTGGAAGAAGATCCCCAGTTTGACACATTTATGTGGATGAATGGTTGTACTAACAAACAAAATTGCCTAGTGCATTCAAGTGCTGAGTCAATTGGACCTTGTAAGCGAATAATTCAAGATCTTTGTGCAGCATTCTCCTCAGGCCAGTGCTTGAAATATTGAGCTGTCTCACACTCTCGGCTAGAGCAGCCACATTCTCGTCTAAGCGCACCGTACGACGACGGGGACCATGAGTGTTGTCCACTAGCATACCAGTCTCCTTTTGCACAAACTTTCGGGCAAAACTTCTTTTCAAAAACGCACTCTTTGGGCTACACAGCACTCACTTTGAAAAAAAGTTTTCAATATTTCCCATCGTTGTTCAATCGTTAAGTGACTCATTTCGTTGCGCCAGGGTATGATACTGACTTTCTGTCAATATTTCGAGCGGGAAACAGCTGTCAGTGTCAAAATAAATTATGATTTAAAAAGAAGCCACTAGATGGTCTACTTTTTACAATGGGCCTTACCAACAATCAAATTAAGAGACGACTTTAATATTTGAGCGAAATGAAGCATTATTTAATGGACTCTATATATCTGACCGTATATGTATTCTGCATTTTATTTTTTAGGTTCCGTACAATAAATGGTTCATAATTTAAAGTTCACATAAATATTAAGTTCATAACATGTATTGTTAACTTTATAGAGCTCTTTAAATAATGGCCCATTTCGCTCAATTATTAAAGTCGTCTTTTAATTTGATTGTTGGTATGGCCCAATGTCTTTTCTTGATGATTTTTGGGAGAAGCTTTGGCATTACCTAACTCTATGAGCTTTGAAATAAAAAACAAAGCGGAAAGAGTGATTTGCTGAACACGTCACTTTTGACACTGGAAATTAAAAAAAAAAATTACGGATGTGGAGAGTCACGCTGGTGCAGAAATAAAATTTTGTGTTCAAGTTACTAATAGAACTTAACGAAATTAATTATACGTATATGACATTTCGTGCTCAAGTGAGTTTTATAATTAAATCAGAGAGTTCTCAACACACCCTCTTTAGAGCTAATCGCTCGTAGATTTTACCCATGCATTGTAGATATAAGTACTTCTGGTCTTCAGCTTTTTTTTCAGTTCAGTATGGAGCTCTGAATAGAGTCCGAGCATATCGAGCATGTTTTTGTGCATTCTCTGAACCAAGCGTGCTCTGAGCACTCTCAGAGTTGTTTTTGAAACACACCTAAGCACTTAGTTGTCATTTATATTGTTCATATTTTCACCTGTCAAATTATTGTGTTAAGCATTTAACTCTGTCTGCTGTCTGAAAATCCTCAGAACATGCTCAGAACGATACGTATATGCGAAGCTCTGAACACTCTGAACTAAAAAAGAAATACACTTTATTTCTTGACAACTCAAGCTCTGCTCTAAACTAAAAAGAAAAACGCCTATTAACAACTTCTAAGCGTTAAAAGATTCTTTCAAACAAGGATTTCGATGTTAAAGTTTGGAGTTGTTCAGTGTAACATTGGCCGAGACCAATTCTCACCTTCAATAATATATTTTACATAAATCGAAAAATTACTTTTCCATCTCGATGCTGAGTGCAATCAGCATAATTCTTAAAACCAAATAAGCGTTTTTCTATAATATTCATAATATTATGGCCCTCAACTCCTACTTCGAAATTATTAGTCAGGTTTTTATTTGGCCTATTTTACCTGCTAAAAGTCATACAGTAATTATTGTAAAAAATTATTCAACTTGCATAGCATTATATTCCGACAAAAACAAGTAAGAACATCTACTTGTACAAATTAAAAATTTGCTTTATTAAAAGAAATACTGCCGACTGACGCTGACCATAAACCGTTGTGCTAGTGTAACGCTCAAAAATATTTTTTTCAATTTGTCATTCATAATTATTTTTCACCAAAAATCATCTCCTATTAATCATCTAAATTCAATCATATTTCAATTTTATTTCGTAATAAGTTCATAAAATTTCGAAATAAACACCATACATTTGTCTTTATTTAGTTTCTTCCCCAATTAGACTTTCACTTTCCACGAATCTCGTTCCCATCTTGGCAGAAATTTTCAGATATACATGCCAAGGTTATAACTTGTATAAACTGAAAACATTGTACAATAATTTACATTCCCCCACATTGAGATAAAATGTATTTTCACAATTTGCCTCAAGCATTTTCCAATCTAAACGGAAAACTTTTTTTTCGAGACGAAATGTAAACATCTTGAACAAACAGAAAAAAATATAATATAAACCGAAGAGATGACATATTACACGAAATATCTTACAACCAAGTTACACCAAATCAAAATTTCGGCCTAGCCGTCAGCCAGACTAACCCTTACTCTTATTTCGAATGCAAAGTTGAATTTTTTGGAAAACTCTAAAGACATTTTTGCTCCCAGACACTCGGGAACCAACTGATTTTTTCGTCGGCAAAATCAAATTGATGTTGCCGGAGTGGATATCAACCGAGGTGAGTTTTTGAACTTGGTGTGGGAAAATCGAGAGATATCTTTTTAAGGGTTTTATCGAATTTGAAGCTCTGCTCTTTTCTGCGCATGTTTTCAGCACGGACTGTATTGAATTTATTCCTCCACACATCGCAACAATTAGCCAATGTATCTGCAAGTTGTTTGTTGAGGTTTTGAGTCCGAAAAAATGAAACATTCTCTGAATAAACTCTGCAGGTTATTTACCAAGCTTTTGTAGTAGTTGAATGATTCATTTAAAAAATAAATTACACGACTGGATCGCACGAACTTGCTCTTATGTAAAAGTACTTTGGGATTTAAAATACATTTTAAAAATGTTCAAATATATGGAATTGCAGTCTGATTAATCTTTTTAATATTAAAGTAATTTTTTATATAACAAATTTCCTTAAAATTTTTCTAGCACAAAATTTGGAATGCCAAATTATAGTAAACTAGCGGCCCGGTACGTGCTTCGCTACGTATAAAGTGAAATAATAAAAAAAAAATTAATTGCAACATCAAATTCATTTATTCAAACAAAAAAATATTTTATAAATTGCTAGCTATTTTAAAACTTAATCCAAAACATTTGGATAAACAATATTCTTTGTTTTTCCATTTTGGGCATGAATAAACAAACGGCTGGGGGTACCGACTCTTGAACAGGCAACATAAAGTTGACCATGTGAAAAACATGATTCCTCCAAATTCACCCCACAAACCTGAAGTGTTTGCCCTTGATCCTTGTTGATGGACATCGCAAGTGATAAACGCACAGGATATTGTAGTCGTTTGAACTCAAATAGCATATCAGTTGAAATCATAGGGATACGTGGTATCAAACAAACTTCTCCTTTTGATCTAGCAGCTAAGATCGTAGCTTTAATCAAATTTGGCAATAACTTTTTCACTGCCAATCTGGTGCCATTACACAGTTTTGGTGGATTAATATTTCGCAATAATATGATCAAAGAACCAACTTTCAAATTCAAGCAATGCGGTGGCATACCAGCTAGTTCCAATGAATTTAAAAATTCAATTGGATACTTCATTGCCTCTACTTGATTCATAACACTGTTGATTACCACGTAAATCTTGCATTGTTCGATTAAATGCTTCTAGTGATATTTTATTCACCTGTACAATCAATGGCAATTTTAGTGCAGAGTGTGCAGAGGCGGTCAGCCATCAGACGAATAGGGGGAACAACATGCAGCATACGAAAACATGCACGTGCCGTAACTATTCGGGACTGGTGGAAGTGTGATCATAGCCCCTCCGTGGCGGCCGCTAGAAACAAGCCTTTTAAAAAAGGTTTGGCTAATATGATCAGGCTGGTTCCTCAGGTTGGCGACAGGTTAATTCCCTGTCCCGTAAAACTAAAAGAATTACGAGACCGACAACAAGCCTCGGAAACGGACTGATCTCACGACGACAACCCACGCAAAGAAAAAGGAAAAACGATTTACGAATTTTCTTATGGAACGTACGATCGCTCTATAGAGCTCGAGCTGCTCAGCAGCTAGCCGATGCCCTGTCAAAGTATAAAGCTGACATAACAGCTCTTCAAGAAATCAGATGGACAGGGAATGGTGTTTTACAGAAGAAAGAATATGACATATACTACAGCTGTCATACAAAACACCATGTGCTCGGGGTAGGCTTCCTAGTCAGCGAAAAAATGAAGTCTACCATCATTGGCTTTAACGCTATAAGCGAAAGGCTATACACCCTTCGCGTGCGAGGCAAATTTACGAACATCAGCCTCATTAACGTTCACGGACCTACGGAGGAGTCCTCAGACGAAGAAAAAGAGACTTACTACGAACAAGTCGAGAGGGCCCTCAATGCCTGTCCAAGATATGATGTTAAAATCATCCTTGGGGATTTGAACGCAAAAATAGGTCGGGAGCCGGTATTCAGGCATTACGCAGGCACCCATAGTTTGCATGAGAACACTAATGACAATGGACTTCGAGTCTTAGAATTGGCAGCATCGAAAAACATGGTTGTTGCGAGTACCAGGTTCCCGCGTAAAGATATCTACAAAGCCACCTGGGTATCACCTGATGGAGTCACTCGTAACCAAATAGACCACGTGTTGATAGACCGTCGCCACTACTCGAACTTGATGACGGTACGAACGTACCGAGGTGCCAATATCGACTCGGATCACTATCTTGTTGGTATGGTTTTCCGAGGGCGGATTGCCTTGCGAAGACGCATTGCATCCGCCGATCAGGTTCGAATCAACACGGCTGCCTTGCGCAATGAAAACACCAGTAACACCTTTGGTAATGCGTTAGGACTCGCCCTAGAAACACCTGACTTAGGGAGAGTAAGTAAGAAGTCCTGGAGCCAGTATGCTGGGCGTAAATGAAAAGTGGACACGTCTTAAAAATACTGTCATTAGTACTGCCAACTCCATCTTAGGCAGCAGTCGTAAAAATCGGAACGACTGGTTTGATGATGAATGCAAGCTAGCGACTGAACGTAAGAATGTTGCGTACCGAGCAATGCAACAATCTCATAGAACGCGGGCACGCGAAGAGGAATATAAAGAGCTCAGAAGAACAGAAAAACGGCTTCACAGACAAAAGAAGTCAGCCTGGGAGAAGAACCTAATCTGTGAAATAGAAAACAGCCGAAAGCGAGGTCCGCACCAGGCGCGGAAGTTCTACCAATCCGTCCGCCCACGCTGCACATAGTGCAAGGACGGAGAGGGAAATCTGATCACCGATCCTGAAAGCGATGGGAAGTGTACTTTAATGAATTGCTAAATGGTCAGCTCACTGCAGAAGTGGAGGCTCCACTACTTCAAGAAGAATACCCTATGTAAGCATAACAAGCATAGAAGAAGTTGAGAAGGCTATAGGCCGGCTTAAACAGAACAAAGCCCCGGGAGTCGATGGCATACCAGCCGAATTATTCCATCACGGCGGGCCAGCCTTACGTCAAGCAATTCATGATATTATAGTACACGTATAGGAGCAGGAAGAAATGCCAGAAGACTGGCGAAAAGGTTTAATATGCCCCATACATAAGAAGGGAGATGTCACAACGTGCAGCAATTATAGAATTATCACGTTGTTGAGTACCGCCTATAAGATACTCTCCTCTATCCTACAAGATCGGATAACCCCATACGCTAAAACCGTCATCGGACAATATCAGTGTGGTTTCATTCCAGGCAAATCAACAACTGATCAGATCTTTACCCTTAGGCAGGCGATGGAAAAATATCTAGAATTTATAATCCCAACATACCCTCTGTTTATAGACTTTAAGGCCGCCTATGATAGCATAGCCAGGGTAGAACTTTACAAAGCCATGAGAAAATTCGGCATCCCAAATAAATTGACACGACTATGTAGGTTGACCATGACCAACGTAAAAATAGCCGGATTGCTATCCAGACCAATCAACATCTTTAATGGACTCCGACAAGGGGACGGTTTGGCCTGCCTCCTCTTCAACCTGGCGTTGGAGAAAGCAATCCGTGACTCTGGCACGGCAACAAGAGGGACCATCGACGACATTGACATCATCGGAAGAACCGAACAAGCTGTACACGATTCATTCATCCAGATCGAGCAGGCGGCACAAAATCTGGGGCTGCACATTAGTGAAGGTAAAACAAAGTACATGGTGGCGTCGAATGCGAGAGGAACAGTTGGTCAAACAATCAAGGTAGCGGAGCACGAATTTGAAGTGGTGCAATCCTTTAAATACCTTGGGTCAATAGTAGCAGCCGATAACAATATAGAAGAAGAAATACGCGGGCGGCTTCTCAAATCCAACAGAGCCTACTATAGTCTGTCAAAGCTTTTCAAATCCAGAAATCTCACCATAACTTCAAAACTGCTGCTGTACATGACCATGGTCACAGACAAGAGAAATATACAGATGTAGAATCGTAGAACAAAACCATGTTCAAAAAAAGTTTCAAACTTAGCATACCAAAATCGAAACCTAGCATACCTCATACTAAAACATGCCTGAGAAATTGACATCCTGCAAAAAAACTAAACATACCATTACGATTACACAAAAAACCAGTTCCTTCGAACTTCGAACCACAGCACAGTGACGGTCCACCGTCCACCGTCCACGGCACGTTCACGAAGACGAAGACGAACCATGATCAAAGCAACACAAGAACACCATTGCTTGTGCGTTTGGGGGTTGATTGGAATTTTAAGAAGTAGAAATAGAAGTAGTAGTAGTAAAATTGCCAAAGGGAATGGTTGTGTATGTCTATGGAAATTTTTATAGCTTATGGTTTAGGAATGGTTGTCTACGGATAGTTTTTTTTTTCAGCATATATTATTATGTATGTATCTTTTATCCTGCCTTACTTTTTTTACTGATTTTGATTACAAGGTATAGTTTGGTTTTTAAGAACAAGGTATTGTTCTGCATCTCTATCTCTTATGCATTTCATTTTTGTAAATAGGTATAAAGTAGGTATTATCTGTTTAGATTTTTAAGGACAAAATAAAGTTTTTCTGCAGCTTTATTTTTAATATTAAAAATGTTTTCAACTGATACTAGTAAGCACAGGTACGGATACCGTGTAAAATGTTGTATTTTCTCTTTTTGAGCTAAGAGGCAGGAGAATCGATCCACAAAATTTTTCAAATTTCCAGCTCGGGAGAAGAACGAAGTTCTTTTCAGAAAGTGGCATGATGCCTGCAATTTAAAAGATGTCCTCCATAAAAATCTTTATTTATGTGAAAGACACTTTGAAAAAATTTAATATTAAAAAAAAATCTTAAAAAAGAGTCTGTCCCCAGCTTATATCTTAAAAATATTTTAAATTCGTTCGGTTCAAATATCGCAACCTATTTGAAGCCAACTTTTAATACAGAAGGTTCTGATGTAGACTTAACCTTACCGGAGTTTCAATCAATATCAGACGAATATTTTCAGAAAAATGTTAGTACTGAATATTCTTCACAAAAAAATGACCAAGACTGCCAAGACTACAAAAATGAAATTTTAAAATTAAAACTTAAAATATACAATTTAGAAAAGAAGATAAAAGACATACGAAAACAAAGCAATTTAAAATATATTGCCTTGCGGCGCAAAATAAATGTATTGAAAGTAGGAAGCTTGTCAAAAAAGAAAAATAGAGAAACAACCACGAAAACGGTATCAATGTTTATCGATTCATTGCCTGTGGTAAACAAAAATGCAAAAACTTTTGCAAAAATGCTAATGACCAAGCAAAAAACCTATTCTGAAGACGAAAAATGGCTTTCTCAAAATATATTTTTTAGAAATGCTGCTCTTTATAACTTTATGAGGGAAACTCTTGAATTCCACCTTCCTCATCCCACTTCTTTATACAAGTGGATGGATATAAAACATCTTTCGCCAGGCTTCCACGAAGAAGTTTTATCAAAAATAAAGGAAAAAGTTGATGAATTACCTGAAATGAGTAAAAATGTAGTACTTATTTTTGATGAAATATCGATCGAGGAAAATGTAACGTATAATAAGTTTAAGGATAGAATTGACGGCCTTGTTGACTATGGTGATGGGAAAAGAGAACCAATCAGAGGAAAAACTATTTGCGTTTTCATGATAAGGGGACTCTGCTCCAATTTCAAATATATTCTTAACTATGTTGTTACAGCGACATCTTGTCCCGTGTTAGAATTAAAACAACAAATTTTTAAATGCTTGCATATTTGTGCGAACCTGGGAATATTTGTACGGGCGCTTACATGCGACCAAGGATCAACAAACCGAAGTCTATTTTTACAACTTGGAAACAAAGAAGGAATACATAAAAACATCGATAACAATTGGTTTGTTTATGAAGGAAAAAAGATATGCCTTTGTTTTGATGTACCTCATCTAGTAAAGTCCATCAGAACAAATCTTATAACTTCAGACTTTTGCTTTCCTAATGGAGATGTTATAAGCTGGGACGTTTTAAGAGAATTATATGCTATTGACTCTCAAAATCTTGTAAGAGCTTGTCCGAAAATCACACAAGCACACGTGGATCCTACAAATTTTCAAAAGATGTCAGTTAGCTTGGCTACTCAAGTATTTTCACACAGCGTATCATCGGCAATCTTAGCAATGCTGGAAGTTTCGGGTTTTTCTAAGACCGTTGAGGGTAAGGCCAAAGCCACGTCAATTTTTTTCAAAAAAATTGATAAAATGTTTGATATTTTAAATGGACACCCACCGTTAGTTAAAAACAGCATTAATATAGAATTCTTAAATGAAGTGAAAGATTTATTAGCGTCATTACAACTTACCAAAAACCACAACCGTTCATTGCTTTAAGGGAATGGTTTTAACTATTACATCTTTTCTTTCATTGGCCGATGACTTATTTACCGATTATCCCGATTTTTCTTATTTTTATTTGAACAAAATGAACCAGGATCCACTGGAAAATTTCTTTTCACATGTTCGTGCCCGAAACGCAAACAAAAGAAATCCAAAAGTTTTTGAATTTCAATCAATTATAGCCAAGATTATTTCTTTGAATCTACTATTTGCATCTAAATTCTCCAACTGCGAAAAAGATTCAGATGAAATTCTTGATGATGACTGGTCTGCAGTTGTAAATACAACATTTGAAAAGCCAATTTTGGATATCAATACAGCAAAAACAGAAGCAAAATTAAGTCCTGACTTTGACATGATCATTTGTTTTGATTCAGGTGAACGGCCATCTGTCTCAAACACTATCAAAAGCATGTCCATTCGATACTTTGCAGGATACTGTATTTATAAGCTGTTTAAATCGATGAAAGAGCCATGTCGGAATTGTTCTCAAACATTACTTAAAACGGATAAAACACTAACCGAAAATTCTGAATTTCTTATGCACCACAAAGTATACTCAAATTCAGAATCAGACTTTGGTAAACTTTTCCCCCCCCTCCCTATAAATTTTTTGAAATTTGTAAGCTACAAATAAATGTTTTTGAAAATATATACATCAAAAGTCCAGAAATCATCAATATAAAATCCAAAATAATATCTTTATGTTTTACAAAAACAGATACCTAGCTTAAATTCTGAGTGGTTTAAAGATCCCATTTGTAGTAAGCACCGTTTAGATGCCCTTTCATTTATGATACTAGTTTTGCTGAGAAAAAATTGTATTTGGACGAGCAAAAACACAAAAAAATCGGGGCAAAAGGGAAAAACACAAAACAAACGTCTTGAAAATTTAATGAATATTAACTTCCCATAGGGAGTTATTGTAATCGGTCCGATTTGTCAAATTGGAATTTTTTAAAATTGGTATAAAACTGCTTTTAATAATTTTCTTTTCATTTTAAAAAGAAAGTTACAATTATACCTAAGAATATCCCCTCATAAAACTGCTTTGAATATTGTTATTTTACTACTACTACTTCTACTTCTTAAAATTCCAATCAACCCCCAAACGCACAGGCAATTGTGTTCTTGTGTTTCGTTGATCATGGTTCGTGGACAGTGGTGGTAGTGGGGTGTGTGGAGTCACAGTGGTTCGAAGTTCGAAGGAACTGGTTTTTTTCTATGGAGGTATCTTAATCGTAATGGTATGTTTAATGTTTTCGAAGGATGTCAATTTCTCAGACTTGTTTGAGTATGAGTCATGGTAAATTTAGATTTTGTATGCTAGCTTTCAAAGAAAAAGGAAGTTTGATCATCTTATTAAACTTCTAACTATTATCATACCGCAAGCTAAAAATAGTGTAACTGGTGCCATCTACATTAAGGAACTGAACTAAACTCGATGTAGCCCATATTCTACATCTGTATATTTCTCTTGTCTGTGCCATGGTCCTGCCAGTACTCACATATGGATCCGAGACTTGGATGCTTAGCAAAAGGCACTCCGACCTCTTAGCTGCGTTCGAGAGAAAAGTCTTAAGGAGAATTGTTGGCCCCATATGTGAGGAAGGACGATTCCGGAGACGGTACAATCATGAATTGTACGCAATCTACCTAGAAGCAGATATCGTGACAAAAATTAAGCTCGGTAGACTCCGGTGGGCAGGGCACCTAGCTCGCATGAGCAAAGAGGAACCTGCTCGGAAAGTTCTTTGTGGTACATTCTATGGTAGACGACAGCGTGGTAGACCATGCTTGCGCTGGAGAGATGGCGTAGACCAGGACGCCCGAAGCCTTGGGGTGCGCAACTGGATGGCGTCGGCTAGAGACCGGGATAGGTGGAGAGACTTGTTGAAAGAGGCCAGGACCGGAACCCGGTTGTCGAGCCGATGATGATGATGATGTGTGCAGTCCGACCACCTTCTAATAATGTACCAGCAATTCCCGAAGATGCAAGCACCAATACAATTTTCTGTTCCGATCGAATAGTTAGAATAGCTAAGATCAATGACATAACGAACGTTTTGCCTGTACCACCAGGCGCATCCAAGAAATATAATCCACCTGCATTATTGGAAACGGCTTGCATGATTGTGTCATATACGATGAAGTTCCGAAACATGTTGCAATTGCTCATTTCTGCGATGAAGTAGTACAATATCACGGGATTGAAACTGATCACCAACAATTACAATTGCAACCTCATCAATTGTGGGTGCATTGAATCGCCTTGCATGCTCTCCAAAAGGTGTTCTATCAGCCCTTATTACGATTTTGTGATTATCAGATGGCATACGATCGAGAGCAATTTTGAACAATTGAACTAATGCGTTATGCTGATGGAAAAACCTTTGTAGCTCACGAAAAATTTCTCGTCTTGTATTCGAAACAATTGCATAACGTTGATCTAATTCACGATTTTCATCACCAATAAAATAAATTTGCAAAATTTGATGATCAGCGTCGAAGTATGGCAATAACGAACCAGCTTGATGATAAATCTGGCCCTGAATCTGCAACATGTATGCAATTTTAGGTAGATGTTGGATCAAAATTCATAAAACTATCGAATACTTTATGATTCAGATTGATATAAACATGGGACAATCATGTTGAAGTACATATTTACCTTAAACGTCGGCATAATTATCTCTAATAATTTTAGTAGCAATAAAAGAAGTCATTTGAAATGCCGAATTGTGTTGTTGAAAAATATATGAATACAATGGTTCGGGTGGAGTTTCTATTGCTGGAAATCTCACTTTGTCATTAGCACAACACATGCCGAGCATTTCACCTGGAAATTTAGCGGCATCCCAATGTGGACATATGTATTGCGTCCATCATTCCAATATATCCGTACATACTATAATCAATTTGACTGTTGTAATTAAAAGCAGCACGCATCATTTTAGCCAAAAGAGCAGCACGACGTATTCGTGATCGGCGTGCAAGGTTCAGTACAGGTACAGGGTCAACAGATCTATTTCGTGCATTACGTTTACTGCGATGCATTAGCTTGTGCGCGTTCATCTGCAGTCTGTGATCGACTTAGTAATGCCACATCATTTGCATTTCGCGTTCGCCGACCTATATTTGCTCGCCCGGCTTGTCGCATTATTCCTTCATATAAAAAAGAATAAATCAAATTAAAAATATAAGTTTCAATAAAAATGTGATAAATGAAGAACCGCTCGACCAATTATGTGCAAACTTCACATAAACCATCTACTAAATAGTCCAAACAAAGCCTTAACATTTGTTTTGGATAGGTGAGCCCGTTCTTGAGTTATAGACTTACAACGAAAAGTGGCATTGATTTTTATATATATAGATGTAGTATAGATTTAAGAAATAGTTTCAAAAATAATCGTTCACACGTTTTAAAGATACTGGTTTTTCAAAAAAAAATTCGAATATTTTTATATACGAGTACAATATTATTTTAAACTTAAGGGGGCTCCTGCTGAAAATTTTTGGGTAAAATCGTTAGAGCCGTTGATGAGAAAGTCAAAAAATCAAAAAACCGTTCTATGACAGGTACCGTTAATAACAATTTGGCCCAAAAATTTGTTTGACCAAAATGTAGTCCATGTTCATAATATCATACCTAATTTTGTTTTATCAAAATCGTTAGAGCCGTTTTCGAGATAAATAAGATTATGCATTTCGGGTGTATGGGGGTAACGGTAGTTTTGGAGCTAAAAAAATTTCAATTTCTCCTTTAGAGAATCAACGAAGACCCTTAAGTACCCAGATTGAAGAACATAGGTCTAGTGGTTTGGGATAAAGGGAGAGGTACAGACATATAGACACACTGAAACATGTTTTTTGTGTACTAAATTTTCCTTAAATTTTTATAAAAAAAATTGATATGCAAATTGTTAGTATTTAATAAAATACATTTTATAACGTAATTTAAAAATTTATTCGTTTATCCGTTTTCTAGATTTTGAATTTTCAAAAAAAAAAAATTGTATTATTTTTTTAAAAATGCAAGAACTATTTTGTCGGAAAAAATTTTAGTTTATATTTTTTCAAATGCAAAGGAGCTTCTGCATAAAAATTTTGGTTAATATCGTTAGAGCTGTCGATGAGAAATTCAAAAATAAAAAAAAAACGTTCTATGATAAGTACCGTTAAAAACATTTCCCCTCAAACATTTTTTTTTAGCAAAGTGCAATCCGTGTCCATAATATCATACCTATTTTTTTTTAATCGAAACCGTTAGAGCCGTTTTCGAGATAAATAAGATTATGCATTACGGGTGTATGGGGGTACCGTTAGTCTTAGAGCTAAAAAAAAATTTCAATTTCTCGTCTAGGGAATCACCGAAGACCCTTAAGTACCGAGTTTGAAGAAAATAGCTCCAGTGGCTTAGGCTCTAGATCGAGGTACGGACATACAGACATACAGACAGACGGAGTCGTCAGACCCGCTTTATTCGTCTTCGCTATCATCGTAATGTCAACTTTTATCAAAATCTCGAGTTCGATTTTTGTTTCCACATGCAGAACTTGCCCTATAGTACCTATATCGCAGGTAAAAAGATAAAGATTCTTCCAAAAAGTAGAAATGCTAGTCTTTTGAATATTGTTAATCCTTTTTGCATTTCAAAAACAATTTTTAAGAGCAATTTTGTCCATATTAGAAATGATTCCACTTTTAGTTGGAATTAAAGCATATTAGGGCAGATTCTAGTCGGCAAATACTATGGTGCTGAAAAAGAACAACGAATTTCAAGTCAAGACTTGCCACCTATTAATCGTCTTCAAGGCCGCATATGATAACATTCGAACTCATGATCCCGGGACACTGATCCAACTGCGCCGTGCAATGTGCAACTAGGGAGGAACTCTTCTGAACTATTCCAAACATGCGCAGGGTTTCGGCTTAATTAATATTCGGTTAAATGAATAAATAAATAAATAAATAAATAGGGACTAGCATAAGTTGCGATAATTATTGCTCTACTCAAAGACTTGCTGCTATAACGAAGAACACTTAAATATTTGATTTTTCCTAAGAATATCATATAAATACTGAAATATTTTTATTAGGTTCGTTGAATAACACTTATTACTCTTTTTAGTATTTCTTTTTTTTAACACTTTCCAGATCAAAACAATAAATCTCAACTTATAATCAACTGAAATAATTTTATTCAAATTTAAATCACACTTGCTTAGTAACAATTTCCACAATAAGCAAAGCTTTTGCACACTTTCATAATCAAAAATGAACTGTCCTGTGCTCACCGTGAACACTCCCTTACATACTCAAGTTGATTATTCTCGAAACTCATTCGCGAAGGTTCTCGTCTTAGAATGTTCTAGATGGTTAAAATAAGGGGAAATACATGTGACATTGGAAAAGAGCTTTTTGTTCCTTCCAAAAAGTAGATATGCAATTTTCCAACAGATAGCGCTGTAGGAGTATAAAGTTCTGTGTCGGTGTTGTGCGTAACAATACCTTAAGGTACTAGTACAGTCTAGAACGCCAAAAAACGCACGACTTTTGGAAATTTTGTTCTCGGAAACTTTATTAGGTAATAACATAATTATTTTTTAAATAATGAATACATGCGTCAAGAGTACAAACAATTTTTTTTAATTTTCGAATTTTAGCCGAATTATAGAGGGCGCCAATCGACTCATCAAAAAATACATTGTCCCATTGCGGACAGTTAATCTCAGGATTGGATATGTTATTACCTAATAAGGTTTCCGAAAAAAAATTCCCAAAAATCGTGCGTTTTTTTGGAGTTCTAGAATGTACTAGTACCTTAAGTTTGTTGAAACGTTTGGAAAAAATTGCGAATAATACTTGTAATTAGGTAATTCCATGTATGCTTGCAAATCAGTCACATTCTTGGAAGTTGCAGCTTTTTCGATAGCTTCCCGAATCTCATCATCACTAAAGAACTATTCATATGGGAGCGACCAACGACCGACGAATGAACGAACATTCGCCCATTTTGACATTTCATTCACACGCATATTATGTTTTTATTCGTCGCGAATGGCGTTTACTTAGCCAACTTAGAATGATTTTGAGGTTATCCGCGCGCGAACGACTCATTCGTTGCAGTGTGGATGGTATGTGGGACGCGAATAGTGTTTGACAGTTCGTAGCAATCATATTGCAATTCGCGACGACCAATTTATTTTCTTAAATTTCTCTCATTTTAGCAATTACAACGCTAATTTTAATAAATTAACATTAAATTAAACTAGATTGCTACCCTTTTGTAAAGTTTTTGTGAAGAATTTAGGCTTATACTATATGTTTTAAATCCCATTTGTTTTTTTATTCGTTGGTCGTTGGTCGCTCTCATGTGAATAGTCCTTAAGAATGTGTCCAAGATATTGGACCTCCGTGACTAATAACTTACACTTGTCCAAGTTTATTCGGACATTGTGTTCGTAAAGTCTTTCTTAAACAGCTGACAGTTGATCTTGTTACCGTCACACTTAGATCAATGTAGATCCGATGTGATACCCTAGGGGTTGTTACTCCCTTGTATTGACACTCATGATAATCCTCTGTCATTCAAGCCCTTTAAGGCTGTTGATGGGTTAGACTAAACTATAACCTGAAATGTTAAGTCATTGAAGTTATGTCTATCGTCACATAATCACCTGGTTTAGTAGAGGTAGACGCCTTCTAAGGTCGTGATCCTTTCCTTTACCTCCACTTGAGAAATCATCCCTCTACCAAGCCCGTAGGAGCATTTGGCTCCTTGCAACGTCTGGTAAATGAGTTCGATATGTCAGTTTTTGGTCAGTATTTAAGTCGAAGGGGCTGTTCCTTTCCTCAAATGGATTTTACAAATCTTAGGGAGATGTGACCCCGTCAACTCACTTTTAATATGATTTTTCTTGGAATGTCAGAGAGCTCCTCCAAGTCATGAAAGAAGTCTCTCCCTAGGTGTCTGTTTCTCAGATGATATAGCGCAAGGCAGTGACACAGGTAGTGACGAGTATCCTCATTTACCTCTTTGTCACCGCATCTTCTGCATAAGTCGTTCATACTGAATTTCATCTTTTTCTTGTGGTAACCCAGTTGGTTGTGGCTAGTGATAATGCTCATGGAAATAGAAAGAGACTTTTTACTCAGTTGAATGATAATGTCGGTCTTTTGTTTGCTGAAACTAGGCCATAGTTTTCGAGTTATAAGACAGGAATCGAGCGAGTTCCATCTCTTGTTTGTTATATCCAGAACTCTTCTCACGATTACCTGTTTAAGATTACAGGGTGGGACTTGAACTATTGTGTCTGCTTGATTAAGATCGAGTTTTGATCCTATTCTTGCCCTTAGCTCTTCGCAACAGCAAGTTACAAAGCTTCGATTTGATTTTAATGGCAGAAATATCTTTTATTGCCGCTTGGCTATCAATGAAAAAGGTGGTATCAGCTTGTGGTATTGCCATCATTCAGAAATGTCTAGCAGCTTTCATCACTGCCAGAACCTCAGCTTGAAAGACACTGCCGTAATTAGGAAGTCTGAATGAGCTATCTTGTCCAAGGGTTTCTGAAAAGAACCCTGCACTAACACCAGTTTCCATCTTGGAACCGTCGGTATATATTGCTATCATCGATTCGCAGGTCGATAGTTTGTTGATTTGCCAGTCCTCTCTGCTAGCAAAAGCGGCAAGGCCCCAGTTATAGCTTTCATTGAAATGCATCATTGAAAATTTTCATTCCCATTTTTAAGAAGAATAAACAAACTCCAATGGCTTTACTTGGTACCAAAATGAAGGTAATGAGTAGAAGAATTTTTTTACTTTATAAAATACAAAATTCTGATTTTAACTTTCTTTTAAATCCACTTTTATTATTTCACTCATGAAATCAATTTCAATGAACAGCTGATTTTTGTTTCTTTAATATGGAACACAATCGTTCCACTGAATGTGTTCGATTCTCTTTCTGTTTTCAAATGTCAGTTTTCCTTTCAATGATGAACTCTAACCTCAAATGCATCAAATTGGTTGTAATCAGCCACTGACAGGATCTTTTACTGAGACCAATTTTTTAATGAATGCTATAACTGGCTTGTCAAAAAAATGAAGTCAGCATTCCAATGATGCATTTCAATGATAGCTATAACTGGTCCCTAAAATTCTAAGCTGGGTGTTATGTAGTCAGTTCATACCCTATTTCCTGTGTATTTCTGTAGAATGACCTATGCCAATATGTATACAGCTACCAGTTTGGCCAGGCCGAAGCGCGCTATTGGCTGCCGGTTCTTTTATAACTAGATCTAAAAGTTTAAGGTTGAGTATAACTTCCAGACCCGCTGTGGGTGTGGACCTCATTGCCCCAGTAATTCCAATACATGCTGCCGTTCTTTGTACCTTGGTCATGATTGTAAGGTTGGTAAGTTTGTCTAATGTATTCCACCAGACTACATTACCGTATGTCAGCACAGGTCTGACTATGGCCGTATACATTCACTTCAGTGGCGTAGCGTGGGTTTTTGCCGCCCGGGGCAGAGCCAATTTTGCCGCCCCTAGCAATTTTTTTTTTTGGGCCTTTAATTTTGTTTGCTGTTTAAAAAAACATCAAAGTGAAACAGCTACTTAACTTACGTTGTTATAATTTAATTTTTTATTCACAGATTTATTATATTTATTTATATTATATTATGTAGATAGAAGTGTCTAATCGGGTGATGATTGCTGAAAAATAAAACCGGTTTTAAAAAAAATCAACTCGCACTGCCTTTAATTATTATTATTCTTATAGTTATAGTAATAATTATTATACCTATAATATTTTTTTATTTCAATTATTGTTATACCAAGAATTATTTTTAACTTAAACATATTTCACAACAGCCCATCAAAATTAAAGTGTTCAAAACTGGTTTTATCTTTTAAAATTTGAAATTGATTTGACACCAAAGCGATGTACACCGTCTGATTTATTATTTAAAAATCGTTTTTTATATTAGGTACTCGTATATGTAGGTATGTATGTACATTTATGTATATAAAATTTTGAAAATATTAAAAAAAAAATTGGTACGCCATTTTTTAGTACAATGCGGAGTTAAAGATTAATTTTGAAAAAACTATCCACCCATTTTTGAAATATCGAATTTTCCAAAAATTATTTTGATTTTGTTTTAATCCAAAATTTGATTTTTTTAAAATTTTGATATGCAATATTATTCAAACAGGAGCTCTTGTTTAAAATAAAATCATTAAAATCGGTTGAGCAGATAATGAGATAGTCGAAAAAAAAATGGTTGCATGAGAGATACTTTTATTAGACGATAGACATTTTTTTACAATAATACTCGTATTATCGTAGATCGTATTTATGTATGCATGTTAACTCACACAAAAATTTTGATCAAAATCGTAGGAGTCGTTTTTGAAAAAAATGAGATTTTCCATTCCGGTTTTTAAACTTTTGTATGGGAGGTATGGTTATTTTTGGTTATATGAAAAATTTTAATTTTTTAAAGTTGTGGAAACGTTATTGAGAAAAATAAGTTTTTCATTTTTTGCTAAAAAAAAAAATTGTACGACAATTATTTACTGTTCCAAATCAGAGTCGTTGTCGATCATTGTACTTCACAATTCCTTATGGCGCAATACATATCTCAGACACAACATGACGATGACACAACAACAACAAAAAAAAAAAAAACAAGAGAAAGACGTGTATCATTGCCGACAGCAAAACCGTTGTGCGAAAATCTTTTATATTATGTACCTACGTCCTACGCACACACACGGAACTTTCAGCTCAAAAGGAAAAAATATATTTCCGAAAAGGACAGTATATTTTTTCACAACTAAAATATGTTACAAAAGTTAGCTTACACTTAGCTTAGAAAAAATATAAAAACATAACATACAAAAACCATTTACATTAAAAATTTCAGCAAAACGCCGCCCGGATATTTTGTAATTTGCCGCCCCCAAGCAAAGTGCCGCCCGGGGCCTGTGCCCACTTTGCCCCCCCCTCGCTACGCCACTGATTCACTTGATAATTTTTGGACTTGGCCCCCTGGTTATGCGGGTTAACCGCTAGACCGCAGTTCTTAGTTCATGCATTCTTTATATTTAAAGCATTCTCTATCTGTCCGCTAATTGATTATAAAGGGAAATTTACATCTTATCACAGACCCATATGTCATGCATTTTTTTCTAAACGTCACTTCGTGAGACTTACAAAGAAGCTGAATACGAGTAACAACTTTCTTTCACTCTATGTAGACTCATGCCATTATAGATAGTAAGTAGTAACTTTATATCAAAACTTAAACCTAATTAGATTAGGCTAAAGACCATAATTCTATTTAATAATAAATTTCTGATCCAATCTTTTGATATAACACTTAAGTTTTGTTATCTGTCTGCTTCCAAGAACATAAAATACTCCGTTTCCTTGTCCGATAAATATTCAATTTCTCGTTTGAAATCAATCCTAAGGAATTTATCTTATTAAATTTGTATTTCAATATTTTTCCGTAGTTAACGAAAAATTATTACTTTTCCTATGCGTCGTTGTCGGTCGGTCCTTATTATACTCGTACTGCTGGGAAATTGAAAAAAGAAGACTTAAATCAAAAACTCTTCCTGCAACAAGTTGATGGCTCTCATTTCACAACTAATTACCTTCTTATTCCCACTTAAGGTCATAATTGCTTATTAAAATTTCATTTCATAAAGCTTTTGATTTTTTTTTTGTTCAACTTGGTCTACTTCAAGATACGGGAAGTCTTTTTGTTTGTTTTATTTTTGAAAAATCCCAATTTAACTTTGACGTTTCTCTCTCTCTCATTTAATAGTTAACAGATTTTCATGAAATATTTGTAATTCAAGAAGTTTTAATTGTTGAAAATTGTTGCTGATATTCAAAACTTCGAAAAGGGCTGAGTGGACTATGAACACAGTTTCACTAAGAAAAGAAATTTTGTGTTGTTATACTTCATCCAACAAAAATATGCAGTACACGTCTTATGGGAGAGCTTTTTCAAAATCAGTAGCGTTCTATATTTTTGCACGATACTAAATTGAAAGAACTCCTCCATAAAAAAGTGTTTGTGCGCCCATAAATTTTCGATTGCATCTGACGCAGGCCCGACGTCCTATTGACTGCACATCTGAGTGTGGCAGTGTGCAATGAATTGCTGTGGTCTATGGCTGTTGGTGCTATTGAATTTCAACCCCCATTAAATATTGATGTGCGTTCAGAGTTACCCTTGTTCATTTCGTAACTTGTTCAGTTTTTTTCCTTGGGTTTCTTTGAGGTGCTTTTGATTTTAGAGCTTTAAAAAAGGGTCCATTTAAAATTAACACTACGATAACCCTGTGAGAGCTTTAATGAAGGACAGATTTATGCAATTCACTGTAGCCAGAATGCGAGGCAAACGTCCTATCTTGCCCACACTGCATATTTTTATTGGACAGAGTATAATAAATAATAAATCATTATCATGTTGATAGATATTAGGGAAACATTTTAAACTACCTTTTGTTAAAGGATCAGGATGTTACTGTTAGTGATTTACTAACTCTTCGAAAATTGTAATCCTTTTTTTTTTTAAAAATACAAATTCTCTTTATTTAAAAATGGTGCATCTGAACACGTCTAAGCAGTGATAGTTTTAGAAACAAAAAACCGAGAAAACAAACCTTAATCTGGGGAACGGACCTAATAATTTGAAATGTCAGAAATTCAGAAGTCAAAGTGTGAACCCACAATTTTTTGATTTATTGTGGTATTTGTGATTGAACAGGACCATTTCATGTAATGCTCCTAAAAGATAAATTTTGTACAAACAGGTATATCCTTTGTGTTCCATAAGGAAGTTAACTTACCAACATTATCCCGATGGATATTTCTCACAAAAAAGTGTAACGTATCTAGTACTTGTAATTCTGGTGAGATCGGAAGCCCATGGATTTTAATTCTATATTGGATATATAGGTTTCTAACCATGAACCGAACTGTAGTCCTGTAAAACCTTTGCCTGGAGTAAAATTCTCCATCGTCCAGCTCTTAGAACTTGAAACATCGCAATCCCACTTTTCTCCACAAAGCTGAGTCTTCAAACATATCAAAATCTTCGTCTCCACAAAAACATTTTTTATTATTTACCTTGAAAAATAATTAGCTCACGAATCATAAGAACACAATTAACCTCTTTCAAACGAAACTGCCCAGAAATTTTTTTTCCAGGAAAATGCGGATATCAAATGGATTTAGCAAGTTACCTAAAGTTAAAGTAAACATTTTGTGATTAAAATTTTAGTAAATATAAGGTGATAGTGAGATGATAAAATCGTATAAAAATTTGCAAATCTTCTTTTTAAATTAATAACCTAATATCGAATTCGAGATTTTGATCAGACTTGACATTACGATGAGAGGGAAGGCGAAAAAAGTGGTTCTCCTGGTTAATGATTCATCATTGGATAATGCTGTGAAGATCAGAATCAGATCAGAAAATTTATATTCTTGTATTTTTTAGGGCGCTCTCAAATACAGGAGGTGTCATCTGGGCTGTCGCAGTATTGCAATTGTAGTATTTGTACTGCTTCTTGAAGCTCCGTACTGCCGTACTGCAAACATAGCCGAAGTATTGCTTTTTTTCTCGTCAACTTTTCCATACAAAATCTTCAAAGCATTTTTTCTTTTTTACTGTACTGCTATCTACTCGTTAATGCACTCAAAAACTATTCTCTACGAACAATCACAAAAATCAAATTAAAAGCGACATTACATTACCCATACGGATCTATTTCTTCTTTTCTCTTACTCCGTTTGTTTTTGTTTCTGTTTCTGTCGACATTATATACTACATTTATATGAGGTGCTGAAGAAAGCTTGAAGGTCGCTTCGACCCTTTGTATACCTGCATTGAGTTCAAATGAGCTTCGTTTAACTCGATCCCACTCGCTCAGCTGTGTCGAGTCGAACTGTGACTCGAAAAACCTGGGTCGAGGAGTTGGTTTGACATATTGTTTCAGAATCGTACAACAACATTTGAACTCGGCTCCAAATCGAGCTCTTAACTTAAATGACGAAAAACCTGGGTCGAAAATCTGACCCCAATCCAACTCGATCTTTCGATACTGCATATAAACATAATAAAACGTTCTAACATCTTTTAAATAAACTCTTTGAATGAAACTCATAAAATTTCAAAAATTTGCATGAAAATAAAGTAGCACTAGATTGCGTGTCCAATTAAAAATTCAAATTCTAAAATATTTTTTTTTTAAGTTTTGATATGCAATGTTTCTTAAACTCTTCGAACGCTTCTGTATAAAATATTTCATTAAAATTCGTTATGATAATGCCTACAATGAGAAAGTAAAAAATCGAAAAAATGGTTCTACGGTAGGTACTATCAGTAATGACTTAATTAGATTTTTTTTAAACTGTAGATCAAAATTCTAAAGGCTGTTTTCGAGAAAAATACGATTTTTGAAAATCATTTTTTAATATTTCTATGGTGGGCGCCGTTATTTTGAGATTAAATAATTTTTCCTTCTGCATTTGGTTTAAAAACATAGAGTATTGTAACGAAGCGTTCCATGCTCCTACCAATACTGAACACATTGGGTAATTTAATTTACCATGACTAAGCAGCCGCCGCCGCAGCACCGACCATACGACGCTGCAGCTACCAACGACACCAGTCACCTCGCCAAGAGAAAGGGATTTTATACCTTGTCTTAATATAATATGCAGTCACTATAAGATCATGACGTCACAGTCGGTTGAACACATTGGGTGATTTCCATTCGACCAGTATATAGTTCACACACAGTTTATACGAAAAATATAACAAGAGGACCTCCTTTTGGGAAGGAAAGTCACTTGTTTGCTACGGTCGAAGCTGACGAGCTAGATTCTAGTTTACAAGTCATCTGAAATTGTCCAGCTATTTCGTTCCATCAGTTTGGTTCGAAGAATAAAACTTCCTAATTGCCACCAGGGGCTTTGGTACCTGTTGATCTGTCGGTGTTTATACATTGGCTGTGCCTACCAGATGCCTTAAACCTGTTGATCTTGTGCCTACCAGAGGCCTTAAACCCGTTGATCTTGTGCCTACCAGAGGCCTAAAACCTGTTGAACTTGTGCCTACCAGAGGCCTTAAAGCTGTTGATCTTGTGCCTACCAGAGACCTTAAACCTGTTGTTCTTGTGCCTACCAGAGGCCTTAAACCTGTTGATCTTGTGCCTACCAGAGGCCTTAAAGCTGTTGATCTTGTGCCTACCAGAGACCTTAAAGCTGTTGATCTTGTGCCTACCAGAGGCCTTAAACCTGTTGATCTTGTGCCTACCAGAGGCCTTAAAGCTGTTGATCTTGTGCCTACCAGAGGCCTTAAACCTGTTGATCTTGTGCCTACCAGAGGCCTAAAAGCTGTTGATCTAGTGCCTACCAGAGGCCTAAAACCTGTTGATCTTGTGCCTACCAGAGGCTTTAAACCTGTTGATCTTGTAAGCGCCAGGGGCGTAATCCGTAGTCCGTAGTCCGTATTTATAAAATAGTAGCTCGATACCGAATGCCAGTTAAAGGAGAAACCAGATGCCAGAATAAAGCTTTTTAAAGGAAGCCAGCAGGACCCGATACCAGGAGAACAACCGATGTTTACCAGATACACCAGGCAGGGTGTAATTAATTGAAATCAAGAAATATTTAAGTTGTTATGAAGTTAAGATTTGTTTTTAATAAAGATTTTGTATAAGGTTTTAAAGACCTTCCTACTGAAGTTTCGTGTTTTTCTTCAGAACGACCCTGGAAATCCGGCGAGCAAAACCTCGGCTGGAAAGCAAAAAGCACATCACAGTATGTGATTTACAAAATATTGAGTTTTAACATAAATTTGATTCATGATAATATTATGTTAAGTATAAAAGACATATTGGGCCTAAAGCGGAACTCTTGATAAAACATAGATAATAGATAGATAATAGAAATACAAAAACTAGTAGAAATCATCTCTTTATTTCCAAACCTTGTGCTAAACATTAGCACTGAGGATCTGGAATATGAGCGGAGGGCTCTACTGAACCTTACAAATTTGTCTAGAGAACTTGAACTAGGTTCAGTAATGTTTTTGGTATGATGTATTTTCAGCCATAAATGGTTTGGGAGAAGATCGTTTCCCTATAATATATTTTTTTTATTGGATCCTTACTTCTTTTGCCACACAGTAGTGCTACTTGTGAGCAAATTTTTTCAAGAAAAATGTTCTAACGTTACATACGTTAAAATAATACTATAAAGTTTATATACAATGGATATAGCAAAACTTTTGTTCTTTTTCACATTGTTTCCGTTTCGGTCAGAACGAAACGATTGGAAAAAAAATGTTTTAGTTCAATGACAGATTGAAAACATTTCGTATGGGTCTTGGTCTCGTTAGGAACGAACGCACGAGCTTGCTCCTATGTAATAGACTAGGAACAACTTAAGAACGAATGTTATTAAAGAAAACTGTTCATAAGGATAAAATGATTTTTTTTTAATTCTTTTAGTAGTAAGAGATAAAAACAGAATGCTTTGCAAATATGAATTTATGCAAGAACAAAAATTATAAGTCGTTTTAGTGGTTCCTTAAAAAAATAAACTTTTTTGTAAAAAAATTTTAAAACATTTTTAATAAAAAAATTTGGTAGGTACGTCAATTTTAAGTTTTTATTATTGTACGAATGAGAATTAAATTTCCAAGAAAAATTGTAAGCCGTTTTTGAAATATCGAATTTCCAAAAAAAAATGACTTTTTTCCAAAAATTGAAAAATCATTTTTTTTTTAAGTTTTGAAATGCAATATTTTTTAAACTTTTTAGAAGCCCCTTTATAAAAAGTTTCTGTAAAATCCGTTATACCGATAATGAGAAATTCAAAATTCGAAAAAATCGTGCTGTGGTAGGTACAGTCAGTAATAGCTTGTTTTCAAATTACTTGCGACTTATTGGTACTATAAGGCAAGTTATGCATTCGTAAAAAAATCGAACTCGAGATTTTGATCAAATTTGACATTACGATGATAGCGAAGACCAAAAAAGTGGGTCTCGCAATTCTGTCTGTCTGTCTGTCTGTCGGTTCAACTACAGCCTAAATGGCTCGGCCGATTTTCTTCAAACTTGGTAGATATGGGTTTTAAGTTTTTCCCCCCACACGTTTTTTTCTTTTTTTTTTAAGACCAAAAATAACGGTACCTGCCATACGATTTTTTTCGAAATTTTACAAATATTTTTTTTTTCAAAAACTGTCATACAGAATTTAAAAAAAAAAAATTGAAAAATTTTATTCAGTCAAACCTAGCTAATGATTGAAAAAAAATCAAAAAAATTGATATTTTTGGTAGCCCCCCTGGGTCCATTTTTTTGTTTTTGATTTTCTCGAAAACGGTACAGCCGATTATGATCATTTTTTTTATGCTAAGGCTCCTCCAAAGTTTGAATATTATTCCATATTCAAATTTTCAATTTTTTATTTTTTGGATTTTTAAAAAAAAATTCAAATTTTTTTTTGGAAACTCAATATTTCGAAAACCCCGAGATTGACTTTTTTCAAACTTGACAAATAAAAGTTTCTTAACATAATCTACAAGATTTGGGAAAAAACATTTTGTTTTATCTGAAACTAACGGTACCTTCCATACAATTAAAAAAATGGTTTTCGAAAATCGTATTTTTCTCGAAAACGGTTCCGAGAATTTTGATAAATTTTTTTTCTTTTGATTCATTTTTACGATCTATAATTAAATAAAAAAAATTGAAATCTAGATATTACTGACTGTACCTACCATAAAACGATTTTTTCGAATTTTGAATTTCTCATTATTGGCATAACGGATTTTGATGAAATTTTTTGTAAAGAAGCTTCTAAAGAGTTTAAAAAACATTGCATTTCAAAACTTAAAAAAAAATATTTTTTTCAATTTTTAGAACAGCTTAGTATATTTTTTGGAAATTAGACTCTTATTCGTACAATAATAAAAACTTAAGGTTGGCGTACCAAAATTTTTTCTTAAAAATGTTTTAAAAATTTTGTACATAAAAGCTCATTTTTTTAAAGAACCACTACAACGACTTATAATTTTCGTTATTGCATAAATTCATATTTGCATAGCATTCTGTTTTTATCTCTTATTACTAAAAGAATTCATTTTATCCTTATGAACAGTTTTCTTTAATAACATCCGTTTTTAAAATTCCTAGTCTATTACATAGGAGCCAGTTCGTGCGACCCAGTCGTGCATTTTATTTTTATTAAATTATATATCGTAAGAACTAATCGAAAGAAAAAAAAATTAGAAAAATTCTCGGAACCGTTTTCGCGGCAAATACAATTTTCGAAAATCATTTTTTAACATTTGCATGGAGGGTACCGTTATTTTTAGGTAGAATTATTTCTTTTTTCTCATTTCTTGTCGATTATATTAAGAAACTTTTATTTATCAAATCTCAAAAAAAAATTTGAATTTTTTTTTAAATCCAAATTTTTTTTTTTTGAAAATTGGAATACACAATAATATTGAAACTGCTAGGGAGCCTTAACATAAAAAAAATTATCAAAATCGGTCATACCATTTTTGAGAAAATCAAAAATAAAAAAAATGGTTCCAAGGGGGTACCAAAAATAAGCATTTTTTTCGAATTTTTTTTCAACCATCACCTAGCTTTAAGTAAATGAAATTTTATGATTTTTTTTTTAAATCTGTGGGACAGAAAAAAAATATTTATAAAATTTCGTACCATTATTTCTCGTCTTAAAAAAAAAAAGAAAAAAACGTGTGGGGGAAAAATTAAAACCCATATCTACCAAGTTTGAAAAAAATCGGCCGAGTCGTTTAGGCTGTAGTCGAACAGACAGACAGACAGAATTGCGAGACCCACTTTTTTAGTCTTCGCTATCATCGTAATGTCAACTTTGATCAAAATCTCGAGTTCGATTTTTTTTCCGAATGCATAAATGGCCTTATAGTACCTATAAGTCGCAAGTAAAAATGATTTTGATTGAATGAATGATTCATTGAAAAGATCGAATCCTTGAACCAATCAATCAATGATTGATTCGGTCTTTCAAAATGAACAATTGGCACAGTTCTAAGCAGGTGATGTATTGTGGAAGCAACTGGTAGGAAATATCGTTACGAACATGTAATGGGAGACCGTGGCGAAAAAAGAAAAATTGTCAGAAAGTTGTTTCCCGGAAGGTGCAATTTTGAGAAATCAGAATTTTGTCTTATCTTAATTCGCAAAACTTTAACTATTTTTTCTGCAACAAAACCAAATTATACTTTTTTTTTAAACTTATTTGATGCCACAAATTAGGTTTTCTAAATATTTGTAGCTGAAATTATATAACAGAGTTCGTATACTCGCTAAATTTATGGTAATAATTTGTTGTCAAAAAAAAAAACCACAATCGCAACAAATTCAATTAATTAAATTGGAGAACTTCTATTGAATTATTTTGTCGTATAGTCGATAAACCCATCATCATCATCATCGTTACAAGTGTTTCTAAAATCAAACTTCCACGAATACGCCCCAATGTATATACGTATCTATATGTTCTATATGTAAGGATTCACTGGTTTGGAAAAGTTACAGTACCAACACAATAATGAACTTATTAAGGCTCATAATACTGATTGAATGATAACGATATAACGATATAATAATAATCAACTTGCTCTGGATTGGATGTATTTTCAAATTGTGTAAAAGGAGATTTATATTTTTGGAAGAAGCTTTGCAAATTGGGCTTTTCTATCTTACACCGATCGAGTTTTTTAATTTCATAAATTTTGTAATGTATTTATTTGGATAATGAACTCATAATTTTGATTGAATAAAGACAAATTTTTTAGTGAATTTGTGAAAACAATTTTACTTGCTCTGTAGAACAAAATCGGAGTTGTCGACAAAAAATTATAAGAACATTTTTGTGTACTTTTCTTTATACTATTCATCATTTAGAAACGACGAAACTAACGGTTAAAACAAATATTCCAACTCAAATGTCGCATTATTTTAATTGAAGCAAAATCTCACTGTGCACTATTTTGTATGGATGTTTACTGAAAAATTCATTGAGATGACTCCATTTTTTTTTTATTAAAAGCAACCAAAACCAAAGCATTTGTAAATCTGTTTGAATAATTCATTACGAATGTGGACAGTGTATATTAACATTGCAATAAAATATATTCGATTCGGGTGGGTAGAAGTCCCAACCGAGTTCTCTGAATATTTATCACGAAATTAATTTTTTAAATCCTTTGATGTGTCAAAAAAAAGTGGAATCGAATTTATTTACTCGCCTGCGGCATGATGAATTATTTTTTATAACTTACATATTATGTTATGTATGTAAATCTGTGAGAAATTTATTTGAACTTGAAGGTAGGCAAACAAAAAAAATTAAAACTGTTCACAACAACCCAATTTATAAAAAAAAACCCGCATTCCTCCGTTATTCTACTATGCGATGGAATAGGAGTCAAGTCATGACTTTATTTATTTCAATACGTTAAATTACATTAAAATATTTACTTTTATAGTACCGATCTTAACCTCATAGTCATCGGTTGAGTTGAGGACCCGAAAACGAAATTCCCCTCGAGCCGCGAAATAAACCGTCAAAGTGTTAGTGCGAGTGCAATAAGCAATGGAAAGACAAATAAATTAACTTACGCAGTGAGCGGTAAATATCCTTCTTTCTTCTTCTGCCTTCACCAAGAGTTTGCTTTAGTTTTGTCGTTGCATGCATCATCCAGGAGCGGATCAATACATTTGCTATTAAGGCATAACACTTATACTAAATTATATTATGAAGTCATTTTGGGGCCCAAATCCGATATCAACATGCCCAGCAGTTCTGGCACTTAGCGTACCTGGTTATAGCTTAGTGACTCTATTCTTCCGTCAACATGGCCTCGCCACATATGTACGTAATGATTTTCCTTATCAGTTTCAACCACAACATGGTATTTGCATGAATATAATTTTTAACTTGCTTACAGCACAGTTTGATGTTAACTCAAAGCTCCCAGAAAGTGTCATGACTCCTGCTTTACTTGATACCGTAAATGATTTTATGAGACAAATCTTCTTTCGCACTCGTACAGTTGCAAGGGTAATGAAAGATCTCGATGTATTATCCCCCCTATTATTCCGAATAGGTGGTTTTCGAAGCTGGAAAAATCATTTTGTAAGATTTTCCATTTGTCCTACTCTACTGGACTTTTTCCGAAGGAAATGGAATACAGCATCTGTCCAGACTGTTCGTAAAGAAGGGTTGAAGAACGAAAGTCTCCTTCTGACCGCCAGAATGGCTCTCATAGCAATGGCATCAAGCTCTCTTATCGAAAATGCGTGCATTTGGTATTGATGAATCTCTTCTTCGTTGGACTAGAAATTACATTTCGGACCGCTCAATATACATATGTTGTATTGGACGGTTTTAAGTCTGAATCCACTTCCTTGTTTCGCTGATGACAGCACCCTGAAATGAGGCAAAGGGAAGTTGTTTGGGGTGTAGGATTCTGAACGGGTGCTTGGAAAAAAAGGACCAGGAAAATAGGAAAGTAGGAAAAGGTTTAGGATACGACAGGAGAGGATGAGGTAGGGGTAGAATGTCCGCTACGGAGGCGATGGCATGCATGTTCAGCTCAGCTCAGCTCGGTAGATGTAGGGGGGGGGGGGGAGCTCTTCATCATCATCATCGGCTCGACAACCGGGTTCCGGTCCTGGCTTCTTTCAGCAAGTCTCTCCACCTATCCCGGTCTCCAGCTCACGCCATCCAGTTGCGCACCCCAAGGCTTCGGGCGTCCTGGTCTACGCCATCTCTCCAGCGCAAGCATGGTCTACCACGCTGTCGTCTACCATAGAATGTACCACAAAGAACTTTCCGAGCAGGTTCCTCTTCGCTCATGCGAGCTAGGTGCCCTGCCCACCGGAGTCTACCGAGCTTAATTTTTGTCACGATATCTGCTTCAAGGTAGATTGCGTACAGTTCATGATTGTACCGTCTCCGGAATCGTCCTTCCTCAGGGAATTAACCTGTCGCCAACCTGAGGAACCAGCCTGATCATATTAGCCAAACCTTTTTAAAGGCTTGTTTCTAGCGGCCGCCACGGAGAGGCTATGATCAGACTTCCACCAGTCCCGAATAGTTACGGCACGTGCATGTTTTCGTATGCTACATGTTATTCCCCCTATTCGTCTGATGGCTGACCGCCGGGGGGGGGGAGCTCTTGCCCTGTAGTTAAACCTCGCCTATTTCAAAAAAAAATTTAAACATGCCACACAAAAAGTCTAACGAGTACCTTGGGTACGCTGCTGCTGTTGACGCAACGTCGCCTTGTCCCTCCCTACCTGGAATTCGGTCGGCCCAGAAATCCGAATCCCCCTAACCTGAAATAATGATTCCTTTCTCTCGCTAACGAACCATACTTACTTCACCGAAGGGACTTTCGGCCGCCGTACAGCACCCCCTGAAAATTAATTCAAAAATCCATTAAGCTTCTAGGGAGCTCAGTTAAGAAAAAAAACGGCAATTTCAATCATTATCGACGTGTTTTACAAAAATTCTTTATTTACTGTAGAAGTCAAAAGTTAAACATCATAACTTTAAGAACGAAGTTCATAATAAGACCTACAATAACATTCGTAAATTACACAGAAAAAACACTAGAAGGAAGAAGCATATAACTTAAATTACCTCATTAACGAGTTTTAAAACTAAATGACCTACCAAAGAAAAAAATTAATTAAAAGAAAAAGAAAGAAAACTAAAACAAATTGGCGATGGGATGTAGCCCTTTGAGTTGGCTTAAAGTGGTCCCTCCTATATAACAAAAAAAAACTCTTCCGTTTGAAAATTACCGCTCGTACAAGGAATAAGCTCCTAAAATCCCAGTCTTCGTTTTTTGTTACCGAAGCCTTAACTTACTGGCTCGAACAAACACTATCCTATCCTTTTATTCCTACCTACAAAAAGCAAAGTGGATAACTTAAGGGTTTCGCAAAATTTTGCTACTCAATAACTGGACCTTTGAGAAACCTATACCCGCAAAAGGCTAACGGAATTGATGTTTTCTTTACTTTGGACTAATTCACTTTTCACCAAGAAAAAAAAAAGAAAACAGTCAGTGATTTATATGAAACAGTTGCGAAGTAAAAATCTTACAAAAAATGTAAAAATATAAGGAAAATCGATAAAAAAATAATCATCAACATCATCGGCTCGACAATCGGGTTCCGGTCCTGGCCTCTTTCAACAAGTCTCTCCACCTATCCCGGTCTCCAGCCGACGCCATCCAGTTGTGCACCCCAAGGCTTCGGGCGTAATGGTCTACGCCATCTCTCCAGCGCAAGCATGGTCTACCACGCTGTCGTCTACCATAGAATGTACCACAAAGAACTTTCCGAGCAGGTTCCTCTTCGCTCATGCGAGCTAGGTGCCCTGCCCACCGGAGTCTACCGAGCTTAATTTTTGTCACGATATCTGCTTCTAGGTAGATTGCGTACAGTTCATGATTGTACCGTCTCCGGAATAGTCCTTCCTCACATATGGGGCCAACAATTCTCCTTAAGACTTTTCTCTCGAACGCAGCTAAGAAGTCGGAGTGCCTTTTGCTAAGCACCCAAGTCTCGGATCCATATGTGAGTACCAGGCACGAGGCGTGATTTTTTCGATAGCGGAAGCACTGAACATAAAACCAAAAATGAAAGACCTTTGAGATCCAACCTTTTAAATTCCACTTAATGATAATACACATAAAATAATATAGGTACATAAATAATATATTACAGTAAATTCTAATTAAAAAAAAGAGCTTGATGCCTTGCGCAAAGATTTATCCTTTTTCTTTTAAGTGAGAACTTAGCTACGAGTAGATAACCTTTCTTGTCCACATATATTTCTAAAAAAATATTAAATTCTCTTAAAACATGAATATGATCTTTCTACAGATCCCATTATTACGGGATATTAAAAATCTTAAGATTCCTTGAAGTTTTTTTTGATTTAAAATTCTCATAATTGAAAATAACCTTTAGTTATATTTCTGCTAGAATGTCATGAAACCTCAGATATGAATATTAGAAATACTATTTTTGACCACTTTTTTTTTTTATAATAACAAAAAATAAAAAGAAAACAGGTGGATTGTATTTATCGCCACGAAAATAATTAAAAAACTACAACCTTCTAAATTCATATTTGTTTGTTTTCTGATAGTTATGAATTGCACCTAAATTTGCACACACATTATATTAAAATAAAACTTTTCTACCCCTTTTGTCCATCAAATTAAACTCATTATCACTTTGAGACAATAAGCAACTCAATAGATACATCTTTGTTTTTCTATCTACTTATTGTAGGAAATTCTCGTAATGCATTCACTCAACTCATTCTTCACACATTGGGCAAAAGGCAAGAAACGAGACAAAATTATTTTGACTTTGGCGTGAGATCTAAGTTAAGTATGCGAAATAATGGAATGCCGAGCTGTTGTGCATTCTATATTGTTTGAGAATCATTGAATCATTTTTGTTTGAGCATTTTGTGAATATTGGTGAGTGATGTTGTAGGTATATTTTCAGTTGACTTGGAGTGGAAGGGTATTTTGAAATTGAGTTATAGAGGCGATAATAAGGAATGCATAGCTGTTAAGCATTTTAGCAAGAACTTTCATGAGATTGAGCATTATAAATAATGGAGTGATGTTGAGCATTCTCAGTTGGTTTGCAGTGTGGCTTGTGGCATTTTAAGTTGTAATAACCAGAGAGATCTTGATTTCCTTTAGTGTAATTTTAGTTGTCATAATGATGTTGGAATGTAATTTACAGAGTAAATGAAGATTCATTAATAGATACAAATAAAATAATAAAAATATTAATACAATTTGGAATTTTGAATTTAATTCCTTGCTAGGTACGATTTTTTCAAATGGTTTAACGGAAGCACTCATTCCACTCAATATATGGACGCTTCGTCCCTGGTGAGTACTGGCAGGACCATGGTCCTGTACAGCAGCAGTTTTGAAGTTATGGTGAGATTTCTGGATTTGAAGAGCTTTGACAGACTATAGTAGGCACTGTTATATTTGAGAAGCCGCCCGCGTATTTCTTCTTCTATATTGTTATCGGCTGCTACTATTGACCCAAGGTATTTAAAGGATTGCACCACTTCAAATTCGTGCTCCGCTACCTTGATTGTTTGACCAACTGTTCCTCTCGCATTCGACGCGACCATGTATGTACTTTGTTTTACCTTCACTAATGTGCAGCCCCAGTGTACAGCTTGTTCGGTTCTTCCGATGATGTCGATGTCGTCTGCGTAAGCCAGTAACTGGCTGGACCTGTTGACGATGATCCCTCGTGCCGGAGTCACGGATTGCTTTCTCCAACGCCAGGTTGAAGAGGAGGCAGGCCAAACCGTTCCCTTGTCGGAGTCCATTAAAGATGTTGATTGGTCTGGATAGCAATCCTTCTATTTTTACTTGGCTTGTTACATTGGTCATGGTCAACCTACATAGTCGTGTCAACTTATTTGGGATGCCGAATTCTCTCATGGCTTTGTAAAGTTCTACCCTGGCTATGCTATCATAGGCGGCCTTAAAGTCTATAAACAGATGGTATGTTGGGATGTTAAATTCTAGACATTTTTCCATCGCCTGCCTAAGGGTAAATATCTGATCAGTTGTTGATTTGCCTGGAATGAAACCACACTGATATTATCCGATGACGGTTTTAGCGTATGGGGTTATCCGGTCTTGTAGGATAGAGGAGAGTGTCTTATAGGCGGTACTCAACAACGTGATACCTCTATATTAAACCTTTTCGCCAGTCTTCTGGCATTTCTTCCTGCTCCCATACGTGTACTATAATATCATGAAGGCTGGCCCGCCGTGATGGAATAATTCGGCTGGTATGCCATCGGCTCCCGGGGCTTTGTTCTGTTTAAGCCGGCCTATAGCCTTCTCAACAGCTTCTTGGTGGCGGCAACATAGGGTATTCTTCAGGATCGGTGATCAGATTTCCCGTCCTTGCAGTATGTGCAGCGTGATGTGTACTGCGTCATGTTTCGGACGGATTGGTAGAACTTCCGCGCCTGGTGCGGACCTCTCGCTCTCGGCTGCTTTCTATTTCACAGATAAGGTTCTTCTCCCAGGCTGATTTTTTTTTGTCTGTGAATCCGTTTTTCTGTTCTTCTGAGCTCTTTATATTCCTCTTCGCGTGCCCACGTTCTATGAGATTGTTGCATTGCTCGGTACGCAACATTCTTACGTTCAGTCGCTAGCTTGCATTCATCATCAAACCAGTCGTTCCGATTTTTACGACTGCGAACAGATGGAGTTGGCAGTACTAATGACAGTATTCTTAAGGCGTGTCCACATCTCATTTACGCCCAGCATACTTCCTCCAGGACTTACTCTCCCTACATCAAGTGTTTCTAGGGCGAGTCCTAACGCATTACCAAAGGTGTTACTGGTGTTTTCATTGCGCCCTGTGTTGATTCGAACCTGATCGGCAATCCGCCCTCAGAAAACCATACCAACAAGATAGTGATCCGAGTCGATATTGGCAACTCGGTACGTTCGTACCGTCATCAAGTTCGAGTAGTGGCGACGGTCTATCAACACGTGGTCTATTTGGTTACGAGTGACTCCACCAGGTGATACCCAGGTGGGTTTGTAGATATCTTTACGCGGGAACCTGGTACTCGCAACGACCATGTTTTTCGACGCTGCCAATTCTAAGACTCGAAGTCCATTGCCATTAGTGTTCTCATGCAAACTATGGGTGCCTGTGTAATGCCTGAATACCGGCTCCCGACCTATTTTTGCGTTCAAATCCCCAAGGATAAGGATGATTTTAACATCATACTTTGGACAGGCATTGAGGGCCCTCTCAACTTGTTCGTAGTAAATCTCCTTTTCTTCGTCTGAGGACTCCTCCGTAGGTCCGTGAACGTTAATGAGGCTGATGTTCATAAATTTGCCTCGCACGCGAAGGGTGCATAGCCTTTCGCTTATAGCGTTAAAGCCGATGATAGTAGACTTCATTTTTTCGCTGACTAGGAAGCCTACCCCGAGCACATGGTGTTTTGTTTGACAGCTGTAGTATACGTCATATTCTTTCTTCTGTAAAACACCATTCCCTGTCCATCTGATTTCTTGGAGAGCTGTTATGTCAGCTTTATATTTTGACAGGGCATCGGCTAGCTGCTGAGCAGCTCGAGCTCTATAGAGCGATCGTACGTTCCATAAGAAAATTCGTAAATCGTTTTTCCGCTTTCGTTGCGTGGGTTGTCGCGGCTTTATGATTGTCGACGATTATATTTTGGTCAACGCAGATTCGAAGACAAGCAAATTCAACCGGAGTCCTCACTGCCGAACCAAAACTCTTGAATTCAGCAGTGTACTAAGGTTACCATACGGAAAAGTAAGTATCTCCTCAGTTTCGAATCAGGGTCATGGGATGAAGGAGAACAGTCAATATCTAATCCGATGTCCTTGTCCCTTACGTCAATCGAATCCCATTAATTCCTTTTTTTTCCTTTTTTATTACCAATTCGTCGAGGCAGTCGTGCCGAGGATGCCACTGCCACACCAGGATATTTGGACACAGGCACTGCTTCCACATGGAGCAGCTTCCCCAGAATCAACTTTAGTTGTATGTTGCGGCGCCGCAGATGTTCCGCTTACCAACAGCTACGTAATCTGCTTTGGTGCCTACCCTATAGTACCAAAGTTTGTTTGTATGTTATGCTTAGTTAAATAAATAAAATGCACGACTGGGTCGCACGAACTTGCTCCTATGTAATAGACTAGGAATTTTAAAAACGGATGTTATTCAAGAAAACAGTTCATAAGGATAAAATAAATTTTTTAAATTCTTTTAGTAATAAGAGATAAAAACAGAATACTATGCAAATATGAATTTATGCAAGAACAAAAATTATAAGTCGTTGTAGTGGTTCCTTAAAAAAATAAGCTTTTATGTACAAAATTTTTAAAACATTTTTAAGAAAAAATTTCGGTACGGCAACCTTAAGTTTTTATTATTGTACGAATAAGAGTTAAATTTCCAAAAAATAATACTAAGCCGTTCTTGAGATATCGACTTTTTTAACAAAAAAAAAGACTTTTTATTTTAAAAATTGAAAAAATATAATTTTTTTTTTAAGTTTTGTAATGCAATGTTTTTTAAACTTTTTTGGAGCTTCTTTATAAAAAATTTCATTAAGATCCGTTATGCCAATAATGAGAAATTCAAAATTCGAAAAAAATCGTTCTATTGTAGGTACAGTCAGTAATATCTAGATTTCAATTTTTTTTTTTATTAAATTATAGATCGTAAAAATTAATAAAAAGAAAAAAAAATTTAGCAAAATTCTCGGAACCGTTTTCGAGAAAAATACGATTTTCGAACACCATTTTTTAAAATTTGTATATAAGGTACCATTAGTTTTAGATAAAACAAAATCAAATCTTGTAGATTCTGTTAAGAAACTTTTATTTGTCAAGTTTGAAAAAAGCGATCTTGGGGTTTTCGAAATATTGAGTTTCCAAAAAAATTTTGAATTTTTTTTTTTAAATCCAAAAAATAAAAAATTGAAAATTTGAATATGGAATAATATTTAAACTTTGGAGGAGCTTTGGCATAAAAAAAAATTATTTAAATCGGCTATACCGTTTTCGAGAAAATCAAAAACAAAAAAAAAAATGATCCCAAGGGGGCTACCAAAAATAACAATTTTTTGGAAAATGTTTGATGTGTAAATATCTTTCCCGGCGGTAGAGTGAATTAAAAACGTGTGTAAAACTTATACGTCCCGATTACACGTTCCGGTTACACGTTACGGTTACACGTTCTGTGTAGCAAGCTACCTTACCGACGATTGCATTTAACACCATGTTTACATTGTAAATATTGCGTACTTGCGACATCGTGTTTACATTGGAGACTTTGAGTACTGAAATCTCGATTTTATTACTTTCCATTGCTGGCTAGAACTTAATTCAATCCCTCATCATTTCTTCACCTCTCGACCAATTAGGCCTATTCTGCCACATTTGTTATTCTGCTATAGATTTTCAGTTATGAATCATAAAAGATTTCCACCTTAAAAGATCTTTTATGATTGGTATTCAGAGGTTCGAACTTTTATTAAAGTCTGTTAGGCTAGCCGCGCACTGGCAACTGTGATCGAAATCAAATAGTTTAATCACCAGTTGAAAGAGAACCGCGCACTGGCAACTCTTTACTCACGCTCACACTCTTTTCTCTCTTGCGCTTATATAAAACAGCTCAACTTCAGCGAATTAATTTTAAACAATCGTTAAGTTTGTATCAAAATACAAACTTTTTAGTTGCTCGAATCGAGTTGCTCTAAGTGCGTGGTGTCCCATATAAGCCCATATGTTTCATTTTAGCAACTAAACAGTTGTGAAACTAAAAATTGAATGTGCGCGCCTGGCTTTAAGAGGATCGAAATAGTTCGTCGACACAATTTTTTATGTTGTTATTCGGTTTTAGTTGTTAACTAGTGGTTTTGATCCCATTAATCTTAAATTCACTTTATAATTTTTTGATTATTACATTAAAAGTAATAATGGAAAATGAACAAGAAAAATGTGTTTGGACTCGTTCCGAAATAATAATTTTACTAGAAATAAGTAAATACAACAAAATAGTTGATTATTTCAAAACGTTTTTACTGTACATGGTCCAAAAATACATGTGTTTAGGTGGAAAGCATTATGTACAGCTATGTAGAGATATTTTTGGATTTAAGTATAAGTGGAAGGGATAAATTGTGGAAAAATAGTGGCCTTCATTTGAATATTACCCCTAACACACTCCACGAACTACTTCATCGAAGCATATTGTCGATAAGGTTTTTGGGTCGTGCGAAATGAATATGTGTCGACATAGCAGTGCGAACTCTGGGAATCGAAGTAGTATGCCGAAATGGCGTGTAAAAAGGACCGAACTAGTTCGTCGAAACAATTTTTTATGATGTTATTCGGTTTTAGTTGTTAAAATTTACAAATCGCCTGAAAAAGCAAGAGTAAAATTCAATCTCCTTAAGCAACAATTCAATAAAGTTCTGATCAACACAAAAAAGTGGTTCTGGAGCATTAAAATTCAAATATTTTTCGGTCATTTTTACTTTTCATTTATAATTTTACAGCTCTACCATTTCACAGCTGATTTTGGCATTTACTTCTACGTCGGCGTATTGGTGTGTAAATGCCCATACAAAAGCGAAGTACTTTATCGATTATATCGGTAGGTATATATCTAAAGTCACAAACTAGTACGATTGCATTGTATGTTTATTGGGTACGTTCGATAACAAAAATTCGGCACTCGGACGAACGTTGATGTTTACACATCTTAACCGTGAGTCCTGGCACTCACACTTTTTTTTTCAACCATTAGCTAGTTTTAACCAAATGAAATTTTTCAAATTTATTTTAAAAAATTCTGTGGGGCAGTTTTTGAGAAAAAAAAAATATGTATGTACTTATAAAATTTCGAAATAAAATCGTATGGCAGGTACCGTTATTTTTGATCTTTAAAAAAAGAAAAAAAACATGTGGGGGGAAAAAATTTAAAACCCATATCTACCAAGTTTGAAAAAAATTGGCCGAGCCGATTAGGCTGTAGTCGTACCGACAGACAGACAGACCCACTTTTTTGGTCTTCGCTATCATCGTAATGTCAACTTTGATCGAAATCTCGAGTTCGATTTTTTCTACGAATGCATAACTTGCCTTATAGTACCTATGAGTCGCAAGTAAAAAACTACTTCATACCGTGCTTTTAATTTTATTTATATGGATAGAACGAGCTTAAGTATAGTCATAAGTTTTACCCGCGGCTCTGCCATTTGCTTGCTGCTTTAATATTAAAAGAAAAGAAGAACCTTAATTGGGTATCCACAACAACCCTCAGGTTTTCATACTCGTTCTCAAATTCATGTTCATCGCCTTCGGAAGTTCAATTGCAACGGTATACGGTATACCGTATTATAAGCTCTATTGTCATTGAATCGAAATGTACGTTTTAGGTCATTATCCTTGGATTGAATTGAACTTGCACCGAAGAATTCAAAAAGATCTGTGTTCCCGGCATGTGTATCAAAGATGATCTTCGTTGGAATGACTACATTCTCGAGATCGCTAAAAACGCTGTAAGATGCTTAAAATTTCTGTATTGGTTGTAAGAAATGTTTCGCTCCTTTGATCTGAATAAAATCCAGAACAGAGCCTTTAAACTGGTAGCAAACATAACTATAATATATACCATCTCCTGAACTCAGTCGGAATGTTTCACGTCTTCTTTCACAAGCAATGCTCACTCGAGTTCCATTGCTCCTCACAATCATTTCACCGGTGTTACCCGTTTCGCTAGGAATGCTCATCATATCACCCTCGAGCATAATTTTCATCCACAAATGTGCCTCGGCGCTGAATATGATTTGTTGACCGAAATTAAGGTCAAGTTACAACTGACCAAGAGCTCATTTAGCGCCTTTAATTCTGAGCTCCTGGGATAGTGTAGGTTTTAACGGTTGTAGGCCAAAATCGCGAAACAAAATTCGCAAGTTGTAGTCTGGTCTGCGAAAGCCTGAGCTGTTTTACATAGTGTAGAATTGGCTGCCTCATATTGTTTTTCACCCTCTCACGGACAGCGACCATATTTTCGGCAGATCTTGCTTTTCGTTGACGTATTGGTAGGTGTGGATTGATTACTGAACCGGTCGACTAGTCCTTTCGGAAGGCCGATTTTGGACCGCAACATGTACGAAACACGCGAAAAAAGGAGCTCGCACAGAAGACCTTCGTCATAAAACAATTTAATAATTTGCACATGCTGTTGATTTGGCAAGAGAGACTAAATAAATGATAGCTAATTTGACAGATGTAGCTTTAACAATTTTATTTCCTGATATAATTATCGATTTTCCTTCTAATCCTGCACTATTGTCGATGATCAAAACTTTTATCAATTGGTTTGTTAAATATAGAAATTCTATATTATATTATTCCCAAAAGTAATAGGGTTGTATGCATATAAACAATTTTCAAACTTAAAATACATAAAAAGCTCTTGAAATAACTCTGTATAAGGCCTCCCACAAGCAATGCACCTCTAAGTCAAGCTATCAACTTAACTAATTAATCGTGCTTTTGCCGTCCAGTGCTCACAAAAGATTGTATGCAAAACCAAGTATGTTTGTATTTTCAATCAAACGCCACCAAGCACACATTCAAAAATGCATTTTTCATTGTAAGACCGATTAATTTTATCAATTTATTCAAAGCAATTATTCCAGGGGCTTTAAAAAAATCAGACGTGAGCACCTCTATTCACACATTCAACCACATTGTTGTACTAACAAACTAACAGTTTGTTTGTGCACATAATAAGTTTCAGGGAAATACTGTAGACTGTAGAGTAAATTTCCAATATCGATGATTAAAGAACCTCCCCATAACCTTAGAGCCGAATCAATTACCTGGTAAAACCAAACTTCACTCGTAGTTGATTTCACCCATCAGAAAATCAAAGCCGCACGTTGCTGTCGTCGCAGTATCGTCAAAGATGAAAAAAAAAACCACTGTTGAAACCTTCCTTCGTGGAAAGAAGTCAAGTTGGAAATCAAAGAAAACACCGTTTAAAATATGAAATTGGAGGAAAAAGTGAACTGGAACCAATCCAAACACATCAATTTATTTGGCCTACATTCTGCACCCACCCACGATGAAATATAAAAACCCTCTAGTCCCGGCACCGGATCCCATGTTCATTATACCTTTTAAAGAGGAAACGTAGCGTTTTTGTTCGCACGATGCACGAAACGAATAGCGCCGCGGTGCTGTCATCAAACACGCGAAGCAATTCCGCAGCAACCATCACAATGTGGCCACATGGCGAAAACCAATTCCAGCTACAACAAACACCAGCTCCATGGTGAACCAAGTGATGCTGGTGACGGTGTATCGGGGACGAAAAATGAATGTTGGTTTATAAATCTTTGCACAGATTTCTGGAACTGCAGCCTTGTTAATTGATGCCTTTAAGTGGAAGCGATGAATTTTCTGTTTTTGAAGAACACAGAAACTATGCTGCCTTTTTAAAACCTCTAGAAATATTATTGCTATGGAAAATTTTTAGCTACAGGTACTCAATGCATGTGCCAGCAAAACCACAAACTGGGACAAATTCTAGGAATAACTGGTAGGGAAATAGGTATATGAATAACCAAAAACGATCGGGATGGCTGCTAGGTTATTAAACAAATTACCTGGAAAATTAAACCATCGTAGATACTGAGAAAAGTCGAACACGTATCACTTTTGTGAATTGATAGCTGAACCCTTACCACTCAGTGCAACCTTTTTAACATTGCTCAGACAACTTTTTAAAATTTCCCAATAATGTGTTCAAAATAACCCATGTTTTGGTGCAAAAGAGCTTAGTTTTAAAATTCGAGGAATTTCATTCCTGGAATTAAGAATTAATTCAATAGTTGCCGATTGACTTTAAAAAATATTGTAAAAATGTTTTACAAACACAAAATGAAGCTCGTGATATATCTCACCTAATTGTAGAATAAATCCTTATACATCATTTTGGAGAAAGTTAGATTATCTATTGGACTTAATATTTTTGATGGATATTTGGAAGAGTTTGGCATTCTCTTATCAAAAATGCGTGGATTTGGTATTGATAAATATATTCTTCGATGGATCCGAATCGCTCAATATAAGTTTTGTTGGAAGGAAATTCATAAAATAAATGCTAGTGTGCCACAGGGCTCCGTTTTGTCTCCGAATCTCTTTTTCATATTTATCAATGATTTTTTGTCTAAAACTTCTAATCTATTTAATTGTTTTTTTGACGAAAATACTCAGTTTCTCATATTTGTTTCGAGATTCACGTCCTTGTCCCTTGGGTGTGTATCTAGAACGGCAGCGTATTATAGGCTCATTTAGGTATTTATGTTGAAAGCATTTGGGAAGCAGAAATCGTGTAGAATTGAATGCATCAAAACTCAATGATATAATTCATGCTGCTGAAACGGAACCCATCCTCCATGTTGCATTGTTTGAGTGACACTTGCATTGCAGAAACCGAACATATTCTCGGTAGAACAACTTGCCTAAAAAGCTCACATATTAGACGTCACCAAAAGCGCTGCTAATTGTTTAGGATTCATTTGACGAAGCAAGAAGCTTTTAATCTATGGGGCCTTTATTCGTCCATGGCTTCATTATAACCGAACTTCGCCAGGTGCTTCAATAACCTTCTTGATTCTCTTGGCAAAAATCAAATAAATAGCTTTATAAATGTTAGGTGATAGATTTGTAACCGAAACATTTGTATTTTTCAAGCACCGCCGAAATGTTTCTTGTTTTTTCATTATTTAACAGTTATTTTTTATAAAAAGTGTGCTAGTGAAATAGCCAGTTGCATTCCTCCACATAAAATGAATTAAAGCGAAATACTAACGCTTCAGGAATGCCCATCAGTTTACCCTAAAAACCAACATCGGACGTACTGTTTACTTCAGAGATTTTTTCTTCAGCAGCACTACACGTACGTGGAATACCTCACCCGACTCTATATTTCCCTCCCATTATAATATTTAGACATTCAAAACCAATATGCATCGGTAGGTATCTCCTTTTAAATTTTCTCCAACTTTCTTATACGCTCGCACTGTGCTTAAACATTTAGAGAGTAGTGACCAGGGTTCGGACTTAGGTTTTAAATTTTCGACAAAAAACTGAAATAGATCCAAAATTTTCGAAGTAAGTTTATAAAAATGAGAAAAAAAAAACAAGTTTTTCGGAATAAAATTCTTAACAAAAGTTTATTCAGTATTATTTGATTATTTTTCATTAAAAATTAAATAATTAATTGAGTACAAGTAACTACAAAGTACAAGAAATTCAGACTTAAAAAAAATAAATATAACTATAACACAAACTTCAGACTTCAATAGAAATAAATTTAGTATACGTATAACAGTAAATAAAGCGTTCTTAAAAAAAATAAATTATATAAACATGGCATATAAAAGTTAATTCAAACTTCATATTTGTAACAAAAAAAAGTAATTAAATATAACTATTTTAAAATAAACTCTCGATCAACAAACTTGTATTTTTGTATGAATTTTATCAATTCAAAAGGTAGCTCATAAATATTTTTACGTTTTTCTGTAAGTGATCTCGAAAACATTAAATTTTCCAAGGTGCTTACGTTTAAATGATTCCTAAACTTGTTTTTTATGTATAATACAGTGTGATCAGCACTGTTGGTTAAGAATTTTTTCAAAGAGAAGTAGATCCTAAAAAAGAGAAGTAGAGAAGCAGAAAAATTTCTCAAAATCGAAGTACGAGTAGATCTACTTCGATCGAAGTTGTGATGCTTCTTTTCCTTAGGCTGAGGTAAGCTCGCCGGACTCCAGGGTCGTCTCGAGAAAGCACGAAACTCGAGTATAGATAGTCGACCAAACTGCTCTCTCCAAATGAAAATAGATTTTCCTTTTTCAGATTTTATTTTATTAATCCAATAAAGCGGCTTAAGACTAAACAATATGATACCTATAGATAATAATACCTAGAGATAATACTACCTAGTATACACGAACTTAATCATACGGTCAAGAGCCTATCGACACCGGAAGGGTGAAGGGGAATAACTTAAGAATACGGCAAGAGCTCGTCGACATCAGAAGGATGAAGGGGAATAATACGGTGGTTTGTTGTTACCACACAGCACGCTATGGAGCAACGGCCCATCGACTCTTAGTAGAGAAGGGGAATACCGGGGGAAACTTGTGCTTCTGCATTATAAAGTAAAAACTTTAATCAACTTCGGCGAGCAAGCTTCGAATTTCTTTGGATTTCTTGGGTCCATAAGGCAATTCTCCTGCAGGAACCAACTGTGAACTCTATAACGATGAACCACAATATCGCGTATATTTTGTTTTTGTATTTCGGCTGCGTGTTGGCGTTGGTTATTTCACTTGGTGGGTATGCAGATGGAGGTTGATTGGTGTCGGTCGGTCGTAGGAGTGTGAAGCTTCGTTACAAAGTAAAGTCCGAACCCTGGTAGTGACAATCCCTTAAATGATACTGGATTTTGCTTATAGTGGCTTGCCGATAAAAACGTCAGTTTTATCACAATTATTGACCTTTGCATTTTGAACACTTTTATTTCTTGACACTCGGATTTCACTCGTTCTTATTGGATGGACTCAATCTTATTAGCATGAATCTTTGCATATATTCCTTAGAGCTTAAGAATCCATCCTATTCTTGTAATATTTAATGTTCCGCAAGGTAGACATCTGGGGCCTCTGACTTTTATTTTAAGAATCAATGATTAATGCAAGGATCGAAGTTTATAACGAACGGATGTATTTCGGTGGTAAAATCTTCTTGAAGATTAGAAAGGTTTCTTCATTTTTAACGAAACACTCGAATGAATACTTTCGCAGTTGCAAAAAAAACTGAAAAACATAGTTCAACTTTTGTCAATTCAACCGAAATGTCCTGCAATCGAGGGGCGTCTCTTCTACCACTGATAATTCTGTCAATCCAAGCACAAGCAGCTCAAAAAAGAAAGACAAATACATGAACAGCTTAAAGGTATGCTAAGGTGAAGTAATTATTATTAGAACAAGCTGTCTGCTATTATAATGAATTTCTTTTTGAAAAAAGTTCGTTAGATTCAAATGCATTCTATCTAAGAGATGCAGGTTGGTTTTAGGAGCACATTCCCAGATATGGGAGTTATACTCAAGCTTAGATTGAATGTATGCCTGATAAATTGTAGCCAGATCAGAAGGGGAAAAAAAGCTTCTTACATCTTCTGAAGAAACAGGAATTTCGCTGCATTTTTCGCAACATGAAATATGTGATCATGACACAAAATATTGACAGTAATACACATACCGAGGCGAAAAGATTTTCGATTTCCTCGATGCAAGAGCCGTCCATGGATGATTGAAGGGGTATGGTATATTTCGCTTGACGAACAGAAGACAATTTTGGGGTTTCGAAGCATTAAATTTCACATGGTTTCTAACATCCTAATGCTCTCAAGATCGGAATTTAATGAACATATCATACGCTGCAGAATAACTTCTAGAGATGAAGGATGTGGATCTGAAAACGAATACGAAAAGCTGAGGTTACTGTTGTCAGCAAAACAATGTAGTGGATTAGAAGATACAGACAAGAGATCATTGATGAAGATGAACAGAGCCTTGAGGCACACACCAGCATTTATTTTGTGAATATCAGACTTAAAACTGTCCAAAACAACACGAATTGAACGGCCTGAGAGGAAAGCAACGAAAAACGAGAATCATCGATCCCAAATGCACGCATTCTCGATAAGAGAGCTTCATACCAAACTCTATCAAATGCTTTCACCAAAATGGTGCAAGGATTTGTTCCACTTTTCCAGTGGACCTGTTGCTACGAAAGCCGTACTGCCGGTCATAAAGAAGTTTTCGTTCTTTGAGATATTTCGTAAGCTGAGTATTAATCAGGGTTTCCATGACCTTGGAAAGAAGGGACATAAGTGCAATTGGTCGATAATTAATGAAGGAGGAGGATTTGCCTTTTTTAGGGACTAGCTGGACAAATTCTATTTTCCATCCACTCGAAAAGAGTTTAGAATCGGATAAATAGAAAACCTCACGTAGTGGTTTTGCCAGCGTAGAAAAATACATTTTCACAACAATAGAGGATATACCATCTGGACCATCGCATTTGTGTATGTCAAGAACTTTTAAGACCCTTGCAACTGAACGAGTGCGAAAGAAGATTTCATTCGGGTAATATCTGGCCAGAATGTCGAAGCCAAGAAGAATTATGTACATTGAAATCGCCCCTAATAACGATTTCAGTGCGAGAAAAATGGTTGATAATTATTCTAAGTATAGAGTTCGACAACGGATCAACTTCGTTAAAGGTTGATTTGCTGTCGAAATTTGGGCTTCTGTAAACAAAACATTAATGAATTATGTTTTCACTCACACAAAATTGAAGTTCGTATTAGAACAGTTGACGTACTGAGGCTGACGCTGGTAAGGTATATCATTTTTTATGTATACGACGATACCATGGTGGGGAAAGAGAAGTGAGACCAAGTTGTAACCCTGTAAGTTATATTCTGATGAATCAGTATTTTCACCTACTTGGGTTTCGCTTAATGCCGAAATAGCTGGCCTACACTTTACAGTGTGGGCATTTGCAGACAGAAAATTACTTCTTAAACCACGAATATTATTAAAATCCCCACGAAATTTACCCATCAAAATTAAACAGAAATAGCTTGGAACTTAGCAATGAGTAAAAAGTATGCTTCACTAGCACATATAATATGGTTAAGCTTTAGAAAACTTATATGATAGAACAAAATCAGCTGCATGGCACAGTAACCATCCGTCAGAGTGGTTTGCAACCGTCGAATAGGTCAGGCAAAGATGTAACACAAGTCTGCCAATATTCGTCTAATATATTCAAAATATCATTGATCATCTCTCAAGAGAATTCACTTTCGCAGTAATGCATATCAAAGCTCTCTTGTTACCTTGATATGATAATGTCATATAGGCTAAACCACCGAATATCAGATGATGATAAATATAGTTGCCGAAGAATGCGCCCTTTAGGATCTCAAACTAAACCTGAACAAATCACAGGTTATGTTATTCAAAAGTTGGGAAGAAATGGGTAAAAGAGGTGCTTAAACAATATATGGTCCTAAGAATCATTTTTACCTCCACTATGAAAATGATAATTAATTGGGGTTTGGGAAGCCCAGTATGACGATCGAAGAAATAAAAAATGCCCTACATGGACCCGATTACAAGTGCTCTGCAACCTTTAAATGTATTGTATAGAACTGAGTAAGGTCGCTCATACTCGTACTACATATCATATTTTTTAACTACTGGCCCCTCTTCTGTTTTGATTTGATTTTAAATCTTGATTCTCTCCTATTCTATAAAATTGCTCAGGCCCCGTTAATGGTATCATTGCTCCTTTTTTAACCGAAGAGTTTGCTTCTTCATTTCCAATGATACATACGTTTCCCGGTAGCCCTCCGAAGTTGTTTAGCTATACCAGTTAATAGTGTAACCCTTTGAGTGCTGCTTAATTGTCCGACATGTTGCCGTAATTTCTTTCGAGATTTTGGTGTGGCACATTTTTCTATGGCATTAACTTCCGCCTGGAAAATTTTTGTAGACTTCGCCATCGACAGAGAAAGTTTGATTTTGGGCTCAAAAATTCCTGCACCTTTTTCTAGAAACGTTCTCGATCCATCAGTATGCAATTTGATGACATTTTCATTGATAGAGTGAATCACTGTTTCGGCTATCCACTCTTTCCTGCCATTTCTTGAAATGTCTAGTAAACTCAATAGTGTAGATTTTAATATAGAGTCTCTTTCTCTATAGCTCCAATACATTTACCCCTTCAAGTACCTTCCCTGGCACCCTAATCTGCACTTCTTATTACCACATGAAGTGAGGTTTCATGAAGGATAACCTTCATTGTTGCCATCGGGCAAGTTCCCATTGCTCCAGTAATGAATAAACATGCGAGTCTTTGAACTATTTCTAATTACTTCTTAGTTGTTGCTAGTTTGGTTCTTTTGTGCCACGCAACTTCACCATAGGTAATGATAGATCTTACCATCATGATGTACAACTCAGCATAAAAGGACAGTTGGTTTAAGTGTTAACCCTATTTTGAGTTCAACCAACGGAAAAAAAAAAACAAAAAACTTTTAATCGGATTTGGGTATACTCTTGCACAACAACGGCCAAGCCCTTGCAAGATTCATTTACTATAACGTCAAGACAATAACTGGCACTTGGTTGTTAATTTATTTTCATTCCTACTTCGAAAAGTACAATTTTACACACAAAAAACAAATTTTCCATGACAATATTTGCATCAAACTTAAACTTCACAACAATAGGAACTCACTTTACACCCCCGGTTACCCTGTGTCAAATCGTATACAGTATACACCCAAATTAGAAATTGTAAACAACCAAAGTAAGGAAAGCACCAACCTAAATTATGCATTCAGGAAGGAAGACATCTGTCCTGAACTATTCTATTCAGAAGCAATCCAGAAGACAATCAAATGACAAAGTTTACCAAAAACTTTGTCCCGACAAAATATCGTTTATTTTCAAAAATTGCAAAGTAATTACTTTTAGGTTCGTTCTATCTCTGCCTTGGTTATTGGTTTTGCTGTTGTCCCAGTTGCAGTCGGACGTTTCTTGGCAAAAGCTGTAAATATTTATGTAGATTTGAAATGGTATCGGAATGCAACCGAAACGAGGGACCGACATTCTTAATTGAACTTGTGAGTCGAGTGTTTAGGATCGACTCAGAATGTGTTTCTGGATTCCATTTTCATAGAAAACATTAACACTTTATGGTTAATTTTTAGCTCAGGCTGAAAACTTGAAAAGTGGAAGTTTGTTTTCATAAAGGCAGATTGAGATGATGTTTTATGCAGTTTTTATAAGACGGAAGGCTTTTAAAGTCTCGACCTTATTAGGTAATCAATTTTCTCCAATACTCCAGGAAACTTACATACAAGATTTTTTCTTATAATTCACACACGCTCAAGAATATGTTAAAAGACCCTTATAATGTTAAACACAGCAAGGGAAATGGGAAAATTATGGAGGGGGAGAGAAAGGAGGTGTCGATGATTAGTGGTCTTGAATGTTTGCAAATTGAAATGGCAAGGGAAAATCGTGGTGGGAACTTATTTCATAATCGCGTTGTGGGACTAAAAAACGAATCTCTTTTGACGATACGACCAAAATTAGGCTCAAGGGTAAACTGATGAGTATTGCTAGCGAAGCGGGTAAACTAATAAGGGGGAGCAATGCAACTGTCTACTTCGAGTGAGCATTGCCTGTGAAAGAAGCGATTAAACAAGAAAATACATGAAACATTCCGACGATGTTCAAGAGATAGAAATAAATCCATATAGCTCTGTTTCCTATCAGTTTTACTTTTAACACTTTGTTCTGAATTATATCCAATAAGTCGAGAGAAGTTTGTGATGCGCCTGCCCAAAGGTGTGAGTTATACTCGATTTTTGGATGTAACGGGTGATTTTTTAAGAGCTTGAGAACTTTTTTAAAAAAAAACGCATAAAATTTGCAAAATCTCATCGATTCTTTATTTGAAACGTTAGATTGGTCCATGACATTTACTTTTTGAAGATAATTTCATTTAAATGTTGACCGCGGCTGCGTCTTAGGTGGTCCATTCGGAAAGTCCAATTTTGGGTAACTTTTTCGAGCATTTCGGCCGGAATAGCCCGAATTTCTTCGGAAATGTTGTCTTCCAAAGCTGGAATAGTTGCTGGCTTATTTGTGTAGACTTTAGACTTGACGTAGCCCCACAAAAAATAGTCTAAAGGCGTCAAATCGCATGATCTTGGTGGCCAACTTACCGGTCCATTCCTTGAGATGAATTGTTCTCCGAAGTTTTCCCTCAAAATGGCCATAGAATCGCGAGCTGTGTGGCATGTAGCGCCATCTTGTTGAAACCACATGTCAACCAAGTTCAGTTCTTCCATTTTTGGCAACAAAAAGTTTGTTAGCATTGAACGATAGCGATCGCCATTCACCGTAACGTTGCGTCCAACAGCATCTTTGAAAAAATACGGTCCAATGATTCCACCAGCGTACAAACCACACCAAACAGTGCATTTTTCGGGATGCATGGGCAGTTCTTGAACGGCTTCTGGTTGCTCTTCACTCCAAATGCGGCAATTTTGCTTATTTACGTAGCCATTCAACCAGAAATGAGCCTCATCGCTGAACAAAATTTGTCGACAAAAAAGCGGATTTTCTGCCAACTTTTCTAGGGCCCATTCACTGAAAATTCCACGTTGTGGCAGATCGTTCGGCTTTAGTTCTTGCACGAGCTGTATTTTATACGGTTTTACACCAAGATCTTTGCGTAAAATCTTCCATGTGGTCGAATAACACAAACCCAATTGCTGCGAACGGCGACGAATCGACATTTCACGGTCTTCAGCAACACTCTCAGAAACAGACGCAATATTCTCTTCTGTACGCACTGTACGCATTCGTGTGGTTGGTTTAATGTCCAATAAAGTAAACTGAGTGCGAAACTTGGTCACAATCGCATTAATTGTTTGCTCACTTGGTCGATTATGTAGACCATAAATCGGACGTAAAGCGCGAAACACATTTCGAACCGAACACTGATTTTGGTAATAAAATTCAATGATTTGCAAGCGTTGCTCGTTAGTAAATCTATTCATGATGAAATGTCAAAGCATACTGAGCATCTTTCTCTTTAACACCATGTCTGAAATCCCGCGTGATCTGTCAAATACTAATGCATGAAAATCCTAACCTCAAAAAAATCACCCGTTATAAGCGCCTTATAAATGGTAGCCATATCAGAAGGGGTGAAAAATTTCTTGCATCGATTTGGAAATCCTAAGCATTTAGAAGCGGTCTCGAGAATGTGCGCATTCCAACGAAGATCGTCGGTCGTTGACACACATACCGAGTACTGAAAGCTTTTCGGTTTAAAAGTGCCATTCTATGACAAAGGCATAGGGGGTACATTTTTTATTAGCGGCAATAGACAGCATTGAGTTCTCGAAGCATTAAGATATTAGGATCATACCACCGCGATACGAAGTGAGTCGCTTTACGTTTGAACACGTTGGGAAATATTGAAAACTTATTTCCAAAATTAAGGGCTGTGTAGCCCAAACAGTACGTTTTTTAAAAAGAAGTTTTGGCCAGTTTGTGCAAAAAGTTCGTGCAACTTGTATGCTAGTGGACAACACTGATGGTTCCCATCGTCGTACGATGCGCACAGACGAGAATGTGGCTGCTGTTGCCGACAGTGTGAAACTTAATTCACGAACATCAACTCGCCATCGATCTCTACAGTTCAACATTTCACGCACTAGCCTGAGGGTAATTCTGCACAAAGATCTCGGATTATTCGCTTACAAGGTTCAATTGACTCAGAAATTAAAGTTTATAGTATAAAAGATAAAATGGACGCCTATACTCAAATACTTGCTTTATTGTCAAGGGATTTAATATTTTTAAAATTGGATTGTAGAACTACATCCTTAATATAACTCGCAACCATTGTATTGTATACGAGTTTTTAGTTTAAAGGGAGAAGTAACAGTAATTCAAGCAGCTGTTTAAACTGGTTGTGAGGAAAGTCATTACTGCATGAGCAACCTTTTCAGGATGAAGTAGGACACACCATCTGGCCCATTAGACTTTTTTGGCCTAGAATTGCCGATGATTTCGACAACCTTCTCTAGATTGGATACATTTGAAACATCGGTAGAATCATTTGCTGGATTGATGATATTAAAATTGATCGGTCGAAGTGTTTGTTGAACTGTTGCCTCAACTTCTTGTAAGAAAGTTGAGTCAGTAGGTGGATACGGAGTGAAGTTTCGGCGAACACTTCCACCTCATCTTGGGCCGAGGTAGCTTCAGTATCACTGCTGATGATGGTTTCCTGTATTTATGGCTGTTTTCCTATTGATCCTATTGATGTTTTAAAAGCATCACGTCCTGGTTTGCAATCTTTTCTGGTATTGGATATTATTGTGGTATTGAATATAGTTCCGGAACATCATGTTGACTTGCAGTAGTTCATTACAAACTATCTGATAGTTTCTGTTGGTTGTATTCAGTTCACTTTGATGGATCCGCTAGAGATGTTTTCTTATACCTACCAATGAAGATATGAAAATTATTTCGGTTTAAGTGGAGTGATTGAATTTAAGGTGCGTTTCGCCTTGGAGTTGTGGTCACTTGGTTTTTTAATTGAGTCGTTTTCTTAGAAGCTGGCAGTGAACATAGAGACTTTGAAAGTACTCGGGAAGGTGCTGGTACCTATCCTTTGACGTTCTAGACTGATTTTGTATAAGGCATCAGATAAGGCATGTTAAAATTGACAATCGCTGCATCGATTTGGGTATCCAGAAGATTCCTGTCTGAAGGTATATAAGAGTTAAGATGTCTTCGATGTCCCTGTGAAGTCTATCAATATCCATCCTTCTGAAATTCTCAGGAACTTCTGTTGTAAGGTTTACGGGTTGGTTGAGATTGATCGACAGTTGAACAGCTTCATGGTCCGTGTCACTGTGCAATAATGTTCACATATAATTCATGAACAGTGTGCACTAGGTTCGAGGAAGCCACGAAGAATTCCAGCGTTGAGGGTGTTCTGGGAAAGGTGGGTTTGTGCTGTGAAACAATCACTAAGGAGTGCTGGTCATTGTTGCCGAACATGTTCTTGTTCTATTAAAATTGTGTTTTGATAGTTATTAAATGCTAAAATGCTTCTTAGATACTTTTTACTATTGCAAATCGTATGAAAATATGAATTGTCGAATAGAGGCCGACTATTAAATACCTATGCGGCCGACTACTGAAACTAAGAGGGCCGACTACTCAATAATTACACTTTCATCTCCATAAAGGTAAATAATTTGTTTCATGTAGTAAATATACTTAATTCGTCTAGAATTTCCTAATCTACACATTTCAATTAGTCATTAAAACTGATACTCTATCAAAAACTTAGATAAGTGATTTTTAAACGCTAATCAAAGATAAAAAAAAAAAGTTAACTGGCCGACTACTGGTACCATCACCCTATATGTATAGATAATATCTGTAATTTTAATAGCTTACTATGAGAGTACCTACATTATATTTCAAACTTTCATCACAAAATTTTAAAATTGTTACAACATTATGAACTTTATTGTCGCATCCCCAACATTTACTAAAACTTCATCAAATAGCAAAACTGCTACACATTCTCATAGCTATACGAAAAGTTTTAACGCAAAACTATGTGTTGGGATTCCATTTTTAACATCAAGTTGTTGTGCTGAACTTTATAAAAAAAAATACTCCAAAACTTGCTTACACAAAATGTAAGCCAAACGCATTATTTAAGGAATGAAATTCCAACTTTTTATATTAGTGCCAAGAGTTTTATATGTTGTGTGTTTGATAGGGGCTAACATATTGAGTAAACAGGATGAAGTTTTTTATTTAGCACTTAAATTTTCGTATTTCCCTTAGTAGTTTGATTTAACAGTATTAGTTGAGAAAGTAACCTTGCAACACATAAGTTATTTAATCAAATCATAATTTATTTAGCTTCTTAAAGCTAAAGATATGGCATACGAACACCTTATATAACAAACAGGTGTGATTCCGGTAATGATTTTCATAAAGGTAATAAGAACGTCAAGCACTTAACTCATATTCGAGAATCCTTACTTAGACATCTGCTTTCCTTACCGCCATTTCAACCCCATATGTTTACGGGAACAGAAGGCTTATCCTGGCAGGAAGGAGGTGTTCACTGCCGAGTACTCGTTTCTTGTCTACTCGGCAATAAATGCCATTCCTGAGGATGGTTTTGTAGTGGAAGCTTTGGAGGAGACAAAAACAATCAAAATTTACGAAACCCACTACAAAACCACTAAACCAGACTAAACTCTTGGAAAAATAAATCGGTATACAACAAAAATTGTACCGAAAAGTAAGAGAAAATATGAATGAAAACCTTCAAGTAAACCGTGATATTAATGGGAAAATTTACAAAATTAGCCAATCTTTGGAATAAACTTCCCTAAGGCTAGGACCGCACTTGCGATTTCAATCGCACGATTTTTTAGTCGCAAAAATAGAACACATGAATTTAAATGAGAATGAACGCACTTGCTACCAAAAAATCATGACGATTTAAAAGTCGCAATTTGTTTCATTTTTCTTGCGATGCGATTGTCGTAAACTTAAATGAAATACATGTACACAAATGGATATGCCCGCACTTGCGATTTAAATTACTACGACTTAAAAATCGTAGTCGCAAAGAGAAATTGGCATGCACGCACTTGTGATTTTTAATCCACGATTTTTTAGTCGCAAAAAGTAAGACACATGGCCTTAAATGTGAATGCACGCACATGCGACTTAAAAATCGCAGCGATTATAAAAATCAAACAAGTTCTATTTTTTCAACCGATTTTTCTGTAGCAAGTGCGTGCACTCACATAAAAAGTAGTGTGTTTTATTTTTCGCGATTAAATAATCGCGCGGCAAAAAAATCGCAAGTGCGTGCATGACAATAATTTGTAGCGACTACGACTTTTTAATCGCCTCGACGAAAAATCGCAAGTGCGGTCCTAGCCTAAGGAAGTTTTTCGGTGATTTTTCGTCGAGGCGATTAAAAAATCGTAGTCGCTACAAATTATTGTCATGCACGCACTTGCGATTTTTTCGCCGCGCGATTATTTAACCGCGAAAAATAAAACACACTACTTTTTATGTGAGTGCACGCATTTGCTACAAATAAGTAGCGACAGAAAAATCGCTTGAAAAATAGAACTTGTTTCATTTTTATAATCGCTGCGATTTTTAAGTCGCATGTGCGTGCATTCACATTTAAGGCCATGTGTCTTACTTTTTGCGACTAAAAAATCGTGGATTAAAAATCACAAGTGCGTGCATGCCAATTTCTCTTTGCCAATACGATTTTTTAGTCGTAGTAATTCAAATCGCAAATGTGGGCATATCCATTTGAATACATGTGTTTCATTTAAGTTTACGACAATCGCATCGCAAGAAGAATGAAACAAATTGCGACTTTTAAATCGTCCTGATTTGTTGGTAGCAAGTGCGTTCATTCTCATTTAAATTCATGTGTTCTATTTTTGCGACTTAAAAATCGTGCGATTGAAATCGCAAGTGTGGCCCTAGCCTAAGGCGATTAAAAAGTCGTAGTCGCTACAAATTATTGTCATGCACGCACTTGCGATTTTCTTGCGCGCGATTATTTAATCGCAAACAATGAAACACACTACTTCTTATGTGAGTGCACGCATTTGCTACAAATAAATAGCGACAGAAAAATCGCTTGAAAAAATGGAACTTGTTTCATTTTTATAATCGCTACAATTTTTAAGTCGCATGTGCGTGCATTCGCATTTAACGCTATGCGTCTTATTCCTCGCGGCTAAGAAATCGTGGAATAAAGATCGCAAGTGCGTGCATGCCCATTTCTCTTTGCGACTACGATTTTTAAGTCGCAGTAATTTAAATCGCAAGTGTGGGCATATCCATTTGAGTACATTTGTTTCATTTAAGCTTACGACAATCGCATCGCAAGAAAAATGAAACAAATTGCGACTTTTAAATCGTCATGATTTGTTGGTAGCAAGTGCGTTCATTCTCATTGAAATTCATGTGTTCTATTTTTGCGACTTAAAAATCGTGCCATTGAAATCGCAAGTGCGGTCCTAGCCTAAGGCGATTAAAAAGTCGTAGTCGCTACAAATTATTGTCATGCACGCACTTGCGATTTTTTGCCGCGCGATTATTTAATCGCGGAAAATAAAACACACTACTTTATATGTGAGTGCACGCATTTGCTACAATTAAGTAGCGACAGAAAAATCGGTTGAAAAAATAGAACTTGTTTCATTTTTATAATCGCTACGATTTTTAAGTCTCATGTGCGTGCATTCACATTTAAGGCCATGCGTCTTACTTTTTGCGACTAAAAAATCGTGGATTAAAAATCGCAAGTGCGTGCATGCCAATTTCTCTTTGCGACTACGATTTTTAAGTCGTAGTAATTTAAATCGCATGTGTGAGCATATCCATTTGAGTACATGTGTTTCATTCAAGCTTACGACAATCGCATCGCAAGAAAAATGAAACAAATTGCGACTTTTAAATCGTCATGATTTGTTGGTAGCAAGTGCGTTCATTCTCATTTAAATTCATGTGTTCTATTTTTGCGACTAAAAAATCGTGCGATTGAAATCGCAAGTGCTGTCCTAGCCTTAGAGACTGTTCGGCACCACATAGCACTGGAAAATCGAAAGGAAGATAATTCCAACAACTTTTCAGACATTATGTTTAAATGATACATATAATATGTAATGTATGTATAACATATGTAGCTTTCGAAAGATACATAAGCAACATACATATGTACATATATGTACTTAGAGATTTTTATAGATATTTTATGTTGACACTAGACTTCTGTCTACGTCTCAGCACGCGTACTGAAAAGGGAATTCAGTGGATACAGCTCTTCATAATCTAGTAAGAACCAAGGAGTACTCCCATCATCATAAAGAGAGAGTATAGTATGGTTACCTTCATTGATATACACTGCGCTTTTAGCAATGTTGAATTGATCAATCAAATTCTTACTAACAGGATAAGTAATTCAATGCTGGGCAAGAAGATCTGTCAATAAAGGGATGCCGCAAGGGAGTGTCATATCTCCCCTTCCTTGGAACTTGGTAGCGAATGAGCTGTTGAGATATCTGGAAGTGGAGATTAACATAGTAATTGCCTATTCGAATGACATTGCTCTTGCAACAAACTGGGCCGATCGGTGTTGACTGGGTGTTAACCCTCACAAAACAGATCTTATCCTCTTCTATAAATAAAAAAAAATTTATTTCAAACTAATTTTTTTCAAAATTTTATGTGATTAAGCATAATTTTTGTTTTAATAATTCAATGCTCTTATTAACTTTCAATAAAAAACAGAAAACTGGATACTAAAATGTACCTTAGTTTTTTGAGTTTTTCATGAAACCCCAAGCGTAAAAATCCAAAGGAGTTAAATCTATAGTGATCTTGGTGGCCACTCAGTGGGACCTCCCCTTCTTTTCCATCGGTCGTTGAAATGATTATTCAGCCAGTTTCTCACAGCCAGGCTAAGGTGTGTTGGAGTTCCATCTTATTGTTGGTCTATTCAATTGTCGGTTTATAGCCAAAGGGAGATTTTCTAATAAATCTGGCAAAAGGGTTTTTACGAATTGCAAATAGGATCCTCCATTTAAGACCGTATTCAAAAAACGTGGTCCAATTACCGTTCGTCCAACAATGCCAAGCCACACATTGCAGCTAAAGCGGTGCTGCGATTTATTTTGTTTTTTAACATGTAGATTATTGTGACTCCAGTAATGCAAGTTGTGGAAATTGGTGATTCCATCTCTGGTTAACTGCGCTTCATCTGTCTAGACTATCCTTTTAAAATAGTTGTGGTCTTTTCTTTTCCCTCAGCAATAGCGTTCTACAGAATTCAGTCCTCAATATCTTATCATTTGATGTCAATTCTCGCACTGGGGTAAAGTGATATGCGTGAAGGCTATCGGTATGAATCACTGCCCAAACTCTACTCTGGGGCAATCCAAGCATAGTTGCTTTCCTTCTGGTGCTAACAGTGGGATTACTTGTTACCAAATCCAAAATCCGTTCCTCTCTATGTGTTGATCCACCAGATGACCTTTCTCTCCTTCGAGTCGCCAGCACTCCATGTTCCCGAAGACGATTGTGAAGTCTTGCAAAAAATGAATAGTGGGGACATCTCCTATTGGGGAACTTTTCAGCGTACAAACTCTGTACTTCCCGACTGGAACCAACCGCTAAACCGTAGCAATAGTGCATATCTGTCAATTCTTCCTGAGAGTGACTTGCCATCGTTTTGTATTGACGATTTGATACGCAATTTAGAAATGAATTTTAAACAGGATGTCTTTCCATATTTATTTGTGGTTAGGTAAAACATATTTTTGTTTTTTTTTTTTTTGGTATAGGCAATCCTTTTTATTTGGGTAACAGGTAGGCAGGTCAATTTTGTTAATTCAAACACATTATTCCTCAATAAATAAAATGTACGACTGGGTCGCATGAACTTGCTCCTATGTAATAGACTAGGAATTTTAAAAACGAAAGTTATTAAAGAAAACTGTTCATAAGTATAAAATGAATTTTTTTAATTCTTTTAGTAGTAAGAGATAAAAACAGAATGCTATGCAAATATGAATTTATGCAAGAAAAAAAATTATAAGTCGTTGTAGTGGTTCCTTAAAAGAATAAGCTTTTATATACAAAATTTTTAAAACATTTTTAAGAAAAAATTTTGGCACGCCAACTTTAAGATTTTATTATTGTACGAATGAGAGTTAAGGTGGCAAGAAAAATATTAAGCCGTTCTTGAGATATCGAATTTTCCACAAAAAAAAAACGACTTTTTTTCTAAATATTGAAAAAATATTTATTTTTAAGTTTTGAAATGCAAAGTTTTTTAAACTTTTAAGGAGCTTCTTTATAAAAACTTTCATTAAAATCCGTTGCGCCGATAATGAGAAATTCAAGCTTCGAAAAAATCGTTTAATAGTAGGTACAGTCAGTAATATCTAGATTTCAAATTTTTTTTATTATATTATAGATCGTAAAAATTAATCAAAAGAAAAATACGAAAACCATTTTTTAACATTTGTATGGAAGGTACCATTAGTTTTAGATAAAACTATTTTTTTTCTCATATCTTATAGATTGTTTTCAGAAATCGAGCATGGGGTTTTCGAAATATTGAGTTTTGAAAAAAAAATTTTGAAATTTTTTTTAAAAATCCAAAAAACATTTTTTGAAAATTTGAATACACAATAATATTGAAACTGCTGGGGAGCCTTAACATAAAAAAAATGATCAAAATCGGTTGTACCGTTTTTGAGAAAATCAAAAACAAAACAAATGGTTCCAAGGGGGCTACCGAAAATAATAACTTTTTGGGAATTTTTTTTCACTCATTACCTAGGTTTAACTAAATGAAATTTTATGAATTAAAAAAAAAAAAAAATCTGTGGGACAGTTTTTGAGAAAAAAAAATATTTTTAAAATTTCGAAAAAAATCGTATGACAGGTACCGTAATTTTTGGTCTTAAAAAATCAAATCAAAAAATATCGGGGGGGAAAAAAAATAGAACCCATATCTACCAAGCTTAAAGAAAATCGGCCGAGCCGTTTAGGCTGTAGTCGAACAGACAGACAGACAGAACTGCAAGACACACTTTTTTGGTCTTCGCTATCATCGTAATGTCAACTTTGATCAAAATCTCGAGTTCGATTTTTTTCCAAAATGCATAACTTGCCTTATAGTACCTATGAGTCGCAAGTAAAAAAGGTGGAATCTAGTTAATCCAGTTTATTTTTTTTTATTATTTGCTAAAAACCAGATGGTATGCAATAAAAATAAAAAAAGGATAATCCGCTAATTAATTTATAATTGACCAAAGCAGATCAAACTTGGGAAAACCAAAAAAAAGTGTTTTTCATGGAAAAAGTACTTATAATTTTTTTTTATTTCTCAAAAACTAAGATACATTTTAGCATCCGGTTTCCTATTTTTTATTGAAAGTTAATAAGAGCATTGAATTTTGATAACAATTCAACCGTAATACTCGCACTTCTAGGAATGCCCATCAATTTACCCTCGAGCCCAACTTCGGTCGTACTGTGAAGTACAGAGATTCGTTTTTTAGCCGTACTACGCGAATGTGGAATTCCTTACCACGCTCTGTCTTTCCCAGTCATTGCAATGTTCAAGAATTCAAAACCAATGTACACCGACACCTCCTTTCTAACCCCTCCCTTTTTTCCTAATGCTCACGCTGTGTCTCTGACATATTAAGGGTATACAAAAAACCTTTGAGTGTGTGCTAATTATAAAAAAAAAAAAAAAAAATTATATTTAATTAGGTACATAAAATTTTGAAAACAATTATTTTGAAATTTTTTTTAAGTTTTTTTTTCAAAATTTCGAATTCGAAAATTATTATTTTAAAAATTATTCACAGCCGCAACTTAATTTAAAATGAAAATTAAAGAAGAGATTTCTGGCTTTCCAAAAAGGTATGGCAGGGCATTTTTTTTCATTCTGAATTCATTTGGTTCATTTCAAAGAAGCTTTGATTACACCATCCGTCAGATTCAATTTAATAAAAACTTTCAGGTATCCATCCCATGTAGGGAAATCTGGTGAGAACTGGCATTTCTTGAAGATGATCTCTTTTGACAACAAAAACTAATGACGGGATTCGTGGACGTGTATACTCAAACACACTAAATCTCTCTCTACAACTTGAATAGTCTCTCTTTTCGTCTTCCCAATTACTGCAGCGTGTTCCAGGCTGAACTTTTGGCAGTTAATGAATTCCTGTCTTGGTTTAAGGAAGACGTGACATCAGTACAGTTAAAATATACGCATCTATTTTGACAGCCAAGTAGAGTTTAAATATCTTGATTCTGTTTCTACCAGCTCAATAACAGCCTCAGCTGCCGATCGTCTCTGATGGAGATGGCACAGCAGTTTAAGATTCACTTCTGGATATTGTTAAACTGAAGAACTCGCCAAAAGTGGAACAAGGATACATTTATTTCCAGATAAGGCAAATATAGGTATTCCCATCACTACGTGTAAGCTTATCCTAAAGCAAAATGCTATACACAGAACAAACCTTAAATGGAACAATATCATCACCTGCTTGGCGACAAAGCAGGTTTGGCCAATGCTGGATCTGAAGCACTCGAAAGGTTTAATATATTTTAACAGATCACAAATTAGCTCCGTAATAGGTGTTATAACAGAACATTGTTTGATAGGTATAGCACGCAAAACGGCTTGGAATTTATTTTTTGGATTTCTGCAGAAGCTGAAGAAGAAGAAGTGGAATCGATCCCTCATCTTCTTTGTAACGGGTGATTTTTTTGAGGTTAGGATTTTCATGCATTAGTATTTGACAGATCACGCGGGATTTCAGACATGGTGTCAAAGAGAAAGATGCTCAGTATGCTTTGACATTTCATCATGAATAGACTTACTAACGAGCAACGCTTGCAAATCATTGAATTTTATTACCAAAATCAGTGTTCGGTTCGAAATGTGTTTCGCGCTTTACGTCCGATTTATGGTCTACATAATCGACCAAGTGAGCAAACAATTAGAGCGATTGTGACCAAGTTTCGCACTCAGTTTACTTTATTGGACATTAAACCAACCACACGAATGCGTACAGTGCGTACAGAAGAGAATATTGCGTCTGTTTCTGAGAGTGTTGCTGAAGACCGTGAAATTTCGATTCGTCGCCGTTCGCAGCAATTGGGTTTGTGTTATTCGACCACATGGAAGATTTTACGCAAAGATCTTGGTGTAAAACCGTATAAAATACAGCTCGTGCAAGAACTGAAGCCGAACGATCTGCCACAACGTCGAATTTTCAGTGAATGGGCCCTAGAAAAGTTGGCAGAAAATCCGCTTTTTTATCGACAAATTTTGTTCAGCGATGAGGCTCATTTCTGGTTGAATGGCTACGTAAATAAGCAAAATTGCCGCATTTGGAGTGAAGAGCAACCAGAAGCCGTTCAAGAACTGCCCATGCATCCCGAAAAATGCACTGTTTGGTGTGGTTTGTACGCTGGTGGAATCATTGGACCGTATTTTTTCAAAGATGCTGTTGGACGCAACGTTACGGTGAATGGCGATCGCTATCGTTCAATGCCAACAAACTTTTTGTTGCCAAAAATGGAAGAACTGAACTTGGTTGACATGTGGTTTCAACAAGATGGCGCTACATGCCACACAGCTCGCGATTCTATGGCCATTTTGAGAGAAAACTTCGGAGAACAATTCATCTCAAGGAATGGACCGGTAAGTTGGCCACCAAGATCATGCGATTTGACGCCTTTAGACTATTTTTTGTGGGGCTACGTCAAGTCTAAAGTCTACACAAATAAGCCAGCAACTATTCCCGCTTTGGAAGACAACATTTCCGAAGAAATTCGGGCTATTCCGGCCGAAATGCTCGAAAAAGTTACCCAAAATTGGACTTTCCGAATGGACCACCTAAGACGCAGCCGCGGTCAACATTTAAATGAAATTATCTTCAAAAAGTAAATGTCATGGACCAATCTAACGTTTCAAATAAAGAATCGATGAGATTTTGCAAATTTTATGCGTTTTTTTTTTAAAAAAGTTCTCAAGCTCTTAAGAAATCACATTAAATAGATATTTTATTTTGTTTTGCTAAATTTAGTTTTTTAAATATAAGCTGAGGCGACATCTAAAGCGTCAAAAAGGTGAAATTACAACTGCTGGAGCATTTATAAACAGGCTCATGTCTATGGCTTGCCACTTATAAGATTCACCTGTTTATACTATACAACTGAAGATAAGTGCTCATTTATGATCCCGATGTATGCAGTTGTTGTCCCTTAGAGGAGACCCTTTCGCTCAGTAGAAATATGTAAATATAGTGACCGAAGCAGGATGAGTTACCATTAAAATGTGAATGTTCTCGCAATCTTAAACTATTGACAAAGGGTTTGATTTGTGTTAGTGGATCAAACAAAGAAACTTTATTGCCTTGAACCATTGGAGCAGGTGCCTTCGACCCAGTAATGTATTCTATTTACTCTTAAAACAAATTGTTAAACTTGAAGAAGTTTTTCACAGTTCAGTTGTACCTTGATTTGTGTCTTCTACTTAGTTGTATTTCTCCAACGTATAATGAAATAGGTAGTTACAACTTCTGGCAAAGCTTTTTTCAATTACCTTGTATGAAATAAGGGTTCTTCAACGCTCTTATTGCATTTCGCTATAGGGATTTTAAAAATAAACAAACGAGAAAAAAATATATCAGCAGTAGTTGGAAGCTCTATAACGAAGTTTACTTTCATCCAGATTCCAACTTAAATTCAATTATACAACCCACCAATCTACCAATCTACCTATGTATATATACCTGGATGGTGGTGATGAAGTTGTTTTGCACTGTTTCCACCACTGAACAGCGAAAATCGCATCCGACACGAGACGCGATTACTGCATTTGTCGGATAAAATTTTAATTCTTTCACCCTGCTACCACAATTTACTTCCGGGATAATTGCATTATTCATTCGACTTTATAATGTAGGGACTTAACACTTAAGCTTGAGTTCCAGGTCCAGAATGCAGAGAAAGTTGTCGCAGATTTATTTTATTATTCGTATATGCAAAGCAACAGTGCAACTGCAATTATTGTATTATGTTGCCCCGGGGAGAAATGCATTGGAAATATAAATTTTTAATCATTTAAAGTGGTAAGCGATGCTACAAATCTTCTACCGAAATTATATTTAAAATGTTTTCAAAAGAATTAAGCATGGGTATTTTTGTTTCGTTGAGTTATTTTGACAGCTTTTAAGCGGTGCAAATCGGACAGTTGAAAATAAAGCGGGCTATCATTTAAATTAGATGAAAGATGGTGGAAACTGGAAAGTTTTAATAGATAAATAAGTTTGAGGCGCTGAAATTGGTGCCCAGCCATTCCCTTAAAAGACCCTTTAATTTACTTAATGTTTTTCTGACAGCTTGAAGGCATTTGGTGGATGCGACAACAACAAGATAAGGCAAGTAATGATGAGAATTAGTTCACAAACTTAAAATATTTGTTCATCGATTTGTCATCACTGTTTTTTTTTTTACGATGGGGTTGTGTCCAAAGCGATAGCATGGTGATCGATTAATAGTTTTACTTTAAAAAACATCTTATTACTTTATCGACTAATCATGCTGCTTTTATGTAAAACCTGTTTTAAAAAAAAAAGAACTAAATTATTAAAAATTAAAATTATCCAAACTATAATTATAAATTAACAATTAATTATGAATTAACAATTAAAGTTTTCTTCGGGTGAGAATGTTATTCGGGTGTGTTGGAGAGGTGAGAATTTCGGAAGACTGATTTAGATGTATTAAAACCAAAAATATTTGAGGAGTTGTTGGAACTACGCAGCATACGAGACATAGCATTATAGTAGCTATAATTAGTACGGTGAAAAAGAATACGAAAAGGGGGAATTACCTAACATTTCACCGGGTGGTATTAATGGAAATCAGACTTATTATACCTGGACAGTCTATACTCGTATTACCAGTTAATATGTCGTCAATAAAAACCACATTTTCGGCTTCACGCCACTCAAGTCCAATTAGCAGTAAGCGTCAATAATTATCATTCCATGGAAGATTGCGCAGGGCAAAACGAATAAACGTACGCTGGATGGCTTCGATCCTTTTAATTTGGGCAATTTGATATGGTGACCAAACCTGAGACGCATATTCTAGGATGGGACGGACAAATGAAATATAAATAGATTTGGAAATGTACGGATCAGAGAACTCTCTTGACCAGCGTTTTATAAAGCCAAGTATCCAATTAGCTTTATTAATAATGTTGTTAATGTTGCATCGAAAGTTAAGCTCTTTATCACAGATTACTCCTAAATCACGACAGGATGTGACTACGGGTACAAGATCACCATTTATATGATGGTTTCTTGGAGGAGGAGGGAGCCGTTTACGTGAAAACGTCAAGCTGTGGCATTTGCTGACATTGAGCTCAAGGAGGTTTTTTTGACACCATAGGGAAAATTTGTAAGGAACAAATATCAGTTGCAGTAGAAATGCGTTTAAATATTTTCATGTAATCGGCATAAATTGATAAGCCACAATCGAGAACTTGAGCAATATCGTTCATAGCTAAGATGAATAGCAGTGTGCCAAGATCACTGCCTTGTGGTACTCCTGAATGTGCATTAAAGGGAAGGGAAAGAGATGATCTAAAACGGACAACATAATTTCTATCAGTCAAATATGAATTCAACCACAAGAATAAAAAGTGTAGGGAAGCCCATGGAATTTAATTTAAACACGATGTGATATTTTGTCGAAAGCTTTGCTAAAATCAGTAGCAATAACATCGACTTCATCCCCATCGACCGTTGTGCATAGAACATGGGAAACAAATTCTACTAGGTTCGTTGTTGTTGATGTACGATGTACCCGATATAAAACCATGTTGTACTGGGGAAAGAATTGACTTGCAGTGGAAAGAGAGAGTTTCGTATATAATGCTTTCAAATATTTTTGTAATGCATGTTAGTTAAGCTATTGGGCGATAATTTGACACATTATTTTTTGTTCCCATTTTCTGGACAGGAACTATGTAAGAAACTTTCCATGATTGAGGAAGGGTGCTCTGCAAAATGGACAGTGTAAATAGGTCAGTCAATGGCTGAATAAAGGCATGATTGCCGGTACACCATCTGGTCCTGTGGAGAAGTCATCTTTAAGCTTTTCAATTTTATCTCTTAACATAGCTGGTAGAATATTCGGTGCTGTAAATGTGCTTTGAGAAGAATTCTTTAAGTAGCGGAAATATTGAGTATCTGGTTCTGGATTGTTTGAAAAAGTTTGCAAGGAAATTGGGTATCCCGGTTGGATCAGACGAAGAATTCCCATTATACATATATTAGGGAGGATGGGTAGCCATCGGATTTTCTTTTAATATTAGGTGTGTTTTTTTGGGAAAATTATCCGTAGTGAAGTAGGATTTCCCAAAAAAACGTATCCGCAGTTGTGCGATTTTTCTACTTTAAAGTTGGTTCCACTGACTAGTATTTAATTGAAAAAAAAAAAACAACCAATAACTTTTTGCCAAGTAATTTTCATGTTTCTGAAAATATATATGGAGGTTTTTATTTATGAATTTAAATTTAAATCATTTTGTATTTACTTTTTCTGTTCACCAGCCATTCTTCATAAAGCAGAAGTTTTGTTTGTGAATTTTTTTTTTTTGTTGACAATTATCACCACCACAAAAGTCAAGGGATCTGTTCGCAGACTTTAGTTTGTTTTGGATTTCTCAACAGCTTTTTTCATAAGAAGGCTTTGTCGCGTTGGTAACTCTTAAATGTCGCTGTTTAACTAAAGTATAACAGCTGACCACCACATTTCGCTCCTACAAAAACGCGTGAGTTCTTAAACAGCTTTCTATAAGATTTCGACACCAACACGATACAAAATGCAGCGTTTTTCTTATAAAAATAGTTTTGTAAAAAAAGACTTAAACTCTCAATGGAAAATGCTAAACAACAAACTACTTTTCGTACTCTACGACCATGCCTTCGAGATACAAAAGAGTTTTCAATTGTACCAACATTTGTATTCGAGACTCGAGTAAACGTCAACATTCTTTCCGCAGTTGGATCCTACTTCTACTTTTATCAGCAGTGAAGACTTTGTATTTGTAATACGTATAAAATCTTACTTCACTACGGATAGCTTTGCGAAAAAAACACACCTATTAATAAATTCAAAGGATCGAAGATTGCATACGAGTAATGTAATCTTTGTACAGATGATCGAAAAGGAAAGAAAATTCTGTCGAAGCACCTGAGAAAGTTTGATGGTGGTATGGAGATTTCGATTGTTAGTATTTCTGCCACAAATTATTTCTTCGGTTACGAAGAGATCGAAGTTTCTTGTTATACCAAGGTGGAGAAGAAGAAAATTTTTTACGTAGCATAAAAGGAGCAGAATGCGCGAAATTGCTGAAAATTTCAGCGTAAAAAGTCCTTACTGCGTCATCAATTGAAATATGAGTAAAGTTAAACCTGATTTAGCTGAGAAGCATGTTTAATTCTTGGAAGAAAACCTCACGTAAGTTTTGGAGTAGTCTGCGTTCATTTGGTATTGGTAGAAAGAAAGTGGTTGAAAATTTTCCAGATCCAAATGATCTTAATAAATGCTTTGTGGATAACAACTTACAGGCATCTTGCTTAACAATTAACAGCCCAGCCATTTATGAACCTCCTTCTGAATTTCAATTTGAGGTCGTTTCTGAGAATGAATTGGTCATGTATATCCTTTCTCTTCGATCCAACTCAGTGGGTGAAGATGGAGTTCCAATACGTTTTATTAAAATGATATTACCACAAATTATACCCACCTTTACTCACATAGTAAATTTTTGTATCATAACCTCTTCTTTTCCAAAATGTTGGAAGCGTGCAAAGGTAATTCCTGTGCCCAAGAAAAACAATCCTTCAACTGCATCTGATTTTCGGCCTATAAGTATACTGCCTTGCTTGTCTAAAATCTTAGAAAAAGTTTTGTCAAACCAAATTTCAAACTACATGCGGATTCGTAACTTATTTTCTCCGGTGCAGTCAGGATTTCGAGCAGCTCACAGCTGCTCTACGGCTATGGTTAAGGTTCTTGAAGATATTCGAATTCAGTATGACCAAGGCATGTTAACGCTTCTCTGTTTGCTGGATTTTACAAAAGCATTTGACCGAGTTAATCACAGTATTCTGTGCAAGAAACTAAAACTTTACTTTGGCTTTAGTGACAATTCGGTTCGTCTCATTCAAGACTATTTAAGTCATCGAACCCAAAAGGTTAAAGTTGGCAATAATTCTTCTGATTCAGATTACTTGCTGGCGTCCCACAGGGTTCAATTTTGGGTCCTATTTTGTTCTGCATGTTTATAAATGACTTACCACATGTTTGCAAAAATGTCATGATACATCTCTATGTAGATGATGTTCAAATTTATCTTTCGGGACCTTTTAACTTACTGGAAGATCTAACGTGCAGAATAAATGAAGATCTGAATGAGATTCACAATTGGTCGCTCTGTAATGGCCTTACGCTTAATCCAGCGAAATCCCAAATAATTGCTATCTCTAGACGGAAATTTGATACGAGCAATCTACCACCTATTTTTCTAGCACAGTTTCAAATTGAGTTTTCGAGTACTGTTTTAAGTCTAGGCTTTAAAATAAATCGTTCACTTTCAGCCGTCGACCATATTAACCTCTCTGTTGGACGTATCTATGGATGTCTTCGGAAATTAAATATGTTTTCTAATCTAACACCGGTTGAGACTAAACTGAGAATTAGTAAATCGTTGCTTGTACCACTTATTGACTATGCTTCAGTAGTTTACCCCAAACTGGATTATCAATCACTGCGTAAATTGCTTGTTGCTTTTAATGATATAATTAGGTACATTTTTGGCTTGCGAAGATTTGACCATGTTTCTCAATACCATCAACTTGTCCTAGGATACACTTTTGAACAATTCTTTGAATCTAGGTGTTGTATTTTCTTGCACAAAATATTACAAAGAAGGACACCATCATACTTATATGAAAAAATATGCTTTGCGCAGTCTGATCGAACAATGAATCTTATTTCACCTATATGCACATATCTAAATTCATCAAGGCTATTTTTTGTATATGCCATTAAACTCTGGAACTCATTACCATTGGCGATAAAGCAGATAATTGGAATATCACAATTTATAAAGGCAATTCTTAGTCACTTTAATTAAACATTTATAAAACAGTAACTAGAAAGTCTTATGTATCAAATCTTAATTTTATTAACTTATATTATGTATTTTTTTTTTTTTTTTAAACTTTATTCATTTAATCTTAGTAATGTTAAAAGAAAGCTCTAGTTTTAATTAACATAAGAGTCCAATTTTAAGGTACTATAAAAGACTAAGTCTTATTTGTACGCCCGCTTTAAAATAAATAAATTGAAATTGAAATTGAAAGTTAGTTTTACGAAAGTTAAAAAAATATTCAGGAACAGTGGCAGCACAACATTTTTCATAAGAAAAAGAAATAAGGAGAGGAGGGTGAAAATGATCAAGATTAGAAAGAAGGTGATCACTTTCGATCACAATAGTGTTATCTGGGTCGGATGTGAAAATGAGGTCAAGTTGTCTGTTAAGATTATTTTTGACACCACTCACTTGAAAAAGTGACAAAATCTGAGGTGAATAATTCACTATTTAGAAAATCGGCAGTAAGATTGGTTTCTGTTAAATAAAAAATGTCGTAAGGTAATCTTTGTGAGTTTAAGAATTATGGTAGATGTTTTTGTACGCAGCCCTCTTACATTTTGATAATATATTGTGAGACAAGTAGGAAGATTATTATTTAGTTGACTAGAAGAAACATGGTAAGACACGAAGAAAGTCGTCTGAAACCATTTGATTAGTAACGTTTAAGGCTTCATGAAAAGAGTTGTATATGTGATTAGTAGAAAGGCTTTCCTGGTGAATAGAAACCATAAAGTTTGTTTTAGTCTTTCCCTCAAAACAGACAGACTCCGGCTTGTCATGAAGGTAAGCCAGGTAAGGCCGAACGTTATCATATATGAGACGGTCTCTAAGTCTTGACATTGTGTATCGGGCTTCAGTTGAATCCGAAGTTCTCATAGTTAATTTTACATTGCGAGAAAGAAGTGGATCGAGGAAAAGAGGTACGTTAGTTGTAGCGTTGGAACATGATGGGCTATTTATAAGAATTGGTTAGAGAAGCATTTTGTGTAGTTTGGGAAGCTACTTTTTTTGATGCCGGAGTACCTGGGTTAAGAATGTGTGAGAAAGTGAAATTGATATTTTTGATATTAGGATTGCTTGATGATTTCTTGTGTGTAGGTATATTGTTTATTTTGGGTGGATGTGTATTATTAACTTTGGGAGGAGGTGAATTATTTATTTTTGAAAATAACTTTAATACATTATTTTTTATTTTAGATATTTTTTGAGTCCAAGGAGCTATTTTTATTTTACAGAGCTTTTGAGAGAATGAAATCTTAAATGTTCCAAACTTAAGGCAATTACAGTTGGCAAGACGAAAACAGTAGTTTTTTTTTTTCAAAATAGTGTTGAAGCCAAGTGTCTTTAGCATATCGGGGTGCTCTTCTTACAATAAATGTTACTTGCTGGCATTATTTTTGTTTTTCAAGACGGCTATTCCATTCGTCTAGAGTCCAGATAAGACCGAGTCTGCAACGAGAATGTCGTCGAGGATCTAGATCGTGCATTTCTATATGTAGTGATTTGTTATTGATTTCCGGGACTTCTGGTGAGGTAAGGTAATTTTTGCTTCTATGATTCGGAGAATCTGGCGATGTTGAGTTGTTAATGCTGATAGGGATCGTTGAGGTAGGAAACGTAGAAGAAGATATAGAGGAATCTAGTATGGTTGATGAGTTGGTGTTTGTAGTTTCTGGCGCTTCTCTTGAAAGCATCAAGAGCTGATTCCAAAAAGGGTATCAACCACTTTTGTAGGTTTACCTGTCCCACAGAAATATTCCAAAACATTTTAACCCTTCAAGAAAAACGGGGCCACTTTTGAATCGAATTCCACTACTTGGCTCTCAATCAAGCCTTGTAAATGGATATCAGCTTATGCTAAGAGGCTTTTCTGTATTATAATATTTATTGTTTGACAGATTCTTCCTGGCTTATCTGGCTCAATCAAATCAGAAAAGCTAGGTGGCCATATCAATTTGTCTCTTAGGGAGATGAGGCGCCCGAAAAATCTGTCTCGCAAAAAGTCCATGCAAACTTTCCTGTGTGGGCTGTGCTCCATCCTTTACAACTCGACAAAGGAAAAATTCTGAATCATGTTCGGGTAACTTGCAGAAGTTACAGAAGCCGCTCGATCATATTCTTCAAAAAAGTAAGAACAGATTATCGTCATTCTTCATATTGCATACCACACTATCACTCTGTGGGAGCGTCTATTTGAGCTCCCTGGGTGCCTTAACCTATTTACTGAGGTGAAAATAAGCCTCGTCAGAGAAGCAAACTATAGCGCCTTGGGTCAATGCAGAAAGCATGGTTTGACTAGTGAGTTATTTGGCTTCAAATTATTTTCTGGATTGACAACCATCTCGGAGGATCGCAAATGAAGATGTTCTTCAACAATTCGTTGAATGGAAAATCACTAAATACCAAATACCCACTTCTTATCGTAGACACGTTTTCAGTAATCGACCGCGGAGAGCGATATTGAAATGTGAATGGAAGGCACGCTGTTACCATCTACGAAAAACGTTCACAATACTTTTTGCTTATTTTTTAAAAAGTTCAAAAGTGGTTTGATTCTTGGTAACGACCTCAACTCCCAAGTGCGTTTCGCCCATATACAACAGAAAGGGTGGGCCATCTAGTGGTTTCTTTTTAAATCATAGGTCATTTTGATACTGACAACTGTTTCCCGCCCGACATTTGACAGAAAGTCAATATCATATCTCCACGGAACAAAATGAGTCGCTTTACGCTTGAACAAAGTTGGGAAATATTGAAAACTTATTTCAAAAATTAAGGCATGTGTAGCACAAACAGTGCGTTTTTTTAAAAGAAGCCTTGGCTGAAATGAAACACCCACCGCACATGCTGCACGCAAGTGTATGCAAAAAGTTCCTGAGACTGGTATGCTGGTAGACAGAAATCATGGTCTCCGTCGTCTTACGGTGCGCATTGACGAGGGAAATTTAACACAAAGATCTCGGATTAATCGCTTATAAGCTCCAATTGACTCAGTAATTGAAGGCGCACGACCATCCGCTTGAACGACGTTGTACTCCATAAAAAATGGGAATGTTTGTTCTTACTAATAAAGCCATAATACATTTTAAACATTAAACTTTGTTAATTTTATTGCATCTTTAGAAAGAAACTTGTATTTGTCAAACAAATTGGTTTGGCCTATTTCATAGATGGGGATGTTTATTTTGCGGTGGATTCCTACAATTCTAAAACCATTAAAACAAACATCAATAATATTCCACTTGAAAACATCGAAAAGCAATCAATACCTTCTCAATTAGCAGCCTCTGCCTTAGTTGTTTATACTCGGACACGCATTCATTCCAAAACAATCTTTCATTTCCCCCAATTCCCGGTGGATACTCGTACTTCAATGGCTAAGACCGCAAGAAGACAAACTTGGTGCTTGGAATGTGGTGTACTTCATTAAGCGACACAGGTAGATGTGTGTGTTTTTGAAGTTGACATCCTCCGAGATACAAGGAAATGTCTAGGAAGCACATAAATTCTATATAAATTAACTACTCGGACACTGACGTCCATGAAAATGTTCATGATGTCATGTGTACAGCTCCAGCTAAGAATAGGTATCTGTTCTAAAACCGTGCCGCATCCAAAGTGCTGAAAGTCATGATGACTATAGTAGAAACAAAAGATTAATTCCGAGCTGTACACCTTCGGCCCTGTACAGAAGCTTTGTTACACACATTATCCAACACCAACAACAGGCAGAAAACCATGTCAGCATTTGATTCAATTTAGATGCTCCTGAGGTAAACTCCATGGTATACAAGCAATTTCATCTCTTGCTTGAGGCTGGGATGGGGACATCAGACGATGAACGCTTTGTTCAAGGGATGGAAGTGGCTGATTGATGGATACATGGGTTTTCTTCGAATTCATTAGTGCTATACTAAGGGACTGCCTCTCTGTTTATGGGTACTCAGGTACGGGATCACATCCAGGTGGTTGTAAAACTTGAACCAATTTTATCAATGATTACTTGCACAAATGACGAAACACCTTGTTTAACAATTTTCAAGAATTTCGTAATTAAGATTGGCAAGACAGCTGATTTATAAGACTTGTTAAATGTTTATGGGCTTAATTTGGAAATCGGTGGGTAAACATTAAACCTAAAGGTTAAGTAAAGAGTGACCAGATAAGAAGGAAAGGAACAGAAATTTAATTAAAAAACAACGGTGTGACGTAGTAAATTGATTCTGGATTTATTTTGAAGCTACATTCATATATGGTTTGAGACAGCATTAGGCTTCACTGGCAGTGCTTCAAACGGTGTTGAATGTTGATCTAATTTTTGATAACTCATTGCGTTATTCCATATGCCGAAAATCGAGACGTTTCTCGATTTTCGGCTTCGAGCTCGTCGAAAGCTGTTGACTTGTAAGCTTAAAATAAGTACTTGAAGTAGTCTCAGGGAAATTAATCGAGTGATGTCAAGTCGAACTTTATCCTTTTTGCAGTCAAATCGCACCATCTTGTTGGAAATACAGCTCCGATATATCGATGTTATCGAACTTTGGCCACAGAAAGTCAGTTAATATCGAGATCTCCTTCTTTATTCCAATGACACCGCCATCCTATAACCGCATCGAACAGCCAATCTTTGTGGATGCATAGATGCTCGGTCGAACACTTGTGGATTATGTTTACTCTAATAATGGCAGTTTTGCTTGTTGACATTATAATAGCCACTAGCCAGAAATGGATCCGAGAAGAAGATTTGAAAATTTCAAACGTCCAATTAGTGAAATCACAGCGTTATATATGGACATCCGGTTGCATTGGCAAACTTTACTGAATATTTTGACAGCTGGATGCCATTGGTAACTTTGACAGTTGCGGAAATATAATAATTGGAGTAACTATCATTGCTATCTGGTCACCCCATTTAATATCTGGGACTCTCGAAAAACTTGTTGAATTGTTTGAAGTTAATGAAATAAGTTTAGAGGTGCTTAAATTAATTCATCTCAAAAAATCTTCATCCTAACTTACACCAGTCCTAACAAGAATAAAAGCAAATCCATAGTCTGTTCATTTCGTATATGCCGTTCATTTAGTATTATGGTGAGCGCCCTTACTGTTTAAAACAGATGAGGGCTATGTTAATGGTCATCATCTGTGTCTTGATGAATTTTCTGACCATTACCTTATTTTTTGTACTTATGGCATTGCCTTCTCGCACTCCCAAACTCTTGTTTCTTTTTACAAATTGGTTGGTTGATTGAAGATTAGTCCAGTGCTTACCCTCAGAATTTTCCTTTCGAAGAGTTGGAGCTTCTGCATTGCAATCTTTGAAATGGTGTACCATGCAGGAAAATTATAGCTGATGACAGGTCTGATTAGGTGCTTGTAAGTAGTTTCACTGGTTGGCTTAGTCCAGTTCTTCTGGCTAGCAAGCGATGGAACGCGAAGTTGGCCTTCCTTAGTACCAGCCTTGAGTGAGAGTTGAATTTGAACAGCTCGTTGAAGTGGACTCCGAGATATTTTACATTTCTTTTGCCTGCTATCGTCGATCCATCGGGGAGCTTCATGGTCAGATTTCTGCAACTGACTGCTGAACGACAGAGGTTGCCATTGGTGAAAGGTCTCCTGAAACACACAAGCTCAGATTTGGCAATTTTGATTCGGATGCCCCACTTTCTGTAATACTTGCAGAGTCTGGAGACGTGAGCTTCCACTCTCCGAGCTGCAATATGTTGGCGCTATCGCTAAGGCGTAGGTCAGTGAGTCGTCAGCAAAAAGCAGATTGTCGCAATCAGTTGGCACGGGTTGATCAGACGTCATCAGGTTATATAGCAAGTGACCCAGCTTCGATCCTTGGGCGACTCCAGCTTTTAGACCGAGAGCCCACAACAATTTTTGGGTGTGATTCATAACAAAAAATAATTAGCATAATTAGATAGACCTTTTATAGTTATTTATAAATGTGAACGTCTTGCATACTCTAGTGGGCGCAATAGTGCATTATAGTGCATCAAGTATGCAGTTCTTACCAGTCTAAAAGATTGAGATACAAAATTTGCCATAACTTCAAAATGAAGAGCTAAGTGCCCTCAATGCAAATATCGAGGTCCAAGACGTTTTGAAGGTGGCCTTCTTAGTGCAAGAAGTAGCCTATTCTTATCGCGTCTGGCAGGCAAAAGGCTGTCTGTAAAACGTCTTGAACCCCGACATTTTCAATCAGGGGGCTTAACTCTACATTTTGGCAAAGTTGTTATCACAATTATTTGGACTTGTAAAGAACTACATACTTGACGCACTATTGTGCACTATTGCTCCCACTAGAGTATGCAAGACTTTCACATTTGTAAATAACTATAAAAGGCCTATCTAAATATGCTAATTATTTTTTGTTATCATTCATACCCAAAAATTGCTGTGGGCTCTTAGTCTATTTGATGGACTTGATCGAAGACTTGGAGCTGTTCAGTTGAACGAAGAATTTCCTGAAAGAGAGAAAAGAAAATAATATGTATTTTTATTAGTGGCAAAGGTAATCAAAGTACTCGAAGCTTATGGATAAGAGCTTCTATCCATACGAATAGAATTTTTCAATATACAATTGAATTTTGCCTAATTTCACCTCGACTTATAACATTTGTGGTAAAAAGCAACTTTGAACAATAAAAGTAGAAAATTTTGCTCGCTCGTCGAAGCATTCTGTTTTTTACCAACGTTGACCAACCATGTGTGCATTTGCCATTTGCAGTTTCGTGGGCGCCTCAACGTTCTTCATATTTTAGGATGAATCCTCGATGTATGTATGTTATGTGGTACGCCAGGAAAGGCAGTAGCCGGAGTAGTAGCGTCAGCGGCTGCCTGAAATATGTGTAGATGTAGATGATAAACTCTTTTATATAAGGCGTTTTTCTTTTTTAGTTCAGAACAGAGCCGGAGTTGTCAAAAAATAAATTGTGTTTCTTTTTTCGTTCTGAGCATGTTCTGAGCGTGTTCAGAGTGCGCTCTATAAGCTCAGAATAAAATAACTGAGCAGACAGAGTACAATGCTTAACACAGGCATTTGACAGATGGAAATTAAAAAAAAAATGTCGACAGCTATGTGTTCAGGTGTGTTTCAAAAAATACTCAGAGCGCTCAGAGCACGCTTGGTTCAGAGGATGTTCGGAACATGCTCGACATGCTCGGACTCTGTTCGGAGCTCTATACTGAACTAAAAAAGAAAAACGCCTAAAGTCAACTTCATCAAAGTTCTGTTCGATAAACATGTTCTTTTGAAATCGTTTTCGGGATAGAATTATGAAAAAAACCGCTAGCGCACAATCCAAGACGTTCTGCCACTTGGGAAACTTAGTAGGGATATATATTATAATTATGTACATTTATGTCTAACAGCCGCGAAAACCTTAAAATATACAGCGTGTCCGGTAAATCGTGTGTCATACTTTGGGATGTGATTCTTGATCATATTCTAAGAAAAAAATTGTTCTACACTAAATTCTTATTTTCAACTTTGACTTCAACTTTGTTAGTAGAAATATTACCTTATTATTCGTATATATATATCGTATTTCTCATTCAACCAATCCTTAACTTCAAGATCATAGTGAGCCGGAGCACAATCTTGTTGGAAATATGATGAAGCAAGTTGAAGCAGTGGAACATCCTCCAATAGGTCTGGTTGATTATTTTGTAAAAACTCCAGATAGTTAGTAGAATTAAGTCGGGTGGTAATTTGGAAGGCCCGATTAATTTATTTCCAATTACAACTGTCCACATATTGACACTGAATCTGTGCTGAAATAATCCGTGCCGTCTTGAATGTGGATTGCTAGAAGCCCATGTATGGAGATTATGGAAATTAGTAATATCATCTATTGTGAATTGAGATTCGTCTGTCAAAAGAATTCTGTTTATAAACTGATTGTCATCCAAGCTTCTCTGTAGCAACCAGTTATAAAATTCGAGTCTCTTTTCAAAATCATGGGGAAACAGTTCTTACAAAGGATACATATTTTCTCCATGCAGTATACTGGAAATTCTGTGTTTGGAAACATTAAACTGTTAATTTACCCATTGAAAATTCATACCCCAATATATACCATATACCCTAAAAGTATATCAGCTCAATTTAAAAGTAGTTTTCAAGGTTAGTATTTCTTTAAAAAAAAAAAAGTCTAAAATGAGGGTCCTATCACTAGTACTGACAGATAAATTGATCTTAACATGTCTCAGGGTACACCAAAGTTAGCCTGTTTTTAAATCTTCAAAAAGTGATGTCCTAGTTGAAGTTCGGACTTTACTGTATAACATTTTTTTTCTTAGAATATATGACCAAGAATCACACCCCAAAGTATGGGACACGAATTACCGGTCACCCTATATATGGATTGGAACTGTCCCAAATTCGGCAACTTTGCCTGTTAACATATCCAAAGTACTTTTCCAACTGCTCCAAATAATAAAAAATTATTATTTCTATGTTTATCGATGCTATACCTTCCCAATGTGAAATGTCTTTACTATAAAGAAAATTAAGGAAAATTAACAACACATAAAACAACATGGCCGCCATGAACAGTCAAAATATTCCCGTTCAGGTAGATTTCTTTGAGAAGAAAAAATATTTATGAAATGAGACTCATTCAGCTTGTAAAACCATTTTGAACGATTTATTTACCAAGATTCAAACCAAGTATCTCTATTCATATATGGGGAAATGCAGCCAAAAATGCATCTGATGGGAATGTCAACGACAAACTTGTAAGTTCCTTCGGTTAAGTACTAAGAGTCATCTTCCGTCGCCAGAACCTCCTTCTGGAGTCTCAGAGACTAGTAAAAGATATACATAGATAGGGCAAAAAAGGTATCGAGTCATGATTCATGAATATTTTATTTTGAAACCACATCTAATTGACAGTAATTCTTTAGAAAACATATGCGACCTCTATCCTTTTAAACATCTAGTGCAATGACAGTTTAAATTTTTTTTTTTTTTTTTTCACTTTTACAAGTTTGAATCCGTCAAACAGTTGAGGAAAAAATGTTCTCTTTTCCTTATTTCGCTCGAAAAATTAATTTTATCCCCTTTATTTTTGTATCCTGTATGTTATTCTATTGTTTGAGGTTTTTGTGACAATGGGAACGTTCCCAAATTCGAGCTGAGGTAATTTCTCCAAAATATACATAAGACATTCACAATAGTTAAATTGTAATGTTTCGCATAGGAAGGCAAAGGTGATTGTGTCAAGCTTAAGCGACAATGGTACGCACAATTCCAAATAATAGCTGTAGAATGTTTTGGGAAAAAAAAGTCCTTAGACATTTATCGAGCGAAAAAAACAGCAAATTTAATTAAAGAAATTTATTCAACTGAGCCATCACATTCATACAGCGACGGAGTATTAATGAATGCAGAATAAAAGTCCCAGCAATTGAGCAGAATAAATAAGGGGACCCTTATACCATATTCACGTCGAATACATTCTGGGGAGGTTCAAAATGTGGTTATGGAGATATAAAAGTGGTTGCACATTTTTGATCAGCACATCATATACTTTAATAGAACCTAATAACGAAAAGATGGGAAAGCTTTCTCTCTGGCGGAGCTTCAATTCACGAACTCAATGAGTTTATTATTTTAATCCAAATAAACTTAGTTAATTATTAGGCGTGTTTTTTTGCATGTCAATAAAGAATTGTAGAAAAAAACGACTTTGGAACTTCTTTCCAAATAGCTGGAAGCACTGTGTACGCTATAGCATTTGTCCTCTGTATTGACGATTAGCATCAACCAGCATCCAAAATCGTCACTTTTGTCCGCAAGGTCAATAAATATCATTATTCTATGTTTTCACCAAAGGTAAATCCGGGATTTAAGTGGATTTACCATAAATCTCCTTTAAATCTCGTAGATTTACCATACAAATATAAATCACCTCAAATGAAGATTTAAAATAAATCTCTTTGAAATCTTCTCGCAATCAGAAGATTTGCAAAACAAACAAACCTTATTTTGTAGAACGCACCTATGTAAACCCACTTTCTTCATTGACAATCAACACAACATAGAAATGTTTGTTTTTTTTCCTGTTAACTATCCAAATGCAATTTTTTTTTCTCTTGTCCAAATTGACAATTGAATGACAACACAGAGTGAAGACGGCAAATAAATCTCAGTTTCTTTGGTGAAAACACTTCAAGATTTATTTTAAATCTCTAGCGGATTTACTCTTGGTGAAAACGTAGTATTATACTACTCGTACGTTTTCACCAAGAGTAAATCCGGGATTAAAGTGGATTTACCATAAATCTTCTTTAAATCTCGAAGATTTACCATACAAATTTATAGATCTAGTAGATTAGAAATAAATCTCTATTAAATCTTCATAGGATCGATCGGTCGAAGTTCGAACTGACCTAACATCCATACGGTGCTAAGCTATCTCGATGATTTTTCATCGTTTGGCACAAATGAAACTTTCTTTCTCTCGCTTCTACTTTATAAGAAAAATTGAAACCACATTAAAATTTTGATAGATGCTGTCAAAGTTAATCTTCTTATTAATCTTTTAGTGCGGTGAAAACACCACATAAATCTCTTGCCTTAAATCTCAGATTATCTTTTGGTGAAAACGTAGTATTAGTTAGAACCGTCAGAATTAGTCAAACTGTGGGTGCGTTTGAGAACGTCCACAACTGACAACACTTGGAGTAGCTCAGCAATGGGGTGGGCTCAATTGAATGAAAATTTATTAATCGAATGCGATTAATGAAATGAAGTGGAAGTTAAGGATGTACTTGTACTTTAGGAATTTTTTTACGAAATAAGAACTAGTGAATTCCAAAACTAATTTTTCTGAGTTTTTAAAGGAAGAGAGGAATTAAACCAAGAAAATAAAAACACAAGATTTATATCTATGCACAGCGGGGAGACTTCAATTAGGTATTTTTATTTGGGAAGCGAATTAGGGGAATATTGGGGATAAAAACCCAATTTTTTTTTGTTTTTCAAAATATACACACATCACAAATTTAAAGTGGCTGACGGTGAAACGCAAAACCGAAGCAAATGAAATACAAATGGTCCGTTAGCGAATAAACAACCACGTCCCGCAATTAACTGGGATAATATTCGGAATTGACTAGCAAACCTAATAAAATCTTTTAAAATTTACACAAATAAAGAGAACCACTCTACTTATCTTTTCCTTTATATCTCCTATCCGCCTCTTTCCCTCTGTCACCTTGATTATATTTGTGTTTGCTCCAAAACTTCTCGACTTCTAAAAATAAATTTTCTGCTTGATAAATTGTTCAAAAGATTTCCTTTTCAAGCTAAACCTATTGTCTACCTGGGCCACTGCAGTCTCTCATACATTCCTACAGCCAGCCAATTGTTTTCGAGATCTTCAGTCTCGGGATCACGGCTTCCTATAAACCTACGCGCTCTCCTCGAAAACCTCCGACCCTCCTCTGTCTCTGTCGAATCTCATCGAAACTTTACTCTTTAATACACATTCAACGATTCAGCAAGTTGTTGGATGTCCTCCCAAAGCTTGCTGAATGCAAATGGTCGAGTTCAGACTCCTTTCAAACAAATTTTTCGAGAAAACTGCTAAGGGAATTTTTTTCGTACAACAATTAGAAAATTCCAATAGTTCCTATTTTTCTGAGCCCTTTAACAGAGAAATGAAGTAAAGAAAAAAAAACAAAACAAAGAACCAGAAATGAAACACGAGATTTGATTTGCCGAACTTTAAATAATTTTTATTTGGGAAACCGTTGGGCCGAAACCCGCGGATTAAAACCCAATTTTTTTTAAATACATAAGCGGTCGCGAGTGTCTAAAATTCGTGACCTGTCTTTATTATATAAAAACAACAAGGAAAAAAAATAAACAAAAACATGAGTTGACTAACGGCCGGCACGCTCTTTCCATCTCCCACTCATCGATTTGCTTTCCCTAATTGACTGATTGACCAGCAACTGTCCCTTGCTACTCGTACACCCTGCATGTCTCTTTTGATGCTTATGGCATGATTCTTTCAATGTATAGTTAGGTGACATTTGATGCATAGTTCTATTGTGTTTGTATGCCTTGATTGATTTCAGATGCAAGGTGTTCTATAGGCAAAACAACCAGAACGGTTTTTATTCTGATTATTAATGCATTGGACCTACATTACACAGTTCAACTGAAATCATAAGAGTTATGTTTTGAGTGTTTATGATTTTTGAAGTGGTAAGTGATTTTTAAGTTGTGTGTTTACACAGCGTGGGCTAAGAAGGAATTTCTTAAATGCGAACGTCCATTCTGTTAAGTGCAGACCAGCTCTTCGCACAAGGTGAAAACATAGGTTGTTGTGAATAATACTGATTTTAAGAATGTCACCTGCCTGGCTATATCCTAATGCCATTAGATACTCTCACTTGCCAGAGCCTTCCTCAATACGGACATTGTTCGAACTTTAAGTTCATGTGCCTCAAATTTACTGCCCGAAGCACACCATCCAATATAGTTTTATTAGAAATAATTTTTCTTGAAATGCGAAGTTATATTTCAAACAGAATTAAGGACATAATAGTATAAAACGTAAAGAAAGCTGTAAAGGAGCTATCAGGTTCAGGAAAGTAAGCTTGCACTTTTACAAGTCGAACCCAACTGAGGAGAATCGGAAAAAGCATAAAGAAGTCAGAAACCATTGCAATGCTGTTATAAAAAGATCCAAATTCTTACATGACCAGAAATTAAGGCAAACAATCCTGCAATGTCCAAAAGGCTGTAGAAATTTCTGGTCATTTGTCGAAAACGAACAAAATTCAACTTTATCTTCTGCAAATGTGCTTGCAACTCATTTTGCTGCTAGCTCTACGTTGCCTGATAGTAAAACTGCCCATTCTGTACTAGGGAACGTAAATCATTCTATGGGACAGTAATATTTTCGTACTCGTCCAGGTGCAAGAGCCCTTCAAGATCTTGATATAAGCAAATCCGATGGTCCTGATGGTATACTCCCATTTTTCTGAAGAGATTTTCTTGTGAGTGTGAGCTTTTCCATCGACCCTGTTGTTCTTGTTCTGCGGTTGATCTCAATTCTTATTCTTATTCTTTGTATTAGAAATTACCTTCTAGATCATTCTACCTTCTAAATACTGGTGGTCCACAGGGCTCCGTTTTGTCTCCGAATCTATTCCTCATTTTTATTTATGACTTCTTATCTAAAACTTCTAATCCGCTTCATTGTTCTGCCGATGACTCTACTCTTAGCTTCTTATAATAAATTCTTATTATAAATTCACGTCCATCTCTTTAGGAAATGGAATTGCAATGTATGATTAGCTCATTAAACTCTTATCCTTACAGCATTATTAAATGGGGTATAAGTGTGAAGTTTTATGCTTCAAAAACTCAATGTTGTCTATTGTCGTTGGAACAAAATATACTCCTTTTTCCATTGTCCTTGAATGGTACCTACTTACATCGAAGAAACTCGGTATGTGTGTCAGCGACGATTTTCGTTGGAATAACCACATTCTTGAGACCGCCAAAAATGCTGCCAAATACTTAGGATTTCTATATCGATATAAGACAAAGATGAATATGAAAAGCTGAGAAACAATGACGTGAACTAGTTTTTTTTTAAGACAAAAGATCATTTTTGAAGATAAGGAAGAGTGTCGGAGCCAAAAAGAAGCCTTGGGGCAAACCAGCATTTAACACCGTGCGGAACAACTCAAAATGAACGGTGAGAAATTTCATTTCTAATTCAACGAAGAGAGTCCCATCGATATCAAATGCACGCATTTTCGATAAAAGACATCCGTACCAAACTCTATCAAATGCCTTAGAAATATCAAGTGCCATTACCTTTGTTTCTCCAAAATGGTTGGTCAAACTTTTCCATGAGATATGTCATCAGACCATTACATTACATTACATATTACACCACTTAAAGCACTGGCAACTGAGGCCATCGGCTTAGACAATACAACAGAGAGAGACAGACAGAAAGGAAGAACAACAGAAAACACATGTCAACAGCACACGGTTGGTATTTGAACGGTCCCCCATCCAAGTACTAACCATGCGCAATGATGCTTGATTTCGCTGATCGATGGGAAGCGATGCTTTCATCAAAGCCAAGGCCGTTTGTGCACCTATTGCTACGAAAGCCATAATGCAGGCCATTACAGCCTTCGTTCTTCAAGATATTTCTTAAGCTGATTGTTAATCAGCATTTCCATGACCTTGGAAGGCAAGACATTAGTGCAATTGCTCAGTAGTTGAACAAGCAAAAAACATGTCCTATAAGCATTGATTTGTATAAACCATGCATAGATTTTTGTCAAAATGAAACATAAATGCAACTGATTTGGTCTGTATTTCCAGAAGTTTATTTTTTTTCCCCAATCACTCATAATTCCCTTAAAAACTCTTTATACGTAGATAAATCCACTTCAGAACAGAATACCGAACCGAACCGTGCCGCACACTTCATCGATAAAACGAATAAAACTCTAATGGACGTGCTTAGAATAATTTCCTGGCCAATATAATAAAATCGATTCAATAATCCTAGCATGAAATGGTTTATTTATTTATCGAATATAAAAGAGGAAATTATTAAATGCGGTTTGAATAGAGTCCTTTTCGTTCGTTGTTTTATAAGGCAGAAGAAATATTTTTTTATTCGAATGAAATAAATAAATTACTCTTGCTGCCCCACATTTATATCGAATCGATCAATCTAATAATGTTCCCTACCGAAGTATATGAAAAAGGATTAAATCATATTTTCTCTACTATGCCAGCTTATTGGTATTAACACTTAATCAGGGTTTGAACAATGTTTGCTATGAACAGTCAATGTGAAAAGGGTAGTTCATATTTGCATTGGAAATATGACCAGAGCATAGAAGATCTCCAATTAATTATTACATTACAATCAAATCAACACTTGGAGAGAGCAATACACGGTTGAAATAGCAATATTAGCTCAATTGGTTTTATTGCTTTCGCAAAGCTACTCGTATGTTTACGAAACTAAATACTTCAATATTTACTTAACGTTTATAATTGGAACATAATTAGCAGGAAAATCGATAAAAAACATATTTACATTGCTAATGATGTTGAATTTTCGGAAACAGCAAAACATAATGTACATTACCTGGTGACAATTGAAAATGAAGCCCGTTTTGTGGAATTGAAATAAGGTCACTAAATATAATAATGTGAAATTAGGCCAAGTACTACTTGGGAAATCAATTATAAAACTCATTTTTTATTTTTTTTTTATTATAATATGCAACTAACAGTTTAAAATAAACCAATTACAAGAATGCATTTGAAATTCAATAATTAAGCACAGTAGATTTAGAAAAAAAAAAATATAATTAAGAAGAGTGTATTATAAAAAGGAAAAAAAAAAAGTTAACTAAACGCTAGTCCTCAAGTGATAATTGATAAACGATAAAACCTAAATTGGGATGGACCTGATCATGTGGTCTCGGTAGCGTGATGCGTAGGGCATTGGCTTCTGACGACGCTAGGTCTGGGTTCAAATCTCAGTCAAGGCAAAAAGTTTTTCGATTAAACTTGATAGTATAAAGGCTAAGCACCACTAATAAAGGAGTTTGATGATCGGCTTGGCAACCGTGAAATAGCTATAACTCCAGCCAAATAAGAACCCCCTCGGTGGTAGTTCATTCAAGTTGTTGTTGTAATATTCAAAAATTCATAAATATATGAAGCTTCGCAGGCACACTGCATGTATGTAACCATACAAAAACCCCTTCAATGTCTTAAATATGTTTCCATTAATATTAATCGGCGTTGGGATAAAGAATGAATTTTAAAAAGATCCAGTCTATCCTCATAACTGCTATGATTGCGATATTTTTTGTATTGTAAATATCTCGTGAATTTTCGTTGCACCGATTCTATAGCTAGTGAGTGGATACTGTATAGGAGACCAAACAATTGCCCCGTATTCCAGTATACTTCTGCACAACAAGTTGAAAAGTTGGATGAAGGTTTCCGATTTTTTAAAATTTTTACCCACTCTAAAAATGAAACCCATGACTTTCGAAGAATTTTTAACGATAAAATCATAGTGGGGCTTAAAAAGAAATTTTGAATCAAATACTATACCTAAGTCTTTGTGTTCAGATACTATTGTCAGATGGCTTGTATTGATGGCGTAATCGAATCTAATTGTATTTAATTTTCTAGAGTAGGTCATTATTGAGCATTTTCTTATGTTGATATGTAAATTATTTTTGAGACACCATTCAAATAAAGTATTTAGATCTCTTTGAAGCACAACGCAATCTCTAACATTATTTATTGTTTGAAAAATTTTAAAATCATCGGCGTAAGCTAGGGACATAGATACCATATTAGAGGTTATGTCATTGATATAAATATTAAATAAAATTGGGCCCAAAATTGACCCTTGTGGAACTCCTGAAGATGGAAAGAACGGTCTTGCTGAACATTTATTTAAAACAACAGTATTTTGTCTATTTGTTAGATAAGTTTCGAACCACATAACAAGATTCTTGTGAAATCCAAACTTACGTAACTTTATCATCATTGTGGTGTGATTTATTTTATCGAAAGCTTTGGAAAAGTCGGTGTAAATTACGTCAACTTGTTTACATTTGTCTAATGCATCAGCTACGATATGCGAAAACGAGGCAAGATTTGACACCGTCGATCGACCATTTACGAATCCATGCTGACAGTCACTTAAATACGGAATAATGTTGGGAATCAAAGAATTATAGACACATTTTTCGAAAATTAGGGATAAAGCATTTAAGATGGACACTGGACGATAATTTTGAATGTCGCATGGATTACCATCTTTGTGAATAGGAGTGATATATGCTGGTTTCAGACATGATGGGAAAAGTCTGTTTTTCAAAGACATGTTGAAGAGAAAACGCAAAGGTTTTGCTAAAGAAGGTTCACAGTGTTTATAAAAAGCGTTAGGAATGCCATCTGGTCCAGAGTTTTTGGATGCATCTAAGCTCTTAAGAACGTTAATGACATTTTCTTCGGTTATAACAGGGCCATGAATTATTGTTTGTTCATTTGATTCATAATTGAAATTGTGTATCATTTGTGAGTTAATTGAAGAGCTATAGCTTCGTTTAAAGAAAGAGGCAAAGGCTTCAGCAGCATTTTCATTTGTACTATAAACTTCATCATCGAGTGATAGTACGTTTGGAATTTTATTTGATTTTCTTAATTCTTTTGAATACGACCAGAAAAATTTAACATTAGTTTTTAGATTGGATTCAATATCATTTAGGTATCTCTGATAACATGAACTTATTTGTTTTTTGACCAATTTGCGCAAATACTTAAAAGTGGTTATATCTTCTTGCCTTTTATATTTCCGAGTTTTATGTAGCATTTTCTTTTTTTCTTTTATTGAATTAATTAGATTCACAGAATAGCATTTTGGGTATAATGTGTTGCGAGGTTTGCGAAGAGGAACGTTTAAATCTATTCCGCTCATAACTTTGTCAATAAAATAATCGAATGCAGAATGTGTGTCCAATGTATGCAGATCAGACCAATTCACATTAACTAAAAATGAATTTAAGCCCTCAAAATTAGCACGAAGAAAATTTCTTTGTGCAATAACTGATTCTCTCATAAATCTAGGTATTTGAAAATCGCATGTAATAAGGAGTGGTGGATGGTATACATCAATTTTTGAGAGAACTTCACTGCACAACGAAACCTTTATGTTAGAAGAAGGCATTGATGAAAAAACAAGGTCTAACATTCTATCATCACAGTTTTTAATAGCATTGAATTGTGAAAAATTACAAAAAGATGTCGAGGCTATGAGAGATTCGGCTTGGTGAGTCGAAAAGTTAATCGGTATTAAGCTGTTAGACCTTATTTCGGGAGTCCATGTTATATTTGGAACATTAAAATCGCCTAGGTACATATATCACTTCGGAGTTGGTCGGAAATAATTGAAAACCAGAACAGAGACTTTCACATATTTGGTCATAAGTATCAGATGTTGTTTGTGGTCTTATATAATTACAGCAAAGAAAACATTTCCTCATATTATTCGGATTGTATATACACACCCATAAATCTTCAAAGCGCGTTTCTAATTTGTCCAGTCTTATTGCTGGAATATGTTTTTTCACTGCAATCAAGCAACCACCTCCCCCGCGAGTGTTAAAAATCTCGTTATTTCTATCTTTCCGAAAAACATTGTAATTTGAAGGAATAATTTCGTTTGAATAAATATTATCGTTGAGATTAGTCTCTGTGAAGCAAATGATATCAAAATCGGAACTTGAAATAGCAAGTTTGATGTTCTGGGTTTTGGTGATAGCTCTGTTAATGTTTTGATAATAAATATAAAGTTTATTCATTGAAAATTGTTATTGATTTAATGGATTTGTACTTGCCGGTTTTTAAATTTATTGAATCAAGCTAAAATCAGTAAATGATGATAGCTTGTACGTCTTACTATCGTCAGTCTTCCTCAAGAAAATATTTCCATTTTTCCTCCATAGGTATATTTAAAGTTATGTTCTTGTTTGTGTGCCTTTGCTTTTTTATACAATAAATGTTCTGTAACATGAATGAATTCGTTTATATAAATTAGACTATTATTATCATTTTCATTATCATTAATAGAATTAGAAATGGAATTGGATTTAGTGAAAGAAATAGAATTTTGATTTTGGGATTGTGATTGTGATACTCTAATTTGATGTAATTTCGCTGCAGTCAGAAGTCGTTGGCAGATGTTCTCGTTCTTCATCTCAACTAAAACTGGTCCAGGCTTACTTGATTTACTTGAAAGTCTCTTGATGTGTACAATATCGTCTTCTTTCATTGGAACATTGGATAGGGCCTTTTGTATTTGAGTAAGAATTGTACTCAAGTTCTCGTTCGGTCCAAGAGATGGAATATTATAGATTATGATTTTTTTATTTGTTTCTTTTTGCTCCAGTTGATGAATTCGATGATGCTGAGAGACAACGTGTTGCTTAAGTTTTTGATTTTCAGACTCCAGCGCGGCTATTTTTGTTTTATTTTCCGTTATTATTTTTGCCATATTTTCGATCTCCGAGAGTTGTTTACTTACGTTGGATAGAGAATCGGTAAATGCTAATTGAGTGGCCTTGATTTTTTGTAGTTCTACTTGCATTTTGTGAACAGCTTGACTAAAACCCATTTCAGATTCGGAGTCTGAGTCACCCATGCTGACATTATTGGGGTTATGTGTAGATGATTGGAGCCTGCAAGTTACACATTTCCATGCTGATATTTCACCAGATTTTAGCTTTTGGAACAACTCATTATCAATTCCACCACATTTAATATGGAAATTATTATGACAACCACTGCAACGAACATCTGGATTATGCCTGGTTACATTATTTTTACACGAAAAACATTTAGCCACCATTGTAGAGATCACTTGATATTTTCGATTATTTTCTTTAATAATATAAGAATGATTTAAATAAGGCGAAAAAGAATATTTTCCAGTGTTATAAATTAATTAATTATTTATAATGATTTTTTCTTTTTACATTTATATTAATTATTTGCAATTATATATTAGGAGCAAAATACAAAACGTGTGCTTTCTCTGACAGATGTCAGTTTTTTTGGATGTCATTTAATTGGATGGGTCGTTACAGCGTGCGTATTTGGATCTACTACCAATATAGATACAAGACTAACAATTACTGACGCTTGTGATATGCTTTTTGCTTTCCAGCCGAGGTTCTGCTCGCCGGTCTCGCCAGGGTCGTCCTGAAGAAATCACGAAACTCCAGATTTAAAGGTCTTCAAACCTTATTACAAAATCTTTATTGGAAATAACTCTTAAATCTATAACATACGATATTTATTAATATTTCACTTAATTCGGGTAAATGAACGGTTCACGGGCATCAACTTTTCTAGCTTATGGTCTAGCGGCCTTGCATCAGTTATACTGCTCGCTGGTGATCCGGATCTGGTACTTGATTATGGGTATTCTGGCTTCTGCTACTTCGGCCTCAAACGGGCCCTTTAATTCGGATGTTGGGTTCCGGGCGGGATCGTGTAGGTATAACGCCCCTAGTGGCACTAAACAGCAGGCTAAACGCTCTGGTAGATCAGCAGGTTCAAGGCACTGGTGGCACAAAACAGCAGGCTAACGCTCTGGTAGATCAGCAGGTTCAAGGCCCTGGTGGCACAAAACAGCAGGCTAAAGCTCTGGTAGATCAGCAGGTTCAAGGCCCCTGGTGGCACAAAACAGAAGGCTAACGCTCTGGTAGATCAGCAAGTTCAAGGCGCCTGGTGGCACAAAACGGCAGGCTAACGCTCTGGTAGATCAGCAGGTTCAAGGCCCTGGTGGCACAAAACAGCTGGCTAACACTCTGGTAGATCAGCAGGTTCAAGGCCCCTGGTGGCACAAAACAGCAGGCTAACGCTCTGGTAGATCAGCAGGTACGAAGCCCTGGTGGCAACTAAGACCCCTTACCCCTAAGAGCCTTGATAAAAAATAGCTGGACAATCTCACCTACCTAACTTGTCTTCATACTAAACCCCTTACCACTGGTGGGGGAAGCTCCGCAAAAAGCAAGGGAAGCTAAATGACCAACGCGTCTATACTTCTTGTCTACGACTGGACTTCGAAAGATTTATTCAATCAATTTACTATGCCGTCTGACTGTATGTATGAGCGAAGAGGTGCTTTTCGTTCACCCAAGTAGGTCCTCTTGATGCTTTTTCAGTAGAAACTGAATGTGAACTATATAAGTGGTGAACGAAAAATATCCATGTAGTTGATTTTCCTGTGACGTCATATGCTCAGGGTGCTTGTGAATTGAATTTGAGTGAAGTACAATTCTTGGTATTAATGCAGAAGTCGTATAGAGTGGAGTAGCATGGAACGCTTTATTACACGCTGTGGGTCAGCAACCAAGAAACTGCTTTTGTTTTGTTTTTATAATTCACACGCACTCAAGTGTTTAATTTTAAACAACAACAAAGCACAAGCGATGGGAAAATTGGGAATGAGAGAAAGGAAAACCGTACCGGTATATTTGGCAGTACGTTCAAAATTAAGCTCGAGATTGAACTGATGAGCATTCCTAGCGAAACGGGTATCACGAGTGAAATGATTTAGGGGGAAATGCAACTGGCTACTTTGAGTGAGCATTGCTTGTGAAAGAAGTGATAAAACAAGGAATGATATGAAACATTCCATCGGTGTTTAAGAGATGGCAATGATTTCATGATAGTTCTGTTCCCTCTCAGTTAAAACGTTCTGTTCTGGATTCTATCAAATAAATGGAGAGAAGGTTGGCCAAAGATGTGTTGCTCGCGCGCTTTGAACGTGAAAACGTCTTATAAATTCTAGCCAGATCAAAGGGGGTGAAAAATTTCTTACCTCGAACTAGAAATCCAAAGTGATAATTTCAACGAAGATCTTCGTTGACACCCATACCGAGTACTAAGGGTTTTGTGCTTTTTCGACCCAATTGCCATTCAAGGTCATTGGCATAAGGGACACATTTTGGTTCAACGAGAATAAACAGCATTGAGTTTTCGAAGAATTAAACTCCACATGATTTCTTATACCCCATTTAACAATGTTGTAGAGATCGGAGTTTAATGGGCTTATCATACAATACAGTTACAATTCCACTTCCGAAGGAGATGGACGTGCATTTGAAAAGCTGAGCGAAGAGTCGTCGTGAAAACAATGCAGTGGATAAGAAGTTTCAGACAAAAGACAAAACGGGGCCCTAGGGAGCAACAGCATTTATTTTGTAAAGATCAGACTTTAAACCGTCCAATACACCATGTATTGAACGTTCCAGAAGATAATCCAAATGATAAGGTGTTCGCTGATACCAAACGCACGCATTTTCCAGAAGCGATCCTGGTGCCTTTCAAATGCCCTAGAATTATCAACCGCAATAATCTTAATTTCTCTAAAACAATGTATCTAAAGATCTGCTCCACTGTTTGGTGAGATCAGATTAGATCACCACTTGGACGTAGTAGATAGCTTTCGATCTTCGAGATATTTCTTGAACTGATAATTGAACAGCGATTCCATGACGTTGCAAAGAAGGTACGTAAATCCAATTGGCCAACAGAAGGAGGGTGGAAAAGATCTCCTTTTCTTAGAAATAGCCTTCTAGGAAATCTCCAGAACAGAAGGACCGTTAAAAAAGCTTACGCAATGGGTTTTGCAGCGAGATAAAACAAATTCAGAAAAATGGTGGTACACCATCAGGACTAGTGGATCTCGAAGTAGGCTTGATACTGTACTATTCTGGAAATATACATACCTGTCCCATTGGATGACTTACGTTAAAAAGTGCAAGAGGGAGCTAGTTGTCTTTGTAAACAATTACATAGGTAGGATTTGCAAAAGCGGAAACTTCTCTCAACCTGATACCTTTTTTCCGGCTTGTATGAAACCAAAAATTTTCTTAAGGTCTTATACTCCTAATTCTGCTGTTTAGAATAAAAATATGCATCCTAAGAAAAATCACTTCCGTGATCGTATCGGAACTGACTGGCATCAACGTCACTATCGAAGAAACATAGTGAACGGGTAAAAATTCGAAAAAAATTTATTCAGATCGTCCCATTTGGCTTTCTCGTATTGCCAAACGGTCCTATTGAGATGTTTCTCCTTAACTGGATGAACGGAACACGTTCGCAGTGCTGAAAGCAGTGCTAACCGTTATGGTATACTTATGTATCAGGGTGAAAAGTAAGAAACAAGTCAGGAGTGTTGGCATCTTGCCCAGCAACATCTCGTATTCGAGTGGGCCTTACAGCTGTGTCAATCGCAATTGATTCGGTCTTTATGACTTGTGTATCAAAAAGTTTGATTGATTGCAATCACAGTAGACCAAATCAATCAATCCTAATGTCAATCTCTTGCCACTGAAACCGATGAACGAAACGAACGAAAAAAAAATTAAGTTTCGTTCATTCAATTTGTTCTGAATAATTTCCCAATACAAAACTCTTGAATTTATATCATTGGACTTTTATCATTGGACTTATTTTAACACCTTGACATTACCTAATAACACTAAAGCCGTATAAGGAAATTTATCCCTAATGCGCCCACTCTCTTTTTATTGAAACTCAAAAACAAAAACTTGTTAAGAAGTTTCTGTCTTACTTATTTGGATCCTTTAAGGATTTGGTTTGTGAACCACAAAACGAACGAAAACCAAAACAACAAAGAAAAAACACCATGGAATTAATTTGTCCTTTCGCCTTAAGGAACGTTTCAATTAAAAAAAGAATCCACTTTAAAAAAGGATATCCATGTCTGAAAGTGAACAAAAAACAGGAAATGCAAAATGCAGGATTCCATTTCGCCACTTCTTGTGTGCATTCAGTTTGGATTACTAACATGTAGTACTCGTACCTTACTGACGGGTGCCTTGTGACAGCCTGTTTCCGAAAACTTACATAGGTACAATATGTAGCTTTGTAATCTTACTCGTTTTCTGATGACGATGATTCAGTGGAAGCCAATATACCAAACCCAAACAAGGCTGAAGTATGAGATTGCGTGTTCGTTAATTCGAAAAGGATGTTTCCCGGTTAACCTTTTAGTTCACACCATGTTTGCTGGTTCTTTTGGAAAGTTTGTATAAACTAAGACCTCACCACACAACAGGATTATAATGATTGCTTGGATGGAATTTCAATTAATTTCTTCTTAATTGTTGTAGATATAGTAAATTGAAATGTTGCCTATAAGAAATATGGCCAAACTACATAAACCCTGTAATATCTTAAATTTAAGTCCATGCAAATGTTTTGTTTTGCATAAGAAATGCGTGGCGACCTAAGTGATCGCAGGGGATAGTTACTGTTTGTCATGTTTTCCCGCCATCCCGGAAAAATCTAGCCAGGAATTGTCAACCGACTTAAATATATTGGAAAAAATCAGTTCGATATTCAAGATGCAAGGAGTCAAGACTACGCTTGACAGTGGGGTTAAGTACCAGTTCGTAGTTACTTCCAAATTACAACTGTTTCGGTGTGTGTGTTTTTATTTGACGGGAAGGTAAGGGACCTGCAATTTTCTGCCGAATTCAAACTACATAACCTTGGATTCGAACCTAAGATATTCACATCACGACAGTATCTATATAAGAATAACTTCATCATCATCATCGGCTCGACAACCGGGTTCCGGTCCTGGCCTCTTTCAACAAGTCTCTCCACCTATCCCGGTCTCTAGCCGACGCCATCCAGTTGCGCACCCCAAGGCTTCGGGCGTCCTGGTCTACGCCATCTCTCCAGCGCAAGCATGGTCTACCACGCTGTCGTCTACCATAGAATGTACCACAAAGAACTTTCCGAGCAGGTTCCTCTTCGCTCATGCGAGCTAGGTGCCCTGCCCACCGGAGTCTACCGAGCTTAATTTTTGTCACGATATCTGCTTCAAGGTAGATTGCGTACAGTTCATGATTGTACCGTCTCCGGAATCGTCCTTCCTCACATACGGGGCCAACAATTCTCCTTAAGACTTTTCTCTCGAACGCAGCTAAGAGGTCGGAGTGCCTTTTGCTAAGCACCCAAGTCTCGGATCCATATGTGAGTACTGGCAGGACCATGGTCCTGTACAGCAGCAGTTTTGAAGTTATGGTGAGATTTCTGGATTTGAAGAGCTTTGACAGACTATAGTAGGCTCTGTTGGATTTGAGAAGCCGCCCGCGTATTTCTTCTTCTATATTTTTATCGGCTGCTACTATTGACCCAAGGTATTTAAAGGATTGCACCACTTCAAATTCGTGCTCCGCTACCTTGATTGTTTGACCAACTGTTTCTCTCGCATTCGACGCCACCATGTACTTTGTTTTACCTTCACTAATGTGCAGCCCCAGATTTTGTGCCGCCTGCTCGATCTGGATGAAGGAATCGTGTACAGCTTATTCGGTTCTTCCGATGATGTCAATGTCGTCTGCGTAAGCCAGTAACTGGCTGGACCTGTTGACGATGGTCCCTCTTGTTGCCGTGCCAGAGTCACGGATTGCTTTCTCCAACGCCAGGTTGAAGAGGAGGCAGGCCAAACCGTCCCCTTGTCGGAGTCCATTAAAGATGTTGATTGGTCTGGATAGCAATCCGGCTATTTTTACTTGGCTTGTTACGTTGGTCATGGTCAACCTACATAGTCGTGTCAATTTATTTGGGATGCCGAATTCTCTCATGGCTTTGTAAAGTTCTACCCTGGCTATGCTATCATAGGCGGCCTTAAAGTCTATAAACAGATGGTATGTTGGGATGTTAAATTCTAGACATTTTTCCATCGCCTGCCTAAGGGTAAAGATCTGATCAGTTGTTGATTTGCCTGGAATGAAACCACACTGATATTGTCCGATGACGGTTTTAGCGTATGGGGTTATCCGGTCTTGTAGGATAGAGGAGAGTATCTTATAGGCGGTACTCAACAAAGTGATACCTCTATAATTGCTGCACGTTGTGACATCTCCCTTCTTATGTATGGGGCATATTAAACCTTTTCGCCAGTCTTCTGGCATTTCTTCCTGCTCCCATACGTGTACTATAATATCATGAATTGCTTGACGTAAGGCTGGCCCGCCGTGATGGAATAATTCGGCTGGTATGCCATCGACTCCCGGGGAATAACTTAATTGTACATAAATCAAGAAAACATTGTGGTGTAGAAAAAAAGTACAATCTTCCCCAAACTGCTCTACTTTTCGCCAATTAAAAAAAAAAAACCTAAACTGCTTAGGACAGCTTAAGTGCTGATTTACTTAAAGTAGATTTGTTAACTTTAAATTGTTGAAACATTTGTAGTTCCCGAACTACAGCTTAAGGGCTGATCGAGCAGACTATATTGACATCATTGGAAGACCGAAGCATGTTTGTAACAATTGAATGGGAGTCGGCTAAAATAGGTTTAACTGTCAATGAGGGCAAGTCGAGGTATATATGCTAATATCGAGAATAAGGAAACTCAACATCGTGTACTCGGGCAAAACGTCGCGAAGAATAGGAACATCTTTATTTATTTATTTACATAACTAAATTGCTAGTTTTACAAAATTTCAAAATTTCTAACAAAGGTTTATATTAAGATTTTAAACAATTTCATGGAAAAATGTTGATTTAAATTGACATGAATTAATTATTGTTTTATCAAACGAATTGTTATATTTAAGATTGTACAAATTAAATAGTTTAAATATTTTTCATAATTGGTACGATTGGTTGAAATAAATTGACTCTCCGGTATGTTCCTCAAATTTCTTTGAAGAATATTAAAGTTAATACGAGACAGAAGGTGCAAACAGTCTATGTTACCGTTGATTAGTTTTTCAATGAAAACAAAACAGAAATAGGAACGTCTGTTCTCGAGGCTGGGTATATCAATAAGTCTAAGTTTGTTGTTATAAGGTGGGAGATCATTAGGATTATCCCAACCTAGTCCCTGAGCGCAAACCTAATGAATCTTTTTTTAAATTGTTCTAGTCTATTTTTATGACATTCGTAATGAGGTCACCAAATCTGACAAGCGTATTCTAGAATGGGTCGAACAAAGCTATAAAAAGCTGCTTTGTCACGAAAGGATCGGAAAATGTTTTCGATTCTCTTTTAATCCAACCAAAAATTGAATTAGCTTTATTTGAAATGGAGTTTATGTGTTGAATGATTTCGAGTTTGCGATCAAATGTGACACCAAGAATAGATATAACGGTTTCACGGGATATTGATATACCATTAAACAAATACATAGTTAAACGAAATAAAAGAAAACTTTCTTGTAAAACACATACTCTTACATTTATCGATATTAAGAAACAAACAATTATGAGTGCGCCAGTCAAAAAACGAAATAAGATCACATTGCAATTCTTCACAATCACGAGTAATTGAAATAGTTTTAAAGATTGTTACATCGTCGGCGTAAATGAAGCACTTGGAGTATTTCAGCACCGATAAATAAAATAAAAAGAATAGGGCCTAAATGACTACCCTGTGAGATTCCTGAATTGATTTTAAACTTATTTGATTCACAACTGTAAATAACACCGAATAATTAATATCGAATAAATAAGATTGAAGCCATTTTACAAAATTTTCGCTAAAACCTAATTTTCAATTTAAAAAGCAAAACACGATTTGACAGCTTGTCAAAAGCTTTACTGAAATCAGTAAATACACAATCTACTTGTTTACTGTTATTAAATGAATCAACACAATTTTTAGCTAATTCTATTAGAAAAGTAACAGTAGAGCGACCTTTTATAAACCATGCTGATTAGCAACAATAAATGACTTAACATAAAAACATAAAGCTTCACAAATAATAGCCTCAAAAAGTGAAGGAATCACAGATAATCTGACAATAAGCCTGTAGTTTTTCAATTCGTCTTTTTTCCCTTTTTTATGTAGAGGTATAATGAATAAACTTTTCCAAATAGATGGGAATGAACATGTTGACATTGAAAGATTAAAAAGAATAGACAAAGGTAATGACAAGTGACGTACACAGTTTTTCAAAATAGTAGAGGGTATACCATCAGGACCTGGTATACAGCTGTCGTCAAGGTTAGATATACATTTTACAATGTTGTCGATATCAATGTTAAAGTTCATATCAGTCAAGTAAGTTAAAGGTTTCAAATGGCCAAAGTTTTGAGCCATTTTGTCAAATTTGTCACAGATTGAGGAATCACAGTTAAATTTATCACAACTTGGAGTATCACAGTTGAAGGCACTTTGAAAGAAGTCAGAAAAAAGTTGCGTTATAACCCGTGGGTCATGACTTGAAATGTCATTTTCTTTTGCTGTTAATAAATAATGCGGAGATCAAACGAAGAACATGTTTCGCCGATCGCTGTTTTTTCGGGCTAGGGGGTCATTTAGGTATAGTAAAGCCCTATCTCATAGAACTAAGAAGACCTTAGATATATTACACTCTAATCATCCCGGTCATGCTATATGGGGCAGAAGCATGGATATTTCAAAAGCCCATGAGAATCTGCTTGGTTGCTTTGAAAGAAAGACTATTCGGGTGATTTTCGGTTCAGTATGTATCAATGGAGTATGAAGAAAAAGAGCTGGGACACGTGGAGCGTATGGACACCGACGAACCAGCCCGACTAGTCTCCACATTTGCTCCTATTGGTCACCGGGTTCCGGTCCTGGCCTCTTTCAACAAGTCTCTCCACCATACCCGGTCTCTATCCGACGCCATCCATTTGCGCACCCCAAGGCTTCGGGCGTCCTGGTCTACGCTATCTCTCCAGCGCATGGTCTACCACGCTGTCGTCTACCATAGAATGTACCACAAAGAACTTTCCGAGCAGGTTCCTCTTCGCTCATGCGAGCTAGGTGCCCTGCCCACCGGAGTCTACCGAGCTTAATTTGTGTCACGATATCTACTTCTAGGTAGATTGCGTACAGTTCATGATTGTACCGTCTCCGGAATCGTCCTTCGTCTCATATGGGGCCAACAATTCTCCTTAAGACTTTTCTCTCGAACGCAGCTAAGAGGTCGGAGTGCCTTTTGCTAAGCACCCAAGTCTCCGATCCATATGTGAGTCCTGGCAGGACCATGGTCCTGTACAGCAGCTGTGGTGGGATTTCTGGATTTAAAGAGCTTTGACAGACTATAGAAGGCTCTGTTGGATTTGAGAAGCCACCCGCGTATTTCTTCTTCTATATTGCTATCGGCTGCTACTATTGACCCAAGGTATTTAAATGATTGCACCACTACAAATTCGTGCTCCGCTACCTTGATTGTTTGACCAACTGTTCCTCTCGCATTCGACGCCACCATGTTTGTACTTTGTTTTACCTTTACTAATGTGCAGCCCCAGATTTTGTGCCGCCTGCTCGATCTGGATGAAGGAATCGTGTACAGCTTGTTCGATTCTTCCGATGATGTCGATGTCGTCTCCGTAAGCCAGTAACTGGCTGGACCTGTTGACGATGATCCCTCTTGTTGCCATGCCAGAGTCACGGATTGCTTTCTCCAACGCCAGGTTGAAGCGGAGGCAGGCCAAACCGTCCCCTTGTCGGAGTAGATTAAAGATGTTGATTGGTCTGGATAGCAATCCGGCTATTTTTACTTGGCTTGTTACGTTGGTCATGGTCAACCTACATAGTCGTGTCAATTTATTTGGGATGCCGAATTCTCTCATGGCTTTGTAAAGTTCTACCCTGGCTATCCTATCATAGGCGGCCTTAAAGTCTATAAACAGATGGTATGTTGGGATGTTAAATTCTAGACATTTTTCCATCGCCTGCCTAAGGGTAAATATCTGATCAGTTGTTGATTTGCCTGGAATGAAACCACACTGATATTGTCCGATAACGGTTTTAGCGTATGGGGTTATCCGGTCTTGTAGGATAGAGGAGAGTATCTTATAGGCGGTACTCAACAACGTGATACCTCTATAATTGCTGCACGTTGTGACATCTCCCTTCTTATGTATGGGGCATATTAAACCTTTTCGCCAGTCTTCTGGCATTTCTTCCTGCTCCCATACGTGTACTATAATATCATGAATTGCTTGACGTAAGGCTGGCCCGCCGTGATAGAATAATTCGGCTGGTATGCCATCGGCTCCCGGGGATTTGTTCTGTTTAAGCCGGCCTATAGCCTTCTCAACCTCTTCTATGCTTGGTGGCGGCAACATAGAGTATTCTTCTTGAAGTAGTGGAGCCTCTACTTCTGCAGGGAGCTGACCATTTAGCAATTCATTAAAGTACACTTCCCATCGCTCCAGTATGCTTTCAGGATCGGTGATCAGATTTCCCTCTCCGTCCTTACAGTATGTGCAGCGTGGTATGTACTGCGTCATGTTTCGGACGGATTGGTAGAACTTCCGCGCCTGGTGCGGACCTCGCTCTCGGCTGTTTTCTATTTCACAGATTAGGTTCTTCTCCCAGGCTGTTTTTTTTTGTCTGTGAAGCCGTTTTTCTGTTCTTCTGAGCTCTTTATATACCTCTTCTCGTGCCCGCGTTCTATGAGATTGTTGCATTGCTCGGTACGCAACATTCTTACGTTCAGTCGCTAGCTTGCATTCATCAGCAAACCAGTCGTTCCGATTTTTACGACTGCTGCCTAAGATGGAGTTGGCAGTACTAATGACAGTATTTTTAAGACGTGTCCACTTCTCATTTATGCCCAGCATACTGGCTCCAGGACTTACTCTCCCTAAATCAAGTGATTCTATGGCGAGTCCTAACGCATTACCAAAGGTGTTACTGGTGTTTTCATTGCGCAGGGCAGCCGTGTTGATTCGAACCTAATCGGCGGATGCAATACGTCTTCGCAAGGCAATCCGCCCTCGGAAAACCATACCAACAAGATAGTGATCCGAGTCGATATTGGCACCTCGGTACGTTCGTACCATCATCAAGTTCGAGTAGTGGCGACGGTCTATCAACACGTGGTCTATTTGGTTACGAGTGACTCCATCAGGTGATACCCAGGTGGCTTTGTAGATATCTTTACGCGGGAACCTGATACTCGCAACGACCATGTTTTTTTTTGCTGCCAATTCTAAGACTCGAAGTCCATTGTCATTAGTGTTCTCATGCAAACTATGGGTGCCTGCGTAATGCCTGAATACCGGCTCCCAAGGATGATTTTAACATCATACCTTGGACAGGCATTGAGGGCCCTCTCAACTTGTTCGTAGTAAGTCTCCTTTTCTTCGTCTGAGGCCTCTTCCGTAGGTCTGTGAACGTTAATGAGGCTGATGTTCGTAAATTTACCTCGCACGCGAAGGGTGCATAGCCTTTCTCTTATAGCGTTAAAGCCGATGATAGTAGACTTCATTTTTTCGCTGACTAGGAAGCCTACCCCGAGCACATGGTGTTTTGTATGACAGCTGTAATATACGTCATATTCTTTCTTCTGTAAAACACCATTCCCTGTCCATCTGATTTCTTGGAGAGCTGTTATGTCAGCTTTATATTTTGACAGGGCATCGGCTAGCTGCTGAGCAGCTCGAGCTCTATAGAGCGAACGTACGTTCCATAAGAAAATTCGTAAATCGTTTTTCCGTTTTCTTTGCGTGGGTTTTCGTCGTGTGATCAGTCCGTTTCCGAGGCTTGTTGTCGGTCTCGTAATTCTTTTAGTTTTACGGGACAGGGAATTAACCTGTCGCCAACCTGAGGAACCAGCCTGACCATATTAACCAAACCTTTTTTAAAAGGCTTGTTTCTAGCGGCCGCCGCGGAGAGGCCATGATCACACTTCCACCAGTCCCTAATAGTTACGGCACGTGCATGTTTTCGTATGCTACTTGTTGTTCTTCCTATTCGTCTGATGGCTGACCCAAATTGAGGTGGCGCACGAAAGTGGAAGAACAACCTCAAACAACTTGGAGTGTATAACTGGAGGCAGCTAGCTATGGGACCGAACTGGCTAGGGTGCTTGTTGGTTGAGTCGGTATTTCATGCAGGACTGTAAGCGCCATCAGAATTAAAATTATAAATTAGATATCTAAGGACTCCAATAAGATATGAACTTTTTTTGAACGCAGCTATAAAGGCTTAAATTTATTAGACAAAGTTTCTGCAATAATTATTGAAGAAATATTTGTTAACACGGGTCAAGGTAGATCAAAGTAAGCCTTTTCTTGAGCCATGATAAGCCCTTTCCCTAGAACGATTTTTGTTCTTAAAATATACCCAAGAATCGTTTCCCAAATTATTCTTGATGAAATTATGAACACCCTATATATTCTTAAATTTTCTATCCTTTGACTTCGTGTACCGTTTCCAAACAAAAGCAATTTAATTCCTAAACGTACAAACCATATTTTTGTGTTTGCTCAACTGCAAAAAAAGAACTTATTTAAGGACAACTTACTTTACGGGTTGCAGCAAAACCCTTAAACATACATATCTACACCTACGTCAAGACTTAAGAAAAAGTTTTAAGTTTGCCTTAAGAAAACATTTCTTAATTTTCAATTTGTATTATATTTCTTAGCCTCCAGGAACCCTGTCATTGCGTTTGATGATACTATACATCTGCTCTGTTGCTCCAGCGGTAGATTCAAATATTCGGGTAAAAAGTTTTCCCTTTATACAAACTTCAAAGTAAAAAGACAAAAAGTAGAATAGGTAATAAAATGGCATTTAAATGCTACCTACCTATCTCTAGATATCGCATTTCCAAATTAAAGTTTAAATTGCTTTTGAGAGAGATATGGATGTTGGTCTTTTGTCGAGGTAGCAAAGCTCAGTTGTATGTATAATTGCATTAAAATAACAATAAAATGTTTTTCTTATTTTTTTTTTTGCATCAAGAGTTACATAAGTTTAAAATATCTTCTACGCTTCTGTACAGCTTACATTGTTCTGTGTTTGTGTTTTTGGAATTCGCGAAATCAGATATCAGATATTTACATTGAAGGTTTTTGGGTTTCTTGAATTTTCTTTAAATATTCTTTCTGTGTGGCACAAGATAAGATGTGACCTAGGAGTATTTGACACATTGCGAGAAAAAAATTAGTATTCCTATTTATCCTTCAAAAAATGACCAGAACTCATTAGAGTACAGTTCAAACAATTTTAATCGGAACTCAAAAAGATTTAAGCCGGTCTACCACAAGGAAGTGTCCGAGGACCAGCTCTGTATTTTGTATACTCCAGAAACATTCCATAGCAACTTTTGCAGATGATACTGCAATTAATATATGATAAATTGCTTCTGAAATAATCTCAAAATACATAAGATAATTAAAGAGATTACAAGCTTTAATTAATGTACATAGAGGAATAAAACATTGGTCCCTTTTTCTACCAACAGTCGGTTATTACATTAAATACCTTGGATGCAAGGGTTCAAACCGGTGCGTCAAATAGAAATCAGCTAATGCAAAACCATAAACTAATTGCATTGAAAAATCTTCTCCTAGATTTTTCGTAGTAAAAGCATATTTTTGCCCTCAGTTAGCACACTGCGAAACAATTAAGAAAAAACATACTACATTTATGAAATTATACATTGACATTTATTCATTTGAAATTTAAGGAACTTTAAAAAGATACATATGTATGTAATTGCATTTATAAAATTTAATAGAAAAAATAAATGAAACAAGAATTAAGTAATAATCATTTATTATTCAAAAGTTTTGATTTAAGGTTCCAATCCAATATTACCGACGCCACCAACTCCTCCAGCAAGCCCTCCTTGGGCACGGGCATTCACTTGGCAGAATGCCACGACCAAAAGCACAGCACAGGTAAGGAAAACACGCATCTTGTTATTTTCAGATGAAATATAATAAACTGTTGTGTCAAACTGTTGGCGTTCTCAAAAATGTCAGCCTTTTTATATCTTGAAATTGTTTTGAACTTTTCAAGTTATGGAAAATTTTTTAAAATCTAATTTAGAAGTAGGTCTTATATTTGTCAAATATCAATACGAGCTTGTGTGCGCTTTTCATTAAAATTGATATTATATTAATAAAAGAAATTTTTTAAGCGTACAAAATATGGGTTTTTCTAAACAACTGAATAAACAACTAAACTTTTTACTTGCGACTTATAGGTACTATAAGGCAAGTTATGTATTCGTAAAAAAAATCGAACTCGAGATTTTGATCAAAGTTGATATTACGATGATAGCGAAGACGAAAAAAGTGGGTCTGGCAATTCTGTCTGTCTGTCTGTCTGTTCGATTACAGCTAAACGACTCGGCCGATTTTCTTCAAACTTGGTAGATATGGGTTTTGATTTTTTACCCCCGGATGTTTTTTGATTTGATTTTTTATGACCAAAAATAACGGTACCTGCCATACGATTTTTTTCCTAAATTTTATAAATATTTTTTTTTCTCAAAAACTGTTCCTGCGATTTTCTTAAAAAAAATTCAAAAAATTTAATTTAGTTAAACCTAGTTAATGGTCGAAAAATTTTTTTAAAAAAATGAGTAGTTTTGGTAGCCCCCTTGGGACCATTTTTTTTGTTTTTGATTTTCTCAAAAACGTTACCACCGATTTTGATCATTTTTTTTATGCTGAAGCTTCCCAGCAGTTTGAATATTATTGTGTATTCAAATTTTCCAAAACAATTTTTTTGGATTTTTAAAAAAACTTTCAAAATTTTTTTTTGAAAACTCAATATTTCGAAAACCCCTAGCTCGATTTTTTCAAAACTTGATAAATTAAAGTTTGGAAAAATAATCTACAAGATATAAGAAAAATAAATTAATTTTACCTAAAACTAACGGTACCTTCCATACAAATGTTAAAAAATGGTTTTCGAAAATCGTATTTTTCTCGAAAACGGTTCCGAGAATTTTGCTTAAATTTTTTTTCTTTCTATTATTTTTTAATATCTGTAATTTAATAAAAAAAATTTGAAAACAAGATATTACTGACTGTACCTACCATAGAACGATTTTTTGAAATTTTGAATTTCTCATTATTAGCACAACGGATTTTAATGAAATTTCGTAGAGGGAAGCTTCTAAAAAGTTTAAAAAACATTGCATTTCAAAACTTAAGGAAAAATATTTTTTTGAATTTTGAAAAAAAAAAATCAATTTTTTGTTTTTTGAAAATTCAATGTCTCGAAAACGGCTTAATACTTTTTTTGTAAATTTAATTTTTATTCATACAATAATAAAAACTTCAAATTGGCGTACCAACATTTTTTCTTAAAAATGTTTTAAAATTTTCTTATATAAAACCTTATTTTTTAAGAAACCACTACGAAGACTTATAATTTTTGTTCTTGCATAAATCTATATTTGCTTGAATCAAAGGGATCCTATTCTTACCTTTAACTACTAAAGAAGTTTTTTTTAGTCATTTAAAAAATGAATTTTATGCTTATGAACAGTTTCTGTAATAACATTCATTTTTGAAATTCTTAGTCTTTTACATAGGAGCAAGTTCGTGCGACCCAGTCGTGCATTTTATTTTACCTGCGATACAAAAACTACCTAGCATAGAGATACAGTGGACTCTCGTTAAATTGAACAAACTAGACCTGGTAACTTGTTTTTAGTTTGTAAATAACTCTTTAAGTTAAATAATTTAGATATTTGTAACCTCTGTAACAGGAAGAAATTTCAAAAAAAAAATTAGCTTTTTTGATTTGCCTTCACTTTCATACTCGTTAATGTTTTTCATTTAAGGGGAATCCGTTCCTCTGTAGGTACGTTCATTAATCCCTCATCTTATCTGTACCCAAGAATTTGTTTTTTAAAATCTTTACAAAATTCGTTTTTACGAAAATTTGTACGATAAATTCGAGTTCAGCTTACATATATACAAACAACGCTGCCGAAATAAATGCGTAAACTTTTTCATCCGTTGTAGTACTTGGAGCTCTTGAATAGAGAGAAAACGGTATTTGGGAAGCCGTTCATTGCACACCATTCTTTCCAAGGTCATGGAAGGGCTTTTCAACAATCAGTTTAAGAAATATCTGAAACACGGAAAGCTCTTAAATGGCCGGCAGCACTAGGTCCACTGTTGATCTGGGGCTTATTTCACCAACTACAAACTGCAAGCACAAATTTGTGACTTGTCATTCACAAATAAAAATTTGTAGAACAGAACTCGGTTTCACAAAGTACAAGTACTCGTAACTGTTTCAAAATTTTTTGATTATTGCAAAAAAAATTACAACTAGCTTTGGAAAGCAACAAGTTATTTAAAACATTTTTTTAAAGGAGAAATAATTCCTAATCACTGCAATAATTGGAAATATGTATGAATTCGGCTAAATTCCTCAAGTTTCTTTAGGAAATATTAAATACTCGTATATCAATAAGAGGCAAAAGGTACAAAGGGTCCATTTTTCCCATTTATTAATATAATAATGAAGACAAAATAAATATATAAGGACATCTGCTCTCAGGACTAGATTTATGTCTGTTGTGATAAAGAAGGAGATCAAAGGGATCTATCCCACCCTAACCTTATGACAGTCGTAATTTAGTGCCGAATCATGACAAACGTATTCTAAAATGAGTTGAAAAAATTTAGTGAAAAACTGCCTTGTAATAAAAGAATCCGAAAACGTACTAGAATATCTCCTGAACCAACCAAGAACTGAATTGATTGTATTAGTTATGGAGTTGATGCGTTGTATGAATTCAAGCTTGCCATCAAGTGACACACTAGGGATAGGCATATCGCTAAAACTCATAAAAGTCAGAGAGAATTTCAAATACTTCTGATAATTTTTACATCGTCTGCATAAGTCACTTTAAGAGTCAAAATGGAAAGTTATTAGTGAATAACATAAAAAGTATAGGACCTTAATGGCTGCCTTGTGGTATTTCAGAGCTAACTTTAACATTTTTGGAGATATTACCATTGAAAAGTACCGAGTATGATCTGTTATATGTGATGTACTTTTTGCTTTCCAGTCGAGGTTACGAGTATGATGAAAACACGAAACTTCAAAGAAAAAGGTCTTCAAACCTTATTACAAAATCTTTATTGAAAATAACTCTTATTCTATTACACACAATATTCTGTTACTAGTATTTCCATTGATTCTGGCATTCGAGTGATTCACGGGTATCAACTCTTCTGGTTTATAGCCCTGCTGTCTCGTATCGCTTATATATACTGGTTGCTGATGATTCGGAATTTGGTTTCATATTTTCGTACTTGGTTTCGGGTAATCTGGCTTTTGGTTGGTAATCCGGCTTTTAAAAACTGGCCGTATTATTCGGACGTCGGGCTTTCGAAGCTACCCGCGGCGGTACTAGGCACGTGGTGGCGCTTAAAACAGCAGGCTAAAATGCTCTGGTACATCAGCAGGTACAACGCCCCTCGTGGCACTAAAACAGCTAACTAATTCGGTCTGGTACATCAGCAGGTACAACGCCCCTGGTGGCACTAAAACAGCAGGCTAAAATGCTCTGGTACATCAGCAGGTACAACGCCCCTGGTGGCACTAAAACAGCAGGCTAAAATGCTCTGGTACATCAGCAGGTACAACGCCCCTGGTGGCACTAAGACAGCAGGCTAAAATGCTCTGGTACATCAGCAGGTACAACGCCCCTAGTGGCACTAAAACAGCAGTCTAAATCGCTCTGGTACATCAGCAGGTACAACGCCCCTGGTGGCACTAAAACAGCAGGCTAAATCGCTCTGGTACATCAGCAGGTACCATACCCCAGGTGGCACTAAAACAGCAGACTAAAACGCTCTGGTACATCAGTAGGTACAACACCCCTGGTGGCGCTTAAAACAGTAGGATAAAACGCTCTGGTTAATCATCAGGTACAACGCCCCTGGTGCTACTAAAACAGCAGACTGAAACGCTCTGGTACATCAGTAAGTATAACGCCCCTGGTGGCACTAATACAGCAGGCTAAATCACTCCGGTACATCAGCAGGTACAATGCGCCTGGTGGCACTAAAACAGCAGACTAAAACGCTCTGGTACATCATTAGGTACAACGCTCAAGGTGGCACTAAAACAGCAGGCTAAAATTCTCTGGTTCATCAGCAGGTACAACGCCCCTGGTGGCACTAAAACAGCAGGCTAAATCGCTCTGGTACATCAGCAGGTACAACGCCCCTGGTGGCACTAAAACAGCAGGCTAAAACACTCTGGTACATCAGCAGGTACAACGCTCATGGTGGCACTAAAACAGCAGACTAAATCGCTCTGGTACATCAGCAGGTACAAACCCCTAGTGGCACTAAAACAGCAGAATAAAAATGCTCTGGTACATCAGCAGGTACAACGCCCCTGGTGGCACTAAAACAGCAGGCTAAAATGCTCTGGTACATCAGCTGGTACAACGCCCCTGGTGGCACTAAAACAGCAGGCTAAAATGCTCTGGTACATCAGTAGGTACAACGCCCCTCGTGGCACTAAAATAGCAGGCTAGACCGCTGTAGTACATCACCAGGTACAACGCCCCTGGTGGTACTAAAACAGCAGGCTAAAACGCTCTCGTACATCAGCAGATACAACACCCTTAGTGGCACTAAAACAGCAGAATAAAACGCTCTGGTACATCAGTAGGTACAACGCCCATGGTCTCACTAAAACAGCAGGCTAGACCGCTCTGGTACATCAGCAGGTACAACGGCCCTTGTGGTACTTAAACAGCAGACTAAAACGCTCTAGTAGATCAGCAGGTACCAAAGCCCCTGGTGGCAACTAGGACGTTTGACTTCGAACAAAGGACAATCCCGACTACCTAACTTGTCTTTCCACGAAACCTTTTACCACTGGTGGGGGGAAGCTCAGAGAAAGCAAAAAAAAAGCTAAAATGACCAAATCAATTTTCTATGTCGCCTGACCTTGCGTAGGGGTGCTTTTCGTTAATCCAAGTAGATCTTCATGATGCTTTTTCAGTAAAGACTGAATGTGAACTGTGTACGTGGTGAACGAAAATTAACAATGTCGTAAATTTTCCTTTGACGTCATGTGTCCGTGGTGCATGTGAATTGAATGTGGTGATAGGGCTTTCGTAGTTTTTGGTTTATTGTGACTTCAGAAAACTCTTCATAAAAAAGTTTCCTGTTTTCGTGACCTTTTTATTTTATTAATAATATGACCTGAAGCCCACTTAAGGACATATTACTGCATGAAGAAGGCTAGTGGAGTCAAATCGCATAATCTTGGTCATCGCCTTCTCGTAAGATAACCATATTTGGAAATCGCTCGTGCAAAATGTCTATTGTGGCACGAGCTGTGTGGCATGTTCCGCCTGTTCTGTTGAATCCACATGTTCTCCATGTCATCCGATTTGGGCAAAAAGAAATTGGCTATCATTAAACAATAGTGATCGCCCAACATCGTTCTCAAAGAAGTATGGCCCGATGATGCCGCCAGCTCAAAATCAACACTAAACAGTGGATGCATTATGGATCCATAAATTTCCATAGAAATTCTCTTTAGTCGTTAACTCTGGGTACGTTTTAAGTTTTTACCGGTGTAGGCCCAAGTCATGACGCAAAATTACCAAAGTTATGGTCTGCGAAAGGCCGAGATTATTGTGCGCGGCGCGGAATTCATTGCATTGGATCCTACTTCACACTTTTGCTGACGGCGGCGGTGCAATTAAATCATTTGCACATGTTGTTGAACGCTATATTTCTCCATGTTGATTTGGCAAGACAGACTAAATAAATAAATGCAAATTTGACAGATGGGGCTTCAACAATATGGCCGCAAATTAATGGTATGCAAGTTAATTAAACTAGATGCAAATCAAAACCGGAATATGGATATTTCTACAGAGAGAAGGCTGCTGTTCAAATTATCCAGCAACACCAATGCCGGAATGGATTTGCAAGGCTGAACATTAACCTCAATGTCACTCTTATCTGGGTTACGGGTAACAATAAAAAAGATGGAAATGAACGGGACTACTTGCTATGTGAGGATCAGCCCTTCATAGCTCACCATTCCTCATGGTGTTATCAAGGGCTAAATCTTAACAATTTTTCTCACAGTTTGACCAACTGCATTTTATCTAACATGAACAAATAACATTATATGCAGTCCCATGCAAGACATAGCCAGGGTAGTTTGCAACATGCACTGGACACTATGATCAATAGATGAACATGCAGCGAAGCTAGGCACTCCTTTCAATATTCATTGTCGCAGTTGTGGGGATCAGCAGGAAAAGGAAGCAGTTATTCATTTCATCTGTAAATATCCTGCTCTGGCCAGAATGATTCGAAAAATTATTCTTTAGAAACCTTAACGAACTATCTGAACTTAAGATCAAAGACTAGATCTCTTTTCTTAACACGACGAAGTAGCTCTCAGACGAACCTTGAAGACTAGGGTACTTCTAGATCTAAAGACCTAGAGATTGCAACAGGTGCAGGCATCAGATATAGCGCTTTTAGTGCAATATGCTTCTGAAGCTGTTAATATTCGAAGATTTACTAATATTGAGTACATATTTATATAAGTAAAGAGATTCGTTAGAATTCAATTTTAATGAAAGGTGCCAGTAATGAAATTCAATATGATTCCGTTTTATTATTGTTTCTTTATTTGAGACTTGTGAAAGACTGAATAACTTATCACTAACTTAATACCTAGAACCCTGAACCCTGTAATGCTTTTGATATCTTGCGGCTCGTGCAAGATATCGCATTTCATCTTTCCCGTCGTCGGTTCTTGACACTGGTCTGTTTCGTTTATAGAAACAGCTGTGTCTGCATGGTTGTTGATGATGACGACGATGTGTGGCTCGGCGGATGTTGGGTGATCGAACTCTGTGTCAGCATGGTTTGTTGTTGATGATAACATGATGACGATGTGTGGCTCGGCGGATATTAGGCGATCGTGTTAACTTATACATTTGTACATACACACATATAGCAAAATTATGTATGTTACACTGCGAATGGCCCTTAATAAAATAAAGGTTAGGTTAGGTTAGATTAGGTTAGGAGGGGTATGCACAGCACAAGGCTGTTGCGTAAACGGGGGCCTATTGGTCCATTGTGACCCCTTATTAATAAAAGCAGAGATGCTCCTAACTAATGTCTTATGTAGACTGGTTCATTTTCGAACCAGCCTGTGCTTACAATGAATTTGCTCATATTTGCCATTGAGACCTGCGTTAGATCGTCTAGTTCTCCAACAAACCTGTTTCCAAAGTAGCGGAGGTGATTTGTTTGGAGGTTCGGACAGTCACAGAGCAGGTGTTTAATGGTTTCAATCTCCAAGACATCCTGACAGCTCCTACAGAAATCTGGTGCAAATGCACCCATTCTTGTGGCCATTGTGCCAATGGCGCAGTGACCCGTTAGTACACCTATCAGGATTCTGCTGTTCTTTTTACTGAGCGATAAGATAAATCGAGTTTCCTTTTCATTAATTCTAGGCCATAAACTTCTAGAGATAACGCAGTAACGCAGTCGTCCCTGGAGGACCAGGAGTTATTGATTCGCTCTTTCGTTATAAGGTCGATTTTCCTTTTAATCACGCCAATCGGGATTTAAATGGCTACTGCTGTTTTTATTTGATTCTGACCCTTTCCTTGCCAGTTCATCTGCTATTTCATTCCCTTCTATATTACTATGTCCAGGAACCCAGCAGAGATTGACTTGGTTGGTGTTGCAAATATTGTTCAGCATGTCTCGGCATTTTGTTACTGTTTTGGATCTTATAGTCTCACTGGCTAAAGCTTTGATGGCAGCTTGGCTGTCCACGAAAAATGTAATCTCCGACGAGTTCAATTCTTTCGTGCGTACCAATTCTGCCGCCTTTTCAATAGCGTAGATCTCAACCTGAAAGACACTACACTCATCTGGGAGTTTGAATGATTCTTTTATATTGAGGGATTCACAGAACACCCCAGCTCCTGTTCCTTCTTCCATTTTTGACCCATCGGTGTAGAATGAAATACCTTGTTCACTAATTATCGAGTTGGATTCCCATTCCTGTCTTTCGGGTATAGTAGTGGAGAAGTGTCTGTTGAAATCTATTCTGGGTGGTAAGTAGTCCGTTGTCACATTAAGCCCTGCCACTTTGTCACACCTTTGCAGGATAGAGTATAGACCCATGACCATGACTGCTGTGCTTCCAAGAGCCCATTTCTTTAAGCCGAATTGCGCTTCATAATCTTCTGCTCTGTGATAACCTGTTCCAATTCTGGTACTGATTGTAAGATATCTAAGGTGTGTGGTTGTGTAAAACACGATCCTTGATGATTCTTACAGCCCGGGAAATGCGTTTCCATAAAGAGTTCAAGTGTTTCTTGGCTCGAGTTCGACCACGATCCATCGGGATGCTTAATGTATCCCGGAATCGTGGGATTGTATGCAAAGATCTTTCGAAGTCTCGCCGCCTCACTTGTGTTCTCAATGGATTCACAGTGTCTTGCCCATGAATCTTTTTTGGCCTTCTTAACTCTTTAGTGTATGAGTTAAGTTCGGATCTATATGAATTCCAATCTACCTCCGATTTACTCAGTCTGGTTTTGTTGAAAAGTTTTCTGACCCCTGTTCTTCGTTTCTTAAGATCACTATTCCACCATATGTTTCTTCCTTTGGAAGATCGATTCGTTCAATCAACCATTTTGAATACTTTGTCTAATTCGTCCTAGTTGGGTTTCTAAAAGGTTTTATATCATTTATTCTCCTATCTAAGGTAAAGAGTATCCTTAAGTGATCCGAAAAGGATTTCTCAGGAGAGACTCTCCAATTCCCTACACAGATCTTATCATTATTACTCATAAGAGTGAGGTCTAGAATTTCTTCCCTGTTTTTATTACGAAATGTATGGTGATTGCCTCACCCCTTTTGTTGATATCTTTGCCGCCCTATTGTGTATGATGGGCGTTGGCGTCGCATCCTATCACCAAAGGTGTCCCTCTTACTGTGGTGTAATCCACAAGATCGCGGACCGTTTTTGATGGAGGATTTTCTTCATCTCCCGGCATGTACGTTGACGCCAAGACGAAGTTGCCTTCCTTGGATTCAACGTTGATTGCCGCGTTATCCCTGTTGCTGTACCTAGATAAAAAGAAAGCATTAATCGATTTTTTGGCTAGAATACAACTTCTTATATCACCTTCTGACGTGGAGTGGAAAAGGTTGTAATTTTTTGACCTCAACCCTCGTACCTGATTCTTACAAATCCAAGGTTCTTGAATTAAGGCCACATCCACGTTCTCCTGAGACATGTGGAGCATTAGGTCGTGCGTTGCTGCTTTAGCGTGCTGCAAATTAATTTGCACCACCAGCAGCTTTTGACTCCCCTTTGCCTTCATGCCTCTTAACCTTTACGGTTTCGAGACCATATCTCATCACGTCCGTTTTTTCTTTCAGGAGGAGGTCAGATTTTTTGTCGATAGCGAACAAGAGGTCCTTACCTTCTCCGTTGAGACTCTTTCTGGAATTCAAGAGCTTCCATTCCATTATGGGGAGCTCCTTATTTTGTTTTGACATCAGTTTAATAATAGATGACTCCTCAGGCAGGAGGGGAATCCATATCTTAACCTGCTGACGAAGTGTTAGAGCCGTGACAGGAAGAACCCCGAGAGATGCACCCTCCCACAGTTCACCAATATTGGCGATTGTGTGAGTGAGGAACTCCAAGGATTTCTGGTCTCCAAACCAAACCTAACCACATCCGAAACGTCACAACATAAAAAAACTAAACAAAATATTGACCTAAAGCCCACTTGAGGATAAACATTATTTACTCCTTTCCGCTAACCAGCTCCGTCGAAGGTGTAGTCCTCAGAACTATCGTCTTCAGATGTCGCCATCATGGCTTTAAGGATTTCATTTTCTACAAGTAACCAATTCTTGGCCGTGATTTTCCCATCCGGATCCTCTCGACTAATAATGGCCACCTGCAGATCGATCGGGGTGTTGTCAAAGCTGTTGGTTTTAAACTTTTTAGAACCGTCGGCCTTGGCTGTCTCCTCCGATCTTGCCTTATTGGACGAAACTGACTTTGTCCCAGAAGAGTTGCCTACCTTTGCTTTGTCGTTCCCTTTCGGGTTTGATTTAGCGATGGTTTGCGGTTTCTTGAGGGACGCCGTCTTATTCGTGTCTATGCCGGTATGAGCTGTTGAGTTGTTGTTGTCCTGTTCTCGGTTTATCTTTTTAGGGATAGACTTCGATGTGGAAGCAACTACTCTTTCGCTGACTGGTTTCTTATCTTTCTGTTGTTGGGAGGAAGCTATGGATACAGTGGTAGTCTCTGCCAACTGACTTTCATAGTTCCTTATTAATTTCCTGCTTTTTAAAAGGGCCATTTCTCTTGAACTGAGAGTAGTTGGGTCCTTTTTCTCCATAACACTCACGAATCTTTAAGAGGATCTGTAGTTACTGCGTTGCCTCGAAGCATTGGGCGGTGCAGTTGACTTCAGCATAGTCTCTTCTTGGCTCGAGTCTTCCAGCAACTCGTCCTCGGTTCGACTTCCTATAGAAGGAGGTTTGTTCGAGGTCTCCCTACCGTCAATAGCCAGGCTATCTAGAGCAGGGAGAAGAGCCGCTGTAAGGTTGTGCTGTTTCTTTAGTGTTGGCTTGTTTACTTTTTGTATTTTATTTGTCACTGGCGACTTAGCTTCTTGCGAAGCCAAGCCCCCGCCGGCAGCAGTGACTTCTGCCGAAACTTGAGTATGTATCCCCACTCGATTTTTATCATTTTCCAGTTAACTTTTTCCCATTGTTTTTATTAATTTGGTCCCTGCAGCTGGATTGCTGGAGTGTCAAACGTAAGCCCCCTCGCCAACGTCAAGGCAGAAACCGTGAGGGGGTAATAAAATAAAACTTAATAAAATAAAACTTTGGGCTCCATTTTGACTTCATTAAAATTGACATTACTTTTTTCGTACAAAATCAAATTAACTACGTGCTTGCTGAACTTCTTTTTATATTGCGAATTGAACGTTCCACGAAGGAGGTATCATTTTTTCTAAATTTCAATTTTAAAAATACAATCCACGTCGAATTTAATTCAGTTTCTTATTTAAAAATTTCACTTGCTTCGCTTCCTTTGTTCCGACAGTGTAGAATAGGAGGATGAATTCCTAAGCAAAACTTTTAGCCTCCTTCCTGTGCCAGTGTGTCCTAGGGAAGCCATTAAATCTTTCCAATTGAATAAACTTTCCAGCAGTGACGCTACTGCCTGCCACTGCCACTATAATTCTATCTCCTACCCGTACTGGATTATGAGGTGAAGATACATGACAGAGCTTAACCAGCTGAACCGAGAGTGACAATGCCAACTCTACCGATGTTATTCGGGATGACATTGAGGACCCGGTAGGGTGATGAGGATGAAGGCATTTTTATCGGAACAGGAGAAAATCATTTTAAAGGATGGGCTGCCATAGGATACCATATTTTTGCATCTTTAGAGATTCAGCGTTGTTTGGCTGTTTTCCATTAGAACGTGTGGTGAGTTTACTTTTTGCAACTGATACTTTGTTCATTTTTCTCTGCTGATTTCTCCGGCACCGCTAGTGTCTTTCTATGAATTCTAATGAATCAAATGAGATTCGCGTTTGCGAATCACAAACAAATGGAATTTGATGGTCGACATGACACGGACACGGACAGTGTTTTATGTCCCAATTTTAGTGAAGAAGGCATCGATGGCGTTAGTGTTTTTTTTTTTGTTTTCATTTATTCGTTAGGTCGCCGGAATGATTTTAAATTCAAAACACAAACTTCTATCTCATTCCGGGCTTGTTTCCGTATTATAATGAAAATAGTGATGCTTGATGGAACAAAAGTTTTCCGCAGAATTTAATTAACGTATAACTTTGGAACGTGCGTGTGCGTTGGTTGAATTCTATATAATCATTGAATTGCCAACTTTGGAAAACGGAAATTTTATATTAAAGAAAGTTTTCTTGAACTTTTTGCTCGAGTTAATTTATAAAATGTTTTCAATTGTTACCTAGTTTTTAAGGTTAAAGTTTAAATTTTACGGATAACCAATGACAATGACAATGATATCACTTTATTCAGGCACACACACACACCATGAACTGGCATTGATTCATAAATTAATTAATTAATTAAAGCAACCAAGTGGTTTGTTTTTTTCTAATAAGAAATATTATTTAACGAATAGTTAGCAAAAACACATAAAAATAAAATGCATCATCAACAAACGCACGGGTTATTATTGTCGATAATATTAGTCCTAGGAATGATCTGAGTAGTTTGTCCACGTTGAGTTCAAAAAAGTTCTTAAGGCACCAGCTTAAAATCGGTTAAGGTCATTTAGGGATAAAAAATGTACAGCATATGCAGTGGCGTAACGACGGGGGGGGGGCAAAGGGGGCACAGGCCACGGGAGGCATTTTTCTTGGGGGCGGCAATTTTTCAAAATATCCGGGCGGCACTTTGCTGCAATATGCAAGCATTCAAGACCAATGTCCATCGACACCCACTTACTCTCCCCTTCAATATTCGCAATGATGTCACGTAATACGTGGATGATCGGAAAACACCCCATAAACTTCCTTACCACTGAAAAAGATAAATAAACTATTAAAGTATTACCGCCTCTAAGCACATCACACCATCGTGTCATAAGCAAACGCCTCCTACCAAAAAACTTCAGTTAAGGAAAAAGCCCCATTGACAACCGTTTGGAAAAAATTTCCTTAAGAACTTTGACGGATCACTATTCTTCCCCGATAGTGACTAAGACGTAGATGTGGTTAAAAATTTAATTGTTTGGGGTATGAGATCTGGTTTAAAAGAATCAGGCCTAGCTGTAAAGGCTATCAAGGTCAGAGAAATAAGCTTCCGATGTTTTAAAACCAACACCACTGAGGAAAACAGAACAGATTTTAAAGAAGCTCCGCTACTCAAGCGAGTAATAATTAATAGGACCAATCTTCTTTCGCACTCGTGATGTTACAAGATTTCTAAAAGATTTTGACTTCATTGTGGATGGAGAAATGCATTTGTCCAGCTTGTCCCTAAAATGGCGAATCTTTCGCACCGTTTAACTATCATTTTACTGCGCTTACGTCCCTTCTTTCTAAGGCCATAGAAACACTGATAAATTATCAGCCCAAGAAATATCTTGACGAACAAAAACTTCTCAATGAACGGCATAATGGTTTTCTTAGCAATAGGTCCACTGGTGATTTGATGGTTTATCTAACCGAAAAGTGGAACACATCTTTACATTGTTTTGGAGAAAGTAAGATTATTGCACTTGATATTTAAAAGGCATTTGATAAAGTCTGGCATCTTGCTCTTTTATCGAAAATGCGTGCTTTCGGCATCGACGAATCCCTACTTCTTTGGATTAGAAATTTTCTTTCGAACCGTTCAATACAAGTTGTACTAGACGGATTCAAGTCTGAAACCCACAATATAAACGCTGGTGTGCCCCAGAGCTCCGTTTTGTCACCGACTCTCGTCCTCATTTTTATTAATGATCTCCTGTCTACAACTTCTAATCCAATTAATTGTTTCGCTGACATTAATAAAGATCACATTGTCGTGAGCAACAAAAAATTTTGTTAGATGTCTTTTAGTTTAACCAAAATTGTCTCTTAGCACACTATGATTCAACTAGAACTTTCTTCGTTTTTTTCGTTTCCTGAACAATTTTAGAAATGTCGCTTAGTATACATTCTTACGGGAAGGTATCGATGTATAAAACAACATACTTTAGAAGTTCATTCCCAAGAAATTCGACTTGAAATACAATTTTAACTAGCTTTCACTAGAATTTTTAATAGTTTTTTTATTAAAAAAAAAACTATTAATTCAATATTTGTCAACATTTTACCAATTGTATAAAATTATACTATGTATAAAATAAACTAAATTAGAAGTCAATATCACTACTAGTTCTCGAGAAATTTGAGTCGAAAAACAATTTTTACCAATTTTCAATAGAATTTTATATAGTTTTTTTATTTTTTGTAAGAAAAACTGTAAACTGATTTTTTTTGAAATACATTATTTTTCGTAAAATAAAATTATTTTGAGTTTCAAATTGTTTTCCGTTCTTAGAATATCTGGGTTATGAAATTTTTTTTCAGTTTTTTTTATTTAAAAAAATAACGGTATGTTCATTTTTTTTCCAAATTCATACCAAATCTGTATGACCTTATAATGAGTACATTAAATTTTATTTTAAATTAATAGCATTATTTTTTCGTGAGATATTTGAAACTAACCAAAATTTTTACTTTTTTTTTAAACCGTTATAGTGAAAAAACTACTCAGTGAATTTTAATAAACACCCTTTCAGCCTCTTTCGAAGTTATTATCTATTAAACAAAATTCATTTGAAGTCGATATCTTTACTCGTTCTTGAGATATCGACGACGAAAAATGGTACCAGAACGTACGAACGTACGTACACACATACACACAGTCATCTTTCTAAAAATGATTGATATAGCCTCTAGGGACCTTGAAACGTCGAGAAATGTAAAAAATTCCAATTTGACAAATCGGACCGATTACAATAGCTCCCTATGGGAAGTTAAAAAAGCTGTTGAGAAATCCAAAACTAACTAAAGTCTGCGAACAGATCCCTTGACTTTTGTTTTGATAATTGTCACAAAAAAAAAATACACGAACAAAACAACTTCTGCGTTATGAGGAATGGCTAGCCAACTGAAAAGGTAAATGCAAATTGATTTAAATTTTTAAGATAATGACAAATATATTTTTTTTAATGCAGTCATAAATTTTGATGCCTACTTGATCCCTGGCTGTTCTTAAATATAACACCGAAGTCGCCCCTGTCACTTAAAAAAAGCTCATTTCAGCCCATAGAATCCGTTGAATCTGAAACCTATCAAGGCATATAAACTAAGTGAAATAATATCAAATGTCACTTAACTGTCCATTGCAAGAATTTTGCGATCAAAGGACACGGTAGTGCCCAGCCAAGTTCTGGCACTACACCCTTTTTACAGGAACAAACTCAGGCGATTATTGACCCCTCCCTATCTTTAGTACCAATGAAGTCAGAAACTTAAAATTCCGAATATTTGCTAAGCTAATCAGGTACAGGCGCCTCACCGAATTTCAATTTTCTAGCATAAGCATTTCCTGAGATATAAGGCCTCAAAAATCACAAAAACCGTAACTGACTGGCTGACTGATAGATCATCAAAATTATGGAGCACTTTCCGACATCGTAGAATGTTGTAATTTTGCCCAACGGTAGGTCTTGTCATGCAAGAAAATTTGAAGTTTTCCATTCAGGGGGCGTGGTATCCGCCCACTTTCTCCGAATTGGTGTTAGTTGAATGGGGAAAATATTGTTTAATTTATATGCAGTCCTTCCGATTGCTGTAGAATGATGAAATTTGGTAGAGCGGTATAGCTTAATGTACATTCAAAGCGAAAAATAGAAAATCTAAGATTTTTCATTTGAAGTGTCTTTTTATTGTCATTTTGAAACATGCATCTTGAAAATTCATGACTTTTTCTTAGAACTAGGGTGCTCGATTTGGTACTCTATGTTTTCTTAACCTGAATGAAAAAAGAAAACATTTGCATACCTAAAAAAATTGTGAGTTTACATAAAAAAAAACTATATATAAGTTTTTTGTATGCCCAATTCGAAAGGTTTCAAGAACTTCACCAGTGAACCCATCAAATTTTAGTCAATAATCATCAAATAATAAAATTTCATTATTACATTGTAGCTGTTTCAATATTATTCTACTTTAAATATCCGGTATTAAACCTTCGTGAAGTAAGAACTTGGCATACATTTAGATCTCAGTACTTTTCACGGCTGACTTGTTACACAAGGGTTTTTTGTATAAAAAACTTGGCTGTTTTTTTAACATTTATGTTTTTGCTCTGATAAGAATCACAAGAAACATGCAATAGGTAGCGAGTGACAGATCCCCGTTGGGAGATTGAAAGAACGCGCCATTATAAATGTTGTATTAGCTGATGTTTTTAGTTTTTTTTTTTTGATTTTGTTTTTGTTGATGTATTTATTTATTCAATATTTTTTTGTTTTGTTTATCGTTGCCGTTGTTTAGACCAAACGCGAATATTATCTATTTAACTCACTCGCGAACGGCTTCACACGATCGGTAGATCCAGGGGCGTCTTTAGAATTTTGGGGGCCCTGGGCCCAATAGGATTTGGGGGCCAAAAAGATTATAATGACCCATATTCCACAAGTCGTATTTTGTCTCGTACTCTTAGTCGAACTCGAACTCGTTTCGTTTCAAAATCGTTATTCTTCAAGTCGTATACGTTACCTACGAGAAGCTTAAAAAAAACAACGTATATTGTCGCCCGTAGGTAATTCTCAAAATCAATAAATTTGAATTGAAAAAGTCATTTGTTGTTTTTTTCAATTAAATTATTTTATTTATAATAAAATTCTGATCAGCTCCATTGATTTGAAGTAGCTCTTCTTCTATTTTATTTGTTTTTTCTTTTTGTTTTTTGTTTGTACGAGTGGTGTTACTGGCTTGTGAATACTCGTTATATTCTTGGACTATGTCAGTTTCATCTTCAGTATTTATCGTGTCGACTATAGGAGGATTTGTCAATTTCTTGCAAGAGGCAGTGCACTCCTGAAAAACTTTTTGCTGCGGCTCAGAATCGAACTCCAGACCTTCCGCATGACAGTTTAATGCCTAACCATTGTGCCAAGAGGTACCAATGTACTTACATTAACTTTTTGTCCAATTTTATCGAAGAAAAAAAAAAAGTCTCGTTTAGAAAAATTTAATACGAGTAATAAAGTACACAAATACGACTTCAAGTAAATCGAATACGAGATTCGGAATAACGATAAAATATGAATAGTCGTATGCGGTGTTTTGCGTACGACTCCTGAAATACCAACCTACGACTATAGTCGAATACGAGTTTCAGAATACGGGTGAATATTTTTTTTTAATTTTTTAGGTAAAAAAAATCATTTCAAAATGAATTTGTTTTTCAAAAATATTTTTACTTTTTATAAAGAACTAAAAAAACATAAAACAGGTAATTTTTTATAATTTTATAATTTTTTTAATTACCTTTAATAGTTTAACATATTTTCTTTGTTTTTTTATTTTTGATAATTTGTATAGTTTTTTTGATTGATTTCTAATGTTTTCATATTTTTTTTGTTAAGATTTTTTGTAAGTTTATTTCTTTTTTTTTTTGTTTTGTTTTTTTTTTTTTTTTAGATAGGTATGTAAGTTTATACAATAATATATTATTGAAGGCATACTTTTCTGACTTTGTCAGTAGCAAAATCATGAATTAAGTCATCAAATTCAATTTCCTGCAGTAATTCATTTTCAATTGATAAAATTGACAAGCTGTTTAGTCTTTCTTGTAGCATTGTGCTTCGAAGTTCATTTTTTATTCGGTTTAATTTCGAAAATGAACGCTCTCCACTACAGTTTGAAACCATCATAGATACAAAAATAATGCAGGCAGTTTCTACATTTGGAAATGTGTTCTCAATTTCATCCACTGTAGTTAGACTGTACAATTTTGGAATTGTAATAAGATCTTCATTTACATCTTTATTGAATTCTTTTAAATACTGTACGAGTACGAGGTGCAGGCATTCTACCTCAAGTTCTTCTGCATTAACATCTCTATGGTATTTTTTTGAAAATTGTTCGCAAGATTTTTGCAACTCCACTGAAGTCAAATGTTGCCATCGACAAAAAAAGCCAAACAATGCATTAATTTCTTGGTAGCAGTTGGATCGTATTTTTAATTGCAAAGTAATGTGTCAATAACTGGGAAAAAAGTTGATATTTTAAACTTTTCTTTCCCAATTAGCTGGACGGATGGTGCAGGACCATCAAAATATGTGGCACGCGAACTTCGTACTATTTTTCGTTGCATTATGTCTTTATAATTAGCATCAGGATTCTGAGTTTTGGCACACGCTTCAAATTTATCAAAATTCTCCCTTAGATCATTTATGAAAGAACATAGTAAACAAAGCAAATTGGCAGCAACGTCAATCGTTATTGTTTCTTTTTGAAGGCTCTTGCTAGTTTTATGAATTCTTTCTAATATTGTGCCCAAAATTTCTGTTAAAATAAGAAAATCTAGTTTTGACATTTTCTTCAGGCTTAGCGCTTCGCTTTTTGTTTCTAGAGCTTGCTCTGGATCTCTAGAGATAGATGTCAGGGCTTCAGTAATTTATTTGTAACCACGATGGAGCGCATCAACTGCATCAGGGGCCGAATTACCGCTTCAGTGACGAGTGAGTGAGTCCCATCAGTGATCGAATGAAAATGTCAAATTGGAGTAATTTATTGCTCGATAACGTAAGCGGTAATGCCAAACTCACATAATTCAGTCACGTATTACTCGATAACTGATGCGGTAATTTGACCCCAGCTCGTGCAGACCATCTTGTTTCAGAAAGACTTTTAAGAACTCTATGTGAACCTAAACATTCATTCAATTTATTCCAGCGATGGGTAGAAGCAGAAAAAATTTTTTATATTTTTTGAACCACTTAAAAGAAACTTGTTACCTCCTGCACACAACCAGCTGCATGAAGGGCTACTAAGTTAAGAGAATGTGCAGCACATGGTACAAAGGTAGCAAATTCGCATTTCTCCTTTAATCTTGCTTGCAAACCAGAATATTTTCCCGACATATTTGACGCATTATTAAAGCTTTGCCCTCTACAATCCTTTATTGGAATATCATGATTTTTCAAAAATGTCAAGATTGTGTCAGCCAAATATATAGATTTATTCTCTTGAATAGGTATGAATTTTAAGAACCTTTCGATGGGAACACAATTTTTAACTTACCGAATTACAAAAGTCAACTGGTCGATATGAGAAAGGTCGGGTGTACTATAGACTGGGCCAAAAAAATTGACTATTTTTTTTTTTGAAAGATATATCGAGAATATCATTCTGAATGACAAAAAAAAAATTTCGTAAAAGTTTGAGCCCTTAATATCAATTTTAAGAGGGCTATCATCGCTTATTTTGATTTTTAGTCATAATTTCATGTTTTGCGTCAGATCTGAAAAAATATTGAAGTAAAAAAAATTCATTTTGACTTACTTTTATATAAAATTAAATTCCCTACAAAAAAGGTCTGATTGAAAATTTTCGTCAGACAAGCCGTTTTTGAGTAATTAAGCTTAATAAATTGTTATTTTTCGTTAGTTACAAAATTCCAAATTAAAAAAGTAAAATAGAAGAAAAATAACAATTTATTAAGCTTAATTACTCAAAAACGGCTTGTCTGACGAAAATTTTCATTCAGACCTTTTTTGTAGGGAATTTAATTTTATATAAAAGTAAGTCAAAATGAATTTTTTTTACTTCAATATTTTTTCAGATCTGACGCAAAACATGAAATTATGACTAAAAATCAAAATTAGCGATGATAGCCCTCTTAAAATTGATATTAAGGGCTCAAACTTTTACGAAAATTTTTTTTTGTCATTCTGAATGATATTCTCGATATATCTTTCAAAAAAAAAAAATAGTCAATTTTTTTGGCCCAGTCTAGTGTACTATCAACGCTTATGGAAAAATATTTTGCCGATCTAATTTCACCTAAAATTTTCATTAGGACTTGTTTTCTCATTATATCAATGAACTCGTTGCAAATATTTGCTGATAAATAGGTAGTGTAATAGTGTATCTCTTTCCTGAGTTCGCGCATTTTTTTAAATGATCTGCGAGGAATGAATCAAATTCACCTAGGCATCCCAAATAATTTCCATTGTTGGGTGACCCAATGGTTTCGTTCTTACCACGAAATGGAAGCCCTCTTGATGCCAAAAATTTAATAACTGCAACAATTCTTTTGAAAAAATTTTTCCACCTGCGTGTGCAGGTGTATGATGAAATTAGATTCATATTGCCAGAAGTTTAAGATGTTGAGGAAGAGAATTTCAAAAGATAAGACGGTTATAAAATCGACTTATATGGACCCTTCGCCACTTGTAGGTACTCACGATGAATTTTTTGGTATTGGAACGGAGAGTACAATGAAACTCGTTTTTCTGTTATTGTCTTTTAACCTTATTTCGTTTTGTTATATAATTCTTGTATAGATTCCTTCATTTTGAGTTGGTGCAATTGGGGGCCAAATAATTGCGGGGCCCTGGGCCCTGGCCCACCGGGCCCATGCCTAAAGACGCCACTGGGTAGATCGACTCTCAAGGAATGATTCGTCCAAATGTTCTCTTCTAAGAGAATTTCCGCGAATATATTTTGTAACGTTGTTAGGAAAAGCTTGAAAACTTCTGTGAAAGTGCATCGATTAATAGGTTAGGTTAAGTTATTGGGCTGACAATTGATGTCGTTATCGTTAAATTAGTTCAATGTAGATCCATTGTGTTGTCCGTGAGTGTAATCACTCTTTTCTGAAAAAAACCTATGTATTCTATTAATTAGTTAAGCCATTTTAAGGCAATCACGAAGTTCAATATGTGAATTCCTAAAATTTTGGAAAGATCTTCTAGAATCTAGATTGTCAAAGAAGTAACTTTCATTTCCATTTCCTTCTCTGGTGGCATAGTGAAGGGCAATGACAGAGAAAGTGTGATGTGTCTTCATGTACCTCTTCATCATCATATCCTCTACATAGGTCATCTGTACTTAGTTTCATTTTAAATTTATGATATTTCAGTAAATTATGTCCGGTAATTATGCTCGTAAGAGAGCGAAGGGACTTCTTACTAAGTTGCATAATTTTGTCAGTCCTCTGCTTGTTAAAGCAAGGCCATGTTTTCCTAGTAGTATAACAGGTGTCAAGTAGACTCCACCTTTCATTGGATTTCTTTAGGATTAAATCTGAAATTTTCTGTTTAATGTTGCAGAGTGGGATACTTACCATCTCTGCTTGACTAGCGTCTAATATTGTGCTGCGTGCCAAAGTCCTTAAGCTCTTCGCGGCAGCAAGAGGCAAGCTTCGATTTTATCACAGTGGCAGAAATGGGTTTTATTGCCGCTTGGCTATCAATGTAAAAGATGATATCGACCTGTGGTATCACCATCACCTCCGCTTGGAAGACATTACTATAATCTGGGAGCCTAAGTGAGCTGTTTAGCTCAAGAGGTTCTGAGAAAAAGCTTGCACCAACACCCGTGTCCATTTTGGAGCCATCAGTATATAGATTGCTATTGCTGATTCACTGGTATAGGGTTGGTTGTTCATCCATTCTTCTCTGCTTGAAAAGGCAGCTTGGAATGGTTTATAAAAGTCAAGTTCGGGTGTTGTATAATCTGTAATGATACTATCACCCAAATATTTCCGAAGAATTTGAGCATGTCCTATTGTGCTGTTTTTCCAGGTATTATAGTCTGGCTTAGCCTTAAGGCGCTATATGCTGCATTCTTGTACGAAAAGGTTTAGGGGTTTCAGGTAGAGCATCGCCTCTAACCCTGCAGTTGGTGTGCATCTCATGGTACCCGTAATTCCAATGCACGCAAGTCTCTGTACATTTGTCAGAGTTTTGAGATTCGTGCTTTTTTCAGTTGCATTCCACTAGACTAAATTACCATAAATTAGTATTGGTCTGATTATCGCCAAATACATCCACCTGATAATTTTTGGGCTCGGTCCCCAGGATTTCCTAAAGATTCTGTTACAGGATTAGAATGCAATCATTCCTTTTTTCGCTCTTTCCTTAGGGTTTAGACTCCAGTTTAATTTCCTATCTAGAATCACACCAAGATACTTTGCATGATCTGAAATCTTCAGCGGGGTGCCTTCAATTGAAGGTATTCTGAAGCTTGGTTTTTTCCTTTTGTTTATAAAAAGGACTAATTCTGTTCCGATTAATAGAAATAATTTTGTTTAATCGAACAAAAAATTACTGTACTTACGTTCTATTTATTTTATTAAAAGCTGAAACAATATAATTTTTGTAAAACATTTTTAAATCACTTTTCTTTGATTTTTAAATTTATTTGTGAAACGATCAATCATAATTTTTTTTAAATAATGTTGATTATGGGACCAAAATCGAATTTAAATAAATAAATAATAATAAAAAAAAATTATATAATAATTGTGGAGAAATAAATGTGCTTTTACGTATACATACATATGTATATTGTACTAAAATTCTTTAATGTTAGTAAAGTATTGGATCAAATTAATTAAAAAGAAGGAGTACATTACTTATAATACAAAATAATATACTACATATTATTTACATTTTAAATGCTTCGTAATACATCAAATCCAATCTCTCCACCATCTGCAAACTGGGTGTAGAGTGCACTTCCGGCGGCTTCACACATCTGAATAGCAGCATAAATTCCTTGAGCTGCTGCTAGCCCCTTAGCCCAAAGTGCGGTACAAGCTGTTCTTTCAGCAAGTTTCAAATCCTCATATGCTGCTACTCTACCATATTCAATTTCAAGTACGGCTGGAATAAGCCCTTCAGTTGCTGCTTTGCCCGCAATTTGTCCCGCAGCTCCCAGTCCTAGATATCCACCAGCCGATCCATTTAATAGTTCATCTTGGGCTGCTTTGATTCCCTTTCGCACAGCAATTACAGCAGCTTCAGTGTCTAGGTGTGCTAGTTTTCCGGCTTTTTCAAGAGCATTCTTTGCAACGGACATTGCATCTGCGGTTACCAAAATGGTTGATATGAGCCCTTGATTCATGATTAGAGCTGCGTCGATAGTGGGTTTCTTTGTTGAAATGCTTAATACCGATTTCAAACCATTATTAAGTCTTGATATGGCATCCAAAGCAGCAATATTTTCGGTGGAAACATATGTTTTTAGGCTGTCAATAATTCCAGAGGTAAGGTAGCCCTGATTGTAAGCCTTCGAAGCAGCATTTCGCAAACCTTCAAAAGCATATTGAGAAGCTTCAGAGATATATGAGAAGACTACTAACTCGCTTGTTGCAACAGCTTCTCGGGCGGCTTTAAAACTTTCATTTAATGCAATTCCACCTGCCTTTATTCCAAGAGTTGCAATTTCTCCAGCCACCTCGAGGGCTTCCAATGCTGATTGTCCCGCCTTTTGGATTGCAACAACAGATTTTTTCAATCCTTGTTGTGCTGCACCGCCAGAAATAGCTAAAGCCGATCCTTGCCCGTCATGAACTGGAACTCCGGCAACAAAAATAATTGTTTCATCAGCTTTGAAACCTTTTTTAATAGCTTCAGTCGCAGCCAAAGGATCTGCTTTCAAAGTCATGGCAATATCAATGGCTTTGTTTGCCTTCTGTCCAATTGTTGATACAAGCCTTATGGTAGTTAGCAATCCCTTCAAAACTGCGTTTAATGCTAACACAGGCACTCCATCAGCCTGGCATTGCGATGCAGCGTTTCGAATTTCATTTATAATCTTCTTGGTAACTAAACTTTCTATATCTGTACCGGCCATGATAACTGCATCTTGGGCATTTTGGAATTTATTACTGGCCAAAAATTTTTCAGCCTCCGTTGCTTCACTTAAGACCGCAGTCATGTTCCCTTCTGATTTTTTGGCGAACACTAAAAACACAGCCGCCAAAACCAAAAATCCATAGCGAGAAAATGCCATTTTGTAGTCTAGTATAGTTCAAAGGCTAGCCTTACACAGCTTCAATGAAACTAGTGGGGTTTGGATGAAATCCACTCCTTTTATAGGCCAATAAAAAAGTCGTATTGTCAGATATTTATTTATTCAATTGTTCAATTGTTTTTTAACATTGTACAAAGTTAACAAAAACATTGTCTTAAAGCATACAATTGATATTTTGTAAAGAACTAATGTTTGCCTTTACTAAACGCGCCCTACCCATGTTTGTATATCTAACTTTAACGGATCTGACCTTCAAATCGAAGGTTCTTACAATACTAAAAGTCAAACAGTACAATCATGTATGAACGTAGATTTGTATTGTGCGTGCTACTGCTAATCGAGCTAGAGCATATACGACAGTGGCGATTCCTCTCAGTTAGCAGGTTTATCACCGCTAAACCAAGAATTTAAATAAATAAATACTACTATGATGTAGATACATTTTATATTGAAAACGTAACTTTCAAATCATACTTTTCCTAACACAACACAAAACTACCATACTAAAAGTATACCTTAGCGTTAAAATTTGCGATACCAAATTTCCTACGATATAACACCATTGACATAAATACACAAAACTACTTAACCTACCCACATTCCTATTCTAAAATCATATTTACTAACACAAACGCAACACAAAACTCTCATGCAAAAATATATCCCTTGAAGCATTTATAGCGCGAAAATTTGCGCTAACAAATTCAATACAATTTATACAATACAACATCGTTTGGCTACAACATGTCCTAAGCAAAGCCCAGCTAAATAATATGAAAGCGTTAGCGCAAAAAATTGCGATCAAACAAGAGATACACCAGGTTGAATGAAACAGGAGTAGCCGAGTAGGTATAGTCGTATAGTAGCAGTAGCAGGTAAATTTTGTGTGCGTTCTCTTGCTTGTATGCAGTAGAAAAAACAAGGAAGGAAAGGGTCTGATTATTTGTGTTGTATTTGATTGGCCTTTAATATCTGGCGACATTAGGTTATAGGGCCCATACACTACGCAAACACGTTTGTTCAAACGTGTGTTTGAGCAAACATAGTTTCGGCACACACTACACAAACATGTTGGAGAGATATTAGTTGCGTGACGTTTTTCATCTCAATCAGACCTACGGAGCAATGAGGGATTCAGCGTGTGCAGCTTTAATAGACTAAGAGCCCACAGCAATTTTTGGGTGTGATTGATAACAAAAAATAATTAGCTTAATTAGATAGGCCTTTTATAGTTATTTACAAATGTGAAAGCCTTGCATACTCTAGTGGGCGCAATAGTGCATTATAGTGCATTAAGTATGCAGTTCTTTCCAAATCCAAATAATTGTGCCAAAATGTAGAGTTAAGGCCCCTGATTGAAAATATCGAGGTCCAAGACGTTTTACAGACAGCCTTCTGCCTGCCAGACGCGATAAGAATAGGCAACTTCTTGCACTAAGAAGGCCACCTTCAAAACGTCATGGACCTCGATATTTGCAATCAGGGCACTTAGCTGTTCATTTTGAAGTTATGGCAAATTTTTTTTCCCAATTTTTTAGAATAAGGAAAGAACTGCATACTTGATGCACTATAATGCACTATTGCGCCCATTAGAGTTTGCAAGACGTTCACATTTGTAAATAACTACTAAAGGCCTAACTAATTATGCTAATTATTTTTTGTTATCAATCACACCCAAAAATTGCTGTGGGCTCTCGGTCTATAATTATTGCCTTGGCTATCAAAAAAAAAAATAGAAAAAACAAAAAAAAAGAATTTGGTCCAAAAAAATCGTTCGTCTTGTTTATTCATCTTAATTTCATGAAAATTGGCATCTGTTTGAGCAAAATTCAACACACACCACTCAAACATGTTTGTGCAGTCACGGAAAATTCAAAATTTTTTGAATTTCTTCAAACCGTTTGCGCAAATACTCAACATCGCTACACACTACTCAAACAGTTTGCACAAACATTTTTACAACAACAAAAGGCATTTGTTTGATCAAACGGTTTGCGTAGTGTATGGGCCCTATTAGATACTAAACCTCAAAAGTTTAGTAATAAATAAACATAAATCCTAAGATCTAAGATCAGTGTGAAATTAATTAAGTACATATATATGTATGTATATTTTGTATTTGACTGGATTTTAAATATGAATAAATATAGATATTTTTGATACTCTGAAGGACGATAGTGTGATCTTGTTTTTTTTTAATTTTTTTGTATCAAGGTATCTAAGGGTGGTCCTTATATTGATTTTTTAAAATTTTAATTTTTTTAATTTTTAGAGGCCAAAATTAATCTGTTTCGTTTTTAAACCGAGAAAACTATTAAGTTTTTAAATGTATTTAAACAATACGAAACGGCAAGAGGTTTTAAAGGTACCTACCTCAATGGCAAAATGATTTGATCAAAGCACTTTCTGTGCTTTTAAACATGTCATACCTCTGCAAAAATTAAATAGCTTTATTTTGTTGCTATTATTCTTGATGAGTCTTCTTGAAACCAAATTTGCACCACCTGACAACTTTTTTTACAAAAGTTTTTGCTAAAATGTGTTTTGTGTCATTTTTTTATCTTTCGCGAATATCTCGGCACCCAGTATCTCGTACAGAAAAAAATAAAACATAGATATATTTATTCATAATAACATTTACTATTAGGTTATATAGAACACAAAAATTGTTTAAACAAATAAAAAAGAAGTTATAGTAAGTTAAAATAATTTGTTGTTGTTTGAAAATAATTTTTTGATGATTATTAAGAAAAAAGCTCATTTAACGATGCACTTTTTATTTTTTATGGCACGAGTACGATAACTTGGCCGCCAAGATTTGATAACGGGTTTTTGTAGAGGGGTCAAAAACAAGCACTTTTTACTATGGGAGGGGGGGGGGCTCTATCTCCCCCCGCTTAGGAGGTAGGGGCACTTTTAGAAAAAATGCTTTAAATTGAAAAAAAAAATATTAAAAACCAACGGTAACATCTACAATAAAGTGCTATACTGCGTTTGAAAGCCAGAAGATTGTTCTATAATCCTGCATTTAAATTTTATTACTCATATCAATAGTTTTTGAAAAATTCGCATTTAAAGTCCAAATATTGATAAAAAAACGTGAAAAAAAAGTTTAGACCGGTTGTTTTCAAAATTGTGAAATGAAATTGTAAATTAACTTATATGTGTTTCATGTACCTATCAGTTCTTAATCGAACACAAAAAACCGCATGTTTCTATGTCTTTTGGTTTTTGAGAAAACCTCCGTTTAGGAGGTAGAGGCACTTTTAGAAAAAATGGATTAAATTGAAAAAAAAAAATATTAAAAAACAACGGCAACACTTACAATAAAGTGTTATATTGTGTTTGAAAGCCAGAAGATTGTTCTATAATCCTGCATTTAAATTAAATTACTCATGTCAATGGTTTTTGAGAAATTCGCATTTAAAGTCCAAATTTTGATAAAATAACGTGAAAAAAAAAGTTTAGACCGATTGTTTTCAGAATTGTGAAATGAAATTGTAAATTAGCTTACATGTGTTTCATGTATCTATCAGTTCTTAATCGAACACAAAAAACCGCATGGTTCTATGTCTTCTGGTTTTTGAGAAAATCGAAAATAACTAAAACTACTTTTCTACAAAATGTTTGATATTTTTTGCTTCCTTACATAAATAAATCAGTGCTAGCTTCCAACATTACAATATATAAACAGTAAAGTATGTATGGGGGGGCATGCTGCCCCCCTGCAACCCCCCTGCTTGGGCACACTATAGGATTTGGGGTAGGTGCGAGGTTGGATGCATGCAAAGTTTCTTTTGCATTCACAGAATCTGTATTTATCCAATGTCCACTAAATACATATAAAATACAATAAACGATCTTGAAAACCAAAACAAACTTCTGACCGTGTTCACCAATACATGGCACTATTTTTCTATCGAAAATACTGCCTAGAAAAGAAATATAAGGACGACTGGGGTTCGCAAATAATAGAGTTTTTATCAGATGTAAAAAAAGTTTACCCTTGTTATACCGATGGTGATATATGTGAGGGTTTACAGTTAAAAGACATCGATCCTCCCACCCTTCAGAGCGAAAATTTAGAAAGTGTTTTACCGCCAAAACATCCTCGGCTTCCCATCATAAAAGAGTAACTCAACGAACTCGAAAGTTATAGTACGGACGATGGCTTTATTGACGAGACTTACACACCTTTTTAATACATTTTGACCATTTTTAACTAACTATCACTGACTAACTCCTGTTTAACTGACAAAATAACTGACCCAGATGCAATTCTACCTCCTCATGGTGCATTCTGGGTAACGCTAAATGAATTGCGGTACTGAACTAACAAAGATTCATTATGTTTATTAACATTAATCCTTAAAATGGAATCACCGTCACCACCAAAAATCAAAAAAAGTAGTTTTGGTAATTTTCGATTTTCTCAAAAACTAAAAGACATAGAACCATGCGGTTTTTTGAGTTCGATTAAGAACTGATAGATACATGGATCACATACAAGTTAGTTTACAATTTCATTTCAAAATTTTGAAAACAATCGGTCTAAACTTTTTTTTTTCACGTTATTTTATCAAAATTTGGACTTTAAATGCGAATTTCTCAAAAACCATTGACATGAGTAATTTAATTTAAATGCAGGATTATAGAACAATCTTCTGGCTTTCAAACGCAATATAACACTTTATTGTAAGTGTTGGCGTTGTTTTTTAATATTTTTTTTTCAATTTAAACCATTTTTTTTTTAAAGTGCCCCTACCTCTTAAATGGAGGTTTTCTCAAAAACCAGAAGACATAGAACCATGGGGTTTTTTGTGTTCGATTAAGAACTGATAGATACATGAAACACATATCAGCTAATTTACAATTTCATTTCACAATTTTGAAAACAACCGGTCTAAACATTTTTTTTCACGTTTTTTTTATCAAAATTTGGACTTTAAATGCGAATTTTTCAAAAACTATTGATATGAGTAATAAAATTTAAATGCAGGATTATAGAACAATCTTCTGGCTTTCAAACGCAGTATAGCACTTTATTGTAGGTGTTGCCGTTGTTTTTTAATATTTTTTTTCAATTTAAACCATTTTTTCTAAAAGTGCCCCTACCTCCTAAACGGGGGGAGATAGACCCCCCCCCCCCCCTCCCATAGTAAAAAGTGCTTGTTTTTGACCCCCCTACAAAAACCCGTTATCAAATCTTGGCGGCCAAGTTATCGTACTCTCCCCTTTTTTATTTTTTAAGTCCTCGTGATTTCCTACAATTTAAACAAATTGCATTTTACGCAAGTTGATAGAAAATATTGTTATAAAAGCAATAAATTGTTTTATCTCGGGCTGAGATATTAATTAAAACGTGATTTTGTGATGCTTTAACACATTCTGAAAAACGAAAACTTCTAAATGATCAGTTTGATATAAATGAAACAAATTAAGCATGAAGATATTAAAAAGGTTGGCATTAATCGAATAACTGAAATATTTCGATTAACTGAACGGGAACAAATTTATTTAGAAGAAGTAAATAAAAATCTAATTACAAGCTGACCAAATATATTTGAATTTACTCCATTAAAGAATGAAGTGAATGTTTTTTCATGAAAACGCAGATGCTATATAGCCAAAAGGTACAACATCAGCTGAGACTTTAAAAGCGATAACTCCATTTAATATCTTACTCTGGATGGAAGCAAACGTCGCCGTGTCAAAGTATTTGTTTACGATGGAAAAAATTGAATATCGTGCAGTGATAAAATTCTTATTTTTGGAAGGTGTAGCACCAAAAGAAATTCACGAACGAATGTTGAAAGTGTATAATGATTGTTCACCTTCAATGAGAACAGTAGAAAGATGGGTTGCTGAATTTAAACGTGATCGTACAAGCTTTGAAGACGATCCACGTGAAGGACGTCCAAAAAGCGCATCAACACCAGAAATCATAGCCAAAATACAGGATATGGTTTTGGAAGATCGTCGATTGACTGAGAGAGATTTAGTAGAGGCTCTACACATCTCATTAGGCAGTGTGAGCCATATTTTAAGTGAAATTTTGGGCTTTAGAAAGCTGTGTGCACAATGGGTGCCGCATTCGCTAACGATGGAACAAAAACACATTCGAATGCGACTTTCTCAGCAACATTTGGAGCGTTTTAAAAAGGATAAAGTGGATTTTGTGCGTCGATTCATCACTATGGATGAGACTTGGGTCTATCACCATGATCCCGAATCAAAACAAGAGGCTAAAGAGTGGTGTGAACCTGGTTGTTCGGCTTCGAAACGAGTTCGTGTCCGGAAATCGGCCAAAAAGGTTATGGCATCAGTTTTTTGGGATGCGAAAGGAATTTTGTTTGTGGATTACTTGCAAACTGGTAAAACAATTAACTCTGAATATTATTGCAACCTTTTGGACCAGTTGAAGGTAAATATTCGTGAAAAAAGACCCGGTTTGCAGAAGAAAAAAATGCTTTTTCATCAGGACAATGCACCGTGTCACAAGAGCATTTTGACAATGGCTAAAATCTATGAATTAAAGTTTGAATTGTTGGAGCATCCACCGTATTCACCAGATTTGGCCCCCAGCGACTTCCATTTGTTTCCAGAACTCAAAAAATGTATGCGTGGCAAGCGTTTTTCATCAAATGAAGAGGTCATAACGGCTGTTGAAGCATATTTTGCAGACCTTCCGGATTCTCACTTCAGGGATGGGATCCACCGATTGGAGGATCGTTGGAGCAAGTGTATTAATGTTCAAGGAGATTATACTGAATAATAAAGTGTATTTTGAACCATAAAGTTGTGTTTTTCTTATCGAACGACAAAACTTATTGAACAACCGGTAGATGTTGAATGATGATGGTGGTGCAAGCCGGAACCGAAATCCAAACCGTGTTGTTGGTTTGCATACTGACTCAGATAGGACAGTATCGGGTCATTAATGTTGTAATGTTGTTGTGGTTGACCATGATGACGTTGTCAGAAAAACACATTGCCTTCTCTCCAAAGGTCGTTTTGACAAATGGCATCTCCACACTTGTTGTTATTTTCAGTAATCGTACCGTGTTGTGTGCAGATGAAAATTCGCCAATTTTAAGTTTAGATCCTCTTATTAAAACGTTCGCATTCGAGTTAACTTCCAAAAGTTTTCTTCTGATTTGAAAAAGCGTCTTCCTCTTATTTCAGAAAACCAAAGTTTGCTCTCTATAGGTGTTTTTCTTTTTTAGTCTACAGCAGAGCTTGACTTGTCAAGAAATAAACTCTGTTTCTCTTTTAGTTCAGAGTGTTCAGAGCTTCGAATATGTGTTTCCTTTTTCGTTCTGAATGTGTTTAAAGTACGTTCTCTGAGCTCAGAATAAAATAACATAATCATTTGACAGATGGAAATATAAAAAAAAATTGGTGACAGTTAAGTGTTTAGGTGTGTTTCAAAAACAACTCAGAGCGCTCAGAGCACGTTTGGTTCAGAGGATGTTCAGAACATATTCGACATGCTCTATGATTTTTTGTGCTGTGTTTTTGTTGTTGAATTTTAACACATTAGTGGTTTTGTTGTTGTGACGATTTACAAAGATTTTCATGTACGAGTATCTAGCTATACGTGCTAGAAATAAAAAAAATAACTGTGATTCTATTAGCCCCCTTTAAAACACACTCGAGACACCACAAACAAGCTCAAAAAAGTTGTTTTAAGCTTGTCTGCGTTAGCTGTTTTAAAAATCAAAATCAATAAAGAGAATCATTTCTAGGAAAATAATAAAATCCATTACTCAGCTTTGATTATTCCCTTTCCATCACATCAACGTCATTTCATTCCTTTTCAATGGCAGAAAATGGATGATTATCTAAAATAAAACCCAATAAAAGAGAAAAAAGTCCGTCCTTGGTTATGTCTGAATGAGAAACAAGAAATAAAACTTTTTTTTCGATTGATAAAAATAAAAAAATATATTCCTTTTAAGGACTCAGGACGAGGATGTGTGATAACCTACGAGCATTTTCTGAGGAACTGTTGTTGTTTTTTTTTTATCAAAATGTCATATTGTTTGCATGTAAAGAAATTAAATAGAATTCGAAATCCTTTGAGCTTGCAAAGCTTAATCAATTCGGATAATGTGATCGAATTGAAGGATAAAACGGATGTTGAACAAACGCCAAAGGATGTACGAGTTTTCCAGTGTGTCTATGTAGTGTGAGCGAAAACTGATTGATCTTTAAATAGGATTATGAGGAAACAAAATAAATGTTCTTTAATCGAATTACAGAATTTAATTTTGTGTATAACCTTCTGGAATTTCGGTCAAGCACCGTGTTTGAATGGAGGGTTTGTATGTTATTGTGTTATACCCAAAATGTTAAGAACGAATCAGAAACAGAAACGTCCGAAAACATACACAATTATCCATTTAACTAATCTTGTTTAAGTTAAGTTAAGAATGCATCGGGCGCTTGTTTAATTTTTAGGATTCTTTGTCCTGCAGTTCTCTAAAGTTCAATTAAATTATTTTTATTTGAAAATATAATGAGCTATATTCTTCAGCTTTCATTAAAATAAAGAAATAACAAAAAAAAAAACGCTTCATAAAATCAACAACGAGGTAAAGCCCTTACCGTCTGTAAATTTTGTTGAAAAATTTGTAGTTATTTTAAAAATATTCATCTTCATGATATACCTTAACTCTGGAAAACTTTGTAACTGAAAACACTTATTAAACTTATATCTTATGTTCCTTATTATTAAAAGTTGCTTTTGAAACAAAATAAAATTCTTGCAACCTCTCGTAGCTATAGCTTGTTTGTTGTTCTTTGAGGTAAAATAGAAGAATATGTATATCTAGGTATCAGTGCATGGCCGTAGCTAGGGGAGGGCATTAGGGGGCAATGCCTTACCTTAAAACCTCCAATGCCCTACCTTAGGTTAGGTTAAGGTTAGGTTAAAGTGGCTGTCATTAAAGCGTCTGACACACTTAGACCATTAGAGGTCCATTGTGATACCACGATCTAATAGGGAACAAAAAGGTTTCCTACTAGTTAAAACCATTTGGAGCTTCTGATGAAGCGAAGGAGACTTTTAATGTCTTTGTTTATGAGATCGCTTGGTTCATTATAGAAATGTTCTTCGAGATGAAGTTTGCGTCTGTAAGAGAGAGCAGGGCATGTACAAAGAAGGTGTGGGTTTGTCTCCTCTTCCTCCTCGTCCAAGCAACTCCTGCAAAAATCGTTTGATAGCACACCGAGACGTGCGGCGTGTCTACCTATGAGACAGTGTCCAGTTATGACACCTATGACGGAGCTGATCTGAGATCTACTAAGGGACAATAGACATTTTGACAGTTTCAGATCCAGTTTAGGCCAGATCCGCTTGGTCGCCATACAAGTGGTAGTATTAAGCCATCTTGTGTTTGATTTTTCCAGAGCGATTCGTTTCAGCATAAGTTTACTTGTAGCTATGGGCATACCTATATTTGCCTTTTCGGGTAAGATAGGCATTTCCGTTCCAATTCTGGCGAGTTCGTCGGCTTTGCAATTCCCCAGAATGTCCCTGTGACCCGGCACCCAGAATAGGTGAATGTTAAACTGTTTGGCCATCTCCATCAGAGACGATCGACAGTCTTGGGCTGTAATGGAGTTTACAGAGACTGATGCGAGGGATTTCAAAGCAGCCTGACTGTCTGAGAAGATACGGATATCCGTGTTAGATACCACGTTTTCTTTAAGCCAGGACAATACTTCCTTTATCGCCAGAATTTCCGCTTGGAATACGCTACAATGGTTTGGTAGGCGGAAGGAGAGACTAAGGTTTAGTCCATCTGAGTACACTCCACCACCGACTCCGTTTTCAGTCTTCGATCCATCTGTAAAAAAGTTTACTGATTTATTATCTGTCAAAGCCCCTTCCTCCCAAGCTGACCTTGAGGGAATGGTGACTTCAAAGTTTTTATCGAAGACCAAAGAGGGAGTGATGTAGTCAGAGTGACTTGGGAGAGTTCCGAATAAATTCAGAATGGTGGTGTGGCCAATAGAGTTATTGTTCCATTGAGAGATGGCTTTGAGACGTATGGCTGTGCTCGCAGCCATTTGTTTGCTGAAAATATCTAGGGGTGTCAGGTTAAGTAGTATGTCTAGTGCAGCGGAAGGTGTCGAGCGGAGAGCTCCGCTGATACACATACACGCTGAACGTTGAACTCTGCTTAGTTTATCGCGATTAGTCGCTTTATCTAAGGCCGTCCACCATACGGTCACCCCGTAAGTAAGTATCGGTCTGATGACCGCAGTGTATAGCCAGTGAGTAATTTGTGGAGACAAACCCCACTTGTTCCCTACGGCTTTTTTACAAGAAAAGAGAGCTACCGTGGCTTTCCTTACTCTTTCCTGTATATTAGGTTTCCAACTTAACTTTTTGTCTAAAATAAGACCCAGGTATTTAGCTTGATCTGAGAAAGTGAGTGGAACACCTTTCATCGATGGAGGGTCTAGTTGAGGAATTTTGTATTTCCTTGTGAAGAGGACTAGTTCAGTCTTGTGGGGGTTAACACCTAAGCCACATCGATCTGTCCATTTTAGTAGCTTGTTGAAAGCGGTTTGTATAAGTTCTGTTAGAACTTGAGGGTGCTTTCCTGATACGGCAATGGCAATATCGTCAGCGTATGCAATCACTTTGAATCCCTCTTCTTCTAGGTCTATTAGCAGATCATTAACTACCATGTTCCATAGAAGTGGGGATAGGACTCCACCTTGTGGGGTTCCTCTACTGACTGACCTTCTTGTAGTAAAGCTACCTAGTTCCGCATTTATAATTCTGCTTTTCAGCATGAAATTTATAAGGTTACCAAGTGAGCTATCCACATTGAGATTCTGCAGTGTCTTCGCTATTGCGGCGCTGTCGACATTGTTGAAGGCGCCTTCTATATCTAGGAATGCAACTAGAGTGTATTCTTTGTGATCTAGGGAGTATTCGATTGCGCGTACCAAGGTATGTAGCGCAGTTTCTACTGATTTTCTCTTGCAGTAAGCGTGTTGTGCTGTAGAAAAAAGGTTAGGTTTTATAGCACTACGCAGATGAATGTCAATCAATCGTTCCAGTATCTTGAGAAGAAATGACGATAGACTGATAGGTCTTAGGTCCTTGGGCGTAACGTGGGAGCATTTACCGGCTACCTTGAAAAATCAACTATCGTATCGTAATGCCATTTATTCAAAAACTGATTTGTCAAAACAAGAAAAATCCATTTCCCATATCCAAGCTATGGCGATGTGGCAGGATAAATTAAATAGAGTCTCTACAACTAGCAGTGTTGAAACGTTGATACATCCAAAAGCTTTAGAGAGACATAGGTACTACGTTAGGTCTAGTATTGAGGTTATACAATTTGTCAAGGAATTAGCTTTGCGTGGAAATTATATTTTTTGGAGGAAGAAAAGGAACAAGCATTATTTCAGAATTTGTTTGAATACACCTGCATGAAAGATCCAAATTTGAAAGAGTATCTTACTCATATACACAAATTGGAACATACCGTTTACCTGAATTCAAAATAAAATAATTCAAACAATGATTATACTAGTACGAAGTTAAATTGTTAAAGATATTAATGAATCGGACCTAAACTGGTTTACTATAGTGAAAGAAAAATAAACGCGAAAATATTGCAATAGCAATACGCTACGTTAAAGATGGAATTGTCAATGAGTCGTTGCTGACAGTTACTACTACTGAAAATCTTGATGCAGCCAATTTTACGGAATTAATGTTAAATAACATTGACCACTCTTGTATGCTAAGCCAATTCTATGATGGCGCAAGTGTAATGAGTGGAAAAGTCTTAGGAGTTGCGAAAATAAATTGGGACGAAAAATCCCTTACATCCACTGTTTTAACCATCGCTTACATTTGGTAATCATTAGGGTTATCTCGGAAATGACTTTCATTCGTTTATTTTTTGATACATGCATCATGTTACATGAATTATTTCAGCATGGAAAAATAGCTGCCTTGTATGGTGGAAAAAGGATTTACCGACTCCTAGAACAGAGTTTGTCAGGACACTTAGCCGTAACAAAACTTGTACATGATAATTATTCATTGATTTTGACGACTTTGGATAAAATTAGAAATGACAGATTTAAGGGTGATGACGTCGCCAAGAGTGTGGACATTAAAATAGTGATGCTCAATTTGGAATTCCGAATGGCTTTGATTGTGGCCAAAAAAATATTATTTATGCTCCAGCGTGCAGGCGCAGCTTTACAATCCCGAAGCGCAGGATTAAAAGACGCCATAACAATCATTAAGCTCACCCAAAATAAAATAAGGAAACTTAGATCAGAAATGTATCATCAAATTTTGGAAGAAGCAAAGTCTATGAAAAGCTTCGATTCCGAAAATACGACTCATACCCAAAAGAAACAAATCAAAAAATCAAATCGGATGGATGGTTACTTGGTATATGGCCCTTTCTGTTCCTCTGCGAGACAAAATATAGAACCTCAGAACGTTCAGCCATTTAAGTCTGAGTATTTCGAAACGTTGGACACACTAATTGCTAAATTACAAAGGAGATTTTCGGACAACGACGATCTACTGAATTCAGTAGCGAGTATAGATGAGTTGGATGTAGACAAAATGGTACCGTTGAAAACTTAAGTAAGTGTGAGAAAACAAAACTATTTGTAAAATGTACATACAGTTTCACCAAGCCACTTTGAAGGCCAATAAACGAACCAAAACAGATAAATTTATCAGGTCAACAAACTTTAAAACTTTTAGCGAAAACCCATTTAATTGCAATTTGGTGCAACTGGCCATAAGTAACTGCAAGAAAATCAAGCCTTTTTGATTGCTCCTCTTTATATGACAATAAATAAATACATACTTTTAAATTTGTCATAACAAAAATCCTAAGACCCATACGCTGAAAAGAAACATAAATATTTATTTTCAACTTCAACGCTTATGTCTCAAAAAAGTTTTTAATGAAGATTAAACTTATAAAACTTTAATTTTCGATTTAGCAAACGGGTCTATGTCTTTTTTGTTGGAAAAATGCAATGCGTTAAAATTGGTTTTTAAGGTCTTACAATTTCATCAACGAAAGTGGCTGCTGTGGTAAAGGTTTTTTTAAGTCACCTCAAGAATAAAAAGGAAAACACAATTGATGTTTTGTACCAGCGAAAGACGTTCAAAGATATATTACATATGAACTTTTTGCATCTGTGGCGACCATAGGATGTAGCACTGCTATGTGAATCTACGTTTTCAACTTTGACTGCAATTAATAAGACTCAGAGGCTATCAATGAGTCACGAAAGAAAGGGAAGCATGGTATTTCTGGCCTTTAAAAAGAAAAGAACCAAGTCAGTTGATCTGGATGAAGTCCTTCATATTTTTAATATATGGCGAATCAAAGAATTCAGTTATTTTAATAAAAGAACTTTGTATTGTTATCTATGTAGGTATACTAAATATAATATGATAAGAAAAATAATAATATAAACCATTATATAAATGAATGTTTAGCACTTATCTATCACCCCTTCCCGCCAATTGAGTACCACCTTTACCAGATCAGATCATATTTCATATCACGTAAAATTTTACTTCCGCGCTATATGTTATCACCGATGCCCTACGTTAAATTCATCTCTAGCTACGGCCCTGTATCAGTGGCGTCGCATCTACAAAACATGAACCAACCGACTACCCTTTTAAAAATTCCGCCAAAATTACTACCTTTTTTTTATAATTCACACGTTCAAGGGTTTATTAAGGTAAATTAGGGAGGAAGGGAAAGGCGGTGTCGAGATCATTGGTTTCAGAAGTTTGCAAATGGAGGCAAGGGAAAACCGTGCGAAAAGGTGAAAGTGAATCATGTCTCGCTCTCGCCTCATGTTCTCATCGCATTATGAATCGGGCATAATTATTACAAAAACTTTTGTTTGTAGTTTTCATTTGGATCTTAATATCGACATCTGACAAAATCGCTTACGACGATTTTTGACTCACGACTTTTTGAAGCTATTTAGAAATTAAATGAGCGCCAATGAGAAAAAACATATGATACAACCAAATCTTGTCGTGAAAAATTTCGTGGCATTGGGAATTGCGGGACGATTTCAAAACTACAAAAAGTTGACAGTGAAACATATCTCACTCTCGTTTTGTGTTCTCTTCACATAACGAATCGGGCATAATTATAAAAACTTTTGCCTGTCGTTTTCATTTGGATTTCAATGTCGACATCTGACAAATTTAAGTGGAGATGAAAATGCACTAAGCAACGGCTAGTATTGAAATTTTTATAACTTGGACGTCAGTGTCCTTTCACGATTTATGATATGCACCCAGCTTAGTTATCATATGCGTTAAAAAAGCGCCATTTGTGTGTCATAAAAAGCGCCATCTGTGCTTTCTTGATTTTCTTCTTTTAAACTTTCTAATTTATTTTGCAAATCATTTTCAATTCGAAGAAATATTTCAAAAAAAATTTATTTGGAAGTGATTTTGACATCTTTCAATTTGCAATACTATACTTAAGTTACTATTAAAATGATTTTTTTATGTTTCCGAAAAGCACTGAAAGGTAATGTCAAAAACCAACGAAAAGTAGATTTCCGTATCGTCAAAAGATGAACACACCCAAACAGTACTTTACATCTACATACTCGTATATGTCACAAAACTCATTTTTTTCTAGAGACGATAAGTGATGAATGAATTGTTTTATTTTTGAAAGATTCGAAAATAATCGGCTATATAACCAATTTATAAATTCATCATTTCCTTAATCAACAATTAGGTCTTATGTTGGTTTGTACAAAATGTCTGTGCGTTTATAGGTTAGAATCTTACAGAGGTATTGCTTGAGCGAAAAGAAGTTTGACTTCTAGCACGCGTACGTCAGTTCACACACTCTTTTTTTGTGATATTCTCTTCTATCTTTCTCTATGCGCGATGTGAAGAAAAAAGAGATATTTTTATTTTCTTAACACAAAAATTCTTAACTAAAGAGAGCGATATGTGTACACCAATACATGCAAAAGCTTTTACATGAGATTTGAGTTTGCCTTTGCATGAGACCTACCCTACGGTTCGATCGATTTGATTAGGAACTCGAAAAGATTTCAACAGGTCTACCACAAGGAAGTGTCCGAGGACCAACTCTGTATTTTGTATACTCCAGAAACATTCCATAGAAACTTTTGCAGATGATACTGCAATAAATATTATGATAAATTGCTTGTGAAATAATCTCAAAATACATAAGAAAATCAAAGAGATTACAAGCTATAAGGATTATACACAGAGAAATAAAACATTGGTCCCTTTTTCTACCAACAGTCGGTTATTACATTGAATAGGTACCTTGGATGCAAAGCTTCAAACGGGTGTCAGCTAATGCAAAACCATAAACTAATTGCATTGAAAAATCTTCTCCTAGATTTTTCGTAGTAAAGGCATATTTTTGCCCTCAGTTAGCACACTGCGAAACAATTAAGAAAATACATGCTACATTTATGAAATTATACATTGACATTTATTCATTTGAAATTTAAGGAACTTTAAATAGATACATATGTATGTAATTGCATTTATAAAATTTAATAGAAAAAATAAATGAAACAAGAATTAAGTAATAATCATTTATTATTCAAAAGTTTTGATTTAAGGTTCCAATCCAATATTACCGACGCCACCAACTCCTCCAGCAAGCCCTCCTTGGGCACGGGCATTCACTTGGCAGAATGCCACGACCAAAAGCACTGCACAGGTAAGGAAAACACGCATCTTGTTATTTTCAGATGAAATATATAAACTGTTGTGTCAAACTGTTGGCGTTCTCAAAAATGTCAGCCTTTTTATATCTTGAAATTTTTTTGAACTTTTCAAGTTATGGAAAATTTTTTAAAATCTAATTTAGAAGTAGGTCTAATATTTGTCAAATATCAATACGAGCTTATGTGCGCTTTTCATTAAAATTGATATTATATTGATAAAAGAATTTTTTTAAGCGTAAAAAATATGGGTTTTTCTAAACAACTGAATAAACAACTAAACTTTTTTTACCTGCGATACAAAAACTACCTAGCATAGAGATGCAGTGGACTCTTGCCAAATTGAACAATCTAGACTTGGTAACTTGGTTTTTGTTTGTAAATAACTCTTTAAGTTAAATAATTTAGATATTTGTAACCCCTGTAACTGGAAGAAATTTCAAAAAAGAAAATTAGCCTTAATTTTTTGATTTCACTTTCATACTCGGTTATGTTTTTTATCTAAGGGGAATCCGTTCCAATCCATCGTCATTAATCCATCGTCTTATCTGTACCCAACAATTTGTTTTTTAAAATCTTTACAAAATTCGTTTTTACGAAAATTTGTACGATAAACATGGATATGGAAAATTTGTTCTTAAATTCAAGTTCAGCTTATATACAACCAACGCTGCCGAAACAAATGCGTAAACTTTTTCATCTGTTGTAGTCCTTGGAGCTCTTTCTGAGTAGAGAGAAAACGGTATTTGTGAAGCCGTTCATTACACACTATTCTTTCCAAGGTCATGGAAAGGCTTTTAAACAATCTGGGGCCCTAGCACGTAACTTGATACGATCGAGTTAGGTCGATACAATCGAGAACAGATAGTTCTTTCTTATGATTAGCCGATTGTTTTCGATTGAATCAAATAGAAAACTCCCTATACTCGATTACATCGACTAGACTCGATTGTATCAAGTTACGTGCTGGCACCCCAGTTTAAGAAATATCTGGAAGACGGAAAGCTCTTAAATGGCCGGCAGGACGGCTTTTGTAGCAACAGGTCTACTGTTGATCTGGGGCCTATTTCACCAACTACAAATTACAAGCACAAATTTGTGACTTGTGATTCACAAATACAAATTTGTAGAACAGAACTTGGTTTCACAAAGTACAAGTAACTGTTTCACAATTTTGTGATTATTGCAAAAAAAAATTACAACTAGCTTTGGAAAGCAACTAGTTTGTGAAAATACCGTTTCACCAATTTTTTTTTCTTTCTTGTAAACAACAAGTTTTCCTCATTAAACTTGTAAAACTCGTTAGAATGATGTCTACAATGCATAAGCAAACTAAATTGTTTATTGCATCTTTAGTGCGCGAGAAAAAAGACATTTTATTTTGAAAGTTTAGCAAAACGGTCACCCAATAAAGTAAAATGACCTAATTGAAAAATATTTTAAGTAAAAGCTAGCTTCCAAAGGCATTCTGGGGAACAAGGACTGGAATTGTACATATAATCATAGGTCTATTATTAGATGTTTATTATTTTTTATTTTTATTTATATAAATTTTTGTAAATCAAATCAATCAATTTTAAATCAAACTTTGTCAAATACCTTCAAATTAACCTTAATATTGTAAGTATTGCAAAAATGGCACTTTGTTTTAAAATACTTATGTTCAAATAAATAAATACAAATATAAAAATATCTCCACGACATTAGCTGCAAAACGTCAAGAGAGGAATGGTAAGAGAAAACCTAGTCAAATTGAAAATATATCACTATTACTTTCTAACAATATATTAACAATCGCTGAGCAAACCCAGTTCACGCATCGGCTGTGGCTTTTGAGATACCATGCATTTCGGAAACACCAGATAGTAAGTTATTGCTGCCTTGGAGACAATGCACAATTTTTGTCTGTTCTGTGACTAATCCGGCCTCAAATGAGAAAAATTATTTCTTCCACCTTGCAGAAACTCACACGAAAACACTCATTAAAATAAAAACACTCCGAAATATTAAAGTTTCGTTTATGGTTTATGGTATGATTAGAAATAAGTTACTTAATTTATCACATGTTAAATCATTTTGACATCAAATCTGAGTTTGTTTACAAAAACACAACTTTTTCCAATTTGGCGCGCTAAAAAGTGAAGTGAAGTGAAGTGAAGCTCTTCCACCATTTTGGTGGAGGCGAATACAACAACAATTCTATTGTGTTTTGTGTGCTGTTTCTTTTTTGCGGAGGTGATTTTTTCTAAAATTAAGTATTTTTATTTGTTCAATATATTTGTTAAATGCATTTATTTCCATTGCTTACATTTTTTTCCTCCAACAAAATGGTCGTAACGCCGCACCTCCATTAGCAATATTTATTTCTGACATTATATCAGACACTATATCTGAAGTTTATATTTCTGTGGGCAAATTATGTCGTGATTATTCATTCCTCGCCATAATCTCACCAGGTAAGTCACATCGTTTGATTTTAGCGATAAGCGCAGTGGAAAAACTGGAAGAGGCAAAACGGGAAGAATACAAAAGGAAGCACAGGTTTTGGGTCAATCTATTTTTGAGCAAAAGAGATTTGCCCGACCTTGAAGATCATTTGCTCCAAGACATAATTGAGTAGTCCCACAAGCATGCCCTAAATAATTTAAAAAAAAATAATCAAAATACTTACTATCTTCAATGTTTAATTCCTTTAATGTTAATTTTGCCCTGCAAACAACCAAACAACATTATGTATGTAGGTACTTCAACAGACAGTAAATGGTAGAAAAATTACATCTTGGCTTCACGGTACAAAATTTCTATACGAAGTGAAAACATAACATGAGTTTGTCAATGAAATGAAGGAATGTTACATGAAAATGTGGGAATTGGTGTCAAGACTCGACGTCTTGTCAGAAATTTGTGTCTAGTGAAGTCACAAGTCACGAAACGTCAAAATTTATATCTGCATTTATTTCTTCTACGAAGACAAGAAATAAATAGAAAAAATTATGTCTAAAAATAACAAAAATCGAGATATAAGGGGGCTCCACAAGAAATATTGGCTATATGACACATTTCTTGCAATCATTTATTTCAAGTGGAGGCTCGGTGTAAAGCTTAACTTTTTCTCTGTACAACAGATCTCTATGGTATATACATACATATATATAATAACATATATACAGGGTGATTGGCATAAGGTGTGACAAAAAGCTAGGGCGTGTAGGTTGGACTTAGACAAGAAAAAAATCGTATGGGAGGGGGGGGTCTATTTCCCCCCGTTTAGGCGGGAGGGGCAATTTAAGAAAAAAATCACTTAAAACAGAAAAAAAATTATTAGAAAATAACGGTGATACCTACAGAGTAATGCTATGGCATTTTGAAAAGCCAGAAATACATTCTTTGATTTTGTTTCCAAATAAAGTTGTTCGAGTGAATAGTTTTTGAAAAATTAATTTTCAAAATCAAAATTTTGAAAAAAAAATTATAAATTTTTTTTTTAAACAAATTTTTTTCAAAATTTTACGTAATTAAGTATTATTTTTTTATTCAATATTCAATGCTCATAATAATTTTTGATCAAACACAAAAAACCGGATGTCAAAATGTTTTGTAGTTTTTGAGAAAATCAAAAATAAGAAAAACTACTTTTGTTCTAAGAAAAGCCTTTTATTTTAGTTTTTATACGTTTTTGGATTCTTAGGTGAATTTACGATTGAAAGGATTAACTTTCTTTTTACTATTTTTTTAATTATCGTCTTATAAACATACAATAATGTGACAAAGTACTGGATTAACCATATTTCACACATTTTTTCATTGAGAACACCTGCGTGAGAGCATTGGTTTAAAATTGACCTGCCACTTTTTTATTATGGTGGGGTCGGCTTGGCGTAGGTGCATTTACGAAAGAAAGGATTAACTTTTTTTTTAATTTTTTTATTATCAGTCTTATAAGCATACAATAAAGTGACAAAGTACTGGATTAACACATTTTTTCATTGAGAACAGCTGCGTGAGAGCATTGGATTAATATTAACCTGCGAATGTTTTTCAAATAATTTTTTGTAATAAGCTTTAGTTAAAAAATTGTTAAAAATTTAAATAAACAATAATTATGTATTTTATCTAAATATGCATGTATTTCTTATTTTAATTGATTTCAAGATTCAGGAACATTCTTGTTCTTATTTCGTAATTGCACTTTTCTGTCACTAGTTAGGGCGTGTAACGTTGCATTACTTAAAAAACATTCGCAGGTCAATATTAATCCAATGCTCTCAGGCAGGTGTTCTCAATGAAAAAAATGTGTGAAATATGGTTAATCCAGTACTTTGTCACATTATTGTATGTTTATAAGACGATAATTAAAAAAATAGTAAAAAGAAAGTTAATCCTTTCAATCGTAAATTCACTTAAGAATCCAAAAACGTATAAAAACTAAAATAAAAGGCTTTTCTTAGAACAAAAGTAGTTTTTCTTATTTTTGATTTTCTCAAAAACTACAAAACATTTTGACATCCGGTTTTTTGTGTTTGATCAAAAATTAATATGAGCATTGAATATTGAATAAAAAAATAATACTTAATTACGTAAAATTTTGAAAAAAATTTGTTTAAAAAAAAAATTTATAATTTTTTTTTCAAAATTTTGATTTTGAAAATTAATTTTTCAAAAACTATTCACTCGAACAACTTTATTTGAAAACAAAATCAAAGAATGTATTTCTGGCTTTTCAAAATGCCATAGCATTACTCTGTAGGTATCACCGTTATTTTCTAATAATTTTTTTTCTGTTTTAAGTGATTTTTTTCTTAAATTGCCCCTCCCGCCTAAACGGGGGGAAATAGACCCCCCCCTCCCATACGATTTTTTTCTTGTCTAAGTCCAACCTACACGTCCTAGCTTTTTGTCACACCTTATGCCAATCACCCTGTATATATACATATATGTATATAATCAATTTTGTGTACCATTTCATTAACCACGTATCAATTTTAAAACTTTATCGTTAATGCCAATGGACTGTTATTGCTATTTCACTGACAGTATAAATCACATCTAGAGTCTCACCCCATCACTAGCAAAAACATGAAACTTCAAATTGCTGATGACAACGGCTGTCACCGCATTTGCCGGAGAGAAAAGTTAAAAGTTCGGCTACTCGTTCCGTTGCGTTCGTCGCATGCGACACCTATTGGTCGTCTCTTATGAAAAAGCGTATATTTAATCAAGCTGTCAGTTGAATACGGCACGGTAACGGACGCAACGGATTCTATGGGTCGGCCCTAAGGCCATTTTAAACACCTAAAACAGAGCTCGCCAAATGGTTGACCGCGGTCCGCATCCGGACCGCCGACCCATTTTGTGCGGACCGCAAGAACACAGCAACTTGCACTACCGAGTACGTAATGTATTTAAAATTTAACCCTCTTATTATCTTTGTTGACGTCAATTCGAAAAGGAGCTGACTCATAGAATCCGTCGCATGCGTTGCGGCAGCTCGATTAATTACACACGTTCTTATGAGAAGCGACACATAAGGCGTTTTTCTTTTTTAGCCCCGAGCAGGGCACAGAGCGGGGCCTGAGCGCTCTGAGCTATTTAAGAAACACATCTAAGCACATTCTCAGCTTTGTTTGTGAAATTTGTGTTTTCATATTCTTGAAAACTTGTTTTTAATTAAGCCTAGTACGCAGATCGGGAAAAATTTTGTCTCCCATACATTTTTTTTCCTGGGACAAATTTTGTCTCGGATATTTTTCCGAGCAGTACGCAGTTCGCGCGAGTTACACAAATGCAAGTCACCAAACTTGATGACGGGACATTTGTGTTGCTTCGCAACCCATAAGGTAATGTAAAACCACTTTCCGGTGCCGATGGGAAAATGTCTGTATTTGAAGGCCATCGGAAAGTGGATGCATTGACCTAATGAAAAACAAGCTGAAATAAATTATGAAAAATAAATCGACCGGCAGTCGCAATCGACCCGGGAAACATTAAAGAGTGTTTTTTTGTTAGTACTACTGATAAACAAAAAGAATATAACTGGCGCAGTCGGTGCAACACGATCGATTTTTTTAAGTGTGAGAGTGATTGTTTAAATAAAAGTATTTGTTGTTTACCATCCACAACCCCACCTCCACCCGAATACGAAAAGTTTAATTATTTCAAACTACAAATCAGTTTGAATAAAGAACAAAAATACTATCATTCGAAAAAAAAAAATCATATTACACTTGTTGTAGACTACAAATCAGTCGCAACAAAGAAGAACAAAATAAAAAGTGCAGTGCAAACCAAAACGCAAAATAAAGAAATAAAAAAATTGTAAACTAAAAATCAGTTGAACAAAATTTTGTTTTAATAAGTGTTTTGTTTACCATCCACAACCCCTCCACCACCCTGATACAGTAGTGACTTAAAACCATCTCCACCCGGTTATAAAATAAAAACTAAAAATCAGTACAATTAAAAAAAAAAAACTAGTGATTTTTTTTGATTTTTCATCAAAATTGATAGAAAAAAGCGAGATCAACAATTCGATACCAATCGCGGTATTGATTTTGCCAATTTAGCAATGGAGCAACTTTTGCAAAGTGTCGTCGATGCACTTAATATTTTAACTAATGTGCAACAACAGCAGCAGCAGCTTGCCCACCAGCAGCAGCAGCAGCAGGGAGCACCAGCAGCAGCAGCAGCTACACCAGCCATATCACTTTATAAGAGCATAGCTTATATAAAAGAGTTTGGTGGAGCGAGAAGCGAACTCACACAATTCCTCACCTGTGTTGACGCTCATATGGCAGCCACCCCGCCAGCTCGAAAAGAAGAGGTATTCAAGGCGATCTATAACATAAAGGTAGTAGGTGAAGCCAAAAGCCTTTTATATTTAAATCCGTTGACATCGTGGGAAGAAACTAGAAACGAGCTTGTTGGACACTTCCGCCCAATAATCGACGTTAATAGCATTTGGATGAAAATAAATAATTTGAAGGTAAATAATATATTAGATTTATGCAATAAAGTAGAATTAATTTTGAAAGAGTGTCACGAATATGCACTCTATGAAAATAATAAAATCGAAATTATTACCACTAGCAAACAGCTATTAATAGCAAAAATAAAAGAGCTTACTGTAGGTCAGTTATCTAGAGAGATAAGAAACAATTTCGACCTAAATTCTATTTTAAGCATTTTAAGAACTTACATTCCAGATAGCGAATGGAATCTAAAAAAAAATTATAGTAGAACTAATTTTGCCCCTAGCCAGAGTAGGTTAGGTACGAATCCAAATCAAAACAATAGAGTTTGGCAGAATAATTCAGGTCAGGTTGACAATAATAGACAACAGGACAGGTCGAGACAAGTTAGCCTATCTTCAAACAATAGATCAGGTCAGACTACGAGTAGATATACGAACAACAGATCTGGACAAGTCAGACAAATGTTCAATCCATCAGGCCAGGCTAGAAATAGCAATCAAAACCCACGGCCAATGAGTGTGGATAATTTGACGACTAGTAATGAGTCTAGTGGTTCGGGAATAGTTAGCTCGGAAGAGAATAATAATATAGAGCCAACGCCGGATTTTCGGAATTAAGCCTCGGGAATAAAATATTTTGCAATTTTTCTATAGGTGACAAACAATATAAAGCCCTAATAGACTCTGGCTCCACAATCAGTTTAATAAACGCCTCTAGAGTAGATTGTAGCCATTTTCCAGTTTTCGAGGAAAAATCAGTTTGCCTAAATACAATTAATAGTAGAACAAAAGAATTAGTACAAATTGTGGTTACTGACGTACCTAAAGAATTTCGGATGGGAAGGCATAGCAAGCTAAAATGGTATAAAATGTATTTAAACAATAAAGACTATGACCTCCTCATTGGAATGGATATAATTAGGAAAAACGTCACAGAAATTAGTATTAAAAATAAATACATTGAATTAACAAATAGTGTAAAAATAAATATTTATTCGGAGGATAAATCAGAAATGGAATATTGCGAACTTTCAAGCGAAACGGCAGATCAAGTAGATCTGTCGCACTTAAATTCTCAAGAAAAAGAAGAAGTAGGTAAAATCATAAACCAGTACCAAAATTTAATTTATAAAGAGGGTGATAAGCTTACGAATACTGATTCTATAGTACATGAGATTAGAATAAACACAGAACAACAAATTAACTCCAGGCTCTATAGATTGCCCCCAAAACATGAGGAAGAAGTTAGGAGACAAGTACTTGAAATGGAAAAACAGGGTATTGTTCGAAAATCTAACAGTAGATACTCTTCTCCCATTGTTGTTGTCCCGAAAAAGATGGGAAAATCAGGTGAGCGGAAGTTTAGACTATGTGTGGATTATAGGAAATTAAATGAAATCACGGTTGACGACAAATACCCTCTGCCTAATATAGACAGTATATTAGATAAGTTAGGGAGAGCTCAGTATTTCACGACATTAGATTTAGCTAAAGGCTACTACCAAATAAAAATGCGCCCCGAGGATATCCATAAAACTGCATTTGTTACTCCAAATGGTTTATATGATTTTAGTCGGATGCCTTTTGGCCTAAAAAACGCCCCAGCGACGTTTCAAAGGCTCATGAATGAAATACTTAGGGATTATATAAACAAGATCTGTGTCGTCTATCTGGACGATATTCTTATATTTTCCACTAGTCTAGAAGAACATCTTATTGCAATCACCACAATCCTTGACACACTGGCCAAACATAATCTCAAGGTCCAGTTTGACAAATGCTCTTTCCTTCAAAAAGATACGGAATTTTTGGGTCACATTTTGACTGATGAAGGTATGAAACCTAACCCAGAAAAAGTCAAATGTATCTTGAATTACAAACTTCCATCAACAGAAAAAGAATTAAAATCTTTTCTGGGTGTAACAGGATTTTACCGAAAATTTGTAAAAAATTACTCGAAGATCGCATATCCGATGATTAAATACTTAAAGAAAAATTCAAAACTTAATACAAGAGACCCAGAATACATACAAGCTTTTGAAACATTAAAACGGAACATCACTAACTACCCTATACTTAGATTTCCTAATTTTCAAAAATCCTTTACTTTATTTACTGACGCTTCCAACTTCGCCATTGGTGCAGTGCTCACTCAAGAAGGGCAACCTGTTTGCTATGCTTCGAGATCTTTGAATGATCATGAAAAGAAGTATTCACCCACTGACAAAGAATTTCTTGCTATTGTTTGGTCAGTGACATATTTTCGACCCTACCTCTGGGGAAATAAATTTAAAATAGTCACAGACCATCAACCCATTAAGTATCTAAACAAAAAATACAACGGTAAAGAGTTTTCAGCTAGAAATCAGCGATGGTTACTCAAATTGTCCGAATTTAATTATGATATAGAATACTTAAGGGGTAAAGACAATAAAGTTGCAGATTTCTTGAGCCGCATTAAAGATGTTGATCAAATAGATGAATCTGACTCGAATGTGGCAACTGTTCACTCAGCACCAGAACAACTGTTGGATCACTTTCCAATCAAGGAAGAAATAGTCAATAAATACAAAACACAAATAATTTTATCTAATTCTGTTTCAACAGAAGTCGAAATACGTCATGGTAATAGAATCATCAATGTAGATATGACTAAAAATCAGTTATATTGGGAAGATCTATTTAGACGAACTCTTATAAAAGGAAAAGTAGAAATTTATACGGAGTTATCGTACCATGAGTTTAACAAAATTCAGCAATGCTTAATAAAACTTTTTGGTGAAAATAAAAATTTGTCTTTCATCAAATGCACACTCAGAGCTCTCGAAGTAAAAACTGAAACAGATGTTTGCAAACAAATTTCTTTTTATCATGTAAAAGAAAGCAGTCACTCTGGGATAATTGAAACGTATAAAACTCTTAAAAATAAGTTATACTACCCAGGACTTGTAAAGCAAATATCCAAGGTTATAGGGAACTGTCAAACATGTCAAGAAGGAAAATATGACAGAAAACCAATTAAACCTAAGTTTCAGACTTCTGAGACTCCAAACGAAGCCAATGAAATTTTACACATGGACATCTACCATTTTAATAAACTCTTTTACTTAACATTCTTAGACAAACTTACCAAAAAAGCATATATTTATAACCCTACAAGTAAGAATTGGGTTAGTAAACTTGAATCTATTGAGGAACAGTTTTGTAAATTCGGAAATCCTAAGAAAATCATTTGTGATAACGAATTTAACTCGGAAAATATTAAAGAATTTTTCCGAGATGAAAACATTCAGGTTCATTTTACAAAACCGAATTCCCATACAGGGAACTCGGATATCGAACGTTTCCATGCAACATTACTGGAAATTTTACTTACACTTAAAAATAAATATTTAACAACCAACCAAAAAATGCATAAGGCAGTTAAAATATACAATAATAGGTATCACTCCACTCTTGAGATGAGTCCAAATATGGCAGGAGAAACAGAACCCAAAATTTTAAATGAAAAAACAAAAAAACGTAAGAACCAGGTTTTAAATAAAAGAAATATAGATAGAGAAGATTATAACGAATGTAGAGAGGAAGGTTTTATAAGAAATTATAAGCATTTACGACATAAAAATGAACCTTACTTTAGAAAAAAAAAATTAAAAAATGTCCATCCAACAACTGTTAAAAGACCGAATAAATTTGCAGGTTCTACTCTGGCTAGTACTTTGGACAATGTTAACGACAGCAGTGGTAGCGGAACAGGCTCTCCTCATCTCGCAAATTCAAGCTAACAATGGCTACACAATCATTAGCAGAGGAACAGTAGAGCTGATAAACCAAACACAAACAATTGTTCATGTGATAGATCCTTTAGAAATCGTAAGCACGATCGAAGGGTTTGAAGTTAACCTACACAAATTGAAATTAGACCAAAATAGTCAAATAGTTACAGAAATTATAAACATCAAGTCAAAAGTGAAGGCTCTAGTTTCAAACTTTAGACAAAAGAGAGGTTTAGTCAATTTTATAGGGACAGGTCAGAAGTGGTTATTTGGAACCATGGATGACAATGACAGGCAGGATATTGTCGAACATTTCAAGGTTATTGACATCAACAATAGGAATTCGATAGAAAATTTGAACAAGCAGATAGAAATTAATCAAAAAATAATGGAAAACATCCAAAATTTCAATGAAGTCATTAAAGAAGATAGGAAACTCATAACAGATGTTTACAACAACGTTGGTGATATCCAAAGAAATTTAACGCTAAAACTTTTAAAAACCGACCAACTCTTGAAACTCAAAATGTTAGAAGATAAAATCGATAGTATCCTTGACAATATAGCATCGGCAAAGCAGGGTATTTTACACCCAAGCATATTGACTGGAGCAGAAATTTTAGGTTCTAATTTAGATTTTTTCAAAATTAAACATTCAAAAATAGGAGCTTTTAAATTGGACGGAAGAAAACTAGTATTAGCTATAAAATTACCTAAAACTTACTTGCAAACCCAATTGAAAATGATAATACCGATGCCTAACAAAGATTTTAAAGAAATTAATGTATTACCTACAGAATTTATTGAGCTAAATAAAATAAAATTTAATTATAACCCTAACAATATTTATATAAAAGATTTGAATAAAATGGATAATTGTTTGATTGATGGCTTATGTAATTTTAAAATAAACAACAAAACAGAAATTTTAAATATCGAAGAAAATTTTGTAATTTGTAAAAATCTTAAAGAAGAAATTGTAAATAACGGTTGTGACGATAGAAATTTAATTTTAAGTGGAAATTTTATAATCAATATCAATAATTGTACAATAAACATAAGAAATATTTCAATATCAAATTTTAATATAGAATTTGTTCATAAATTTTCCTACGAAGAAGACCAAAATGTAATTATAAAGGAAAAATTAAATTTTGAAACAATGATAAAAATGTATCAAATCGAAAACCTTAACCACATAAATGAATTAAAGTACCATAAAAACAACAATTATATTATTAGTTCCGTCACAATCTTCATTGTTATCATAGCCGTAATTATAATTGGAGTTTTCATTTTCGTAATTCAAAGAAAGAACAAAAATGTTAAAATAATTATAAAAAATATAGAAACAAAATTCAATGAAAACAAAATTCAGGAGAATCTTGAATTAAAGGGGGTGAAGTTACACAAATGCAAGTCACCAAACTTGATGACGGGACATTTGTGTTGCTTCGCAACCCATAAGGTAATGTAAAACCACTTTCCGGTGCCGATGGGAAAATGTCTGTATTTGAAGGCCATCGGAAAGTGGATGCATTGACCTAATGAAAAACAAGCTGAAATAAATTATGAAAAATAAATCGACCGGCAGTCGCAATCGACCCGGGAAACATTAAAGAGTGTTTTTTTGTTAGTACTACTGATAAACAAAAAGAATATAACTCGCGCAAAATTCATACTATTGTGAATTGCCCTACAAAATGTCTCCACTAAATTTTGCCAGGAAAAAGAATGATACAAGCATTATTTTGCGGGACAAATTTTGACAGCCGAAAGTGATTTTTGTCGAAACTGGTTTTATGTAGAAGCTGCTGATGCTTATCTTGAAAGCATCGAGAGGAGATTTCAAAAAGGTATGAACAATTTTTGTAAGACAACCCGTTCCAGAGATATACAACAAAACACATTAAATTATTTTTTAATTCTCCAACTTCAAACTTTTGCGCGAGATTTGGAAAAGTTTTGTAGAGATTAAAAATGTAGAGATAAAATTTGTCTTGTCTCGATCTGCGTACTAGGCTATAGGCTTAAATATGTCATCGTATTAACCGAGTATTATATTAAAACATTTTTAACATCATACTAATTCGACTAGAATTTTGCTCCATTGTGAATAACGTCTTAAATTAAAAACTAATATCGTGAACTACGAAACTACACTGCCGACTGTAGTAATGACACTTGATGCTCAGAACTCCGATGTGTCAGAATTTTGTAATTGACAGAAGCACTTTTTATCTTTATATTTTTTGTTATAAATTTTATCAACAAAATAATTTTTGTTTTATTTGGTACGTTTATCATTAAATTAAAAGTAATATTGAAAAGAAAAAACCTTAAAAAAAAACAGCTTCAACTTATGTGTGCAATCAAGGATCATGAATAAAAACCACTTGGTTCTTAAGAAAAACAAAAGTTCCCTGTTTTCACACGTTTCTTAATGGGTGACGCCCAAAAAATATCTTGCTGCTGACGCCTTATTTTAATTGAAGACAACTTTCTTTTGATTGTTTCTCAGAAAATACTTATTAATGTTTTTTGCATTTCTACTTAAAACAGTTCGAATTCTTCTAAACTATGACGCTTAACTATGGAAGGAAAACTCCATCGAGTGCATATCGATCGAATCCTTCTGTTTACTCACACGCAACTGGAAGGTAAACAACAAATGCCTCAACATGAATTATCCCGTAACTTGACCATTATTTTAATTTTAAATCTTCTTTTGCAGATCTTCAACTAATCTCCATTCGATAAAATCACGGTCAACTCGATCCGTTCGAATACCATGGTATCAGAAGCCAATTTTAAAGAACAATGAATACATCGATGTTCAGAAAAGTGCTCTGCTAATTGGATTCTTTTCTATTGTAAGTGAAGGACGTGTTCTTTGGTGAGTTTTTAGTAATGATGTGTGTTTAACTCTTGCAGTTCGTCGCACTATTTACTATTGCAACATCGATTTTCGATTTGTATTGTCTCGCCATGGCTGCTCCGGGATCAACTCATTACGGATATTACATCATTTCGTATGAATTTGTTTATGTTGGGAATGTACATGGTGAGTGAATAGTAATTAAATTATTTGAAAGTACAAGGCAAGACCTAACAGCTATTTTTTCAACGATGTGAGACTTAGCATTCATCACATACGTCGTCTAAAATAAATAAATTTTTTTAACTTGCGAGTTAAGATGGCACATTGCAGTCCTTTGAATTTATTCATTTTATGTCGTAATAGAGCAGATAAAGAGAAGTGTTTTTTTTTTAAATATAATTGTGGGCGCACTCAAGGGATTATGACTACAATTAAAGTGATTAAGGGCCATTTGCTGATACGAAACTTAAATATTTATGTTCAACTTAAGCGCTTATGTTCTACTTTTTCCTCTACGTAAACTGTCACATAAGAGTTTATGTGGAACATAAGTACTTATGTTCTGTATCAGCAAATGGGCCTAAGTACAGTGCGAGTTGTTGAGGAAAATTAGAGAGATTTAAAAGGTTATACCTAAGCACATTGGCTTGAATGTCTGAATTTCGTAAAAAGCCGGGTAAAGCATTCCACATTCATGTGGTTAAAAAATATAATAAAAGACAAGAAATATTGCAGGGTGCTCGTGAAATTCAAATTTGCCTGTTATACTTCCATCACCTATAATTTTTAAAGCTCTTTTGTATTCTATTCAAAAGAATAATTTGGGTCATTGGAGCACCGTCGAAATTTGGGAATTGTACTTGAGTTTTGGAAGAGGTGAAAGAGGTGTTTTGCATCGTCCAAACAAGCCTAAATTATTATTAAATATAATTCAGAACAGAACGTTAAAACTGGTAGGAAATGGAGCTATCATGGATTCATTCATTCCCATCTATTGAACACCGTCGGAATGCTTCATGTATTTCCCTGTTTTATCGCTTCTTTCACAATGTTCACTCGAAGTAGGCAGTTGCATTCATCCCCTTTATCAATTCACCCGTGATACCCGCTTCGCTAGGAATGCTCATCAGTTCACCCTTGAGCCTAACTTCGGTCGTACCGTCAAATATAGAGATTCGGTTTTTAGTCGCACAACACGATTATGGAATAACTTACCCGGCACAGTTTTTCCTCGCGGGATTCGATTGAATCAAATAAGGAACTCCCTATACTCGATTACATCGACTAGAGTCGATTGTATCAAGTTACGTGCTGGCACCCCAGAATTTAATCAGCCTTATTTAGTATTTTTCACTAATACTGGGTTCAACCTCGGAATTGTTACACCGAGCCGAAGCACTCCGGCTTACGCCACGTCAAACAAATCCTTATTTATAATATATTTTAAAATAAGAAATCGTCTTGTTGAGTGGACGTAATTCTAATGAAACAAAGACTGATCTAAAATAATTGTAACGTGCTCAAAAAACAAAAAAATATTAATAAATAACTTGTGTAGCCTCACCAATTCCAAGTCGGCAAAATAAAATAATCTTAAGTGACTGTGTAAACATAGAATTAAGAATTACAAATGTATCGAAAATAAAACCTCAATAAAGTATGCATACAACATATATGCATCATCATCATCGGCTCGACAACCGGGTTCCGGTCCTGGCCTCTTTCAACCTATCCCGGTCTCTAGCCGACGCCATCCAGTTGCGCACCCCAAGGCTTCGGGCGTCCTGGTCTACGCCATCTCTCCAGCGCAAGCATGGTCTACCACGCTGTCGTCTACCATAGAATGTACCACAAAGAACTTTCCGAGCAGGTTCCTCTTCGCTCATGCGAGCTAGGTGCCCTGCCCACCGGAGTCTACCGAGCTTAATTTTTGTCACGATATCTGCTTCTAGGTAGATTGCGTACAATTCATGATTGTACCGTCTCCTGAATCGTCCTTCCTCACATATGGGGCCAACAATTCTCCTTAAGACTTTTCTCTCGAACGCAGCTAAGAGGTCGGAGTGCCTTTTGCTAAGCACCCAAGTCTCGGATCCATATGTGAGTACTGGCAGGACCATGGTCCTGTACAGCAGCAGTTTTGAAGTTATTGTAAGATTTCTGGATTTGAAGAGCTTTGACAGACTATAGTAGGCTCTGTTGGATTTGAGAAGCCGCCCGCGTATTTCTTTTTCTATATTGCTATCGGCTGCTACTATTGACCCAAGGTATTTAAAGGATTGCACCACTTCAAATTCATGCTCCGCTACCTTGATTGTTTGACCAACTGTTCCTCTCGCATTCGACGCCACCATGTATTTTGTTTTACCTTCACTAATGTGCAGCCCCAGATTGTGTGCCGCCTGCTCGATCTGGATGAAGGAATCGTGTACAGCTTTTTCGGTTCTTCATATATATGCATATAATATATTTTCTTAGCCGTTTTAGCTACGCCCTCCTTATGTCAAATATACTAGGAAAAAAAGTCACCAATCTAAAACTCTAATTATTATACACGTAAAGCAAACCCCAGCTGATTTCCATTATTATTCATTTTATTATCATTGTATGCATATTGGAAATTGGATACATTTAAAATTGGATTGTATAAGGTTCAAATCCAATAAATGAATGTACCAACCACGTTGCGTTCCCAATACCGTACAACTGTTGGAGCGTTTGAAAAATGTAAATCATTTATTAATGCAAATTATCCATCCATTTTATCTTAGTAACAAACGAAAAAAAGGCTTATATACTCCTTTTTGAAAATTTTACACGATGTCATGTCAAAATGACATTTAGATACTAAAACGGCCTTAAACCTCCTATGAACCAGTTTTGGCTTCCACCGCTATTCCTCGTGCATTTTCATTATAAATAAGGTTTTCAGGATTAGAGCCGTTGTTAAGTCGAAGTAACTTTACTCCGTCGCTAAAACGAGTTAGTAAATAAGGCTGAATGAATTTATCATAAGCTGCCGTTCTAAATCCCCATCTAAAAAACAAGGATGTGAATATGGAAATGAATATGAAAAGCTGAGAGTTCTGTCATCACCAAAACAGTTTAATGGATTAGTGGTTTCAGATAGTAAATCATTGATGAATATGAGAAAGAGAGTACGAGACAAAATGGAACCCCCGCAATGTCCAAGGGTAGTAATAATTCTTGGTTATTTGTAAAAAATATTAGAAATTCCAGATGTTCGGCGGTTCCAACGTTCGTTTAATATAATACTCCTGTGACTAGCTTACAAGGAAAGGCAAATTTACTTACAGCCTTGTTTTCTGCATACTCGACGATGACGGCATAGTGTGATGACTCCTGTTTTTGAGAGCGTAAATGGTTTTATGGGACGAATCTTTTTTCACAGTCGTACAGTTGCAAGAGTCTTAAAAGATCATCGAATACACAAATGCGCTGGTCCAGATGGAATATCCCTATTGTTCTGAAGAGCTGTTCTTCAACGCTAGCAAAACCACTGCGTAATCTTTTCTAACTATCCTATTTTTCTGAACTCTTTTCAAGTGGATGGAAAACAGCATAAAAGCAAAAAGAGGAATCTTCCTCCCCCTACAGTGTCCGACCAAAATCACTTACGTCCCTTCTTTCCAAGGTTATGGCAACGCTGATCAATTTTAAGCTTATGAAATATCTTGAATGACGAAAGCTTCTCAATGACCGGCAGTATGGCTTTCGTAGCAATAGGTCTACTGGTGATCTGAAGGTATATATCACCAAAGAGTTAAACATATCTTTACATCGGCTTGGACAAAGTAAGATTATTGCACTTGATAATTCAAAGGCATTTGATAGAGTTTAGCATCAAGCTCTCTTATCGAAAATGCGTGCATTTGGTATTGATGAATCTCTTCTTCGTTGGATTAGAAATTACCTTTGCGACCGTTCATTACAAGTAGTTGTGGACGGTTTGAAATCTGATATCCACAAAATAAACGCTTGTGTGCCACAGGGCTCCGTTTTATGTCCGACACTTTTCCTTATGTTCATAAATGATCTTTTGTTTGAAACTTGATTGTTTCGCTGACGACAGTACCCTCTTTTAATATTCATTTTAAGATTCACACCTTGTCCTTCGGATATGGACTTCCAACGGTAGCGTATGATAAGCTCATTAAATTCTGACCTTGACAGTATTGTCCAATGTCGCTGTCGCTAAAGCGTAACCCTCCGCCAATGCCACTTTCTATGAGTGGCATTTGCATCCAGCAGACTGAACAGCTTTAAGTTCTAGGTATGTGCATCACAGGCCATCTTTTGTGGAGTGATTACATATTTGACGTCGCTAAAAACGCTGTTTAGGTTTTCTAAAGCAAGAAGTTTGTTTACCTCTTCTGATGTGGCCGTAATATATAAAGCCTTTATTCTTCCGAAACTCGAGCATATCCCATATCTGGGCAGGTAATTCTAGGAATGCTCATCAGATTACCCTTGAATCAAATTTCGAACGTACGGTCAGGTTCAAAGATTCTGTTTTTAGCCGCACTACACGAATGTGGAGTGCTTTACCCGGCTCAGTATTTCCCACTTATTGTAATGTGCAGATATTCAAAACCAATGTTAATCGGTATATCCTTTCTAGTCCTATCCTATTTTCCTAATTGCTCGCACTGTGTTTAACATTATAAGTGTATCATAATTCTGTTCGCTCCTAAATTTGGAACTTAATTAATTCCTAGTTTACACTTTATTTTGTTTTAGTACGTAATGGACTCATTGTGGCCGCTCTGTTCTCTTTAATTGGTGCTTGCGTGGTCTTTTTCTCCAGCATTCTTCTTGTTATAGCCTTACGCAAGGTAAGTTGTATTGTTAAGTACATATTCATCGCAAATTTTATTTTATTTATTATCATAAAAATATCATTTTGGTATTTCAATCATTAACTTGCACATTTCACGCTCACTGCTCTCTTTTAACTTCATAAAGAGAAAAGAGCATGGATACTTTAAAAACAGATTCTTCATACCGGTAGGCTTTTCTTTGTTTAAAGTAAATTTATGTTCTTTATATTTTCCATGCATATTAATTGATTTCACTCATTAATCTCACATGTGTCTGCAAAAGTTAAGAAACAAAATAACCATAAATGTTTAGTATTGATTATAATTGGCTTACAGTTCAGAACAGTAGAACATGCTTATAAGAAACGTAGTTAAAAGAAACATTACGAAGTCACTACCAACTCGGCTTAAAGAAAGTAAACGGTTATTAGGGCTTTTTTAAAAGAAAGATTCTTATAAGAGTAATCTACTGTATCAGCTTACATTGCAGCATGTGCGATCTTAAATCGAGAGCAAGAAAATGAACAACTTTTTATTTTTCTGGTTTCTGTTAGGAATACGAGCGTAAAGTGATGCCATGGCTGTGGTCGTTTGCCGCATTCACATGCCTTAGATTATTGGCATTTATCTTCTTCGCCATTGTCAACGATTTGATTTTCTTCTACAACATTGTCATGGTCCTTTTGTGGATCGTCATAATATGTATTTCTATCTACGGCTGGCTCATTGTGTACTCGTTGTTCTTGGAACTAGCAGACTTAACGAAACTTGAAGATTTGGCACATTTAAGAGTGAGTTTCTTTTTTTGTTGTTGTTAATTAATTTTAAATTATATTTTGTTTCATCAATTTAGATGGGAACAATGGCTTCATTACATTCCACAACACATTCTCTTGCTGGTTCACGTCCAACAACACCTCACAGCACAGTTTCTACAATGCCCATTGGCGAAACATTTAAATAAAAAAAAATTAAAAACAAAATCACGTCCATAAATCGAATAACCCAAATCCGTCCCCTTTTTATAGATTTTAAATATTAGATGTAAACGTATATTGTAAGCATTCACTTCTGGAGCATTTTTGTATCACAAGTTTTTAACGCAATTGTGCCTTAACGTTAAAGATAGTTATTGTAATATCATCACTATATATGTATGTTATTTTCAAAGAAAAAAAAACTTCAACGAAAGTATTCAAGCCGTCCACAAAGTTAAAATTCATTTAATCTTAGGTGTAAGTTTTTTTAAGTTTTTTTTATAATAAAACTTGTATTTTTCATTTTACATTACATACATACTTATGACTAAAATGTTTCTTATAATTAACATGGAAAATATTTACAAATTTCTAAGAGTTTTTATTTTATTTTTCAAAGTTATCGTCTTTTTTGTCTAAAGAAATTAGTTTATTTTATATGAAAAATAAATCTTGTTTAGAAATTATTAATTTAATTTTTTTTTGCGGCAAAGTATACCACATTCTAGAAGTGCGGCTAAAGAAAGAACCTCTATATTTGACAGTACGTCCGATGCTTAAATCAAGGGTAAACTGATGAGCATTTCCAGCTAGACGAGTATTAAGGCGAAATTTTGTTTGAGAGAAGGAAGTAAACTGGCTATTTCTATCGAACACTGTTGACAACGCAATTACTATTTAAATATCGAAAGTCCACTGGTGTTAGTGAAGGCAACAAGGGATTGGTGGAAACTCGCTAAAACAATGCGCGGTAGCAATAACGATCGGAAATCAGATATAACATCATCTGAGTTTAGAATGCACTTCCAAAACCTGCTTAATCCAACATCGCCTCCAGTAATTTCATACGAGTATACTTTAAATTCAGATATCCATATACCTTTGCTTTATGAAGACATTAAATGGATGAAGTTCAATCAGCTATCGCATCAGCAAATAATAACAAAGCCCCCGGCATCGATGGTATTCTTTTGAATTCTATAAAAAAATACTTCGCCTAAATTAATCAAAGAAATCCACCGAACGATTCCAGAACAATTTCAGATTCTTTCAAAACGTCAATAATGTTTCCTCTTTTCAAGAAAGGTAACCCTAACGATGTAGCCAACTACCGCGCTGTGTCTTTTATGGACACTATATACAAACTTTTCACAACTGTTCTGTTGAATCGACTTCATCGATGGGTCGAAGAAAATCAGATTTTGAAAGAATTCCAAGCTGAAAACAGACAAAACTACTCAACTGTAGACCAAATTTTCAATCTCTCCTGGCTTTTAAAACTACAACTCAATCAAAAAAAGAAACTCTATGCGTTTTTCATTGATTTAAAAGCTGCTTTCGACACAAACTGACAATTTTCACAACAACATTGCAACAGTATGGAATGAAACAAACATCAGCGACTTCTTTCTTATCAATCAAGGTGTAAAACAGGGATGCGTTCTTAGTGCTCTGCTATTCATCTACTACCGGGTGGATTATCTGTTGAAGGCATATCCGTAAAAGTCTTACTTTATGCCGACGATATCGTTCTTCTCTGACAATCCCGTTTCCTTGCAAACAATGATAAATAGCTTCGCAAATTATTGTTCAAGATGGAATCTGGTTGTGAATTTAAGAAAATAAGAAGTAGTCATTTTTAGAAACGGTGGACGTCGGGCAGTTAATGAAAAATGGACTTTAAACAACGTTGAAATCAAAATATCCAACAAATACAAGTATCTAGGCGTAACTCTGACTTACAATATGTCGTGGACAGAGCATCTTACGCAGGGACTTGCAATGGCTAAAAACTCAATAAATGCTACCTGGTAAATCTTCATCAAAAACAAAAACATACAACACTCAGTTAAGTACAAAATATATAAAGCTGCTTCAAAATCAGTGATGAACTACTGTGCGCAAGTTTGGGGTTATTCGGAACATATTGAAGTCGAAAAATTACAAAGGTTTTTTATCAAGATATGTTTTTGCTTATCTAGTAATACACCAAATTACGTGTTTAATCTAGAAACAGGACTTCCAAAAGCCTTCCTTTCAACACTCGAACTGCATTTCAAATACATCCAAAGAGTTACGGAGGCTGTTTGAAAAGTTCTCGGCCTAACATAGAAGACGTTGTTTTAATAAATAAATTTTAATTCCTCAAATAGCCTTATATATATAATAATTTTATGTGAAGTTTCATTAAAATTGGTCGCGTACTTATATCAGTGCAATTTTTTGTTTGAACGAACCTATTGCTAACAACGAAAATGGAAAAAAATGAAATTAGATCCGTTATTAAATATTTGGTCAAAAAGAATATGACACCAAATCAAATTAAAGATGACTTCGATGAGACATTGGGAGAATCTGCACCTTTGTATTCCATGGTCAAAAAGTGGGCAGTCTTATTTAAACATGGCAGACAGAGCGTCGAAGATGATCGCAGAAGCGGAAGGCCAACAACATCCACCTCTTCAGAAAACGTCGATAAAGTTCATAAGATGGTTTTAGACGACCGAAGGTTAAAAGTGCGAGAAATAAGCAACACCATGGGGATCTCTTCTGAGCGGGATTACCACATTTTGACCGTAGAATTGGGGTTGAAAAAATTGTCCGCAAGGTGGGTGCCGCGTTTGCTGAGCGAAGAACAAAAATTCAATCGAGTTGAAATATCTAGAGAGAATCTAGCGTTATTTCGGAGGAATACCAGCGATTTCTTGAGAACATTCATTACCACCGACGAAACATGGATTCATCACTATATTCCTGAGACAAAAGAACAATCAAAACAATGGAAGCATAGCGGTTCTCCTCCACCGAAGAAAGCCAAGTCTTGTGCTTAAGCTGGGAAAGTGATGGCGTCAGTCTTTTGGGATTACACGGGAATTATTTTTGTAGATTACCTTCCCAAGGGCCAAACTATCACTGGTCAATACTATGCAAACCTGTTGGACAAATTGGATGAAAAAGTTGCCGAAAAAGACCAGGATTAGCCAAAAAGAAGATCCTTTTTCTTCAGGATAAAGCTCCAGCACACAAGTCGGTTGTTGTCATGGCTAAACTCCATGAACTTCGATTTGGTGTATTGAACCACCCCCTTATTCACCTGATTTGGCACCATCAGACTATTACCTCTTTCCTAACTTAAAAAAAATTTGGCTACACGCAAATTCTTCACCAACGAAGAGGTGATTGCTGGGACGGAGCGGTTTTTCGAAGAGTTGGAGGAGTCGGCCTATAAAATAGGTATAGAAGCACTGGAACACAGATGAAATAAGTGCATTGATATAAGAGGATAATATGTAGAAAAAGATTTCAAAAAAGTTTTAAAATTTATTGCGTTTTATTGGTTAGGCCGAGAACTTTTCAAACTGCCCTCGTAGTAACCTGCCCGAAAACAGACTACCGAGAAAACTTTCTGATGTCATCGTAAAAAAGCAGATTTACTGGGCAAAAGAGTGGTCAGAACTCTTTAATGAAGTCAATATTGAATTTAACTGGTCAACAAAGTCTGAGTGGAAAGCGTTGGTATAGAAACTTGCACAAAATTTGTAGAAAGACATTGGACGGAAAACACAAACAGAGATCACGGTTCCATGACGAATACTGTAACTTGAACTATGCCGAGACGAGAAACTACTTCGAAGACTGTAACTCAAGCGAGATGATAAGCATGGTTTTAAAGTCCAGGTACGGATTGCTCAATCTCAATTCAAGATCATTTAGAAGAGATTCAATAGGCATTTGTACAATCTTTAACCTTGATGCTACTGAAAATATATACCACTTTGTTGGAGTGTGCCCTTGTTTTCGGACTTATAGAAGACAATTCTTAGGAAGTGAAAGCCTTTACCGTGACCAGTTCCTCAAAATTCTCAACGGATAAAACTATAGTCAACTGTACAATTTCTTAAAAAACGCTCTAAGATATCGAAACAAAATTATTAATGAATTTTCTTAAAAATATAAATCATTCGCTAAGTTTTAATGAATTTATTATAAACACTTTAATTTTAAAATAACGAAAACCAAGCCTTTCTAAAAACTTTCTGAAAATAAATTTTTTTATCTATCTATCTATCTATCATTGTTGATAGATAGAGTTGCAAAACTAACAAAGACACTTGACAATTCGACGATGTTGAAGAGAACAAGTCTCCTATAAGTTTTAGGGCTATATTCTTAATTCTAACAAACAGGTTTAATCGAAATTATTTCTGTTTGGAGGACTATATTACTTTAATAGTTAATAAAAGATTATAACAATCGAAGGGTTCTTTTTGTATGATTACATAATGTACGTGCAGTTGCCTGCTTCATATATTATGGTTTTGAATATTAGCTGTGTTTTATTTTTCCCGAGATCTGATCCGGATTGGATTTTCTTTTCAAAATAACATGTAAAACAACAAATAAAAACAAAATAGGGCCTTCTGTTGTTTTTGTTATATGTACATGTAATTTTGAATGAAGATCTAATCTGGATCAGATCTCGGGGAAAATAAAACACAGCTATTATAACAACTTGAATGAACTACCACCAAGTGTGATTTATTTGACTGGAGTTATAGCTATTTCACTGGTGCCAAGCCGATCATCAGACTCCTATATTAGTAGTGCTTAGCCTTTATACTTTCAGGCTAAGTTAGCTTGCCATATCGCACTAAGAGATTCTCTAATAAAATAACGTGAAGAAAAATTGGGTAAACAATATAACAAAGCTTTCATTTTTAAAAGAAAATCCAAAACTAGAATGTATGATTTTTCTTGAACCTACCCAAAACGAATTAAATAAATTCTTCACAAAGTTCGGGTTGCCTACAGCGTGGAAAAGCAAAAACAATATCAAAAACCTACTTAGAGCAACAACAGATGAGACAGCTTCAACAGAAAACCCAGGCGTCTATTCGGCTAGGTGTAAACAATGCAGTTGTATATACATCGGACAAACCAAACGGGAGCTTCGTACGAGAGCTAAAAAACACCTTAATTGCATAAAAACAAAGAGCAACATAGAAGTGCAATAGCCGAACATGCACTTGACACCCATCTTGCCATATACTCGGAAAGATACTCAAAGAGCACGGCAGATGGAAAAGCTTATGCAATTGTTTTGCCAGCGTAGAAGACCACCTCTTCAGAACTAAAGCGGATATACAATCAGGAAAAGGGGATTTATGTATTTCAATCACCCTTATTCCGATAGTCGTTTTACTAAAACGCCAGTAAAACGACAAGGCTCTAGAAACGAAAATTGGAATTTTATTGAAACGACTATCGTTATAATGCTTAGAAAAGTGAAGAACATAGAGAATGCTACCATTTTTGTATTATTTAAACCCAAAATGTGGTCTCTGGAGCCTTCTCGTTTTAAAGGCGTTTTATTAAAACGACTATCGGAATAAGGGTGAATATCTTTTTGGACTCTTGCGATTCTACGAGTGCGAAAGAAGAAGATTTTTCCCATAGAACCATTTACGCTTTCAAGTACAGGAGAAATTATAACACTGTTTGATTGGAACTGATAAAAGGAGTGTTATTGTGAATGAGCGTTGGGACAGATGAGTTTTTTTTTATTTTATAAAAAAAGGTCAACATTTTATATTACCTTTGGGACATTGTTATATTTTTTGAGTAGATTTTGGTCATGTAAGAACTTTGTTCTAGGAATACGAGAATTGCAGTAATGCAGTTATTCCTCGCCTGTACTTTTTCAGTTTTCTCTAGGTCAATTTGGAACAGTAATAAGAGCTTTATTATCCAAATTGTTTCTTATCGTTTTGCGTAAAATTCAAATCCTTCATTTTATACATATGTAACACTGAATTTATTTCCTTAACAAAATTGAAACAATAATTCATTTTGGAATTAATTCTATCATTTGTTGCCTCTTTTCAAAAAGGCAATCGAAATATTTGTTTGTTTTGTCAGCATCTGTTGCCAAATCAGTTCTGTTTCCAATATCTGCAGCACATGTATATAACAAAGTTGTATTATAAATATTTAATCGCAAAGTAGTGTTTTGCTTTGGTATCTCATTTGGTGGGGTTGAACTTTCACGTCGCTCATGTTGGTCCAATTTTTGATAAAATTCTGCAAATTTTTTAGATTCAACCAAGGAAGCTTCATATAATTCGGAAGTTGGTCCTTTTTTATATATCTGCATGCACTCAGAGGGCAGATATTTAATAATTTCTGCAATACCCTCCAAATCAAAATCGCAGGTCACATTCCAGGCAGCTTGTGAATAGCCCAACTGAAATATATCGTGGTTTATCAGAAAAGTTTATTCTTCCATTAAACAAACGAAAAAAAATTAGAATAAATACCAAAAGAACAATAAGTAACTTGACAAGCATTTTCACACACGGCCGAGAGTTTTGTTTGAAGTAATCGTAAAAATTGTTTTCTTGCCTAAACGAATTGAGAAAGTTCACTAACAGCAAAACAAATGGAATGTTGATAAGATATCACGGGAATTGACTCAAGTTGCCATTTCGAATAAATGCGATAAAATATTGTGCGTCATATTCAGAAGTTCACAATCTCAAACAAAAAGCAAACAAACTCTCTTTTTTTGTAACTTCTTTGTTGACGGTTTTATTACAAATGAAAAAATGAAAAAAAAATGATAAATCAAAATAATAGATTTCTAAAAATTAGAGTGTTTTTTGTAGTTAGAACAGAAATTAATATGTTCACAAACAGCGAAGGATGGGGAATTAATTATTCAATGAGTTTCTTTGCTTTGAAGTATCTTCGTAGGTAGAGAACTTGCCAAGTAGCCAATCCGAGCAGGCAGCACATACTGAATATACTAAAGAACAGTACACGGCTGTTTGTAGATTCTGTACGAACAAAAAATTATACACAAGTTAGTCAAAGCATTTAAATAAAAATAATCAATCAATGTTTATTACCGTTGGTGTCACGCATTTCCTCTTCGCGTTTGCGCATCAATGCAAAGTCACGAACAATCGAGTCGGATAAGTCTTCCAAACGTCTTAAATCGACTTCGAGGGGTTTGAGCTTAGCTGCCTCGCCAATCTGTGGATTTGAATGAAAATGAGTAAAAATTCTCCCTAAACATTTTTAAAATCAACACTACATGCAGGAATTAAATTTAATGAAAATAATTTGTTTGTGTATTTGGAGATAAAGAAAACTTAAAAAATTATAAAATTTAATATTATTTGTATTGCGACCAAAATATAATCTAAACTAACAGATGCTCTTGAGAATTTCAAATTAAATAGAGATTATGCTTTGCACTCAAAATAAAGAAAAATTTCGCTGAGCCAATAGTAGAATAGTGATGATGGCTATTAAAACTCCATTCCTCCTATCAAACAATTCCATCTGAATACTCATTTAGCAATCAGCTTACTTGTGAGCCCAACTATGGATAAACCGTCTAATATAGACGTTCTCTTTTAGCCTCACTACTCGAATATGAAATACGGTTTTTCGAACACTGTGAAAATTTTCGAAATAAGATAAACAAAATCCATAGATCAACTTTTCAAGAAGTGGATCAAATTTGAAATGTGACTGAAGTCAACATTTCACATAAGAAACTCTGTCCATATTTTCAAAACAAAATAATAATTATTTATTCATCTGAAACATTTGAAATGTTTAACCGTGATCTCAGTAATATCAACAATTCAATTCCTCATTTGTATTGGCAAAAAGCTGAGACTCATATTTTTGCATTCACTTCCTCAATTATTTCTTTGATGCAGTTAGTCCAGTCAAAGCGTCATTTGACCTTGCGCGCAGAGGCATGGTCAATTTTTTTTTCATGGATCGATAGGTGCTTATGAGAAAAGCTTAAAACCAAATTTGCACCACATGACAACTTTTTTTACCAAAGTTATTGGTAAAAATGTGTTTTGTGTCATTTTTTGGTCATTTGCGAATATCTCGGCTCCACTATCTCGTACAAACAAAAATTAAACATTTATTTATTCCTAATAACATTATCTATTATGTTCTAAAAAAAAACATTTGTTTAAACAAATAAATAAAAAGTTATAGTAAGTTAAACAAATTGTTTGGTGTTTAAAAATCACTTTTTCGTGATTATTAAGAAAAAAGCTCATTTAACGATGAAATTTTTATTTTTTATTATTAAAGTTCTTGTAATTCCCTACAATTTAAAAAAAAATTCAACACTCTACAATGAACGAAAGCCGAGTAATAAATTATTGAACATAGGTAAGTCAGCGCACCCACGCATTTTATGATTTTATGTTTTAATTAATATCTCAGCCCCAGTATGTCGCAAAGTGAAAATAAAAAAACTGCATTACTAATAACAATATTTTCTATCAACTTGCATTTAATTTAATATATTTGAGCAAAAATGTAAAAAGTTACCGTTGGTCTCAACGTTTTTTTTCTTGTTTTTAATACCTTTTTTTCATAGTTATTGAGAAAAAAACTGTATTTCACGGTAAATACTTTTCAGTTTTGGATTTTTGTTTTATAGTCCTGCTAATTTTCTTCAAATTAAAAAAAAAATAAGTCCATTATGACAAACGGGAGCCAAGATATTCATGATTTAAAAACTTAGGAAAGCTTACAATTTAATATCTTAACCTTGTAGCTTGTCATTTTAGTGTCGCCAGCAACAAGAAGCAACAAATATGTGTAAGTATGTGTGTGGTGTTTGAAGGATACCAATATATCTTGTTGCTGGCGACACCAAAATTACAAGCTACAAGGTTAAGATACTGAATTGTAAGCTTTCCTAAGTTTTTAAATCATGAATATCTTGGCTCCCGTTTGTCATAATGGACTTATTTTTTTTTTAATTTGAAGAAAATTAGCAGGACTATAAAACAAAAATCCAAAACTGAAAAGTATTTACCGTGAAATACAGTTTTTTTCTCAATAACTATGAAAAAAAGGTATTAAAAACAAGAAAAAAAACGTTGAGACCAACGGTAACTTTTTACATTTTTGCTCAAATATATTAAATTAAATGCAAGTTGATAGAAAATATTGTTATTAGTAATGCAGTTTTTTTATTTTCACTTTGCGACATACTGGGGCTGAGATATTAATTAAAACATAAAATCATAAAATGCGTGGGTGCGCTGACTTACCTATGTTCAATAATTTATTACTCGGCTTTCGTTCATTGTAGAGTGTTGAATTTTTTTTTAAATTGTAGGGAATTACAAGAACTTTAATAATAAAAAATAAAAATTTCATCGTTAAATGAGCTTTTTTCTTAATAATCACGAAAAAGTGATTTTTAAACACCAAACAATTTGTTTAACTTACTATAACTTTTTATTTATTTGTTTAAACAAATGTTTTTTTTTAGAACATAATAGATAATGTTATTAGGAATAAATAAATGTTTAATTTTTGTTTGTACGAGATAGTGGAGCCGAGATATTCGCAAATGACCAAAAAATGACACAAAACACATTTTTACCAATAACTTTGGTAAAAAAAGTTGTCATGTGGTGCAAATTTGGTTTTAAGCTTTTCTCATAAGCACCTATCGATCCATGAAAAAAAAATTGACCATGCCTCTGCGCGCAAGGTCAGGCCCTTTTTCATGACGCTTTGACTGGACTAAGTTGATAAATTTATAAAAAGAGATGGGGAGGGGCGTTTGACTTTCAGTGAAAAATCTTGCTCAGATTTTTCGACCTGCTCCATCAATCTTTTAGGTCTTAGGAAACTGAACTGCCTAAACAATAACACACCTTTTATTTTGAACAAAACCGATGCTATCCTTTTCGGTCGGTTCAATATGTATTTGTATTTTCTCCGCCTCATAGCATAGGGTTTCTATTCCTACATTTGTTAGATAAAAATGTAAGTTGCTTAGGTACTTTTTTTTGAAGATACAAAACATCTCATTTTTAACACAACAGTGTGCGCTAACATAACTACCTTTTTGAAAAGAAGTCATTCAGGCAGCATAGGTCATAGAGGACGGGAGTGATGTCATTCCGGAAAGCATGGTTCTAAAGTTTTCTTACCTTCCAACTCAGTCGCCATCGTTGCCATATTTGAAAAAGGCCACGTTTTGAAAAAAGAATTTTATGTTGCTGCACCATGTATATCACCGTACAAACACAAATTTGCCCCATTGTTGTTAGACGTACAGATACGGATAATAAACGATCAAATTCAAAGCGACTTTGGATTTTCGTTGTACAATTTTACCCGAACAAGGAAAAACGAGTGTGTAAATATGAAAGAGGTGGCATTTTTTTAAGTTTTTCTTGTTGTATAGTTTTATGCGAAATGAAAATTAAAAAGGAGTTTAACAAAAACAAAGATTCTTATAAGATTTAAGTTTCTTGTTTTAATAATGTATTATAAAGGGTTTTCCAATTGGCAAGTATAGATTTCGGCTATCTTGTTTTGGTAACATGTGTAAAATCTGTTATTTATTATTCAATTGCTGATGCCAAATCACCATAGTAAAATTTAACAGCTCATCCAAATGATAACATTGTGCTCCTTGAGACCCTTTTACGGTAGACTTTGTGGCTTTTCACACAGACTACAGGTTCGGTAAACAATTAACTAACATTCGTACGTGAAAGTAACGCAAGAACATCGCCGCTATCTGTGAAAGTGTTCCTCAATAAGTTACCGTTTGGTGTGGATTTTAGGTATTTAGAAGATAACAAATTTCTTACGGCCCAAATTGAAACTTATGGACCAAAACACGTGTGGTTCGAGCAGGACGGCGGCGCTACGTGTCCTACAGCGAACGCCACGATTGACATTCTGTATGAACAATTTGAAGGTATTTTTTTTTCTTGCAGAGGTAAAGTGAATTGGCCGCCAAGTTTATGCGATTTAACCCCGCTAGACTTTTTCTTGTGGGTTTTCCAGTCTATGCGAACAATCCACAATCGACCGATGGTCTTAAGGCGAACATAACAGAGTCCATCGCTCAGATTTGGCCGGATCTATGCGAAACATTCATTAAAAATTCAACCGCCCGAATCCGTGCCACTGTAAGAAACCGAGACGCGCATTTGAACGACGTCTTATTTCGTACATAATGGCACACAGGCCTTTCACATTAAAAATATTTGGTTAATATCTCACACAGAGCTTGTTTAATTCCATTTCAAATTCTACCCTTTATCAATCAGATAAACTGAAAAACATGAAATTCTTATTTAAAATTGCTAAAACTGGGTTGGTGCTTTTAAAATAACCCAAAACTTGATGGATATTATTGATAAAAATCCCCAAGCCACGGAAAACGGAGCTTTTGTTGCTTAGATAGACTAAATCCTAATCTCTTCTTCCATTTTCTTAATAGGCGAAGCACTATTAATGTCGTAGTTCAATGCAAGCTCTTTAAGTCCATGTACTTATTTTGCAACACTTGCATTTGTTGTAAATTTTCTCCTAACAAGAGCTCGAAAATGTTTGAATTTAGAAGCATTGTTCTAAGAGTATTAGCCCTTTTAAAAAAATTAAACTATTCCTGTATGAAAGTTGCCGACACGAATAGAGAAAAGACAATGATGATAAGATTTGAATTAATGAATGAATAAATTGGGAGATAAAAACCACTGCGACGTATAGATCTATTGTGCCCCTGATCAAGAACTGGATGAGGTTAGCTCATTATTACAGTTCTTTCTCCAATTTTGTTCCTTTGAGCAATCCAAGTATTTGAAGTATTTTAAGGAAGAATAATTCACTCTCTTTTACGTGTTGCTTGTCCAGATACCTATGCCTTTGATGCACGAGTGCATCACATTTCCCCAGTATGTGGTCAGGTGTCTCCTCGTGAATGTTGCAGAATCTGCAAGACGTTGTTCACTAGGCCAAGGATGTTGAGGTGTCTTCTCAACTTACAGTGGCCTGTGAAAAGCCCTGTGATTTTCCTGAGGTTGTTCCTGCTTAAGCTAATGCAGGTTAGAAAACGCTCTCGGTTGTAGAAGTTTTGCCTGTCTCAGCTTAGGGAGTTCTTTCCAGATTTTTGATCTTTTTGCCTCCTCTTCTGTTTTGATTTTATTTTTTTCTCCTATTCCGCAGTAGGGCTCTGGCACTGTAAGGGGTGTCGATGCACCTATTTTTGCTAAGGAGTCTGCCTCTTCGTTGCCCTGGACACCAACATGGCCTGGTACCTAATGAAGTGTGACCAGTCTTGCCCAGTTCATTAAGCTTTATCAGTTCATTAAGCTTTATCACAACAAGTTTGGAACAAGATTTACTCGTGAAGTTTTTAACACTTCCCCAGACTTCCAGTGGAACGGAACAGTAAGTCATAGGATGGATACTACATAGGGTGACGGTTATTTTACAATAAGAATTGTAATTTTTGTAAATTAATCACCCCTATCACAGAGTCCCCCCTAACAAATCCCCAACAATTTTGTTACGCTACGAATACGAATAAATTTACATCATAGGCCCCGAACGGAATCAAAAAACATTTTCCGAATTTCGGAGTTTCAAAATCAGTTGATTTGCGTCAAAATGTTTAAAAATAAATAAATTTCCGTTGTTCATCTTTTGATTTGATTTTAATTTTGTTGGTCGTTAAAAATAAATACCATTGCCATTGCAATGTTTGTAATATAATAAATGTAGAAAAAACGCCAAGAAGACGAAACACTAAAAATGAGATTCATTACGGAAGGATACCAATATTTATTTGTATTTACTTTATTTGCCCTTCAAAAAATAAAAAATATAAACAAATTCACATGAAAACAATAATAAAAATTGTTTTTATATATTTTATTTGCATGTCCTTTATCTTCGTTCGCTTGATTATATTTGTGTTTCGTTTTAAGTTGATCGAAGTCCGATCGAAATATCTGTTCGTAGAAAAAACTGCCCAACTTCCTATTCATTCGGGGCTAGTGATACCATTATTCACGAACTCCGAATTTCGTAGCAAGTTTTTTTTAGTACGACGGGAGCGATGATACCTTTGTTCGGGGTTCGTACTACGAATCTATTACGACGGGGCCTGTGATAAGGCTGAATAATACCCGTGATCAAAGATCTTATCTTGAACATCTGACCATTAGAACTCAAGTTATATGCTTCTAATTATAATAAGGTTTTACTAAGAACAATACAATCTTTTTATGGCGATTTGAACAAAGAAACTGTAAATAAGACTAATTCTATAACAGACCTTAACTGCCGCTCATTTTTTTATAGAGATGGCGCAGCAGTTCAAGATTCACCTCTATTGGGTGCCAGGGCATAGGAGCATTCCAGAGAATTGTAAAGTTGACGAACTCGCCAAAAGTGGAACAACATTACCTTTATTGCTTGATAATGCTTATATACATAGGTATACTCATTCCTTCATGTAAACTAATGCTGAAAAAATGTTATAAATCGGACAAATCGAAAATGGAACCTGTCTAATGGAAAAAAAACAGATATGGCCAATGCTTGGTCTCGAACGCTCTAAGTGTTTGACATCTTTTAGAATATTGCACGGACATCAGCTCCTTAGTTGGTGCCTTAACCAGATACTGTCTTATAAGCAAGCCTGGAATGAGGATTGGAGTTGTGCATTCCCTGCCCTACACCATAGACGAAGACTCTATCTTGGAGAGTTTTTCTTCGAAGAACCTAGCGATCTAATTATTATAGATATTTACAGTATCACTCGCTTCATATGGGGCTCCATATTCAATGACAAACTTAGACGAACTTGGATCAGCTGTGTGTGGCATCCACTTCATCTATCATCTATGTATGTATGCTCCAGAATCATTACCGGAAGCTGTGTTATACGCAAGGAAGCAACGAGGCTTCGGTTGTTAGGTTCCAGTCACAGACAATTAACTAAGAAATTTACATTAACAGTATCAGAAGAGCCAAGTAGTTTAACGAGGAGACAGAAAGTTTCCTATATTCATGTAGAATCATTTAATGATGATAATGTGGAAAGATGTTGAAATAATTAGAAACCTGATTATATTTTAGTACTGTTCGAATATACGAGTAGTACAATACTGTAAAAGACACTAGATTCGTGAAGTTTGCAAAGTCCCGTCGACGTTATAACGGTGGTATCATTATTTCCATGCCATCAAATCTATTCTATTGCGCAATGTGTTTATTGATGATTGCCGATTTCGATTTGTTCATATTGTGCAAGCGACCAGTCAAAGCAAGTTGAACAAATTTTTTTTTAAGAAAACAAACACAGAAATACTAACAGCCAAAGACTATACTCTGATTGGGATAAAATTTGTGGTGGAGACTAACCTACGACAAAAATAGTGACTACTTTAATGCCTTACGGTCCCTATATCGCTGTCTATCCCTGCTATAATATGGCAATAGTAAAGAACAACGCATACATTTATGTAATTGCAGGATGTTTTCTTCAAAAAATAAAAAAATGTTTAAAAAAAATGAAATCCAAGCAAAATAATGAGAAAATTGAGAAGAAAATCAAATGATAAACTCAAACAGCACAAGAAAACTTTTTGGGGAAAAACAATATTTACCAACTGAAGACCGGGTATTTTTTTTTTCAATTGCAAAATTAATGTGCAATAAAAAAGAAAAGAAATAAAAGTACAATTGAAGATAAATGTTCAATAAAAAAAAAAGATAAACAAATTCAAATTCACTTACTCCTTCATAGCTTTTCGTTTCGACACCTTTCTTTGTGGTATAAGAGACTTCTTGTGAGACACCACGTTGATCTATGAAAATAAAAGTGAATCTTAGTTACTTTTTCAGAAACATTACATCAAAAAAGCGCATCTCTTTAAAATCAATATGCATTTTTCTTATCGAATGAGAAAAACAAGTTCGCACTTCTCTTACCGATTAAAAATAAATCAAGAAAAGTTTCACTTACGTGGCGGTACTTTGGACGTGAAACAGATTTCGTATGTGTCGTAGATTTCCGATGTGAAACTAATCTTTCCCTTTGTTATGTGCTCTTTTTGGGATAGAATGTGTCCCTTGGTATCTTTGGCCTTTAAATAAACAATTTATTTAGAAAAAAAATAAATTTTAATTGAGATTTTTATTGTACAATATAATCGATCGTTTGGCCGGGAATATCAGTAACTTCGTACTCGCCCATAAGCAGCTGGTTAGCTTGGATGTCTTCTTTTAGACACTTTTGTGTGTTTGGTGCCAAATGAAACATTACGCCGTCCACATAACATATTATGAAGCACATAAAACTAATATATTTTATAAGAAATTCCATTTTTATGGATTAATTCACTAAAACAAAAACTGTTGAGATTTTGCTGCCGCTGTGTCAGTTTCTCGATCTACTTCTCTATCACATATAACTTATTTGACAAAGCAGCCCTTAGCCGTAGCTGATAGCCGAAGTCAGATGAGGTGGCTAATCGTGCCGTCTGTCAGGTATCTAGTTGTCAAACTCGAATAGGGGTGTTCACATGGAAGAACATCTTGTACAACATGGTTCGATAACCATCAATGTTCTATCATATGAACGCAAAACCAAACAATGGCCGTGTTTTTTTTTGGAAAAGTTATCCGTAGTACAGTAGGATTTTATATGAATATCAAATACAACATCCGCAGTAGGATCACTGCCGATACTCGAATAAACGTTAAATCTCTATCCGTAGCAGTTATCCTACTGCGGATGTTGTATTTGTTATTCATATAAAATCCTACTGTACTACGGATAACTTTTCCAAAAAAACATGGCTAATGTTGCATGGTTTTCAAAATATTTTGAAAACCTGGGTGGTTCGTGCAACCAACCAACCTGTGTGAACAGATGTTGACAACTTTTATATTTTTGTGCATTCTGTAAATTGTCTCGGCCATAAAACATTCAACGAAAAAATTGCATCTATACCAAATAATGAGTTTTAGAAAGATTTTTTGATCTTTACAATTAGAAATTTACCAGAATTGTGGAAAATAAAAACTGAAATTTATAAAGAATACATTTTATAAGAATAAAACTCCTAACAAAATATAAAGAAGTGGAAGAAAATGCAAGTTTCATGCTTTCTTCCTCTTCAAAAACATCGTTCATAATTACAGCTGCCAAAATTTGTATTGCCATACTGCTTCCGTTCACTTCTAAAGCCTAGTACGCAGATCGGGAAAAATTTTGTCTCCCATACATTTTTTTTTCTGGGACAAATTTTGTCTCGGATATTTTTCCGAGCAGTACGCAGTTCGCGCGCAAAATTCACACTATTGTGAATTGCTCTTCAAAATGTCTCCACTAAATTTTGCCAGGAAAAAGAATGATACAAGCATTATTTTGCGGGACAAATTTTGACAGCCACCGTAATTCCGAAAGTGATTTTTGTCAAAACTGGTTTTATGCCAGTTTGGAATCTCCTCTTGATGCTTTCAAGAGAAGCATCAGCACCTTTTACATAAAACCAGTTTTGACAAAAACCACTTTCGGAAATATGGTGGCTGTCAAAATTTGTCCCGCAAAATAATGCTTGTATCATTCTTTTTCCTAGCAAAATTTAGTGGAGACATTTTGTAGGGCAATTCACAATAGTATGAATTTTGCGCGCGAACTGCGTACTGCTCGGAAAAATATCCGAGACAAAATTTGTCCCAGGAAAAAAAATGTATGGGAGACAAAATTTTTCCCGATCTGCGTACTAGGCTTTAAGATATAAAAATAATGATGTTCGACAACATCAGTATCCTATGTGAACGCAAAGTAGTGTGTACAGTTCACTGATCTCTATAATACACTGGATAGCGCATTCATCCAAAAAAGTTGACTCCATTTGAACATTGTTATATTATGAAGCTGCCCACGGTGCCGTATAACAGTATAACTGTATAACATCTAAAACAGCATCATAATGGTGGATTTACATGTTTCTGCATCTGCGAAATGCAGAAAAGTAGAGAGAGGCAGATATATGTCGAAACCCGAGAGTGGGAGAGAATACACAGGTAGTAACTCTTTTTTGCTTCCTATAAACTGCTATAACTTTTTAATCATATGTTTTCCTTCAAAGTCAATTTGTGTGAAATTTATTTAAATTCTTTTTAAATTGAAAGACAACGATTTAATTGAATTGTGTATTTTTAAGAAAAGAAAAATAAAAAAGATCAAATATTCTATTTAATTTATAAAAAGTGTCAATAAAATGCACACATTTAGTAAAACCGGAGCTGGAGTTCCTGCCTTCTTGGCTAAACTTTGGAGACTCATCGAGGGAATAATTTAATATGCTGGAGTAAGGATGATCGAAGTTTCATAATTCAGAATCAGGCCCAATTTGCCCGTGAGCTGCTGAAGTACTTTGGCCTGAAATTGCATTACTTCGACAAAAACACACTAAGCAACAGCAAATTGCGAACAAGCTCATTCAATTTCTAATAACGATTGTCCAACCATCAAGAATGATGACAAGTGCCAAACATCATAAATGCAATTGATGATCAACGATACTCCGGAACAAGCTAAGCTAAGGAAAGCAAGTGAATCTGGATCGGAATGTGGACCTATAAATCATGAACTGGGTGAAGAACTCTTCGATGAAGCGAATGCCGAAAATGATTCTGATTTAGAGTAATAATATTTATTTTTAAATATCTTGCTAAAAAATGCAATGTATGTATGTTTTTGATTTTAGTGCACCAATGAGTCCATATCCAAATATGCCATCAGTTGGTTTCAGTAATCATGATAACGATAGTCCTATACCAAAAATTGAACATCCCTAATCCAATGGAAGCATTAACAGTCAGCTATTCGACTACTCAAATCAAAGAATAGAAGATGCTTAGGTAAACGTAGGAAATATTACACCAGGACGATCCGGAGCTGTTATAAACGCTGTCAACCACCCCAATTGATCTTAAATCGTTTATCATGTTACTGAAGTGGCCGACAGTGCACCTGAAACTCCTAAGACAATTATAAATGATGAAAATCATTTCATGGTAAAGGAAATGACAATCAATAAAATTTTGCAAATGAAACCAAAATCAAATAAGCGCAAGATTAATGCTGTTTCGTCAACAATAACAACTTCTTCCACGACATCTTCAAGTCCCGTAACAAAATTGTTACGATGCTCTTCTGGCAATGGAACTGGTCAGCAACAAATTAAAACAGAAAAAACTGACAATCAGCCAATGACGTTCTGGAATGATAATTTTGAATTACCAGCAGATGGTAACACAACTGCACCGCTGGATCTTTCCAGCCCTAGTAGCAGTGGTATTAATATGAATATTACCATTGATCCGCGTCTTATATCGCCAATGAACGATAAAAATTTGCAATCTGCAAAAATTACAAATGATTTAATAGACATGTACATACAAAGGACATAATTTTATTGAATCAGATATGTCATCTCAATTTTTTGATGTGAGTTTAACATTTTTCAAATCGTGCATCAATTGTAGTAATATAGCTTTTCTCACAGGAATCGCCCATAATTGATGACCCAAAAGCCTTGTTAGGGATAATACCTTCAACACTAAATATGATTTAAGCGAAAATCCTTCTTCTGGCCGACAAAAAAACCAGCTACAATCTCAAGTCAAGTTTGGCGATTATGATACGGACGCACTTTTAAAAAATTCTAAACTGCAACTGTCCAAAGTGAACAATAGCAACAACCTTCATAACAGCAACGATATGCATGGTGAAGTCAACATGCACTTGGATATTGTTCATTACAATTTGGACACTCTTAAAGATTTACTACGCACCGATTTATATTCGCTGGATGCGAATACTTTACTTAGACTCTTTAACGATTCTGAAATTTTGGGACCTCATGGACTGGGATTGGTACCTGATAACAATCAACAAGATACAAAATAGACCGAGAGCCCACAGCAATTTTTGGGTATGATTGATAATAAAAAAAATAATTATCATAATTAGATAGGCCTTTAGTAGTTATTTACAAATGTGAACGTCTTGCATGCTCTAGTGGGAGCTATAGTGCATATATGCCGTTCTTTACTTTTTTGTACAAGTGTGCTTGCTGAAGTTCAAACAATGCGCTTATCCGCAATTTCAATCCGCGATTCTTCAACAAATACAAATACGAGTATTAATAAATAAAAAAAAACTCATTCGAAAGCTAGAAAATCATTCTTACATTCAACCTTCAGCAAGTACCCAAAAAAACAAAAACAAACTAACCCCTTTTTAATACAAAATATTAATCGAAACTAATTTTCCGTGTTGCGTCGCACTCCCCTCCAACTACTTCACCCTGGAAAAAAAGCAATCGAAACCAAAAAACTACAACGATCGCCCATTTTCCCCCGAACATAAAACCGAAGCAGAACGGAAAAAATCCAACTCAGTGCGTGTGAAGTCGAAGTGTGAAAAGTTTCCACAAAAAATAAATCAAAACATACATTTTCTATAACTGTCCTTGCTTTTTTTCTACTATTTTTAAATTGTGTGTTCATTTTTATTTACTTGGTTTTCAATTTTGCATCCAGAAGTATTTAGCTGAAAAAATATTCTCAATATTTGCAGTTGTGCGAGACGACAAAATCGAAAAGTGAAGTTTATTTTATTAATTCCCAATTTTTTGTATAACTAGAGAGTGAGACAGGATAAAAAGTGTGTTCGAGAGTTCATAATTCATATCCTTGGATCTGTCGTTGTCCGAGACTTGAAAGTTGTTGGAAGAAAGGAAACGCATTTTTTTTCGCTCGTGCCGGTGGAGTAAAATCAGTCAAAATTGAATTGACAAATTTCGACGAGACTTTTTCTTCTACCACCATGGAAGATAAAGCGACCACCAAAGACCTGGATCAATGGATTGAGCAGCTGAACGAATGTAACCAGTTGACAGAGACACAAGTGGAAACTCTGTGCGATAAGGCAAAGGAAATTCTGTCGAAAGAGTCAAATGTCCAGTAACAGTGTGCGGCGATGTGCATGGACAATTCCATGATCTGATGGAACTCTTTCGGATAGGTGGTAAATCGCCTGACAGAAATTATTTATTTATGGGCGATTATGTCGATCGTGGTTATTATTCGGTTGAGACAGTAACGCTTTTGGTTGCCCTTAAGGGACGCTATCGTGAGAGAATCACAATTTTGCGTGGAAACCATGAATCGCGACAGATTACCCAAGTCTATGGATTTTACGATGAATGTCTGCGTAAATATGGCAATGCAAACGTCAGGAAATATTTCACTGATTTATTCGATTACCTACCCCTGACCGCTTTGGTCGATGGACAAATTTTCTGCTTGCATGGCCTGAGTCCATCGGTTGATAGTTTGGATCATATCCGCGCACTAGATCGCCTGCAAGAAGTACCACACGAAGGTCCAATGTGTGATCTACTCTGGGTGACTGGGGCATTTCACCACGTGGTGCTGGATACAGATTTGGTCAAGATATATCGGAAACATTTAACAACACAAACGGTCTTACATTGGTCTCACGAGCCCATCAATTGGTGATGGAGGGTTACAATTGATGTCACGATCGTAATGTTGTCACAATCTTCTCAGCGCCAAATTATTGTTACCGTTGCGGTAATCAAGCGGCTCTAATGTAATTAGACGATTCACTTAAATTTTCATTCCTATAATTCGAACCAGCACCAAGACGTGGAGAACCGCATGTTACACGAAGAACTCCCTACTATTTCCTTTAAGAGAACTAATAAAATAATAAACTTAAACAAAAAGAAAAAAAAAAAACGGCAACAAGAAAACAAAAATCAACAGAACAACAACAGAAGAATACAGCTATTATTATTATTAATTATAAAACCTAATAGTAAATATTTATATAATAATCATATAATAAAACGGCAAACATGTTTTTTGTGGTACTTTTTTCTCCAAAAGTATTTAACCGATTTCGATAAATTTTATATGGTTGGAAAGCCACAGTTACGGAGATGTGCAGAATATACTTGAGACACGCATTTACACACTGTGGGTCATTTTTGTTTTTGCACTGTCGAATACTTTGCATATTACATAAAATAAAATTTAATTCAATAAATTTGCTTGAAAATACTGCCAATAATGTAAATAATAAATAAATTGGCACTCGAATTTCGAGAGCTGGGTCGGCTAGTAATAATAATAATATTAAAATAATAAAGCAACATCAACAATTATTACAAAAAAAAAACTGAATTATATTTAAAATAAAAAGTTCTGAAGCTAAAAGATTTAAATAAAAAAACTTGGAATCAACAATTTATGTATTTTATTATAAACAATGATAGCAGAAACAAAAAAAACCGAAACAACTAGAAATACTTTATTGCTATTCAAAAAGTCTAAATTATTGTGATAACTACTTCGCCAAAATGTAGAGTTAAGCCTCCTGATTGAAAGTATTGAGGTCTAAGACGTTTTGCATATAGCCTTCTGCCTGCAAGACGCGATAAGAATAGCGTACTTCTTGCACTAAGAAGACCGCCTTCAAAACGTCTTGGACCTCGATATTTGCAATCAGGACACTTAGCTCTTCACTTTAAAGTTATGCCAAATTTTGTATCACAACTTTTTTGACTTTGGAAAGAACTGCATATCTGATGCACTTTTATGCACTATTGCTCCCACTAGAGCTTGCAAGACGTTCACATTCGTAAATAACTACTAAAGGCCTATCTAATTATGATGATTATTTTTTGTTATCAATCACACCCAAAAATTGCCGTAGGCTCTTAGTCTAAAAGGATCTGAACTCATGACCTACCAGCCAATTTACAATCCTAGCGACATAATGGAAAGTATCAGCCCTTATAATGCCACTAAACGCAAAATGTTACACTTATGTGACGTTGAATAGAGGCATTATCTATTAATTTATTATATTTTATTGAGAAAAATAAATACTAAGCATAACAATATTTTGTTGTATATCCTTTATGTTTTAACGAGTGTCTTGTGTACCCATGATGAGGTTGACAGCGTTCTAGCGGGTAGATCACTGATATCATCACTGTGAGAGGTCACTTCCAAGGGGTCACTGTCAATCTATTGCATTGCCTCATTGTTAGCTTCAGTGCCTTTCGTGTTAGTGGAGTTGGAATTGTTAGCTCCAAGTGCACCAAGGGCTCTTGCAAGAGCATTGCTGAAAGTAGAGAGAGAATTCGTCCTCCGTCAACGTCAACATTGTCCAGATGAAGAAATTCATTTGGTTTATCTATAAGGTGGATTCCTGCGAGAATTTTATACATATTCCTTATAAAATTCAATCTGAAAAACAAAATACAAACTGAATTATACGAAACAATGCAATGAAAATTGAACTTACCTCCATTCTCTTCCATTTCGATTTAATGTTTTTTTTTCATATCATGCATCCGTCAAAAAAAATTATAGAAGAATGTGAAAGTCGCAAATTTACAAAATGCAGACGAAGATGCTATAATAAAGATGAACATGTTCGTCTTTATCTATAATTTGACTTCTGCATTTCTCGAATTTCCTATAATGCAGAAATCGAAGTTCTTCTGCATTTTCCTCTCTTCTCTCTATCTAACAAATATGAATTCAGCATTTTGCATCCCTTTTTTTTTGCAGAAATCAAATGCAGATACATGTAAATCCACCATAAAGCGCCCAACAGATTGAACCAGCAACAGCACTGTCAACAGCAACAGCGGCCGCCATTAATTTAGAAATAATGCATTTCAATTGTTCAACACACATAAGAACAGCAACAGCGGCGTCGTTAGGCCAAAGTCCTAAACTTGCTCTTGCTGGTGCAGTATTGTCAACTTTCCCACTGCAATATTTAGTGGCATCACAATGCAAAACAAAATAGAACGTAAAATAATTTTTCCCTTTTGCTACTTTTTTATTTTGGTTGAAATTATCGTGTGAATAAAAAACAATAAATAATTTTTGATAAACTAAAATTGCAAAATTTAGTGACCAAAAAGTAATAAAGAATAAAAAACTATTGTGAAAGTTAAAAAACCGCTGAATAAATGAAAAAAAAAATACTGTTCTTGCCAGTCTTTTGCCTAAAAAACAGAACTGAAACGACATTCCTTCAATTTTATTAAATTGTCAATTTGTCAATCAAAACAAATGATTTTCGTCCAATTTTCAATTTATTATTTTAATTTTAATAATAAATATTTAAAATTTACAAATAATTCAAGAAATAAGAGAAACAGATTCACGCTGTGTCAATCTGTTGCTGTAACTTCAACAGCAACTTTAACAACCACGTCACTCTTTTTAGGATCACTGTTTTAAATGGCTTTGATTACATTAAGGCTAGGCGCGCACATTCAATTTTTAGTTTCGCAACTGCTTAGTATGAGCAAATAAAAAGTTTGTGGTTTGACACAAACGAAACAATTGCCTAAAATGAGTTCGCTATTTTGTGTAACATATAATTATATGTACCTGCGCGGACATTCAACCAAATAGTTCATCTGTTTTCTATAAGCAACCCTAAATTCGATGTCGCTGTGCAAATGCTACCAACTTTTCAGGCGAAATTTGTCAGTATTGTCAACACTTAAATGAAAATGTAACAACCATCCCTTTGATTAGTCTATTTATTTTGGTTTTGGCAATGGAAGAATTGCTTAAAACAAATAAATTTTAGTACGACAAATTGTGCAAGTCGTATACATTGACGCAATTTACGTTAATTTTTATCGTTAAATGTACGGCAAAATCATTTCGCATTTGAATTTATTTTGATTATATGCTGTCAAAAACGCTGTTCACGTTGTAATCTATTTCACAAGACTTTTGATGTTGAAGCTTTCGTTGCTGTTAGACTAGGTGCGCACATTCAATCTTTAGTTGACCAACTGTTTGGGTGCTTATAGAAAAGAGATGAACTATTTGGTTGAATGTCCGCGCAGGTGCAAATAATTAGATGTTACACAAAATAGCGAACTCATTTTAGGCAATCGTTTAATTTGTGTCGACACAAACTTTATAGTTGCTCGAACTAAGAAAACGAAACTAAAAATTGAATGTGTGCGCCTAGCCTTAAAGTTGCTGTTGAAGTTGCTGTGTCAATCTGTTTCCCGCATAAACAAGTGCAGTCACATTTATTTTCCTCTTTCTCATGTCAAAATATTTTTTTTTTGTGAAAAGAAGACGTCAAATTATGAAGCTGCCCACCGTCTGTCATCTTCAATTGGAGTCAAAAAATCTGTTATACAATGTAGGGAATGCGCTATCCAGTGTATTATAGAGATCAGTGGTACAGTTATTTTCCCATAGAGCCATGTTGTACAACCATGTTCTTCCATGTGAACCCCCCATAGTGCGCGCTCGAATCATTGGGCCTGCACACACGAAATGAACAATTTTTGGACTAAAACCTGTTTTAGTCTATAGTCCAAGCACACACGAGATGATTTCAGACTGGGGGAAGAAATGTATACATGAACCTCTTTCATATGTTAGTATTTCTATGTGTATGTTTGTTGTTGTTGTATGTTGTGTATGTGTTAGTTTCAGTCTTCGTTCATCCACGAAATTTCGGGTTGAAATTTTAGTCCGTTTCATACTGCATACTTCGGTTCCCTTGCCAACAAAACTGTTCTTAGTCCGGATGAAATAGTCTCGTGTGTGCAGGCCCATTTCGTACTGTTTTGAATCCACCTAATGGTGGACTTACATGTCGTCGGCTGGATGCTATCTTGTTCAAAAGGCCATTTTTACGAAATTGAGTTAGGTATGCAGTCCTCATAATTTTGGGACGCTCTTTCATTTGGCGCAAACCATTTTGTTCCATCTCTTTTAGTTTTCAATTTACAGAAAACTGTTTTGTTCAATAAGGCACTTCTTTAACGATTTTTCAATTCAAACAATTATACAAAATGACTTCTTCGTTGATTTTAATTTATAACTAATTCAAAATAAAAGAAAAACAATTTCTGTAACTTGGATTATAAACAAAATTGTCAAGGCTTTCAGAAAAAAAATAATACCAATCAAATATTTTCTTACATAAACAAAAACTTTCAATTTGAACTTTAAAAATCGATTTCCCAACATTGTGAAAAATGGACATTGAACAAGATAGCATCCAGCCGACAATGTATCTGCATTTGATTTCTGCAAAAAAAAAATGGGATGCCAAATACAGAATTCATATTTGTTAGATAGAGAGAAAAGAGCAAAATGCAGAAGAACTTAATTTCTGCATTATAGGACATTCGAGAAAAATGCAGAAGTCAAGATTATAGTAAAGACAAACATGTTCATCTTTATTACAGCATCTTCGTCTGCATTTTGTAAATTTGCGACATTTTCACATTTTTCTATAATTTTTTTTTTGACGGGTGGACGAAAATGCAATTTCAAATTTATTTTTTTTGTCGTTGCATTAAGCATTTGAAAGATAGACATTTAAAAAACAAAGGTGACAGCTAAGGCCAGGTGTGCACATTCTGTGTATATTTGAGTAACAAGATTAGAAAATCAAAATTTTATTTAACAATAGGGGTATTCACGATCTAATGCAACAGGTCTAGTATCATTGTAAAAATGCAAAAGTGTAAAATCTTACAACACTACAACATGTTGTAGTATTGTAAGATTTTACACTTTTGCATTTTTACAATGATACTAGACCTGTTGCATTAGATCGTGAATACCCCTAATTCAAAAGAACTTCAGTATTCGTACCTAAATCTCAACATTAGGTGCGTTTTATTATTCACAAATCTATCTGGATCCGGATCTGGATTGAGTTTTAACATGTATTCCAAAAACAATTTGGGATCCTGTTTTCTATCAGGATCTATTTCAAAGATCTAAAAATTAGTTATTACACTGGCGAGTAGATAGCTTTTTATGGTAAAGTAGTGTAAGCTATAGTATAAAGAAAAAAGACAAAACATAATTTAAAATTTCCAAACACAAGAATAAAAAGAGACGGGCTTATCACACTGCTGTCAGTAAGATCCGTATTGTTTTATTTTCAAGCGATGATCCAGATCCGGATCCAGATAGATTTGTGGATAATAAAACGCACCTAATATTGCAATAAGCAAAGTCCGAAAATAATATTAGCCGTGTTTTTTGGAAAAGTTATCCGTAGTACAGTAGGATTTTATATGAATAACAAATACAATATATCCTCAGTAGGATCACTGCCGATAAAAGGAGAATTGAAATCCTGCTGCGGATAGAGATTTAACGTTTAATCGAGTATCGGCAGTGATCCTACTGCGGATGTTGTATTTGTTATTCATATAAAATACTACTGTACTATGGATAACTTTTCCAAAAAAACACGGCTATTCCGTATACTTCAGTTTTTCATAAATATACAAAATTTATACGAATTAAGGCTCGGTCAAACAGAACGCGGTTTTACGCCGCGTTTCCGTCGCCACGTTTAAACGAAGCGTTGTATTACATTGCAATACATGTCCCATGTCACACTGAACGCGTTTTTGACGCCGCGTTGAATTCACCATGGCGTTGCAACGCGGCGGTGAAACGCGACGTTGTGTGAAATTACAGATTATTTCTAACGCTGCGGCAGTCAAATGAATTTTAAATTTTTTCAAGATGGAAAAATTAATTGAATTGGTGAGAAATTACCCATGTCTATACGATATGGGTAATAAATCGTATAAGAACATTGTTTTACATACATACATATTTAATTATTATTATTGAAATATGAGACAAATTTGGCTCTCATCATAAATGCCGCATTGATAGGTCTTCTGTTATTTGGCCTTCAAGATGTGCGACTATTCCTTTTTGGTTAATTGGCATGTACCCAAATTCTTTTTCTTTTACGGGAATTTCGTAAAATAGCAAATAGAAGCAATAATTCCCCCTCCGAATCTGAGCTGCTTGAAATTATTTTTGTTAAGGAATTATTGTTTCGTTTGTTCATTGCTTGAAAGCTATCTGTTTGACGTCCTCTGACGCGGCGGTTGCAATGTCGCGTCAAAATAATCTTACCGTCGCGTTAAAAAATCTTAACGCGGCGTTGAAAACGCGTTCTGTTTGACCGAGCCTTTAGTGAATTGGCAAATCAATCTAGATTTTGGTTTAGTAGTCGGTAGAAAGTAAAGTAAGGCTAGGCGGGCACATTCAATTTTTAGTTGCGCAACTGCTTGGTTCGAGCAACTAAAAAGTTTGTGTTTTGACAAAAACTAAACAATTGCTTATTGTTCGCTATTTTGTGTAACATATAATTATATGCACCTGCGCGGACATTCAACCAAATAGTTCATCTGTTTTCTATAAGCAACCAAACAGTTGTGCAGCTAAAAATTGAATGTGCGGGCCTAGCCTAAAGGCTATAATCATATGTTACACAAAATAGTGAACTATCATTTCAGACAATCGTTTAGTTTGTGTCAAAACTAGATGTGTGTCACAGGCATTAAGTGCTTTGCACATGATGCACGAACTGCGAATTGCAAATGGTCGCGAATTTTGACATTTCGTTCAAATGAGTAATTATTTTTGGTCGCCGAACAGTGCGAATTGTCAAAAAAAAACGAAGGGACTTGCAGTATGAGCTTCTACTTCAATTATTAGTTTCTCATCAAAGGCCTTGATAAATAAAGTGCTATTAGAAACTAATTATATTATTTTCGATTATTTTACCATTTTTTCTATAGATTCACTCATTTTTTAATTTTCCGTCTAGCAACGAGCAACACAACACAATTGCGTTGTTTGACATTCGAGGTTAGATTCGAACGAATTTTTTAGTCGCCGGTTTGTGGAATGCGTTCTCTAGTTGTGGATTGCGAATTTACATTTGACAGTTCGCAGAAGACACGTTGTTGGTCGCATAAAAAATATTAAAATACAAAATATTTCAATTTATGATTATTTTATGCAGTGTTTTCTTTTTAATTAGTTGATTCGATCATTAATTCACTTCGTCGTAAAGTTAAAACAAAACTAAAATTGATATTAGCTGTGAAAATTGCTTATAAAGATTTATTCGCATTCGCAGGTCGCAGCTCATGTGCAAAGCACTCTATGTTTTCATTGAATGTACTCATTACTGTAGTTCCACCTTAATCTTATGAAAAAAAAATTGACAGCCCAGGACAACTTTCATTCTTAACCACAACAAATTTTAAGTTTTGTTTAACTAGGATTTTATTTATCAAATAACTATTAAGTTTTACCATGTTTATTCAAATAAATGTTTTTCGATATATTAAAAAAGTTTGTTTATTCACTCTAAACCGAAATTACAGTACAAAAGTGAATGACATTCGAAATATCGGTATTTTAGCGCACATTGATGCCGGTGAGATTTAACAGTATATTTTTAAAATGTTAATAAAATTAATTTAGCAAAAGTACAGGAAAAACCACAACAACCGAGCGAATGCTATTCTACTCTGGAAAAACACGATCCCTAGGAGAAGTACATCGTGGAAATACTGTCACTGATTACTTAACTCAAGAACGAGATCGAGGTATTACAATTTGTAGTTCGGCGGTAACATTTCCATGGAATGATGCAAAGTATGAAAACCTGTTGAGAATCTTTCAAGTTTGTTACTTATATGTTAAGATTTGAGTGTAGGATAAACCTACTAGATACTCCTGGTCATATTGACTTCACAATGGAAGTGGAACAGTCATTATTTGCTGTAGACGGAGTTATAATTGTTCTGGACGGAACTGCTGGTGTTGAAGCTCAAACTATGACAGTTTGGTCACAAGCAGAGAAACACAAACTACCTAAGATAATATTTATCAATAAAATGGATCGTCCCGATGCCAATTTTGCTACTTCTGTGCAAGATATTAAGTCAAAATTGGACATTAAGCCGATTTGCTTGCAATATCCTGAGAAAGATTCCAAGGGTAATCTGAGTGAGTTACAACAATTATATTGTTTAGATTCAAGCGCTAACAGACATTCTTATGTAGGTGTTATCGATGTAATCACCCTCAATCGAATTTCATGGAATCTTGAAACATTTGGCCGTAAGTTCCACCTGGAACCATTGAAAGAAAAATCATTAGACGAAGCTACAAGTTTCAGGAATAAATTGATCGATGATCTTTCTGGAATCGATGATGAACTAGCCGATATTGTGATAAGCGCCGAAAGCTTTGATACAGTATCCACTGACTTAATTCACTCGTCAATTCGACGTGCAACGTGCAGCCATAAGACAGTGCCTGTGCTACTTGGATCGGCATACAAAAATGTCGGGATACAACCTTTGATGGATTCGGTAATTCGGTTTCTGCCAGCACCGCACGAGAGAAATCAATTGTATGACTGCTTTGGGTAAGTTTATTTGAAACAACGAGACTAAACAAATTTAAAATTGCACATTAATCAGGGTTCTCCTAAGAAATGCACATAGACAATTCCACCGAAGCCATTTTCTTTGGAATAACTACTTAAAAAAGGAATTATTTTCCATCTAAAATTACCTATCTTGTTGTTTTCATCTGTTTGTATCTTGGAATTTTGTCAAAACCACTCTATGCAATTGAGATTTTTTTTAAAAATAACTGCCCACACCGCGTTTTATGCTTACGGTTCTAACCACATGACCAACTTTGCCTTGAAAATTTTGCATTGAAATTTTTTATTAGTGGCTCTTATAGATAGAAGTCAGGAAGGGTTTGTATATATTTTGGAAGACCATACCATCTAATATTTAGATTACGAATTTTAAAACTAAATCAAGTAATTCAACTTTTATAGATTATTCTTTTCATCGAACTCAACAAAGTAGCTTTCACAGAAATATACAAAGTTCCTTTCATATATTGATTTTCCCCAAAGCTCCTTTATAAAATAATTTAAATCACAACTTTTTCAGAAACGATTTTGTTGGCAAAGTGTTTAAAATAGTTCATGATAAACAACGCGGTCCATTGAGTCTCATACGTGTGTTACGTGGCTCAATGAAAAAAGGAATGCGTCTTGTTAATACGAAATCTTCAACAGAATCCTTACAAAGAATCTATGAGCCCCTAGCTGATGAATATCGAGAAATAAATGAAGTTGCTAGCGGAGATGTTGGCGTTTGTAGTGGGCTTAAGGTGAGAATTTTTTACATTTCTTAATAATATACAAAATATTTTGTAATAAAGAAACAATATTCTTAGAACACAGTTACTGGAGATTTATTAACATCTAGTACGTCTTCAATTAAGCTAGCCCAAAAAAAGCTACAAAAAATGCTTGGAAAATCGGATTTCGATGACCAAGAGGAAAACATGGAAATTATAAAAGAATTGCTCTCATTGGATCCGCAAATACCTGATGCGGTGTATTTTTGTTCAATCGAACCGCCTAGTATTGGATCTCAAACAGCAATGGAAGCTGCTTTGAAGCAATTGCAACGAGAAGATCCCAGTTTGAGGGTTAATTTTGATGAAACCACGGGGCAGACAGTTTTAGGAGGTTGGGCTGAATGTTTTTCAAAATATGAAACTTGTTTATAAAGAATATATTCGTAGGAATGGGTGAGCTGCATATGGACATTGTAAAGTCCCGAATTCTGACCGAATATAAAATCGACGTGGACTTGGGACCACTACAAATTGCTTATAAAGAAACAATCGAATCACCTGAAATTGATACTATTACAATAGAAAAAGAAATCGCTGGGTCCAAACAAAGTGTAACGATTACCTTGGAACTACTGAAAGATGAAAAAGAAATTTTTAGGTAAACAAATTCACCTGCATTAGTGAGTCCCTTCATAAAGATATCTTTTTTATTAGTTTAAGCAAATCACAAGAAAATATTGCCAACCTTAACACTCTGCGACCTCGTACATTACAAGTGATAAAGAAGGGCGCTTTAGCAGCTTTGGAGCGAGGTCCTCGTGTTGGTGGCCAAGTTGTTGAAACACAAGTCAAGCTACACAGTGCAACAATTGGTCGTGGAACAGCGGATTCATTTCTTATGGCTGCAACCGGACAATGTGTTCAGAAAGTTAGAAAGCAAAATAACTAACCGAGTCTTATAAAATTTCTTAATTCAACTCGGTTTTAGGTTCTCAAAAATTCGGGAACTCGTCTTTTGGAACCCATTATGGCAGTACAAATTATCGTTCCATCTGAAATAGTCTCAACAGTTCTTGCGGATTTATCACGAAGAAGAGCTAAAATTAATGATGTCCAACCAAAAGGCGAAAGGAATAAGGCAGGGACTTATTTCTTCTCTCCACTATTTGAATGTTTTGATTTTAAGTTTTGTTATTTGTTTTTAGTTAATAGATGTTCAAGCTCCATTGGCTGAATTATTTGGATATACAAGTGTGATACGAACGATTACCTCTGGAACTGCCAGCATGACAATGCAACCTTGTGGATATTCTAATATGAATTCGCAAGATGAAGTTGTTGCTATACGTAGAGCTCAAGGCTTAGAATAATTATTTAATTATTTTTGTTAATGCAAATTTAATTTACGAGTAAATAAAATATACATGTGTTGGAATTCCGTACCTATATAACTAATGGCAACACCATTTGTTATTTTTATTTTCTTTCTGACAACTCTCATACTCGTCATCTGTCACTCCTTTTTCTTTCCTTCTCTTCTATTTCTTCAACTTGATAAGTCGCTTGCCCTTTTTCGTTGTGAAATAAAATCCTAAAATATTTCTTAAATCGGTCTTTTATTTCAACAGGTTATGGGCCCAGTTAATTAAAAATACGAAAAAGTATTAAATTAAAAGTATATTTATTTTTTCTTTTGGTTCGATTCCAAAGTAGAGTTAAATTTAAATGCCCTAACCTGAAAATGAACGCGAACATCATAAATCGTGTCCAGCCATTCAATGGCGAAAATTTTGCATCGTGGAAACCACAAATGGAGGCGATTCTCCACAAGGCTAGACTGTCTGGCTACGTAAAAGGAACACATGCAAGACCTGCGGAGGCAGGCGTTTTGCAGCAAACTTGGGATGACAAGGATATGGACGCAAGAGCAGAACTAATTCTGGCAATGGAACCAAATATAATTTCTTTGGTAAAAGACAAGCATTTTTCTCATGAGATTTGGACATTTTTAGGAGACACATACGACAGAAGGGGACCAAGGCAAAAGGCTGAGGAATTCAGACGGCTAATAAATATCAAGATGGAAGCTAATCAAAGTATGGGCGATTTCATTCGGGAGTTTAAAACGACGGTGAGCAGACTGCTTGAGCTGGAAGCCACACTCGACAAGGATTTGTTGGTGGTCATACTCCTCGATGGACTTTCTGACGAATATAAAGATGTACAGGCCGCTTTTGATGCGCAAAGCAGCTATCCAGAGCTTGATATTGTATGCACTCGGCTCCTGGAGGTTAGTGACCGAAAGAAAGAGTCGGCTACAACGTCAAGCACAGCATTTTATTCCAAAGGAAAGTTCAAACCGAAACATTTTCCGAAAAAGAAAGAAAATTCATTTCCGTACGACTGTCGTAAATGTGGAAAGAGAGGTCACAAAGCCAAAGATTGTTTCCGTAACAATGAAAGGGTGAAGAATGTACAATCAACCGAAACAGATGATTATAAGTACGGATTCACAGTTCAAGAACAATCTGTGTTAAGAATTATGAATGAAGAGGCGACCTGGTGTCTCGATTCGGGAGCTACATCTCACATGTGCTCAAATCGCTCATTGTTTCAAAGCTTGGAAATAAACAATACCCAAACTTATGCGTCTTTGGCCAATGGTAACAGGGTTAGCATAGTTGGCGTCGGAACAGCCATCATACCGCCGAATTCAAGTCATGTAAAGGAAAACATTAAACTGTTCAACACGCTTTACATTCCAGATTTAAAGGAAAATCTTATTTCCGTAGGTAAGGCAACTGAACGTGGATTTAAAGTTACTTTCGAAGATCGACATGGAAAGCTCTATGACAAAAGTGGAAAACTTTTATTAACAGCTGAGAAGAAGCACGGTTTATTCTTAACCAATGAAAATCATCGAGCATTTATGGCAGCTCCTGACTCCGCTTCCCTCGAAGTTTGGCACAAAAGGATGGGACACCTAAACCTGGCGTCGCTAAAACAAATGCATCTGAACAAGATGGTAACTGGATTGCCGAAAAACTTAAAAAAGGAAAGTGTCATCTGTGACTCATGCATCTGTGCGAAGCAATCGCTAAAGCCGTTTAGTGTGTGTGATGCCAAGAGAAGCTCTAGAAAACTCGAATTGATTCATTCGGACGTATGTGGACCAATGCGTACTGAATCCTTAAGTAAATCATTGTACTTCATTACATTTATAGACGACTTCACTCGGCACATTTCGGTGTATTTCATGAGAAAAAAGAGTGAAGCGCTGGATAAGTTCAAAGCTTACAAAGCCTTTGCAGAAAAACAAATGGGTGAGTCTATCAAATCGTTAAGAAGTGACAATGGAACCGAGTACACAAACGGAAGCTTTGAAAAGTACCTTGAAGAGAATGGAATAGCCCATGAATTATCTGCACCATACACCCCGCAGCAAAATGGGATTGCCGAAAGGGCTAATAGGACATTATTGGAAATGGCAAGGTGTTTAAAACTTGAGGCGGATTTGCCAGACATGCTATGGGCGGAACTAATTTGCACAGCTGCTTTTATCCGGAACAGGTGTCCAACTAAATTGAATGGGCAAACTACACCAGAAGAATTGTGGACCGGCAAAAAGCCGGATGTGTCAAAATTCAGGTGTATCGGAACGAGAGCATATGTTCTAGATAAAGGAAGCAATAATGGAAAACTTGACCCAAAAAGTACAGAGCATAAGATCGTGGGATACGAAAACGAATGCGGAACATACAGACTTTGGAAGCCCGGAACGCGGCTTGTCACCAAGAGCAGGGATGTGAAATTTATGGAAGTCGTTCCGAGTAATAAGAAAAAAGTCGAAGAACCCCAGCCAAACTTGTATACTTTCAACATTGAACCGATGGAAATCGAACACCAAGGAACTAAAGATGAAACGAAAAATGAAGAGAAAGTCAATGAATTAATACAAGTGCAACACTCAACTGGACAGTTTACTAAAAAGGAGACCTTAACTGAAGAACTGAAGACAACACCAGAATGCAGCTACTCAACACATTCGGTAATTGAAGGTGAAAAAACTTCCAACGCGGAAACCGATCCTACAAATTTGAAGCAGCTGCTTAAAATGGAAAATCGAGCCGAATGGTATATTGCCATGGAGGAAGAATATCAATCGCTTATGCGAAACGACACTTGGGAGTTGGTTGACAGACCTGCTGACAGACAGGTAATCAAATGCAAATGGGTTTTTAAAACCAAATTTAAGCAGGATGGTTCAGTGGAGCGGCGTAAGGCGAGGTTGGTGGCGAAAGGTTACGAACAAATTCCTGGACTGGACTATACGGATACTTTCGCTCCCGTAGCCAGCATCCATTCGATCCGTCTAACGCTGGCCATAGCAGCAGAGCACAATCTTCAACTACACCACTTAGACGTATCTTCGGCGTATCTCAACGGAGAACTAGACACTCAGATATTCATGGAACAGCCGGAAGCTTTTCAAAAGAACCAAGCTGATAAAGTATGTTTGTTGAAGAAAGCCATTTACGGACTTAAACAGTCAGGCCGACAGTGGAATTTAAGGTTGGACAAAACTCTAAAGGAATTTAGTTTTTTACAGTCATCATATGACAGATGCATATATTATAAAATTAATGAAAAAAGTATTACTATAATGACCATCTACGTCGATGATATTCTCTTAGCAACCAACGACCATCAGGAGTATTTACATGTATGCCGAAAATTATCGAAGGATTTCGATATTCGTGATCTGGGAGAGCCGAAACTTTGCGTTGGATTAGAAATCTCGCGAAGCAACGGAGACATCAGCATCAACCAAACAAGCTATATTAATAATCTCCAAAAATTGTACCAGCTAGAAGAAGCAAAACCATCGCGTCTTCCCGCACCAGTAAAGATGAAACTGCAGAAAAACCCAACAATAAAAGGCGAAAGTGAAAATGTCGACAAAACTTCCTACAGACAACTAATCGGACGATTGTTGTATATTTCAACGTTTAGCCGGCCGGATATTTCATTTATTGTGAACGCTCTTTCTCAGTACGTCGAGGATCCCAGACGTCAGCACTGGACTGCTGGAATTAATGTCATAAGGTACTTGCTTGGCACTAAATCCTCTAATATTATTTACAGACAAACAAACCACCCGCTTCAAGCTTACTCGGACTCAAGCTGGGCTGGAGACGTTGATGACAGGAAGTCTCAATCTGGCTTTGTTTTTATTTATGCTGGCGGAGCAGTACACTGGTCATCCAGAAAGCAACGGATCGTTGCCACGTCTAGCACAGAAGCCGAATATATTACTCTATCTTCTGTTGCAAAAGAGGCGGCATATCTCAGGAGCATAATGATTGAGCTCAAATTACATGATGGATCTATAAACATCTATTGCGACAATCAAAGTGCCAAACATATCGCCAATGACCAGGCGAACCAAGGAAGGACCAAGCACATAGATGTGCGGTATCACTTCGTAAGGGAAGCGATAGCTAATAACATCATTAGCATCAGTTACCTCAGATCCGAGGACATGATTGCAGATGCGCTGACGAAAGCACTGCCGAATCAAACGCATTACAAGCATTTTGCTGACATGGGCATGATACTTTGAATTCTTTAAATTTGTATATGATAACTTAAATTAAACGTTTGAATTATTTAGTTTATATACATATAAATTCATTAATAATTAATTTTATACATAATTAATTTTGTTTTGACTTGAATACATTAATAACTAAAGGGTAGTTTCTCTCATTTAATATTGATTGATGATTTAAGTTTTTCTTGTATTTTTTGAATTTTGCAATAAGTTTGTTAATTAATTTAAATATTTAATGAGGATACTTGACGATTATGAAGTTGAGCGGGGATGTTGGAATTCCGTACCTATATAACTAATGGCAACACCATTTGTTATTTTTATTTTCTTTCTGACAACTCTCATACTCGTCATCTGTCACTCCTTTTTCTTTCCTTCTCTTCTATTTCTTCAACTTGATAAGTCGCTTGCCCTTTTTCGTTGTGAAATAAAATCCTAAAATATTTCTTAAATCGGTCTTTTATTTCAACAACATGTATGTTAGCTAGCTAACGCTTGAAAAATTCCGAAAAATGGTTATTAGTGGTACCCCCATGTAACCATTTTTTGTTTTTGATTTTCTCAAAAAGGATTCAACCGATTTTGATCATTTTATTTTATTTTATGCTAAAGCTCTCCAAAAGTTTGAATAGTATCGTGTATTCAAATTTTCAAACCTCATGGTCGATTTTTTTATAGCTTTATTATTTTATCTCGAAATAACAATACAAGTATTAAAAAATTATTTTTAGAAAACGGCGCACAGTGTGTAATTTTCGCAATCCAAGTGTACTTCATTCGAAAGTTGGTCGCTCATGTATAAAACCTTTTTTTTTAGCTCTTAACATTACACAAGATAAATCTCAGCCAAAACAAGCTTGATGTTCACATTATTTTTGATGCAACGAGCTGTACCTTGAGTAAACTCATTTCGTAAAAATTCCCCAACGAATTCTTCATCATTCCTTGAAAACGACGATGATTGATAAGAAAGATGAAATGTTTGGGTTACAGTCGATGACAAATAAAATCTCATACAAGAAAAACTCGCTTATAAGACACTTATTTTAAAAATTTTTTGGATAAGCTTTGGATCTATTCAGGCAAGCCTCAGAGCTCGTAAGTCAAACATGTTTGCATCCGTATCATACACACTGTGTTTTTTACTTGCGGTACGATAAGGCAAGTTATGCATTCGTAAAAAAAATCGAACTTGAGAAGACTAAAAAAGTGGGTCTCGAAATTCTGTCTGTCTGTTCGACCACAGCCTCCGCCGATTTTCTTTAAACTTGGTAGATATCAGTTTTAATTTTTTCCCCCACACGTTTTTTTCTTTTTTTTTCTCAAAAACTATTCGACAGATTTAAAAAATAAAAATACAAAAAAAAATTCATTTAGTTAAAGCTAGGTAATGGTTGAAAAAAATTCCGAAAAATGGTTATTGTGGGTATACCCCCCATGGAACCATTTTTTTTGTTTTTGATTTTCTCAAAAACGGTAAAACCGATTTTTATTATTTTTTTTTCTGCTAAAGTTCCCCAAAAATTAAAATAGTATTTTGAATTCAAATTTTCAAAAAAAAAAAAATGTTTGGATTTAAAAAAAAATTAAATTTTTTTTTTCAAAACTCAATATTTCGAAAACCCCATGATAGATATTTTTTAAACTTGATAAATAAAATTTTCTCAACATAATCTACAATACGTGAGAAAAAAATTTTATTTTACCTAAAACTAAAGGTACCCACCATATAAATGTTAAAAAATGGTTTTCAAAAATCTTATTTTTCTCGAAAACGGCGCATTTTGATAATTTTTTTTCTTTGAATTAATTTTTATGATCTTTAATTTAATAAAAAAAAATTGAAATTAAGATATTAGAGCTTGTACCTATTATAGAACCATTTTTTATAATTTTGAATTTCTCATTATCGACATAACGGATTTCAATGAAATTTTTTATAGAGATACTTCTGAAAAGTTTAAAAAATATTGCATTTCAAAACTAAAAAAAGTCTTTTTTTTTTAGTTTTTTTGGAGATTTAATTTTCATTCGTACAATAATAAAAACTTAAAGTTTCTTAAAAGTTGTGTTAAAAATTTCGTGTATAAAAGTTTGTTTTTTTTAAAGAAACCATTACAATGACTTGTAATTTTTGTTCTTGCATAAATTCATACGAGTATTTGCATAGAATTCTATTTTTATCTCTTACTACTAAAAGAATTTAAAAAATAAATTTTATCCTTATGAACATTTTTCTCTAATAACATTCGTTTTTAAAATTCCTAGTCTATTACACAGTAGTATCAAGTTCGTGCGACGCAGCCGTGCATTTTATTTTTTTGTAATCCAAACCACTATAGACGCAAGACCTGGTCTAGGATAAGGAAGAACAAACTTTTCACAGAACATACCTTGTTATTTTTTTTAATAAAATATAAATCTTTGTTTTATTTGTTTTCGTTTTCAAATTCTACGTATTTTTTTTTCTTAAATATATGTATATAAACAAATAATCAAAATGGCATTTTCAACACAGAAAGGCTTTCAACATGTTCCTTTTCTAAATGAGTATCCTAAAGCAATATGTCTACCCATGGAAGGCATCAAGCTCAAAACCTACGCTGGTATCCGTGATCAGCGAGCATGGTCTATGAGTGACAAAAATAAATCGCAATATTTGATTGACTTGGTTTCGTGTAGATTGGTAAGTTTGATGAAGTTTTTAACCGTGAAAGAGACTATAATAAAAATTATTCATATTCATATTCACAGTATGATGATGATGATGCTGGAGATGGCTTACAAGAAAATTCAGCAAATAGATCGCGTCCATGCATGAAGCATTCTATAAGACAAATTTTTCCGAACGAGAAAACCAATGACCAAGAAGAGCTTGTTAACTCGATCAAGACAGAAAAAGACGATTTAAAATTTCGACTTGTTGAATCGCAAGAAAATCTTATAACCCTCAGAAAAGAAAGTAAAGCCCTAACTGCAGTTCTAAGTGAAGACCAACAATCTCAATTGTTCGAAGACATAAAGAGGAAAATTTCACAGTTACGAAAGTCCTCAAAAATTGATAAAAATGATGAAAATGAATTATTAAAAATGCTACATGGCTTGGGCAAAGCTAATAAAGCCCTAAGCGGCCCTCATTTAAGAAAATCACTAAGAAGTGATCTTGCCAATATTCCAATTGAGCAGGAAACAAATACAGATGTTGATTATCTGCAAAACGAAGTTAACAGTTTACGAACGGAAGTAGCTCGGCTTAGAAGTTTTGAAGAGGAAACACTTCAAAAAGAGACGTTTTCCAGAGAAAATCAAAGTCCCGATAAACAAGTTGACAAAGATTCTGAAAACTTTGATAACATAAAAGCTGAACGTAATGCACTCAGAGAAAAGTGTGAGAGTTTTGCATCGGTTGAAGGAAAAATTATCCAATGGAAAAATGATGCTGAACAATTCAAAAGTTTTAGAAAAAAGGCTTGTTTGGCACTTAGGCAAAAAGATGAGGAAATTCAAGATTGCCGCGAAAGAATTGAGGAAGTTGAGTATGAATTCAAAGAAATGATAAAATGTTTCAAGGCTAAAGAACATGAACGAGAGACAATTTGTTCAGCATATGATTGTTTAAAAGTAAGTAATATACATAGAAACATATTTATGATCTGCAAGTATAATTGTCTTAAGACCGTTTTTCCACAATAGTACAATAAACTCATCATTTCATCGCCATTAACGCCATTAAACTGGATCATGGTTAGTTCGGAGAAATGAGAGTTTCGTAAATAGGGTTTTGACGATTTTTTTCATAAACTTGTCATATTTTTGGAGACCGATAACGGTTTTCAATGAGTAAACTGAACTACCTTTTTCTTTAAGCCCCGAGCGGGGCACTGAACTGTCAAAAAAACGTACTATGTTACTTTTTCAACTCGGAGCACCGTGAACGCTCGACTTGTTTTTTTTTAAGCTCAAAGCTCAATAGGCGTTTTTCTTCTTTAGCCCCGAGCAGGGCACAGAGCGGGGCCTGAGCGCTTAGAGCTGCGCTCCGAACCGAGCGTGACCTGAGCGCTCTGAGCTATTTAAGAAACACATCTAAGCACTGAATTAGTTCTATTCAACCAGCTGCACTGGACTACTCTAGGCAGAAAAGTGTAGCTTTTTTGTGTTCATTGAGAAAATTTCTGCACTGACTTACGCTGATTAGTGTTCATTGAGCTGAACTAGTATACACTAGTTCAGAATATTTTGCACCACCTTTTGAGCTAGTGCAGGTTGGTGAAAACTGTCAAAATCAGTTGATGTTATTATTCGATTATATTTTGTTAACGAATAAAGTTGATTTTTTTCCGCGCTTTGTATTTTTAAATAATGCATATAGATTAGAGCCAATTTCGAGTGAAGGGTGTGTAGTTCAAAACCAGAAACACTTTAATATTAAAACACGATGTTTTCGATAAGACAGTTTATTGAGAAGTGACCCATGTCAAATTGCAAATCAGTTAACGAAAGATTTATGTATAACTAACATGAAGCAGAATAACTGCTATTTGAGACGATCATACCATAGTATGAGATGGCTCGATAGGTGTAGAACCAAATGTGTTGGTTCTTAGTTCTTATATACTTTGGCGCAAAATTTTAATTGAATTAGTGCGATGCTAAAAAAAAAACGAATTTGCAAATTTTAATCGAATATAGCATCATACTTCCTCTACCCTTTTATTAAAGTTAAAATCGTCGAATACCTACCTTATTTCTTTAGTACCGTGCTAGCTTCATATGACTCTTTGACGTTTGCAAACATCAGAAAAGGTTCGTGTAATTACTTTTTTACATGAAATGTGATTGATTTAGGTGTGTTCGGAAGCAATTTAGTATGAAAATTGGATTAGTACGATATTAGTTAGAAAATGTTTAAAATTAAGAATGAAATAGTAAAGTACTTTAAAGTTAGCAAATTGTTAAGTGGTATCATACTAATACCTTAATAATAGGCTGTTTAAAATTTTTCGCCTTTAGTTTTTGGAAAAGTATAGTGTAACAAAGACATCTTTTTGTTGGTAAATTATTATTGACTACAGGTGATTCAGTGTTCTCCAATTATCCAATAATATCTTAATTAAATCTATATATATATGTTTATTTAAACGAAGAATTCCGAACGCAATTGTTTGAAAGTTCGATGAAAAAAGGTGAAGAGGAGGAAGATATTTTGTGCCTAAAAAGCCGACAACGTCGTCGCAGCTCTGGGAATGAATTTCGTCCCTTCGCCATCGACTTCAGCGCAGGCATAAAATATTTTACTTGTGCCGAATTAAATTTGTTTTCTTCTTTTTAACATCTGACGTATAACGTTTTTGGTTGAGCTTGCTCTGATAGTTTTCATGAACCTGCACTGCACTACACTACTCTACACTGGCCTTTTCCTGGTTGAACACAACTATAATTGTCATTGTATCATTTTTCAAATAAACTGTCAAAATCCTCAGCTTTGTTTGTGAAATTTGTGTTTTCATATTCTTGAAAACTTGTTTTTAATTAATTTCTAATTAATGAAAATAGAAAAAGCAATTATTTAAAGGGAAGCGTTCAATTTGTTTTTTGATTTTGATGATGAGTAAAGTGACCAGATCCAAAAAGTGAAAATGTGGGACAAAGTAAAAAATTTCGGAAGATATAATATTATACACAAAAATTTTTGTTTTTCAATGAGGGACATTTCAATGTTTACAAAGTTTCAGAAAATAAAGAAAAATCGTTAAAAAAAAAAAATAAAATAAAATCTGAATAACTATTTGAAAACAAACTTTATTGCTTAGTTACGTATCAAAAGCAAATATATAACATACAAAAAAAAACAAAATAAATAAATTACATCAGTTCAGTTATAAGAAAGTAACAAATAAATTAAAATCAGTTCAGTTAAAAAAAACAATAACAAAAAAAAAAACACAAAATAAATCACTTCAGGTTATAAAAAAGCGGGAGAGTTCGATAACTTGGCCGCCAAGATTTGATAACAGGTTTTTGTAGGGGGGTCAAAAACAAGCACTTTTTACTATAGGAGGGGGGGGGTCTATCTCCCCCCGTTTAGGAGGTAGGGGCACTTTTAGAAAAAATGGTTTAAATTGAAAAAAAAATATTAAAAAACAACGGCAATACTTACAATAAAGTGCTATGCTGCGTTTGAAAGCCAGAAGATTGTTCTATAATCCTGCATTTAAAATAAATTACTCATGCCAATGGTTTTTGAGAAATTCGCATTTAAAGTCCAAATTTTGATAAAATAACGTGAAAAAAAAAGTTTAGACCGATTGTTTTCAAAATTTTGAAATGAAATTACCAAAACTACTTTTTTTGATTTTTGGTGGTGACGGTGATTCCATTTTAAGATTAATGTTAATAAACATAATGAATCTTTGTTAGTTCAGTACCGCAATTCATTTAGCGTTATCCAGAATGCACCATGAGGAGGTAGAATTGCATCTGGGTCAGTTATTTTGTTAGTTAGTCAGGAGTTAGTCAGTCATAGTTAGTTAAAAATGGTCAAAATGTATTAAAAAGGTGTGTAAGTCTCGTCAATAAAGCCATCGTCCGTACTTTAACTGTCGAGTTCGTTGAGTTACTCTTTTATGATGGGAAGCCGAGGATGTTTTGGCGGTAAACACTTTCTAAATTTTCGCTCTGAAGGGTGGGAGGATCGATGTCTTTTAACTGTAAACCCTCACATATATCACCATCGGTATAACAAGGGTAAACTTTTTTTACATCTGATAAAAACTATATTATTTGCGAACCCCAGTCATCCTTATATTTCCTTTCTAGGCAGTATTTTCGATAGAAAAATAGTGCCATGTATTGGTGAACATGGTCAGAAGTTTGTTTTGGTTTTCAAGATCGTTTATTGTATTTTATATGTATTTAGTGGACATTGGATAAATAGAATAAATTTGAATTTTTTTAAATACAGATTCTGTGAATGCAAAAGAAACTTTTCATGCACCCAACCTCGCACCTACCCCAAATCCTATAGTGTGCCCAAGCAGGGGGGTTGCAGGGGGGCAGCATGGCCCCCCATAGATACTTTACTGTTTATATATTGTAATGTTGGAAGCTTAGCACTGATTTATTTACATATGTAAGCAAGCAAAAAATATCAAACATTTTATTGAAACGTAGTTTTAGTTAATTTAAATTTTTTTCAAAAACTAGAAGCCATAGAACCATGTGGTTTTTTGTGTTCGATTAAGAACTGATAGGTACATGGAACGCATATAAGCCTATTTACAATTTCATTTCACAATTTGGAAAACAATTGGTCTAAACTTTTTTTTTCACGTTATTTTATCAAAATTTGGACTTTAAATGCGAATTTCTCAAAAACCATTGACATGAGTAATTTATTTTAAATGCAGGATTATAGAACAAGCTTCTGGCTTTCAAACGCAGTATAGCACTTTATTGTAAGTGTTGCCGTTGTTTTTTAATATTTTTTTTTTTCAATTTAAACCATTTTTTCTAAAAGTGCCCCTACCTCCTAAACGGGGGGAGATAGACCCCCCCCTTAAATAGTAAAAAGTGCTTATTTTTGACCCTTCTTCTAATAAATGTTGGCAATTTTATTTTACCTTTTGTTTTTCTTTGAAAATTTTTTATTAAGCCTTTCATTATTTATCTGTTGGCAACTTGAATAACTCGATTTAACAGTCAATATCGCTTTGATTTGAATTTGATTGATTGCATTGTTGACAATATGAGCAGCGCAGCCTACGCCTATTACATTTTGAGCAAGCTTTGCGTTTATTTTCGCGAGAACATTTTTTGTTCCTTTGCAGAGAGCACCGCCAAAATGTGTGTTTGTATTATCGGCTTAGAGAGCAGCCAGTTTGATTTCAATATAATCATCAAAAATCTTACAATTATGTTTTATGTCATTACAGCCACTAGTCATTGCGAAGTTGCTAATGCGAATTGAGCAAAACACTGTGGAGTCATTTATCTTTTTTTTATGAATTTTTTATTTATTTTAAATAAAATAATAATAAAACTTTATGTCCACAATCTTCTTTCGGTTAACAATCTTTTTGAATTACAAATGCGAATTTGGTTTTACATAATCATCTGTCAACAAGAGACTAGGAGTGCGTTGAGTCATTATGTCATTCATACAATTTGGTAAAATGATGGTAGCGTTCAGTTAAATTATTATGGTTAAAAAAAAAATACGATAAATGTTATCTCGATTTTATGCGACGGTGTGGGACATGTTTTGATTTTGTGGGACATTTGTGGGACAATTTTCAGTGTGGGACATATCATGTAAATGTGGGACTGTCTCACGTAATGTGGGACGAATGGTCACTTTAATGATGAGGAAAACTTTGAGAAAAACTTCACAGGGAGAGCAACCAGCTTCGCCCGCCATTTCCATTTGTTTTGATTTTTTATTTCTTTTTTTCTTTTACTATCATCCCTTCCCAAAAATTTAATGAAGTTAGCCGCGCTTAGCTTTTTGCTCGGTCATTTATTATCGAGCTCATCGAGCGAGCCCCGTTCGAGCTCTGAGCTAAAAAAGAAATGCAAGTTGAGCGCATAATGATATAGATAGTAAAAGAGTGAGCGAATTCAGCAAAAAGCTGAGCGATCCATTTTACATTAACCATAAATGAATTTAAAAGAAAAAAATTCTTGGAAACATCAATTTCACAATCAAGGCTGACAATTTTGACAGTTTATTAACAAAAAAATGATACAATGACAGCTCATCCCTCGCACTGTGCCTCGCTTGGGGCTAAAAATCAACGTCTATTCTGTGACTTGGCATTCCATAAAATTTACCAGACCAGTTGTTTCCGCATACTTTTGTGATAGAGCAAGTGACATTGCGAAAATTATTAGGGTGATCGTGGAAGATTATAAAGAAGAAAGACACTGTTCTCATTCTCAACTAACCAGGGTTGGTTGGTTCTCCGAGATCTTTTGGAGCAAATATGATAGCTTGTGGAATATGGGTGATTATTACTTTAAGGCCGGTATTCACCGAGCGCTCATAACTTAAGAAGCTCATAAACCTATTCACCAAGCAATATTAGTGAAGATCTACGAGCGCTCTTAAAAGTTAGGAGTGGTCCCGACCACTCCTAACTTACGAGCGCTCTCTTCGAAAATTTGTTCGCTTGTGCGTGTGCCACGCACGCATTTGACTCGAATCCATGTGAGCAATGCCAAGAAGAAGAGTATCCATTTGCTGTCAAGACCAACATTACACAACATTTCACAGTTTGGGTATGCCTGAACAAGAGAGAGTGGCTCTCATTTTCGAACTTCGAAAAACACTTGCGAGTGGTTGGTGAATACCGCACAGAAATTTCAAGTTAAGAGCCTCGTAAAGTTAAGAGCCGTTTAGGAGCGCTCGGTGAATACGAACCTAAATGCGGTGATTCTATTTATTAACATAGACATTTAATCAAAAGTGGGCTTCATGACTAACGAACATTTTTCAAATGAAATTGTAGATCAATGAACAATTTGCAAATGTTGCTCCAGTGTGAGTCTATTCATAATTTATTCACAAAGCAAACTAACTAAAAAAACGAGATCTGTCAAATCACCTGTCACAGAAAACAGTGTTGCCAATTAAAAGTTCTTTAAAAAAGAGATAGTGCGGAAGTAATTAACTGATAAAATACTAGTACAACCAAATGAGTTAGAATCTCACACGTTTAAATAAATACATTTCAGCAGTAAAGATAATTCAAATACAATTATGTAATGCTACTATTATTATGTAGCATTAATTTCGCAATCATCGCAAAGTGAGAGAGAGCACTTTTCTTATAACAGCTTATCTGATAAGAAGGATACATTGGCGATATTATTAAGCTGCCTGGATTTAGATATTCGATTTTATGTTCTTTGTACGTTATTCGTTGAATGAAGAATATTAGGGGGGTTAACAGTGCAACATTAAGATCTTTTGTGCCCCCATCCACAGCTAGATGAGTTGTTAACCCTACAGCTCTTCCTCCAAGTTTATCCCTTTGATGAGTTTGATTATTTGAAGTACCTTCAAAGAGGATAAATCACTCTCTGCTACCTTCGCATCCGCTAAGCATGTGTTTCGTCATGAGTATTGCAGAATATGGCCGTTTATCAGGCCAAGAATACTCAAGTGTCCTCATTCCCACATAGCGTATGAGCTTAGTGCTTTGAGTGCCACTTGGCAATGATTTTGTTTTGTTAATTCCTTTCGAGATTTCGACCTGAACATTCCGCTATAGCATTGACTTTCGCCTGGAAATGCTAGTGGATTGTCCCACCGGTATAAAAAATTTGGTCCTAGGCCCAAACAATCCGTGTACCACTTAATGGCATAAGCTTCGAAGTTCAATATATTTGAAAAATTATTCGCTCTATGTTTGCAACTTTTCCATGCTAAATCTTAGATTAGGTTTATTCGTTGAGCCCTGAAGTTTTGTTTTTTATTTTTAAAAAACCTTGTGTTTTTTGAGATCTGAAGTCGCCCTGAACTCGCCCTAACGTAGATCTAGGTATTTTGCAGGTAACGACCAAACTGTGTAGTACCCCTTAGCATAATGGTTAGTGCGTTGGACTGTCATGCGGAAGGTCTCGAGTTCGATTCTCAGCCGCTGCAAAGTTTTTTTCAGGGGTGTACTGCCTCTTGCGAGAAATTGACAAATTCTCCAAGAGTATTTCTTGTCATGCAAAGTGCTGCTCATTAGCCGTTCGGAATCGGCAGAAAATTGTAGGTCCCCTCCGTTCCTGGTAACACGCACACAGGAAAGGTTGAGAGTTGTAAGTCACTAGGTCCTGGTTCACTCCGAGCTGTTGCACCACCAAATTTAATTTTAACGACCAAACTGTAAAAAGTGACATGAGATTTCATACATATTTATTTCTTTTACTGTCGTTTATAGATTCGTGTGCTGCATGTTATTGTTTGCGTTGCAATTAAATGAAATATTGAATAACAACGCAAAACTGTTTTTGTTAATTTTTAAAACTAATCTAACGGATGATTTTTTAAGAGCTTGAGAACTTTTTTAAAAAAAAAAACGCATAAAATTTGCAAAATCTCATCGATTCTTTATTTGAAACGTTAGATTGGTCCATGACATTTACTTTTTGAAGATAATTTAATTTAAATGTTGACCGCGGCTGCGTCTTAGGTGGTCCATTCGGAAAGTCCAATTTTGGGTAACTTTTTCGAGCATTTCGCCCGGAATAGCCCGAATTTCTTCGGAAATGTTGTCTTCCAAAGCTGGAATAGTTGCTGGCTTATTTGTGTAGACTTTAGACTTGACGTAGCCCCACAAAAAATATTCTAAAGGCGTCAAATCGCATGATCTTGGTGGCCAACTTACCGGTCCATTCCTTGAGATGAATTGTTCTCCGAAGTTTTCCCTCAAAATGGCCATAGAATCGCGAGCTGTGTGGCATGTAGCGCCATCTTTTGGTAATAAAATTCAATGATTTGCAAGCGTTGCTCGTTAGTAAGTCTATTCATGATGAAATGTCAAAGCATACTGAGCATCTTTCTCTTTGACACCATGTCTGAAATTCCGCGTGATCTGTCAAATACTAATGCATGAAAATCCTAACCTCAAAAAAATCACCCATTATAACAAATTTAAAGTTTTATCAGAGGATGCAGAATTATTTGTTTCTTGCTTTTAGTTGTCAACAAAACAATCGACAGCACTTGTGTTGTGTTGAAACTTGTGTTTTATGAAAACCGAAAACTCCAGTTTTATTTTGAAAACTCTCAGGGTTTTCAAGAAAACCTGGGTCAACCCTGGGTAGAGTTGAACTAACGAACCTACTTTTTTTGACGTTTAGAGAAAATCGTAAAAAAAATTAATTTCATCTTATTCCAATTCTTCCACAATTTTTTGACAAGAGTTTTAAGTGGAAAGAGTTGTTAAAAATGGTGTCAGCAAAAGGAAATAATTTTCCTATAAAACTAAACATACTACCTAAATGAGCATTAACGCGTTATGCCTTTCTCAAAATGGTGGACAACACAGACATTTTTTCGAATTCGAGACGATAATCAAAGCGATATAATAGCGAAGATGAAAAAAGTGGGTCTCGCAATTCTGTCTGTCTGCCTTATTATAGCCTAAACGGCTGCAAACGGAAAAAAATGGTACCTACCCCCTTGGAACTATTCTATTTGCTTTTGATTTTCTGAAAAACTGTACAACCGATTTTGATCATTTTTTTATACCCCGCCAAAGTTTGAATAGTATTGTTTATCCAAATTTTTCAAAATTCAATATTTCGAAAAGCCCATGCTCAATTTTTTTTTAAACTTGACAGCTAAAAGTTTCTTAATAAAAAATGATTTTTGAAGGGTTTTTTCTTATATTATACCCTTATAATGTTAAACACAGTGCGAGCAATTAGGAAAGTAGGGTAGGATTTGAAAGCAGATACCGATGCACATTGTTTTTGAATGCCTTCACATTGCAAAAACTGCTAAACATTAGGCCGGGTAAAGCATTCCACATTCGTTTAGTGCGGATAAAAAAAGAATCTCTATACTTGACAGTACGTCCGAAATTGGGAACAAGGGTAAATCGATAAACATTGCTAGAAGTATGGTTATTACGGTTGAATTGTTTGAGGGGAGGAATGCATAGCGGTAAAATAATGATATACATGAAAAATTGCGGCGGTGCCCGAGAGATACAAATGTTTCAGTTAGACAACAGTCGCTTATCAATTTTAGAGCTTCGTTTTGAATTTTGTCCAAGAGACTCAAGTGGGTTTTTGGAGCACCTGCCCAGATATGGGAATTGTACTCGAGTTTTGGAAGAATAAAGGCTTTATATATAACAACCAGATCAGATGGGGTAAAAAACTTCTTGCATCAAATATGTAATCACTCCATAAAATATAGTCTGTAATGCACATACCTAGAACTAATAGCTGTTTAGTCTTCTCAATACAAGTGCCCACCAATATAAAGTGGCATTGAGAAGGGTTACACTTAAGCAACAATAAACAGCATTGCGTTTTTGCGGTTTTTGATTCCCCATTAGACAATGCTGTCAAGATCAGAATTTAATGAGCTTATCATAAGCTGCCGTTGGAATTCCACCTCCGAAGGACTGTCGTCAGCAAAGAAAGGAAGAGTGTCGGAGACAAAACGAAGCCCTGTGGCACACCAGCGTTTATTTTCCGGATATCACATTTGAAACCGTATAATACTACTTGTAGTTAACGGTTAGAAATGTAATTTCTAATCCAACGAAGAAGAGAAAAAGCGATCGTCAAGATCAATGTGTTTCCAATGAAAAATGATATATTATCATTTCCTGTTTTTAATAGGAAAAATCGCTACTTTTAACCACAAAAGCTGAGATAGAGCGTGTAAGCACTCATTCATGTTTTGGTTATAAATCCACTCACAAAATATGATTTCTATAACGTTCATTTTAATATTTATTATAAATTACGAGTATGTGTTTTCAAAAATAATTTAACTATGGCCCTATAATAATTCTTCTCAGGAGGAAAATCAACTACTGAAGGAAGAAATTTGCAGATGCAACTGTGATTTGAAAGGAATTACATCGCTTCAAAACCAAATTCAACTACTCTCTAAGGAGCTTTGCGAAAAGAATTGTGCCATAGAACAATATGACTTACAGTTCCAACAACTATTGGTAAATATTTCTATTTTTGTGTAAGAAATTTGATAAAGATAATTTTTTGATTAATACTTCACTATCAAAGTACAAAATAAATAGTTTCATTCAAGGCGGTTATCAGAGCTTAAAATTGAATGCGAAAAACTGTTTCTAATTGTTTTAGTGAGTAAAGTTAATAATTAAAAAAAAATTATCTAAGCATAATAAATGAAACTGAATATTTTTATAGAGATTCCGAGTTAAATTGGATCCGAATTTTCAAGAAAATTTCATTTCGTTTTTAAGCAAAAATAAATAAAAATAAATTTGCAAAACAAATATTTTATGTAAAATGTAGTTGTACTTTGTTTGTGATGTATTAAATAAAATGATTTTATAAAAAATGTTTTTTCTTTTGTTTGAATTTGAAAGAGAACTTCTAAAACCTATGTATTAAATGTATATTTACTAGGGTGTGATTGAAGGTCTGCAAACTAAGGCAACTCTTGATATTCGGAGCTTACAAGATGTAGATAGTCAAACTCACAATGAAAGTATTGAAGAACTTGCTGCCTCTACAAGGACAACTCTTGAACAGATTTCGAAAGAACTCGAACATCGACAAGAAATTGAAGCAGATTTAGCACAGAGCATGGCCGATCTAGAAGCCATTCGCCGTGAGAGCGAAGAAAAGGAAAAAGAAATCATAGCTAAGCTTGAGGCGAAAGAGATTGAAAACGAAAAGCTTTTAGAAAGCATGCATAAGACCAGCATAACGGTGAAGGAAAGCTTAAAGCAGTTTAATCTAGAAGTCAGCCATGATGAAGACTGCTCTATCGAGCTTGACCGACTTAGAGAATATATAACTCAAATTAAATCTGAGCATGAAAATGAAAAAAAGCTTTTAATGGATAAGTCAACTGATCTTTTACGAAATTTAGAAAACGAAAAGACAAAAGGTTCCGCCGTTGAAAGACTCAGTGATGAGGCCAATAATCTAAAGGTTGAACTAATTACTGCACAGGATGAGAACCGCCACCTCAAAAATCAAATTCAAGAATTGAATAGTTCTCTGGGAGAGTGCCAAGACAAAGTGAAAGCTCAGAAGGAAGAAATTCAAAAACTAGAACAAAGAACTACGGAGTTATTGTGCTCTTCAGAAGCAAGCCTCAAGGAAGTTGGAAAATTAGTAAATGACATCAGCAACGTCCAGGACCGAAATGAAAATCTGAAATCGGTTCTGGGAGCTGTTGATTATTCAGAGAAGTCTAAACAAGAAATAGAGGATCTTAAAAAACTCTTAGAAGAAGAAATGAAGAAGAGCAATAATTTCGCAGAGCAGAATAAGCTTTTACAAAGAGACTTAGATCAAGCCAAAGAAATGCTCAGTTCACAAAAAACAAATGCAGCTCGAAATGAAAGCAATGAAGATTTACAAGGGAATTCCGACCATGCTAAAGATATGCTTGAATCAAAGAAAACAATTAATCCTAGTAATGAACAGAAGAGTGTCGTACAAAGGGATTCAAACGGAAACAAAGAAATCCCAAGTTCACAGAAAATCGCGAAAAGAACTAATGATCAGACTTTTAAGGCTGCAGTGAAAGCATCAGATGAGCAGGAGACTTATTCTAAACAGAAGTCTGTCTCCAGAGTATCAGATGCTTTGGTGCAACCCGGATCGTCAAGAGAGAAAAAAGGCTCAACAAAGTTAACCCAGCTACAAAAACTTCACGAGGCTACACGAAATGCTGAGCGTAATTTTTACGAAAAAGAAATAGAAGGCCACCGCTTGTCAAATGAACTTCTGAAATCCTCGCTTACAAAACTAACTTCAAAGATTCCAAATAGTTCTGCTGCAGAATTTGAAAAAGAAATGCGCTCAGTTCTTGATAATTTTGCCTTGGAAATTTGTAAGTGGCGTTGTGAGAAGAATTTCAAAAAACTTACAAAACTTCAAGAAATTTGCAAGAGGATCTTGGAATATGGAATTTACTGTTTGTCATATAAGGATCTTGTTTATTTGCATCAAAGAATGTCGGAAGCTGCCTTAAGGCTTAAGCCAAATTGCTTATCTACATCAACAACAAGTTCGCAGAAGGAGCTGATGTGTTGCAAGTGTTCGGGAAACATTTGTGAAGTTCCAATTATTCCAAAAGAGAATAAGATGGTTTTGGAGAAAAGTAAGTATAGGTACATACTAGATATCTTTAATTACTGACCGAACAAAACCTGTGGATGGAATTGATAAGGGAAATTGTGGACATTCTCACGGAGTCATCTAGTTTGGATTAAGTTCAAAAAGATGAAAGGATCTAGTGGATTTTGATGTCTCTTATTTTGTGTTAGCTTTTGCATAACCATCCGGAAATTGGCTCACTCCCTCAGCCGAACTACCACACTCAACCGACACCATCACTGTGCCAAGGCACAGACACTATAGGCAGCTTGTTGACTGGTGCTGAAACAGTAACCAAACCGATCGATTGATCATCCGGCCTCACGCATAGTAAACTACCGCCAAAGGCCTCAGTTCGCTAGATCGAGATCTAAGGTGTCGAATAGAGGGCATGGCACAGAAGTAACCGAAGTTCGTCCTTGAGCCATTTAGTCTCATTGAGAAAAGAGATCAAGCTTCATTTTCGAAAGTTCGTCAATGTCGTCAAAAAATACCCTTCCTAATGATTGTGCTCTATAAATTTGGAAATGGAGGACTGTTTCCTTTTCCCACTATACGATCCTGGCTGTGTCTTGCCTGGGTCTGCATACCAGATCAAGTGTCCGAGATTTGTTATAGATCGGCCAAATCTTTCTGGATATAATGAAGTTAGCTAAACTGCTTAACCTACTGTTTGATTCGCTAAGAAAAATTGAGACAATATTGCCCTTCATAACTCTGAGCGGAATGTTGAGCTGATCCTTGCCTAACTAGCTCGTCCACCCATTCATTCCCATCAATACCACAATGACCCGAAACCCAGATAAGAATGAGATTGTGGTTAATATTGAGGCTAGCAAGTTCATCTCGGCTTTGTTGGAGGATGACATGTACTAGAATTAATGGCTATAAGAGCCGCCTCACTATGTATGATAATAGCCGTATTCCGATTCTGGTTTGGAACTTGTTTAAGTACCCTGCATGCTTCCCTGATAGTCAGTAATTCAGCTTGAAAAACACTAGCAAAGTTGGGAAGCCTAAACGACCTAGATATATCCAAAGTCACAGAGAAGATTCCTGAATCAACACCATTTTCATCTTTGAGCCATCAGTAAAGATAGTTGTGTCGAAGTCTTTCGTCACGACATTATCATCCCAGTCCTTTCTTGATGTGATCATAATTTTTAAATCTTTACTGATGCCCATTTTAGGGATGCAGTAGTCAACAGGAGTCGAAAAGATCTCTATTGGAATCAACCCCTTAATAGAACCAGTTTAAAATAATTCGGTAAATTCTTCAAGCTCATATTTATCTACTCAAAGTATAAAAATGATGAGGATTTTTTTTTAAATAATGACACAAAAAAAAAAAAACATTTTTCGGAATGAAATCTGAATTTACCAATGGAAACTCCTATTGTAGACCTTGAATAATTCTTGATTAATTTTATTTTCTGGAAATATGATTTCGATTCGTTTTTAGGTATTTTCTTTTGACATTTAACCTTAAAAATTTTGTATTAGTATGCATATGTTTGTACAGTAGCATTTTATGTGGTATTTTTGCTCAGGAACGTTTTACACAACGAAAGTACGATTATTGACTATGCGTTCAGAATTCTTCGTCTAAATATACATAGTCCTTATCGGAAGTTATATTTTTCGTTCGAGGTATCCACTTCAGAAAAAATAAAAATGAAACATACAATCGCATTCATTCCATTCCATTTTTCTCAAAATAATCAACTATTTACTATCGGAGAATTTTCGAAGAAATTTAACTCACAACTGTCAAAAATACTTTGCTGAATCTACTTAATCGCAATGCGTTGATGAGTGCCACATTTTATCGGAAGATTTTCCGATATGTCAATCGGACAGGGTATCTCAGTAGAAAATTCTCCGATTTCGAACAAATCTGAAAATAATTTTCTCCGAACGGATACCTCGATAGGGCTGAATATTTTTTACTTTGCTCTAATCTATACATAATTTAAAAATTTAAATTTAATTTAATTTAAATTTAAATTCGAATAATGACATCAACTAATTTTGATAGTTTTCACTAACCTGCACTATCTCAAAATGTAGTGCAGAATATTCAGAACTAGTCTACACTAGTTCAGCTCAATGAACGCTAATCAGTGTAAGCCAGTATAGAAATTTTGTCAATGAACACCAAAAACCTACACAGGGCAGCTGGTTGAACAAAACTATGTCTTTCATTGTAACTTTGTAACCGATAGGAACTGTCCGATTTCTACGAAATATACGAATTTTGTATCGTTGTATGTGCTTTGAAATTTTGAAATGTATGCGATGCATTGTGATGAACTGTTAAAGATTTCTACGACAACGAATTAAAAGTGAAAAAAGCAAAATAGATGTTCAAAAAATAAAAGAAGAGTAAGTAAACATTATGTTTTACGAATCTGTTACCATGAACAGAATAAATTCTCCGATCGGAACTTTTCTCCGATTATAAAATTTCCCGAACGGATACGATATATTAAATTTTATTATTTATTTCTCCTGAAAGTAGCCATTTTTGAATAACCTGTGTGGCATGTTGCGCTATTTTGATGAAAACAAACATCTTCCCTCTTTATATTATTAATTTTAAAAAAGTCAGTTAACATTGTTCGGTAGCTTATTTTATTCATTGAAATGGTCGCAAATATCTTACCGATATGTCATTATTTATTCTAAATTATCCTGAACTGTGAAAAAGAACAACGAATACACGAAATGGCGTCAACAGGATCAATAAAACTCGACGAAGACATGTGTCATTTGGAGCATAATCATTCGCTCCCAGCTTAAAAGTTGACTCTGACGAAACTCCTTAACTCTTATTTTAAAATGAGAAGTAAACCTCAATTGTTAGCGCAAATTATTCAAAGATACCAATCTTCATATAACGAATAATCTTCTGCAGCCGAAACAAAACGCTATCTCTTATGTTCATTTAGATTGCTGAGTTATTTATCCTTATTTTCGATTTTATTATTGTGTTAATTTTTTAATTTTTCTGAACTGACTTAACACTTTCCAATAAATTTATACATACATATTACAGTGCTACTTTTGGAACGTGAAATTGAAAAGGCAAGGCAAGATTTGCGAAAAAGCAAAGAAGAAAAAGAAATTTGTTCCTCTGATGTAGACCAATCGGACCCCGATACGTTAAGGTATAGGTAGTTAGCTTTTTTTTTTACATATATTTCCAAGACTTAAAAAGAGGTTCAATATTCCAGAGTTATTCCCAATCAAATCGGTCTTGTGACAAGAAAGGTATCAACCTTTTTTTTTCATTTGTACTTTTTTCTTATTTAATATATTAAACTAGTTTAAATTGATTATTTTAAAATTAATGTTACAGACTTCTTCAAGACCAAAACCTTCCAGTTTCTCATATAAAATAAAAGAGGAAGAGTATCAAATCCCAACCAAAGACAGATGTACATAGTGAAAGAGTGTTGTAAAATTAAAAAAAAACTGACATTTTTTGAAAAATAAAACATATGTACGTACCTACCTAAAAAAATTTAAATATAAATAATAATTGAACCAATGGTCGTCTTCGAAAATGTCAAATCAACGTCAATGTTGTCGTCAAATGATTGTCATATTTTGACACAGAATTTCTACCGTTAAATATCTAATCTTCTTGTCTCTACAAAATCTGCATTTTCTTACAAGCGCATTTTAAGTTTTTGGGTTTTCGAACATTTGGCAATTGCACTTTGCGTTTAATTGCAAGATGTTGCGATTGTATTTTTGACGCAAGTAACGTTTTCGAAACTGGCCAATGATAAACTAGTCAAGAGCTTTTTAGATATTTTAACGTTAAGCACCTTTTAAAATTTCTTTGTAGATTCGGCTGTAGCTTTTCGAAAATTTTAAATCCTTATTTTCGTTTTATTAACTAATAAAATACGAATTCCTTTTATTAAATGGGAATTCTGCATTGCCCAACTAAACACCCTGATGTACATTAACACTTTCTTTGAGCTTATTCTTGAGACGACAATAGTTCTAGATGTTAGAATCGTGAAGAGAACCACGAGACCTTTTCTGTTTATATGTAGTGGTCAGCTTAAATAGGTCCCACAACCCTCGCAGGTCGCTAAATTTGTACATGTGTACAATTGATCACTCCTATCACTTTTGGGGACCTGGCGGTGCTATAAGATCCCTATTTTAACACGTTTAACTCCGCACGGCGCACGGGATGACAGAAATTTAATAAAGTAGGGGAGCAACGAAGCAATTTGTTTCGAAATGTTTTTTTTTTTATTATTTTCCTCACTGCGGATTGGACCATCATGTAATGCTCCTATAAGATTAATTGATATACATACTGATGAAGAATTTAAATAAAAAATAATGTTCCGATAACAGAATAAAAAAAAGCATCATTAAAAAAAAATATTATATTCGGCCCTAGCGAGGTATCCGTTCGGAGCGGAAAATTGTCCGCAACGCATACTTTGTCGGGGGTTCAAATTGCTTTCGAGGTATCCTATCGGAAAGAATAATAAATAAATAATAAATAAAACACAAACGCGTTGGCACAATTTGTGTCGGACGAAATCGGAAAAATAATTGCATTAAGCTGTCAGAAATTTCAAAAATAAAGCACTTGATCGCACTTCAACGCAGTTCGCCGGGTGCGTTAAAATAATGTCGGAGAAAAATTCCGAACAGCTGTTCGGAAGAATACCTAGAAGCAAAAATCCTCCGAATCGTACAAAATCGGAGAATTTTCCGCTCCGAACGGATACCTCGCTAGGGCGGATTGTATAAATAATTTATTTGATACAATTTACCCAGATCGATCGGTACTGTGCTGTGGTTAAATTCCAAGTGGTAGAGAAAAGAGCCCTGCTTAAAAAAGCAACAGCAGAATTCACTCAAAGTACAATCCACTGCAACTGCGACTTTCCATGTGTACTCTCTCAATTTCTTATAAAAGTAAAAAGGTACCGCTTGTATTTAGGTTAGGTTAGGTTGGAGTGGCTGTCTAGTTGTTGTTGACTCACTTAGACCTCAAGGATCCGTTGTGATACCACTAAAGAAGTTACTCATGGGAGAGTAATGAATTTAAACAAACCATTTCGTGCTTTTAATGAAGTTAGAGAGACATTTTGTGTCGATCGTTGCCAGTTCACTGGTATTATCGAAGAAGGGATTACCGAGATAGTTATTCCTTCTATTGGAGAGTGCTGGACATGTACATAGTAGGTGTTGGACTGTTTCCTCTTCCTCCTCGTCCATGCAGCTTCTACAGAAGTCATTTGTGTAGACTCCTAGCCTCAAAGCATGTCTACCTATGAGGCAGTGTCCTGTTATAACTCCGATTGTAGAGCTTATATTTTGTCTGCTCAGGGAGATCAAGCCTTTTGACCGTTTTAGGTCTATGCTTGGCCATATTTGTTTAGTTGCCAGGCAGGTGGTACCCTGTGACCATCTAGCATTTGTTGATTCTAGAGCATATTGTTTGAGAAGATATTTGCATGTAGCAAGTGGTGTTCCTATGTTATGTTTTTGTCTAACAGTAGGCAGAAGTGTTCCGTTTTTGGCGAGCTCATCAGCTTTGCAATTTCCCGGAATGTCTCTGTGGCCCGGCACCCAAATAATGTGAATATTAAACTGTTCTGCCATCTCATTCAGAGATGATCGACAGTCGTGGACTATTAGAGAGTTTGTGGAGACAGACGCGAGAGATTTGAGAGCGGCCTGGCTGTCCGAGAAGATTCGTATATCCTTGCAAGATATAACGTTTTCTTTTAGCCAGGATAATGCCTCTTTAATCGCCATTACTTCTGCCTGGAATACACTACATTGATTAGGAAGTCTATATGAAAGACTGAGATTCAGTTGTTCCGAATAGATGCCACTTCCAACGCCGTAATCGGTCTTTGAACCGTCTGTATAGAAGTGTACCGCATTGTCTTCCAGGGGTCTCTCTTCTTCCCAAGACGATCTTGAGGGGATGGAAACAAGGAAGCTGTTTTCGAATACCATTTTTGGGGTGGTATAGTCTAAGCGATCTGGGATAGATCTGAAATTGTCTAAAATAGTTGTATGACCAGTATTGTTACTGATCCATTGAGAGGTGGCTCTAAGTCTCACGCATGAGTTGGCTGCCACCATTTTGGAGAAGATGTCAAGAGGTGTTAGGTTTAAAAGCACTTCCAGGGCTGCGGTTGGTGTTGAACGAAGTGCTCCTGTGATGCACATACCTGCTGACCGCTGGACTTTGATGAGTTTATTTAGATTAACCATCTTGTCCAGTGCGGTCCACCATACGACAACTCCATAAATGAGTATCGGTCTGATTACCGAGGTGTATAGCCAGTGGGTTATTTTTGGGGAGAAGCCCCATTTTGAACCTATTGCCTTTTTACAAGTAAAAAGCGCTACGGTAGCCTTTTTTACTCTTTCATCAATATTTGCCTTCCAATTTAGTTTTTTGTCTAAAATGAGGCCTAAATATTTGGCTTGATCGGAAAAGCTTAATGGTATTCCTTTAATCTTGGGTGGGTTAAAATGAGGAATTTTGTATCTTCTCGTAAAGAGTACTAATTCTGTTTTATGTGGATTGACGTCCAAGCCACATTGCTTAGCCCACTTTGTTAGCCTATTTAAGGCATTTTGTAGGAGTTCTGAGAGAACTTGGGGATGTTTCCCAGATACAGATATTGCAACGTCGTCAGCATAAGCAATCACCTTGAAACCCTCTGCTTCCATTGATGTTAGTAGTTCGTTTACTACCATGTTCCATAAGAGAGGCGAAAGGACCCACCTTGGGGGGTACCTCGATTCACCGATCTGGTGGTAGTAAAACTTCTCATGCTGGAAGTTATAGTCCTGCTTCTGAGCATGAGACTTATAAGTTCTATGAGTGATTTCTCTAATTTCAGCTTGTTCATTGCTGTTGTGATCGCCTGGTAGCTGACGTTGTTGAAAGCTCCTTCGATATCTAGGAAAGCTACTAGGTTATATTCTTTGTATTTGAGGGAATATTCAATACCACGTACCAGCGAATGAAGTGCTGTTTCTACTGATTTTCCCTTAGAGTACGCATGTTGAGCTGTGGAAATGAGACATGGTTTTAAGTTATGTCTGATGTGAATTTCAATCAATCTTTCCAAGGTTTTAAGAAGGAAGGATGATAGGCTGATTGGTCGTAGATCTTTAGGGTTAACGTGAGAGGGTTTCCCTGCTTTAGGAATGAAGACTACTTTTGCCATTCTCCAGTCTTTAGGAATGTATCTCAACCTTACGCAGCTCGTCAGAATGATTTCCAATGGTGGAATGATCATGTCAGAGCATTTTTGTAATTCAGCCGGAATGATTCCGTCTGGTCCTGGAGATTTATATGGATCGAAGCTATCTACAGCCCATTGCAGTTTTTCCCGCGTTATTAGATCAACTGTGTCGCTTGTAGCGGTTTGAGACTCTGATGTTAAGTCGTAAAGTATGTTAGAGCTACCAGGAAAGTGGGTGTCTAATAACAGATTAACAGATTAGGAGATTCTTCATCTGTGGTAGTCCACGTGCCCGCTTCTGTCGTTAAAGCACTGGGTATAGATGGACTTTTTGAGAGAATTTTCCTGAGTCTTGAGGCTTCTGAAGTATTGTCTATTTTACCACAGAAGTTTCTCCAAGAAGACCTCTTGCTCTTCCTTAATTCTTTCTTATATTGCTTTAGAGCTTGTTTATATAAGTCCCAATCAGAGGGGGATCTAGTGTATTTAGATCTATTGAAGAGTTTGCGACAGCTCTTTCTGAGTGGTTCTAGATCTTTGTTCCACCAATGAGGTTTCTTTTTACCCTTTACTATGGTAATAGGGCATGAAGTCCTCATTGATTCGTTGAGGGCTTCGGTGAGATGATTTACCGAGAGGTCTAGTTCATCTTTGGTGGAGGAGCTTTTAAGAAGGTTGTGGTCTAGCAGTTGTGCAAGTACCTCCCTATATCGTTCCCAGTTAGTGTTTCAGTGATTGCGAAATCCCGTAGATATAATTGCCACATCACTGAGATCAAACTGAATGTATCTGTGATCAGAGTAGGAATTCTCATTTGAGACATGCCAGTTTGAAATCAGGTTATGGATCGAGTCAGAGGTAAGTGTAATATCAAGTACCTCTTTCCTGTTCTTGGTTACAAATGTAGGTTCATTACCAATATTATTAATGAGTAGATTAGTACTTAGTATGTAATCAAATAAGGACTCACCTCTCTCATTTATATCAGAGCTACCCCATACCGTGTGATTGGCGTTAGCGTCCATTCCAATTAGGAGACCCACTTTCTTCGATTGCGCGTCCGCAATTGCCTTCCTTAAGGTGTCTCCTGGAACTGGGCTGTCGTGGCCAAGGTAGGAGGATATGAGCCAGTAGGTGGCTTTATCCGTTGTTATAACAGCGGTGGTAGTGTCCTTGTCGCTGTAATTGGGGGGTAAAAATACATGTAAGTCTTTTTTTACTAATATGCATGACCTTGGTTCACCTTTCTCCGATGCATACAACAGATTATAACCAGGAGTCCTGAGGCCTCTGATGATGGATTTTGAGACCCACGGCTCCTGTATCAAGACAACGTCTTCTTTGTTCTTATGCAGTCGGAGTACCAGGTTGTTCGTGGCCATGATGGCGTGATGGAGATTAATCTGAACTAATCGCAGCATTGCTACTTTTAGCCAGATCAACCTCCACCACTGTTTTATCGGCGTTTTCATCGTCTGAGGAGGAATGAAGTAGGGTTTCCTCACTCAGAGTGATGCCTAAGGTGGAGTCTTCAGTATCCATGTCGGAATTGCAGTCGACTATAGAATTAGCCTCCACGTCGGATGGCTTGTTTTAGGCTGTGGAGGTCGATGGTTCCACGTGTGGTGTTGCTTGTATTTACAAGAAACAGTTTCTAAAACACTTCAAAGTATAAAACCGCAAGTACAGTGGAGTTGTAGATTGATTTAAATGACAATTTAATAATTGAATGAAAGTATGAATGAATTAATTTAGTTAAGGTATGTAAACAATTTAAAAGGCAACAAATAAAGATTTACAGTCTTATTTAATAGAATCCGCTAAACAGATGAATAGTTATGCAGTGTATAAGGATTTATGTAAGCTCTATTCAACGTTGCATAAATTCGTATTTATAAAACACTTTCCTACAAATTATAGTTATGCAGTTCGTATTTTAAAAAAAGGACCAAAATGGGAAATCTATTCCATGTAGATGTCATAATTAAATCAGCTGTATCTTCTTCTTTCAATGAAATAGGTAAACAATGGTCGCGTTCGGGTTCGTATCCAAAGGTATCTGGATTTGTTGGTGTTGTTGTAATCCCATAGGAAAAAACAACTGATTAACGAAACAGCTGAAGTCAAGTAGAAATCTAAAGCTATCCAAAAATTTTTGGTATACTTAACTATCCAAGAGGAATTTTGAAGAACAGCTGACATTTCAGCTGATCTATTTTCTTTTGTGTCGAGTACAGGGTTGGCCGAACTGTAACTTTTTAACATTTGGTACGTCTAGTACTAATTTACTAATTGAGAAAAGTAAAGTTTGTTGCATTAAAGATCTCATTCGGATCCTACTGCAAAGCTTTTATTCTTTGAACTTCAGATTGTTTCTTGATATAGGAGGTATTAAACTCAAATTCTTTTAGGGTTTTCATAGAAATATGAAATGATCTTAACTCTCAAACATGATTTGTTATGGGATTATATGGACATATTATTTAGAACTGAGTTTTCAGAAAAGGATTCTTTTAAGACTATAAGCTTATATAATCTTATTGCAAGAAGAGAAAATAGTTTAGCTATAAGATTTAAGTAGTTGTAAGCTGCAAAAGTGTTTACCTCTTAAAATAAAAATGTTATGAAACCCAGTTCAGTTTCATAACAAGATATTAATACTTAGGTATAACAATGGGATATAAGAGAGTTGTATGGGAGTTTTTTTTTGTCAGATTTCAAGAGTTTAGCTCTGGATAGTATGTTAGTTGGACTTATTCATAAACAAAATAAACAGTTTCAAGTTTAAATTTAATTGCCAGTTATTGGTTTTCATTATTTTTAAAAAGTTTTTTGGTAATATTTATATGTACGTACCTTGAAACGACAGCGTCTGCTCACCAAACGCGAACAAGCACTAAAAGAATTCGTAGCTTAACTCTGTCGGCTTAAAGCTCACCGCTAATTAAAATAACAAAAAAAAGCTTGTTGGCGTCAGATAATTTGTTGTTAAAAAATCTGCCCTTTTTAATTTACCTTTCCTCATTGCAGGATTAAATTATCAAAAAATTGAACTAAAAACTTAATAGAGACATATTGTAAGTTGTATATATTTATAAGGGCTATACCATATTATATTTAAAAAAAAAATTCATATAATTTGTAATCCAGTATATGTATAACATTATTTGTTGCTTTGCGGATTAGCAAATGGTCTCTTGCTGGAACTAACTCGTCGCAACATACCTTGGACAATAAATTCAGCATTAAAAAATATCTTTAAATCATGTATTCATAATCCAAATCCTTTAATTATGCCAAAGAAAATTGTTTGTCTCCAAAAATAAACTTCCCATCTATCATGTATAATTCCTACAATTTCTCATCCTTATGGTAAATGAAACATTTTTAATTTTTGTACAAACCTTTATAAGATTAAGATCATAAATGTGCAAAATTGTTTGGTTTCCATTATTCTATTTTTTTTATGAATTAACTACGTATGTAGCAGACGTAACAAATTGTAGTAAATTAGGCATGTAGTTGATTCGGCCAACCCTGGTTGATTCATGTCGTTTTTTGACTTTGACAGTAAATGGTACCTATCCGGTTTTGGTCGTTCGCCAACGTATCGGATACTAAAGTATCTTAGATACCCTATCGGACTACGAGGTGAACGCGACCAATAATAATAATAATACAAAATGGAATCGAAGGCGAAAAGAATGCGCTCGGTAAATTGGGATTCGTCCGATAAGGTTTGTAATTTTGTTTGCAAGACGTTTTGAATCAATATTATATAACTTTTAAAAATGTTTTAGATACTCCTTCGACAACTCATCGAAGAACGAATCGAGATTGTGGAAAATAAGAGTGTCGATACAAATACTACTAGAAAGAAGAAAGATGCGTGGCTTGAGATTACCAATATGTATGTGACAAATTTTATTTGTCACTTAATTTTTTGTTATTGATTTTCAGTTTTAACAATATGAGTGCCACAACCAGGGAAACTTCTCAACTTCAGTCCCAGTGGCGAACCATAAAAATGAAGGCCAATACAAAACATTCCGCCTACAAAAGAAGCCTACAAACAACAGGCGGTGGGCCACCCCCAGAATCACCTGACGCAGAAGACGATAAGTTGATGGTGTTGATTCCGCAAGATTTTGAGGAAGATGAAAATATATTTGATTGTGATACTCAGGTGATACAAGATATCTGCTTATGTGCTTATTAGCAATAAAAACGAATTATTTTGCCTAATTAGATTATAAAAGAAAACTTACCATGCCAAAACCAATTGGAACTCAACGACAACAATAACACGCAGACTGAAATCGTGAGATTAAAAATCTTTTTATATGATACTAAAAAAACTAACATGAATACATTATCTTAGATAATAGACGAGGAATTTGAAGACGTCTTATTTCTCGAGGATGAATCTCCAAAAAAACAAATAGGTTCGCCTTTTTCGCCTTCGCCTTCACATCCACCTCCAGCTTTGGATACTTGCAACAGAAAAAAGAAATCAATATTTAAACGGAAGGTAGTTTAGTACTTCTCTCTGTCAAGTATATAATTTTAAGATTTTGTTTATTTATTAGATAAACTGCAAAGATGACGAACATCTCAAAAAAGAATTATTTAACGCGGCTGTGGACAATCGAAGAGCTGAAAAAATATTTATGGAGCGTGAACATGAGGAGAAGATGAAATCAATTCTAATGGAGCGAAATGAAAAAATAAAAACATTACAAATGGAACGTGCTGAAAAAGAAAAAACTCTTCTGATGGAAAGAAGGCACAAAGAAGAGATTCACAAGCTAAAATTGAGAAGGCTGGAAGAAGAAAATTTTAATTTTTAGTTTTGTTATTGTTATTATTGTTAATTATGTTTTTATTTATTGGAGTTTCTAAGTGTTTGTTAATGAAGTTAAGTTTTTGTTTGTTTTGAAATAAAAAATTTAAAAAAAAATGCATTGCATATAAAACATTTATTTTGATTAATTGTTTCTTGAAAAGAATTGTTCAATAAATACACGTCGTGTTAGATTTTGGTTGGTTTGCGGTTGTAATATTTCTTGATTATCTGACGAATATGGTTGATTGTTGTCAATAACATCATAATCTGCAAAAAAATATTATTAAGCGTTTAATTTTTTAAATTTTTTAATCTTAAACCTGTGGTTGGGATAATATCCTTAAAATCAATTGCTAAGTTGTGCAGAACTGCCAACGCTATCACTGTTGTTTTGGCGTTTTCTAAGGAACATCTCATACCTGTCAACAAAATGCGGAATCTTTGCTTCCAAACACCAAAACATCTTTCCACCGTGTTTCGAGTTGCTATATGAGCAATATTGTATCTTTTTTCAGCATCCGTTTGAGGATTCTCAAGGGGGGGTAAATAGGATATTGGTACAAGGGTAACCACCATCCCCAAGCAGACGACCATTGAACTCGCCCCAATCTCAAATCTCTGTTTTATCCTGCTCTCCCTAAAAATTCGGGAGTCATGAGTGCTGCCCCTCCAAAGGCAAGCAATGTCCATTATTTTAAGGGATTCATCGCACACTACTTGGGTATTCAGCGAATAGTACCCTTTTCTATTAACATAGTACTGCCCTGATGGACCACCAACTCTCGGAATCTTTATATGGGTACAGTCAATGGCTCCAACAATCTTTGGAAATCTTCGAATTTGAAAGAATTGGTTCATAGTTCTTATTTGGTCCGATAAAGATGTTGGCATTTTTACATACGTTGATCTTTTGGAAGCTAATGCTCTTGCCACTCGCTTACAAATTTGGCAAAGAGTAGGTTGGCTGAATCCATGGATATCTCCTCCATAGTCTTGAATCTATAATCAAAACAATACGTAGAATTAAATATATAAGTTTAATTAATAATCTCGTTGAAATCTGAAGATTTGATTGAGATTTCGTTGAACTATCAATGAAATCTTGCTTCACCAACTTGAAATATCGAATCTCGAATTGTTGAGAACATTAGTATATACATACCTCATTCCGTCCCCAATATCGTATTGCAGCCATAACTTGTCTATTGTCATTGCTGAGGTCCGCACGGACAATTTCAATTATTTTTTTCATATTTACTTTCGAAAATCTATATTTATTTTTAAATTCTCCATCGCTTAGTCCCATTGGATTAAATCTTGTTTTGTACACTTTTCTCCTTCTCGGAGTCAGGATAACTCGATTACGATTTAAATTATTTAAATCATTTAAAAAGGAAGAAAATTGAAAAGGCATTTTTATTCTTTTCTAGTTTCTATTATGGACACAAATCAGAATGACATTTCGTCATTATAATTTCCTTATACAGGCTCTATTCAACCTCAAAATGCATTTATATTATTTTGGCTCTATTCAACGTTGCATAAGTTTTATAAATAACATTTTCGCGTTTAGAGGAATTATAAGGAGTGTATAACTTTATGCAGGCTTTATGTGGCGTTTATAAATAAGGCTGTTAATTTAAAGAAAAGAGATTCAATTAATTAAAAATAGCAAATTACAAAATTAGTTAAGTAAAAAATAGCAAAATTAATATAAATGTATGTAAATAGAAAAATGTAAATTATAAAGTCGATGTTAGTTCTTCAATAGTCCAAAACACATAAGGTCCTTTTGTTACATTAGGAAGTTAACTTTAGCAACATCAGTCTGATGGATATTTCTTTCAAAAAAGTATAATGTAAATAGTATTTGTAATTCTATTGAAATCGGAAGTCCACGATTTGTAATTCGGCTTTGGATATTTAGGTTTTTAACCAAGAACCGAACTTGGAAAACCCATTGTCCAGCTCTTCAAAAGGATTTGCTCGGAATTTAAAACATGGCACTTTTCTGCACAAACTTGAGTTTCAAACATTTTATTTTATTTAATTTTTAAAACAATTAGCTTACGAATGATAAAAAAAACACAATTTAACACTTTCAAATAAAATTTCCAACACATTTTTTCGAGGAAAATGACGAATGTCATATGGATTTAGCAATTTACTAAAAGTTAAAGTAGCCACTTCTTGATTTTAACTTTAGTAAAATATAAAGAGTAGTAAGATACCAAAATCGTATATACCTACTAAAATGGCTTTAGCACTTTACTAAATCGTTTAAAATTTTATATAAGTCATTTAAAAAATAACGAACAAATATTATTAAATTCTGAAAAAGTACTAGATCGATATTATCATCATTAATTAAATTTTGCGTTACTTAACGTTATGTTAAATTTATAAGCACATGTTATCGAACTGTCAACTGTCAAGTCAACCTCGGCATCCAACAAACAAAAATCGTAGGATATTAGAAAGAAACACAAGTTTAAATCAATTTTCTTATTGCCACAATAGATCTAGAGAATTAATAATTAAATAAATGGACGGAATTCTAAGCATTTTTCAAGGCATTGCCAGTACTGAAGGTGAAAGTCTCGATATTTACCTCAACGCCCTTAATGAACACCAAAGTTTTCGCTTAAAAGTATATTTTTATTTCAATTTTTCAATCACCTTATTTAAACTAATATTCTTCTTTATAGGGCACCAGTGGGAGCGATCCTGTCGTCCAGCACATTACATCAGTTCTAAGTAAGCCAGCGACTCGCAATGAAGGTCTAGTTCTCTTGAAATGTTATCTTGAACAGTGTCCTGTTGAAGCATTGGAGCAAAAAGGAATCCTATGGATGAATTTGGCTCTTAAAGCATGCAATTCCAGGGAAGCGGATAGTGTTGGAGAATTAGTCTATGTTGTACTCAGTAAGTTGATTCTAAGAAAACATGAATACCTATTGAAACTGTTTTTTTTTTATTTATCTCAAAGAAAATCTTGCTACCAAAAGTGTAGACATTCCCGATTTATCCAAAGCGTTTATAAGTAACTTTCTAAACAAAATTTACGATTCGCTGAGCACAGTTGCTCCCTGTGCCTACCAGTCGGCCCTCGAATGCATAGAAACCTGTTTGCGTATACATCCAGGGCCAAGTGGTCCATCACGTGGATCGATAGAGAAATTTCTTATCAAATTCATTGATGCCTCAGATGAAAGTTTATCGTTCTGGAGCGGTAAATGTCTTCACTTGTTGCAACAGGTGCGTGGGGGTGGTGTTCAGGGAATCAGTCACAAAGCTGCTTGGCAAAGTTATCAAATGAAGCTTCTTGGAAGTCTTCACAGTTTAATGGACTCAGCATTTGCCAATTGTAATGAATTATATGATGATTATGTCGAGAAGGAGCAACTTAATATTCCTGAGCTCGAATTGTGTGATGAACCCGTTAAGAGAGCAATGCAAATTTACATAAGGTTTAGGAATTTGACAAAGTATCTAATTGCAGCTTTGCGGTAAGTCGAGTTTTCTTAAATTAAAATCAATCTCGTTTTAATGAAATGACTTCTTGCAGTCAACCATATCCAGTTCCTAAGTCAATTGCTCCGAAGAAAATTCTCAACCTTATTGCCCGGGGATTGGGCGTTACATGTCCGATGTTGCAGAAAAATCAAATTTCCGATAATTTGGCTATTGGAGCTTTGCTTCCAAAGATGCAAATGCATTTATGGGATCTATTGGAGGCTACAATACTAACGTAAGTTTAAAATATTTAAACAAAAAATAAAATATTTTCTTAAATTTGTGTTAAATAATACAAACAAAAAAACCAATAGGGGATTCCTACGTGTGTATTCAATGTCACACCACACAACTGCATCATTTTCCCCAGAAATCAGAGTTCGGCCATCGAGCCAAATAGTGCTCATTGCGGTGAATGTGCACTGTGCTTTGGTGACTATATTACCTTCGTCTGCTCAAAAGCAGGACAATAACTTCCAGCATGAGAAGTTTTACTACCACCAGATCGGTGAATCGAGGTACCCCCCAAGGTGGGGTCCTTTCGCCTCTCTTATGGAACATGGTAGTAAACGAACTGCTAACATCAATGGAAGCAGAAGGTTTCAAGGTGATTGCCTATGCTGACGATGTTGCAATATCTGTATCTGGGAAACATCCCCAAGTTCTCTCAGAACTCCTACAAAATGCCTTAAATAGGCTAACAAAGTGGGCTAAGCAGTGTGGCTTGGACGTCAATCCACATAAAACAGAATTAGTACTCTTTACGAGAAGGTACAAAATTCCTCAGATTAACCCACCCAAGATTAAAGGAATACCATTAAGCTTTTCCGACCAAGCCAAATATTTAGGCCTCATTTTAGACAAAAAACTAAATTGGAAGGCAAATATTGATAAAAGAGTAAAAAAGGCTACCGTAGCGCTTTTCACTTGTAAAAAGGCAATAGGATCGAAATGGGGCTTCTCCCCAAAAATAACCCACTGGCTATACACCTCGGTTATTAGACCGATACTCATTTATGGAGTTGTCGTATGGTGGACCGCACTGGACAAGATGGTAAATGTAAATAAACTCATCAAAGTCCAGCGGTCAGCAGGTATGTGCATCACAGGAGCACTTCGCTCGACACCAACTGCAGCCCTGGAAGTGCTTTTAAACCTAACACCTCTTGACATCTTCTCCAAAATGGTGGCAGCCAACTCATGCGTGAGACTTAGAGCCAGCTCTCAATGAATCAGTAACAATACTGGTCTACAACCATCTTAGACAACTTCAGATCTATCCCAGATCGCTTAGACTATACCACCCCAAAAATGGTATTCGATAACAACTTCCTTGTCTCCATCCCTTCAAGATCGTCTTGGGAAGAAGAGAGACCCCTGGAAGACAATGCGGTACACTTCTATACAGACGGTTCAAAGTCCGATTACGGCGTTGGAAGTGGCATCTATTCAAAACAAGTGTTTCATATAGACTTCCCAATCAACGTAGTGTATTCCAGGCAGAAGTAATGGCGATTAAAGAGGCACTATCCTGGCTCAAAGAAAACGTTATATCTTGCAAGGATATCTCGGACAGCCAAGCCGCCCTCAAATCTCTCGCGTCTGTCTCCACTAACTCTCAATTAGTCCACGATTGTCGATCATCTCTGAATGAGATGACAGAACAGTTTAATATTCATCTTATTTGGGTGCCGGGCCACAGAGACATTCCGGGAAATTGCAAGGCCGATGAGCTCGCCAAAAACGGAACACTTCTGCCTACTGTTAGACAAAAACATAACATAGGAACACCACTTGCTACATGCAAACATCTTTTCAAACAATATTCTCTAGAATCAACAAATGCTAGATGGTCACAGGGTACCACCTGCCTGGCAACTAAACAAATATGGCCAAGCATAGACCTAAAACGGTCAAAAGGCTTGATCTCCCTGAGCAGACAAAATATAAACTCTACAATAGGAGTTATAACAGGACACTGCCTCATAGGTAGACATGCTTTGAGGCTAGGAGTCTACACAAATGACTTCTGTAGAAGCTGCATGGACGAGGAGGAAGAGGAAACAGTCCAACACCTTCTATGTACATGTCCAGCACTCTCCAATAGAAGGAATAATTATCTCGGTAATCCCTTCTTCGATAATACCAGTGAACTGGCAACAATCGACACAAAATGTCTCTCTAACTTTATTAAAAGCACGAAATGGTTTGTTTAAATTCATTACTCTCCCATGAGTAACTTCTTTAGTGGTATCACAACGGATCCTTGAGGTCTAAGTGAGTCAACAACAACTAGACAGCCACTTCAACCTAACCTAACCTACCTTCGTCTGCACCTCAGTTTCAAAATTGAAGCCAGTTGCTTGGCTTTTTAGTGTCGTTTCGATCTCGAGCTTCTTGGCCTCGCAGTATCTTTTTCAAATATCTTTTTCTGGTACAATACTCCAAATTTATAAAACCTAAGGGCATTCGAATAAAGATTGAAAAGAACATTTAAACTAACTAATTTCATAAAGACTGAAAACTAAAGAAAAATAATTAGATCACTTTCAAATGATTACCACAACTTCCGCTTGATCGAATCAAGTTAGACGGCATGTAATCACACAATTTCTATTAACACAATTGTTGCAGAAACGTTCGTAAAATATAAAATCTATTTCAGCTTAAAATCACATTTGGCCATGTACCACACATCAATATTAGGAATCATGCTCGACACTCTTAAATGGACATCTTCAAAAAAATCAACTGGTCATCAGAAACCTTACACGTAATTAGCAAATTAATAGTCGTCATTGCTCAAGTAATACATTCAAACCGTTTTTATAGATCCCTGAGATCCTGTGCTTATAAAGCTTTAAGCCTATGGTGTAGTACAATGAAACATGGAAGCAGATGTGAAATAATAGCTGATAACATTATCGAAGAAATAATCTTTGATATTACTCCCTTTGAAAATGCTTTCACGCTCAAAGTGAGATCAATGTGAATTGTTTATGTTCAAAATTAGAAATAATTTTTTATTTTTTTTCTATAGGTTCTTAGTGGTGTTAAGAAACACATGTCGAAAAAAGCCCGCCGTCAATTGCACAAGGCTCAAAACGACCAATCAAATTTGGTTCAAACTCACTCTAATCCCAGTGACTCACTGTCCAAAAAACAAATTCTTAGTGATGAAGGCAACCAAAAACTGTGCATAGCAGCTCTTGATTGTCTTCGAAATGTCTTCCTGTCAACTGGATGTTTCTTGAAGCCAACTGTTGTGAAGGTAGTAATTTCAAAATAGAAATCAATTTTGGAACGTTATTTGTATTTCCCCCCTTTTTTTTAGGCGATTCATCTTAAGATCATTGGCATTTGTCTCGCACTTTCGAATTCGGTATTTAAAAGAGAGCATTTATACAACAACTATCTATGCCGGTTAAAAGTCTACAATGTCTTGTATACCCTCATACTTTCTCCACATCACCTTTGTCCACCACCAACTCAAATGACTCTGAATCTTCTTCAAAGTGCTCAAATCGAAGATTCAAATGTAAATGTTCGCGAAACTTGCTCTTTGCTTTTAAAAAATATCGAGAAAATCATTCATCCCCAAAAGGAGAGTTTGATATTTCCTCCAGATATTCGTGAAATAAAAAATGCATTCCACAAATTCGGAAAAGAAAAATTGCTCACAGAAGATCCAATGGTAGGTGAAAACGAAGAGGACGTCGATGAGTCCTCGGATGATGAAGAAAATGAACCCAAATCAATAGATGACGAAGAAATGCTAGTCCTGGAAAATATAAGCGCACCGATTCCACCCGGAACTTCAGAAAAATCAGAAGTTACAGTTGCAAGTATTAAACCTTCAAATCTTTTTTCGGTTGATCTGACATTAGATGAAAGCTTCGTCAAGAATCCATCAATTCACTTAGATTCATCAAACGACTCCGTGGAATATATTCCAGAAAAACGTGCCCAATTGAATGGTCAATCAATTTTGGAAGACAATGTTGAAATACCAAAGTCACCTGAGATGAATTTACGAGTTGAAGAAGATGAGGATGATGATATCGAGGAAGTACCGGTTACTGAAAAGATTCCAGAAAATGACAATGAAGTTGATGACAATAACGTGAATGAAGATGAGCCTTCATCACCTAAGAGGGCAAGATTAGAAATAGGAAGTGTTCCTGCTTCAAAAACTAATGAAGAAGGAGAAAAACAAAAAGATGAAAACGAGGTGAGCTTTGAGGATATCGCTGCTACATTTGTTGATGAGTTAAATTAAGTGTTCATTTTTTTGGTATTACTGACGAAGAGTTATATTTCTGTTGCTTTGAAAATATATTCCAAAAAATTAAAGTTAAAAGTTTTTATTTTTGTTTTGCATATCATAAAAATCTTGCTGTTCGGAGCTGGTGTACCATTATTAAACTATTTTTATTAACTTGAAACCGCAATAGCCAACTTGAATTGTTAGAAATTACGTAAACAAAAGCGAATTTGCCGTTGGTATATTGGAATGAGTAGGGATTTCAGTTAAAGAATTCTCCACTACATACATATTTCCACTTCTTTTTGTTATCAGCTTATTACGATGTATATCGTGAGGAACATTCAAATAAACTTAACCAAAAACCATTATTGTTTACAACTACGGCGTATTCAGTTCCAGTAGCTTTATCGAACTAAAATGTAGGTCTAGCTATCTATACTTCGACCATCGAGATCTGGTGGTTGGAATAGTTGGTTTGCTTCACATATTCGCCTAACAAAGCAATTCGATTCATTGCACCATAAATGATTTTGCCTTGCTCTCAACACCGTCCTCTATTCTACTAAGACGTTCCCTTGATCCTCCTTGTCAGTGGTGCTTATTTTGACATTCTCTTTCGTTAGAAAGTGAGTCGAATTTGTTGAAACTTAATTTTGAGACTCGGCGATTAGAATGTTAATCGAACAAATCGAAAGTTCACCCAATCCATAGAAAGTTCATTCATTTGCGAAAGCTAATTCAATTTTGACATTCGAAAGAATAGAATTAAATGTCATTTTTGTGTCGTTTGAATTTTTCTGTCGAGTAAACAACAAAACATGTAAGTTTTTAATTATTTCATGGAAAATAAATTACTTTTATTATTCTTTTTGTTGTTTTATGTTTAAAGGTCGCATTCCAATTGGACAAACCGCGAACAAAAGGAAAAGTTTCTTAAAATAATAGAAGAAAACCCGGAGGTAGCAAAGGGTCTTTTTACCACACGCGTTGATACGGAAAGCATCCATCTAACGAATAGACTATTCATGAGAATGTCAAAATAAGCATGAGTAATAACCGTGTAAACCGAACTAGATATCTGCTGTGATACCCCTCTATTTGTCGATCGTGCCCTTCACTTGGTCATTTTTACCATCTGACAAATCGGCGTTCCTCTCTAATTTTCAGCCTCAAAAGTTTCGGATATCCGGTTCTTGTGCTTCTTGTTGAGCTACAAGTTCTTCATTTACATTTAAAGTGGTGTTTCATGGTGGTATTTCTTTACATACACCATGTCAGAAGTGGCATCTCTGATGCTTTTGCTTTCTTCTTCTTAACGACTCGATTGTGATTATAGTCGGCCGATATCGAAGTTACAATCGGCCCTAGCGAGGTATCCGTTTGGAGCGGAAAATTCTTTGATTTCGTACGATTTGGATGATTTTAGCTTCGAGGTATTCTTCCGAACACCTGTTCTTAATTTTTCTCCGACATTTGTTTAAGGCACCCGGCGAACTGCGTTCAAGTGCGATCAAGTGCTTTATTTGTGAAATTTCTGACAGCTTAATGCAATTGCTTTTCCGATTTCGTCCGACACAAATTCTTCACAGAACAAATTACGCCAACGCATTTGTGTATTTTATACTTTCCGATAGGATACCTCGAAAGCAATTTGAACCTCTGACAAGGTATGCGTTGCGGACAATTTTCCGTCCCGAACGGATACCTCGCTAGGGCCGATTATTCTTTCCGATAGGATACCTCGAAAGCAATTTGAGCCTCCGACAAAGTATGCGTTGTGGACAATTTTCCGCTCCAAACGGATACCTCGCTAGGGCCGAATATTTCTTGGTAAATATTAGATTCGACATCTGCAGCAGCCTAGGACCTTCGATAATTATTCAGCTGCACTTGTTCTATTAATAGACCTATCATTCAAAATAAAGATGCGAAGTTCATTATACTCTATATAACTCTAAGGACGGATGCTGGACTTTGTTTCGAAATTAAATAATTATTATCTAGAATGACTGCAAGATACAGAGTCAAGTTGGTGAGAAAAAATTTAAGTGCATCCTTTTATGCCCTCAAAAGATCTTAAGCGAGAAATAGAATCGCAAGTCAGTGCCAGAACTACTCGTCGTATTCTAAATTATGCTGATCTACACGCTAGACCTTTAAGGTACATAGGTGCCATTGCGAAAAAAATACATACCCAGAATTCGTTTTGCCAAAATCTACCATATAAAAGACGATCCCCCTAAGGCCAAGAAGCAGTAGAGGAATATACTTCGGAGCGACGAAATGAAAATAAATTTATTCTGAATGGATGCCTACAATCCGAGGTACATAAAACCAACCGTAAAGCATGGAGGTGACAGGTTGTTTGTTTTTTTATGGGAGTTGGTCCAATATTTCTTATACGAGTAGATGATATAATGACAAAAAACATACTGGAGATGCTTATGCTGCCGTGGGCCGATGAAAATATACAGGGGTGCCAGCACGTAACTTGATACAATCGAGTCTAGTCGATGCAGTCGAGTATAGGGAGTTCCTTATTTGATTCAATCGATTCGAAAACAATCGGCTGATCATAAGAAATAACTGCCTGTTCTCGATTGTATCGACCTAACTCGATCGTATCAAGTTACGTGCTAGAGCCCCAGCCTAAATGGCCGTTGTTATCTAACAGGATAACAACCTCAATCAAAGTCAACAAGGCTGGGGTGGAATCGGCTAAGGTGATAGTTGATTGTGTTTGTCATTTTGACAATCGCTCTCTCTATATTTGTTTATTGATATGATGGAGACAGCTATAGTCAAAATGACAATCAAAGAAATAAAGTGGACGTTAAGGAGTGGCCTACTCAAACACCGGAAAATCCTATTGAGAATCTCTGGAATGAGCTAAAGATTTATGTTAACAAGAAGAAACTATCCAACCGATCGGATTTTTGAAGAATTATCTAAGAATTTTGGTTTCCGATTGCTTAAGAAAAGTGCCAATAGTTGGTAGACTCTATGCCGAATCGAATGCATGCAGAAAACAAATGTTTTTCAACAAAATATTAAATTTCATGTGCTAATAAATAAAGAGAAATGACATTCGTGACAGAATGTCTGTTTTTTGTTAATTTAATCAGGTGTTGGTATATTTATGTCCAGCTTGCGGGGAAGCTTACTGCAAACGGACTTGGAAATTTTGTAAATAACCTTAGGTTTTCAAAACATCAGATTAACAAAGTACTTACCACCAATATATAACATAAACATTTTTGATTATTTGCCTAATATTAGTACTGTGTATATAAAATATTATTAAAATTAGAGAACGTTGCTATTATTTAGGCCATTTCTATGTTCAAAATTATTCTCATTCCAGATTTTGTCCATTCGATTCGTTCTTATGTCGTTCTCGACAACGCCATAATTCCGTTTCAATTGCGTTGTATTAAGCCTCCCATTTTCAACAAACAAACACACATTTTGATTTAAGTTTCATTTAATTGAAAACTATGTAAAAATGCATATTTAACAAGTTCCAGTTTTTTTTTTCTTTAATTGCTAAGTATTTTTTGTTTAATAATAATTATTATATAATAATAAGAGAAGCTTCAAATTGTACGGACAATTTTTTTAAAGATTCAGCTTTCAAGTTCTTGTTGTGTAATTTTTGTTCTTAAATTGAAAAATAATGAAAACAAAAATTTATCCTTATTTAGATTTGATGAATCCCTTAATACTTTTCGTTGCTATTACATATTTTTTTTATTTTTTTTTTCAAGTTATAACAATGAAGAAAAAATGCTCTGCAATAATCGTTAATATTTCTGATAAGATTTATCATAAGACAAGAAGAGGAAGATTTTTTGTTTCAAAGAAAACTAATATGATTATTGCTCTTGGAGTATAAATTTTAAAGCCTATTTTTTGATAATCAAAAGATCACATTCTTAGAATGTCCATGAAACAAGCGATGCAACTGATGGTACGGCGTAGGCCCAACGTGGAAGTTTCGCTAAAAGATTGGCAAATGCTGGTGTATGTTCTTTATGATACTCTGAGTGGAGGGTAACCAAAGATATATCAACGATAGGTCTTTCATGGTTGTCACCTGTTGTCTATGAAGAACAAAGAAATTATATTGGAAGTTTTCGAATGATTACAAAAACATGCTTACCTTGAAATCTAAAGTAATATTCATGGGACCTGATTCCAGGCCATGACTAATCATTATAAAATGGGATTTTTGCTTATTGTAGATTGTGGCCTCTGGAACATAGTCCATTAGGTTCCACTGATCGAGTGTTACAGAATCTTTTGGACGAATTTGTAATGATAGCTGATAACTTCCGATTAACAAAAAGTTTAAACGATGTATTTTGGGAGAGATCTTCTCTCTGCTGGTAAGTTTTAAGGTGGCAACTTCCCGAATCAGAGGAGTGGAAGCAGGTACCCAATAGCCACTATGAAATTAAAAAAAATTTGTTATTAGTCAGAGTTTGAATTATTATTATTTTTTTAGACTCACCCATGATGCAATTGCCGCGATGTTAAAAATGGCAGCCCACAAAATACTTCATTCTTACAAAGAATATTGAATTCGTGTGGTATAGGGGTCTCAGGCACTGACAGGCTTTCTATGGTTTTGCGGCAGTTTCGATCCATATCGCTCATCCAGAAACCAGAGTCAGTATATCGTATATTACCATCTTTGTCGTACAGGGTGCGCACGGTGTGCTGTATTTAAAAAGCATAAACAATGAAACAAACACGAAATAAATTCATAGGTCCATTTACCGTTATATAATGCCTTTGCACAGCTGGCGCTCCTCCCCTATCATCTCGATAAGGGAATCCATAGTGCGTGAAAGAAATAAAATAAAATCTTGTAATAACGTAAACAGCAAACAGTGAGATCAGTAGAGTTTTACATCTTTTTAAAAGTATAACCAGTGGAGTTATATAACTTGTGGCGAAAAATGTTAGCGATCCACAAATCATTGCAATCATAATGTCGGGATTTTTATGGCCACCCGAACGACCTGCTGTTGGAATAAACATACTAACCACCATATGATAGAAATGTGTTGCCCAAATTATAACGAATATTTGACCACACAAATGAACATAAAGCCAACTGCGAACTGAAAATAGGTAGATTTTCAAATTAAATTCGATTTTATTTCAATAAAAATCAAATTTAAAGTTGAAAGAAAAAGCAACATACTAGAATTTTGATATCCAAGAAATCCAATGGCAATATTCGTTAAAAGAGTAATCACCAGAGGCACAATCAAAACGTAAGCAGTTCGTATTCCAGCTCCTGTGAGTGCGGCAGCTAGCAATCCCCAAAACATGCTTGTTCCTGTGAGTCGAGCCTGCGTTTGGAGAGCTAGACTAAGTGGAGCCTGTAATAGATGATATTAAAACAAAGAACATTTTTGGGTTATTGACAAATCAAATAAAGCTAGTCTTAAATAAGAGCACAGTAGCCGCTAGTAATTCGAATTAATGAAGAAAGGAGGAGAAAGTAGAAAGGAGCTGTTGATGAATATTGGCCTTAAATGTTTGCAATTTGAAATGGCAAGGGAAAACCGTGCCGGGTAAATTATTCCATGATCGTGTTGTGCGAATAAAAAACAAATCTGTATTTGACAAAATTAGACTCAAGGATAAACTGATGAGCATACCTAGCGAAACAATGGTATCACGGCTGAACTGATTGAGGGGAGGAATACAACTGGCAAATTCGAGTAAGCATTACATTCATGGGAATGATTCCATGAAAGCTCTGTTTTCTGTCAGTTTTAACGTTCTGTTCTGGATAGAAGTTTGGGCTGCACCTTCCCAAATATGTGAGTTATAATCGAGTTTTTGACGTATAAACGCCTTATCTAAAAAACCTAAAACGTAACGTCATTTTAGACTTAATCATCATCATAAGTGGAGGAGTGCTTCGGAGGATGATCACTTTCGTACAAGTAGTTGGAGGTACTGCGAGACAAAATTGTATTTGGGGATTGCGTTGTACACAGAAGAGCTCAGACTGTATATTTCCTGTATCGAAGTTCAAAGCGGTGTTATCTTTGTATATACATATATACATCTCTAATGGGTCTTTCAAGTTTTATGTCACTCGTAGACAATGAAAATTGTTGTTCCTTATATATTGCTTGTGCTCACGATATCTTTTTCTAACGGAGCGTTTGGTTTGGCCATAGTATTGCAAACTTCCGAAGAGATTTGATAGATTCCCTCTTTGCGCTATGGATCGGTTTTATCTTTTGGTGTAATAAGATAGTTTTTCAATTTGAAAGAGTAAGTGTATAAAATTTGCATGATGTTTTTGTGAAATGTTTTTTTAATACATTTTTCGAGCGAAGGTAATAGAAACGCATTTCCAATTATTGTCCTTTTTATAAATATTTATGTTTTGTTCGAATATTGTTGACTGATTTGTCTTTTTTTGTTTGTGTGCATGTTTCCGAATGATGTTGTTGATGGTTTTTTCGCTGTAGTCATTTATTTTGGTGACTTTTTTTGTATATATTTGTACTCTTTTATACATATAGTTTGGGAACGGTAGAGGTAAGCTTACCAAGCGGTGTGCTGCTTGCATGTAGACATTGAGTTCGTTTTCTATCGTCAACGTTTATTGCGAATTGGTTAATTATATGAGCAAATTGAATAGAAATTTTAACTGAGCAACTCTCGAAGGATACTTCTTGACTTCTTAACTATCGTACGATTTTTGTTCATGGTGCGACCAAGAGGGTTACTATTTATCGCATGGAATCACCTGGTTTATGTACTTTCGGTAGGCAATTCACTGAAGAAAAATTACACAACGGTCTGATGTACCGAAGGAAGAGAATACTTTAATGTCGTAATTTACAGTAATACTCGTAAAAGTAAGAAACAAGTCGAAGATTGTGAATGGCGTCCATCAACATCTGGTATTCGAGTGAGCCCGTGTACAAATAGGTAGTGCTGGGCATTTCAGATCAGAAAGATCTCAAAATATCTTCTTTCGCGTGTTGTATGTCCTGAATAGCGGAGCCAACTTGAATAGTGTACATTGAAGTGAGCCACATGAAGTTACATTTCGTATTAGAACAATGTTCGTATTGCGGAAGGCTGTGGCAAGCAATATCAAATCTAACAGACTAAAAACTCGTAATAGCGAAAGACTAATAGCATCAAGTTATTACCAGGTAAATGAAAGGTCAGTATTCCCACCAATGGGATAAGTTATTCGACTGATATATAAATAGTGTCGGATTTTAATTATTCCAAATGACAAAAACCCACAATTCTATTTTGACCACTTGAATGACTTTATAAATATATTTAAATTAAACACTAAAGTTGCAGTCATTTTTATTCTGACTTTGCAGTTAGCTAACATTCATAAGCTAACTGTTTAAATCTTAGTCAATTAGTAAGTGAGTTGTATAAATTCTTTGAAATTAAAGAATTTATTTTTGAGCAGCATTACATTATTTCAATTATTATCAGCGCAAATTCCTAAACGCATATCTTGCGCAAATTCTGCTAAGCAAACAGTTCTAAAATGCAAATACAAAAATCTCTGCTAAGCAGAGTGTCCCAAAATGCAATCGATTTTACTTTCTTGCGCAAATGCAGAGGCATTTGTGCAAATGTCAAACATTTCTTGCGCAATTCTCTTACATAATATGCGTATTTTGATTTTCTATATCTGCTTTGCAGGTGTTTTGCTTTGCAAATCTTGCGTTTAGGAATTTGGCCTCATTATCAATCTGCAACAAGATTTACCCCGAAACGTATGCCTACACTTAAAACACAAACCTAGTGTAATTTCTTTTACTTTTTTTTTGTCTAAATTCATTCAAATTTGAAACAAAATGTTTGCGGAGATTTGAATTTATTCCATGGATTCAAGTATTTTTATATTAAAATATAAACGGATCAAAATGCTTTTTTAACTGGCGAAACAGACACATGAATTAACTCATAATATTCGTTATAAAGCAACAACCCTCCAACATGAAAACGCATAAGTTAAATAACAAGGCTTACCTTACTGTTTCTACTCAAGACCAGATGCACTATACATTGAAAGAAAACAGTAGCTAGACAATAAGTTGGCACACAAAGGAAAGTGTTTGAGTACCTATAAAACAAAAATAAATAAATAACAGTTTATCAGGAAAAAATACCTACTTACCATGCCATCGACTTTCCCATTAGATCCAAATCATAAGCAATCGCATAACAAATAGCTAAACCGCCTACAAAACTTATCACATTGATGAGAAATCCCAAAAATATCTCGAATCTAAGATGTTTCTTGTTGATTCCTATTTAAAAACTTCGATGAATTATCTGCAATGATAATTATAACGTTGATTACGAATTACCTCTTGTAGCTCTCGATAAAAATAAATATGGAAGTAGTACAGCGAATGTCACCACAACATAATTGAATATATTGGCAAATTCCATTGAGTAAGATACAAATGTGAATCCGAGAATATCAAAAAATATTTCAGCTCCTTGAGGAAGTTTCTGAAAAAAAATATATTTATTTTTACTCAACTTTAATAAGAAAATCTTCTCTCCTTACATCGGCATTTCCCAATTCTTCCCAATTAACAATAAACTTCGTAAGTTCTAAAATATTATCGCCTGTATGTTGCAGAACACTCCGTGAAATATAATCGATGTGATCGTACTTCGTGTGATACCTGTAGCCGTTGATAACATGTGCAAAATCAAACCCCGGAATTTTACCAAAATCACGAAAAATTCGAAAATCAGTGTCCGATGGAATAAGCCCCGAATGGAAAACTTCTTCGGCAGCAGTTTGTGCATTGGGGTATTGAATAGCTCGACCATACATCTTTAAAAATCAAATTGTAAGATATTAGCATACTTCGTTTATAAAAAAGTTTATATTGTTACCTTGACCAACCACGGTGTATTTGGACCAGTTTGAAAGAGAATTTCCTTGCCTCCAGATCCAGCTGACTCGAGATTGATAAATGCTGAAAGAAAACGAAAACCGAACAATGAAACTAAAATTTGTAAATTGTAAAAAAAAACTAGTGGCTACCCAAACTATATGCCAATAAATCATGAGCCTAAGATTATCGCAAACATGTTTGCAACTTCTTCAAAGAAACTCTCGTAGATACAAACATGCCAACAGTTCTTACTTTTCTTCTTCTTCTGAAGTGAATTTCCCTCACTTAAATTCAAATAATTTTGAAATAAACGAAGATATCGTTGCACGGAGTATCATGAAATTGGATGAGTGTTTTAATCCAGGCCCTGATAGTGCACCATTCTCTATCTAAAGAAAATGCGTTGCTTATTTGTTATATTCGTTATTTGTTCTCTTTAATGGACCCTTAAAGAGTTCGCTTTTTTCTAATATCTGGAAAATTGCATTCATTATACGTGTGAACAAAAAAGGTCCTAAAAATGAAATATAGCTAAATTATCTGTGATACCGAAACTGTTTGATTCTATAGTGTTAAGAAAATCTCAGACTTGACTGATTGGCAGCATTCGTAATTAATGAAAATTGAAATGTATATTTGGCAACACTTTGTTTTTTTACTTACTGTCGAGATACGTTGTGGTTCAGTCTATAGTCTCTAAATTAAATGGTGTATATTTTGTATTAATAAAAAACTTTAAAAACTTTATGTAATTATCTTATATTTCAATAAGAAAAAAGATTACATTGTTGGTCCTTCGAGACACATTAAACCAGTTGTTTTGTGGAAAACCAGTCGCTCTACCATGAGTCTTCCAGAAATTACTCTGCGCCGCAGCAACAGACAGACGAAAGGAAACCCGCCTGATCGCCTTGGATTCACAAGGAGTGATTTTGACGATGAATCTGTTGCAGAAAAAAGTGCAGAATTGACAAAAGTTCGAAGAAAGTTAAAGGAAACACAACTTCAACTTGAATTAACTTTGCTTCAAAATCAAGAGGCTGATTTGGTTTCAGACATTTTGGGTGCAGACAAGCAGGAATCCGTTAAGAATTCAAACTTAGCCCAAAGCAGTGTGTGTGCAGATGTTGCTTCTTCAAAAGTATGTGTGCCCCATGACGATGGCAGATACATCCCCCGACGCGATGGATTATGTACTTCTGAAAGAGAATACACACACATGCAACCACCAAACTCAAGCAAGCAGATTGTAGGAAAAATATCTGAGAAATGCAATAAAGACGTTGACGGGAATTTTATGGAGCGAGACAGACAACTACAACATGAAATGAAGATACATCAGTGGCTGCAGTTCAACAAAGCCACTCATAGTACACCATTTGAGAAAAGAGACAGAGACATTCCTGTTTGTAGATGTAAGCAAACAGAAGACGAGGTAAGAAAGTGTAAACTACAACAAAAAGAAGTCGACGCTCTAGATGCAAAAAACCTCGATGACCGGGACGAAAGAAAAACAGACAAAAAGTATCTAGAGATGATGAACACCTTTGTTGCTCGACAGACAAAGATGGATTTGCCAAAGTTCAATGGCAATCCTGAGGATTGGCCTCTATTTAGCAGTGAGTATTGGAGAACATCAGAGTTGGGAAGATTTACTGGCCTGGAGAATGTGACACGACTAAGATCAGCTCTTAAAGACGATGCATTGGAGGCAGTAAAATCCCTTCTCATCCTTCCAGACAGCTCAGAAAAAGTTATGCAGATTCTAGAACGACGATTCGGACGTCCTGACTATATAATTAAATCCGTAGTAAGCAAGGCGAAAGGTATTGCAGCACCACGAGAAGACAATCCTTTGTCAATCGTGAAGTTCGCTACTTGTGTGGAAAATCTAACAGTCATGCTAGAACTGATGGGACGTACAGAACATCCTGAACTGCTGGAAGAATTAGAACGCAAATTACCTCCAATATTCAGCATTTTGTGGTCAGAACACATCGTCGAAAAAGGATTTGTGGATCTGCGTGTTTTCTCCGATTGGTTAGAGAGAAAATCCCATGCTGCTAGCCTTCGAACTACTTTGTTCCAACACCAACATCAACCACCACTCCAGAAAACGGAAGTCAAACGAACAAAGGGAAAGGTCAACGCAACATCCATCGAGGCAACAGACGAAGGCACTCCGAAGTGCAGTGTTTGTAATTCCAACTGCAAGTCTCTAGATATATGCAAAATGTTTCTTGAGATGAGTGTTGATGAACGATGGCAAGAAGTAAGAAAGTTATCTCTTTGTTTCGCATGCTTGAAGGGAAATCATCGAACGAGAATATGTCGCAGAAAGATTCCATGTTCTATCGATAGTTGTCACAGAAATCACCACCGATTGTTGCATAACCATCCGCCAAGAAATTGTACAGAGATTCCAGCCTTTGAACCAAGGAACAGGCACTTTAGTAACAACCACACAGCTGTCGCAAATGGATTCTGTACAAATGGAAGTACTGTGAGCAAGACCATCACCAGACTTAGAATTTTGCCGGTAAGCCTTAAAAATAATTCAGTCGTAGTAAACACTTTTGCTCTCTTAGATCCTGGAGCTACACTGACACTGATAAGTGAAGCAGTGGCAAATAAATTGCAAATGGACGGCAAACATGCACCTCTATCAATTCAGTGGGCCAATGGTGACGTAGCAAATGAAGATGAGTCTAAAGTTGGTTCGGTCTGCATCTCTGGGACTTATCCTAATGCAAAAACATACAGTCTAAATGATGTCAGAACTGTTAGATGTCTACCATTGCAACGACAATCAGTTGATAGAGAAAAGCTTATAGAAAGGTGGCCATACCTGAAGAAAATTAATTTCGAAAGCTATGACAATGTGCAACCAACGATTCTAATCGGTGAGAACAACGGACTACTTACTGCTACACGACAATTAATTCACAACAAGTGCAATAATCCCATCGCTAGTAGAACTTGGCTAGGATGGACGATTAGTGGTAACGATGGTAGCAATAAAGAAAGTGAGGTGAACCATGTTTATATGATGAAAGATATCAATGGCGACGACTTACATAACATGATCAAATCCTCATTTCAACTAGACGACGTCCTGATTAGTAGTTGTGACCCGAAGCGATCCCGAGAAGACGAAAGAGCTTTGAACATCATGCAAGCTACGACGACGAAAATAGATGTAAACAGATGGCAAACTGGACTGTTATGGAAACGTGACGATACAAAACTTCCAGACAACAAGTTTTCAGCTCGCCAAAGATTGTATCTGTTGGAAAAGAAACTCGACAAAAATCCTATTTTGAAAAAAGCATACAGTGACATTATAGACGACTATCTGCAAAAGGAATATCTTGTGAAAGCTGAAGACGAGGACTTGATTGGAAATAGAATTTGGTACTTGCCACATTTTCCAGTAATCAATCCAATGAAGCCACACAAGATAAGAATTGTGTTCGATGCAGCAGCAAAGACAAATGGAATCGCCCTCAATAATGAACTCATTCAAGGACCTGACCTGCTACAATCTTTGCCAGGAGTTTTGTTCAAATTTCGCCAAGGTAGGATTGGATTCACAGGAGACATCAAAGAGATGTTTCATAGAATTAAAATACGTGACGAAGACAACAAAAGCCAATTAATTCTATGGCAAGGTGAGAATCGAACCGACGATCCACAGGTCTTAAAGATGACGGCAATGATGTTTGGCGCGACGTGTTCCCCGAGCTCAGCAATTTACGTGAAAGATCGAAATGCAGACGAGTATGCTGATAGTTATTCCAAAGCTGTATATGCAATCAAAAACAATCACTATATGGATGATTACTTAGGACATGCAGACGACGACGCAGAAGCTACAGCATTAATTGAAGACGTCATCAGAATCCATAGCAAAGGTGGATTTCATATAACGAATTGGAGAAGTTCTTCTCAATCCGTTCTTCAGAGTATCCCAGTTAATCGATTGGCCGATGGTACAACGCATGTCAACATCGACAAAAACAGTGAAAGTCGTATTCTTGGAGTTTATTGGAATACTCAAAATGATTCGTTTACATTTGCTGCAAAATTAGACAAGATTGATGACTGCTTTCTAAAAGATCAAATAATTCCAACTAAGCGACAGGTGTTGAGAATAGTCATGTCCGTTTTTGATCCACTTGGGTTTGTGGCTCATTTTGTAGTTGTTGGCAAGATGTTACTGCAGGCGATTTGGAAAACATCTATCGACTGGGACGATGAGCTACCTGAAGACTTGGTGCCACTGTGGAGCAATTGGGTTCGCGATCTGAATAAGATTTCATCGGTGAATATTCCCCGATGTTACTCACCATTTTTCAATCTGGTACCTGAACTGGAACTCCATGTGTTTGTTGATGCGAGCGAGTCTGGATATGCAGCCGTGGCTTACGTAAGAATTGTTTTCGATAATATTACAAATGTTTCTTTCGTTGCAGCTAAGGCAAAGGTCTTGCCTCTTAAGCCGATGATGACGATACCACGAGCTGAATTACAAGCGGCTGTTTTGGGTACTCGGCTCTCAAAAACTATCAGAGCGCAACACGACAGATGTTTTAGTAAAATTTTATTTTGGACTGACTCGACAACTGTTTTTCATTGGATAAACTCAGAGGCAAAGCGATTCAAACTTTTTGTAGCAAATCGTTTGAGTGAAATTTCAGAGTCGACAAACATCTCTGACTGGAACTGGCTGCCAACCGCGTTAAATGTTGCTGATGATGCCACTCGAATGACGCCTAAAGGATTCGAAGCTGACTGTAGATGGTACAGAGGACCACCCTTTTTGTATGAAGACGTTTCGATGTGGCCCAAATTAAAGAATAGTTATCCGACCCGTGACGACGAAGAAGCTGAATCTAATGAATTTGTTGGGACAATCTCAGAACCAGCTAGATTTAACTTACCTGATGTGACAAGATTTTCGAATTGGCTTCGACTGATAAGAGCTACTGCTTGGATTCTTCGGTACAAGCAAAACCTTAAGAGTAAAAGCCAAATTAGTAAAGGTAATAAAGAAGTTTTGACTTACGAAGGAGAGCTGATGACGACTGAAATTGAATGTGCGACTAAACTATGGATCCGACAATCTCAAAATAATTCCTTTTACAAAGAAATTTGTGAACTTAGGAAGAGTGGAATTGTAAGCCGTTCAAGCAAATTATATAACATCACCCCACAATTAGACGATGAAGGCGTCATACGACTTAGAGGCCGTATGTTAAATATGAAAGATGATCGATGGCTAAAAACTCCAGTGATTCTCGATGGAAGGGATTTGTATGCGCAATTACTTATAAAGTACTACCACGACCAAGCAAATCATATTGGCCATGAAGGAGTAATGAACGAGATAAAGCAGAGATACTGGATATTGAAGCTAAAACCAAAACTGCGACAGATAAGGTCAAAATGCAATACTTGCAAGATAAGACGTGCCAAGCCAGAGCATACAATTATGGGACAATTACCTGCGGTAAGACTTTTATCGAATAATCCAGCATTTACATTTACAGGCATTGACTATTTTGGGCCGATAAATGTTAAAGTAGGCAGACACCTTGAGAAACGCTACGGTGTATTATTCACATGCCTTACCGTAAGGGCAATTCATATAGAGATTGCATCAAATTTGACGACCGACTCCTGCATCATGGCACTCAGAAGGTTCCTTGCCAGACGTGGATGTCCGAAGGATATGTTTTCGGATAATGGCACCAACTTGAGGGGAGCAGACACAGAGCTCAGAAGATGTCTAAAGGAGCTTGACCAATCCGAAATAAGAGGCGCCCTAACTAAACATCGCATTAACTGGCATTTTATTCCACCTGCCTCACCCCATATGGGAGGCTGCTGGGAGAGACTTGTAAGATCGGTCAAGACGTCGCTGTATACAATTTTAAAAGAAGTTAATCCATCGGACGAGACGCTGAGCACATTATTTACTGAAGTTGAACAGATTATCAACTCGAGGCCTTTAGTTGAAGTATCATATCACCCAGACGAACCTGAAGCACTTACGCCGAATCATTTTTTGATTGGTAGATCATCAGCTTCCGCACCAATAAGCGATTTTGACGACAAAGATCTTACAGCTGCGGTAAAAAAAATAGCACCATTACGAGAAAAAAAATTCGTTGCAAAATAAAATGTATGCCAATATATCGAGGGAAATTTTGAATATGCAAAAAGTTTATATTAAGTTAAAACAACACATTTCAAAAAGAATTTTTATTTTTATTCATCAACTTTTTGAAAAAACTTATATTTTCTCCAACAAATCAAACAAATAAGCGGTAAAAATAATAGCACCATTGCTTAATCGTACAACTTAAAACTAAATCATCGTAAAAATCCAAAATCTTTTTCTATGATTTTATTCCTTAGAGGTAGTCCAACAAAATTAATATTTCTTTGCATAGCCTTTGTTGGCTATAACCGCTTCACAACGTCTCGTCATTGAATTAGCTAAATTTTGACACCTTTCAACCGGAATATTCTCCCAGGAAGCCTTAACTGCAGCCCAGAGTGCTTCGTTGCTGGTAGGCTAATATCTGAGACTGCTTTCTTTACGTCGGCCCACAGATTTTCGATGGGATTTAGGTCAGGCGATTGCGCTGGCCACTCCATTACATTAATTGAATGATCTCCAAACCATTTTTTTTCCTTTTAACTGGTGTTCTTGGGGTCATTAATTTGTTGGCAGACCCACAAAAGCGCCATTTCTTCATCTGCATACGGGAGCACAACATTTTCCAAAATATTCACGTAGACTTGTTGATCCATGATGGGTTTAATCCAGTATATGGGTCCAACTCCATAGTAGGAAAAACAAGCCCACACCATTATGCTTGAACCTCCGTGCTTAACCACTTTATTTGTGTTTATATTCCGCTTTTGGAGGTCTTCTTACGTAGGAGTGAGATCCTTTACCGCCAAACAACACGATTTTGCTCTCATCCGTCCATAAAACGTTGCGCCATTTCGCTGCTGGCCTGTTCAAATGCTGTCTTGCAAACATTAAACGCTTTTTTGCATGTTTTGCAGTTAAAAGAGGGACTTTTCTGGGACTACACGCTGTTAAATTATGTTCTCTCAATCTTGTGGCGAACGGTTTCAACGCAAGCTGTAATATTCAGGTCTTTTTTGAGCTCAGTTGCAGGCTTGAAAGGATTTTTTTGGCTTTCTCGAACTAGGCGTCTGACAAGAGTTTTCGACAAAACTGGTTTTCGCCCACGAGTTTCGGTTTTGGGTGCGTATATTATTGAATTTCGAATCATTTTGTTGGAACAGCCAACAAAACGTCGAACTTCTCCGTAAGTTTTGCCTTCTGAAATCATTTTTTTTTTAATAATTTCACGTTTTTCGTTTGTGAAATGTTTTCCACGGCCCATTGTCTTTGAAAAACTGTATTTTTTTTGTTTAAAATGAAGAAACCTATTCAAAATTAACAAATCTTAACATTTGGTTACTTTACCTTGAAATATGACACCAAAAAATGCTTTTTTCTAGCGAAAACTGCGATCAGTGCTATTATTTTTACCGCAATAAAAAAGGGTTTTTCCCCAATATGGCCTCGTAAAAAAAGAACCGTTACCATTTAAGTGCCAGTGATACACAATACAGAGAGTTAAGACTTCAAGCAATAACAATATACAGTTAAGGCTGGAAATATGTGTCCATTTACTCATTTAAAAAAAGTTAAAATGAAACTTGTACCGGTGGTGCTATTTTTTTTACCGGCACTGTATATTACGAAAGCGATGGCGAATGACTCAACGATTGGCTGATCATTTTTGGAACCGATGGAGGAAAGAGTTTTTACCGGCTCTAAATCAGCACAATAAATGGAAGACGAAATGTTCTCGAGGAATACGAGTAGGAGATGTCGTTCTTCTTCTTAACGACAATGAAGTAAGAGGAAATTGGCCCAAGGGTATCATCGACAAAGTTTTTCCCGGACCAGATGGAGAAACTCGAGTGGTTGAAGTTAGAACTTCAAGCGGAACTTTTAAGCGGCCAATAGGCAAAGTTTGCGTCCTCGATTTGGATGATGGTAAAAGTGACGGCGTCCCAATACCAGAGGGGAGAATGTTAAGAAAATCTCAGACTTGACTGATTGGCAGCATTCGTAATTAATGAAAATTGAAATGTATATTTGGCAACACTTTGTTTTTTTACTTACTGTCGAGATACGTTGTGGTTCAGTCTATAGTCTCTAAATTAAATGGTGTATATTTTGTATTAATAAAAAACTTTAAAAACTTTATGTAATTATCTTATATTTCAATAAGAAAAAAGATTACATATAGTATGTAATGTTCTTTCCTTTCAGTGTACTTCAATTGTATGTGATAATCATGGCTTCGTCAAGAAAAGTTCTATTGTTACTGATTTTCTCAATTTCAAGTGCTTTTGCTTAGATGTTTTTGAAAAACGGGGACAAGTCGATTGTATATTCACTGATTTTAGTAAAGCCTTGGATAATTTGTGTTATAATACATTAATTTTAAAGCTACAATAAAGGTTTTAACAACAATTTCTTAAATTGGATCTCATCGTATTTAAAAAAAAATAGAATTTATAGTGTTGTATTTCGTAACGAGTATTTGAATCAATTTGTTGTCAATTCTGGCGTCCCTCAGGGTATCCATTTAGGTGCAAATTTATTCATTTTATTTATAAATGACTTGGTTTCGATCATAAAAAATTCGTCCGTTCTTATTTATGATGATGACATTAATGTTTTCAAAAGTATTAGATCTACTTCTGACTGTTTACTTTTGCAAGAAGACCTATTAATATTTAGTGAATGGTGCAGTAAAAATCCTCTTTCTTAAATGCTGACAAATGTAAAACCATTAGTTTTAGACGCAAAAAAATTCCATTTATTTTTAATTATACGTTTGATGCATATCCTTTAAGTAAAGTCTGCATGTTTTTTTCGATTGGGAGTTATTTTTGATCCTAAGTTAACTTTAAATGATTATTTAGACTATATACACAGGTGTTCAAAATAATAGGGAATTACTTTGACAAGGCAAAAGAGTTTTTTTTTTTACTATATGTTCTACTGTGCGAAGTCAAATTAGTACCGCTATAAGCACTGCTATATTGTCTTTCAATAATGAGCTTTAGACTAGTTAATCATTCGTTTATTTGATGCTGTGCTGCAAACGTGTACAAACAAAGTGCATTATTAGCTGCTGGAATTTTGTATTATTCTCACTTATTTCTTCAAAAAGTTGTCAATATGTATTTGAATTTGAGTTTATTCATAAAATATATTTTAAAGATTTGATATTTTGTACAACGCCTTAAGGCGTTTGCGAAGAGTGCGGCGTAAAAGGCATTGCACAGAGGAAGATCGAGTGATTAAAAAGCTAAGAAAGGATGGAAAAAGCCTCAAAGATATTGCTGATTCCTTGGAAAGCTCAATAAACTCACAAACTCAACCCCAGCAGTTTATAAGTATTATGTACATATACATATTTTTGATGTTAGTATTTAACGAATTGAAATAAACTAAACTATCCGTTGTAAATGAGTAGAGATTTTCAAAATGATTTTGTCGAGAGGATTCTTTTAGACATTGAATACAGTGTATCAAAGCACCCCGTAAACGTAAGTTACAAAAATTATTATTATTTTTTTAATTTAATACAAATCTCACATGCCTATATTTATTTTTAAAGGTTTGAATGAAAAATAGATTACTTCATCAAATTTGTACTATTATAAAGTTTCATTATTGGCCACGCGAATATAATTGACTAACTACTACAGATACGTTGGCAAAGATCTCCACGAATGGTAGCAATACATAATTGGGAGACAAATAAAACAAGTAAATTATGATCGTTTACTTACACCGAACATCTTTGGCCCACTTATGTTGTGTTATAAATCCATGTGAAGCCTTCAGCCCGATTTCTTCACCTCCATTAAAAAGAAAAATAATCGAATGCTTATTTAGCATGCTCCCTCTCGAAAGAACTCGAAGAATTTCCAGCATAACAACACAACTTCCAGCATCATCACTCGCACCTTAAAAATACAGTTTTTTTGTTTATTAAAATACATATACACAATCTAGGAAACATTACTATTAATTTAAGGATAATTACCTGGGCTTCCTGGAACCGAATCAAAATGACAGTTTATTAGAAGCGAATGATTGCCTTGCGAAGAGCTCTCGCCATGGAGTTTAACAACAACATTTTGAACATTCCTGTAAACCGTGGTCATCCCATGAGGCTTGAAATCCACCCAAAAAGCACCACTAACAACCTACAGTAATAGTTCTGAGAAACAGCCAGGAGAATTTTACTAATAAACTAATTCTACCTGAACATCCAACTCGATTCTCTGATTGCGATTCGCCATTTGCTTAATGTATGATATCTCTCTTCGCAAGAAATCAACAGCTAGAACTTCATTGCTATAAGCACCAGTCGGACGTGGTCCGAAGCTAGTCAGAATTTTCAAATCCTTCCATGCTCGTTCGGCAATAAAGGAATTCGGCTGTTGCATGAGTTGTGAGTTGCCGAGACCTCTTGGCAGGTTCTCCCAGTAGTTGTATCTACTGACGGCACCCAAGGCTAGGATTCCGAAGAGGATAACAATGCCCCATATCTCAGAAATGTGATGAACACTTCGCTTGTTATATGCTGAAGAATGCAATTATTCATTGTGTTTTTAAATCGATATAGCCCCACCAAAAAAACTTACCAGCTTCAAAAATATTTACACCTTTGTCTCGGCGACAGTCCTACGATTTGATAACGTAATCGGGAAATCAGTTAACTTTATTATCTTATACTTATAACTATGCCATTATATACTGTTACCTTATATGCTCCATCAAGAACTCGCATTTTTTAAAGGAAAACAAGAAGAACTTTCTATACTAATCAATACTTTCGCAGAATAAGTTTAGTCGAAAATTGAGATTGAGACGAGTTTTTAATTGGCCTATGGCTTCATTTGTTTTCGAAAAGCCAAGTTCATAATTTTATGGAACTTTCTATAACTAAAATATAATTTTAGTTTTTTTTCAATATTTTTTATTTTTAATAAAATTTAGCCGGCACTGTGTGCGAAAAGCAAATCGAAAGTGACAAGACAATGCGAAAAAATCGACACCAGTTTTGGGATAAAAAAAACATGACAGCTAATGAAATTTTGATGGTAAACAAAGCGGACTGAAATGTAAACGCAACCTGCATCCGCAGAATATTGTGCAGGGCTGTCTACTGATAAAGTGATAAGTGAAAGCGGAAACGATGTTGTTGTTGTTTTTATGTTAACGTTAAAATTTGAAATCAAATTATTTTGCAAAGCACTCGAATTTTTTGTAAAATGCCATAATATTACATCTGTGGTACCCATTGGTGTGTGTAATGTAACGTACACCACGTAATGGACTGTCCTCCAAAAATGTATTCTAATTCAAAAGATAACTATCCGCTCTATTTCTTCCTACTAACTTTGTATATAAACAACAGCAAAATAGCCACATTATTCTCATTTGTACAGAAAATGTATCAAAGGAAAACATAAAGCAGATTTTTTCTTGTCTCTTTGCTCAATATCTTGTGTTTTTTCTTAACCTTCATTATTAATGCTTATTTCATATTTCTCAAAGAGAAAATTTGAAAAATCGAGGACAAACGTGTCGATACAAACAGTTCAATGGCTAAACGGGAAGGGTGGAAGAAAATTCTCTGCTCGTACATATGTATGTATATTTTAATCAATGAAAAATTGTTTCTTTGCATTTTATAATTCTGAAATATCACAACAGACAACAAAAACTAACAATTTGATACTTCAAAATTTAAAAGATGACAATTGATATGTCAAAATAAATTTTAAAATGTCTTTAAGTAACGTTCACACGCGGTGGATGTCGTTTAAATTAAGAGGTCTTTAAGTAACGTTACTTAAATGTGAAAATTGATTATAGATACCGATTTTATAAATAAGAGCTGTTTGGAGGAATATATTTTAAAGTTAAGCACCCTTTAATTTTTTTTTTAGATTCGGGGGTAAATATTTATATACAATGCAAGGTTTTATATTCAAAGACTGTTACAAGGAATGGTTGAGATTATAAGTCACTAGGCCCCGTATATCACGAGCAGTCGTGAGCACCGACATATTTTTAGGGTATGTTTTTACGTTTAAAGCCGGAACTACACTTGTCTCGTGTGGTGTTTTGTTGAGTGATGTGCCGCTATAAGTCCAATGTATTTCATGTTCAACAATATTTTTGTCTAATGAGATGATGTGTTTTGTTAAGATCCTTTGTTTTCCGACTGTGCCATTTCCAGCTTTGGCGCATCAATATTCGTCTGTATGTCAAAAAGAGAAGATAGCGCTCGCGTAAAGATCGACAACAATGTTCAATGAGCATATGAAAATAATGACAGTATGTAACATAAAAAGCTTGTTTAGTGTTTACAGTCGACAAAACAATAACACGCCACTCCATCTCAGAACAGGTGGGATAAGTTTATGGTGTATGGATTTAATAAATGAAATTCGAATTGGAATTTGTTGTCATCTTAAGTATGATAATTTATCACGCGAAGCAGACAAAAATATATCCAAAAATATATTTCATTTTTGTTACTAAGACAAAATGGATAGTTATTTTACGTTTTCAAATGATTTACATTCTTTAAACGCTCTAACTGGAAGAAGGTCAAAGCATTACAAATCTCGTTTTAGTCCCAAGACACTGAAGGATATAGATTTCCGCTCGAAGTATCGATTTTCGAAAGGAAATATGAAGAAATTAATAGCCATATTATAGCTCGCCCTTTCTTTAGTGATGATAAAAGAGGAGGGTATATCCAAATTTATTTGGAAGTGATAGCAGCTATACTGTATTGAATAATAAAGAAATCAGCTGGGGTTTGCTTATGTTTAAAATAGCCAAAAATTTTATAGATTGGTGAGTTTTTTGAAAATATATTTGAGATTATTTATAAATAATTATTTGTTTGACGTGGCGTACACCTGAAGTAAGTGCTTCGACTCAGTTTAACTATTCCAAGGTTGGCCCGAGTAGGTACTATATAGTGAAATATAATAAATAAGGCTGTAAGAGTATAAAGTTTATCTCACATATAAGGGAAATATTTTTTTTTTTAATGAGACAGATTTTCTTTTGTTTAATGGATTAAATTATTTTTTAAAAGAGATTTCCCTGGAATTATAATCCACGGGGGAGTCGTCAAAACCATCATCGCGTAAAGGGATCAACCTTAATTAATTTTAATTTGTTATATTCTCTTCACATTTTTTGTTTCAAATAATTTTGATAATATTATCTAAATTATTATGTGGTTAAGTGATATCTGCTGTATATTTCTTACGGTCTTCACCTGATGAACGTTCGAAACGTTGCAAAAAATATAACACCTTTTGTGGACCTATAGCCCGCTTTAAATAAGGAGATCCAATTAAAATCATAGAAGAATGTCACGTAAATAAATAACAGTTGGTATTTCTGTCTTGTTCAATTTCAATATCAAATCAATATTAATATCCTGTCATATATCGAGAAAAAAAGGAGGACATTTCCGTTTCTTAAATTTTGCATGACTTTGTCAGCTTCGAATATGTGTTTCTTGTTGTTAGTTTTGGAGCTAAAAAAATTCAATTTCCCCTCTAGGGAATCGCCGAAGACCCTTAAGTACCGATATTGAAGAAGTGGTTTACGCTATAGAAAGAGGTACACAGACATACAAACAGACAGACGGAATTGCCGGACCCACTTTTTTTCATCTTCGGTATCATCGTAATGTCAACTTTAATCAAAATCTCGAGTTCGACTGTTTTCCAAATGCAGAACTTGCCCTATTGTACCTATATCGCAAGTAAAAATGGTGACAGCTAATTGTTCAGGTGTGTTTCAAAACAACTCACAGCGCTTAGAGCACACTTGGTTCAGAGGATATTCAGAACATGCTCGGACTCTGTTCAGAGCTCTATTCTAAGCTAAAAAAGAAAAGCGCCTAAATATTGTTATTGCTGGTAAAAGTACTTTTCTCGCATCAGGCCTATATCGTGGACACTGTTTCTGTCCCGTTTCGAAGATGGCATTCCAAGTTGAATGAGGACTTTGTTATAAACGGGTATGAACATGTCCTCAATATTTTTTTTTATTTTAACCATACAATAAAATAGAAAGACAAGCCTCACTTTTACCATTCAACCGATGCAGACATAGATTTGTATATAATATACCTACATATATGGATAATATGACAAAACTGCCAAACGAATTGTTTGTTTATAGCTACCAAACTTCACAGGATTGACTTCTGAGTAAATCTATTAAGATTTCCTGAAAATTTCATCAAAATCGGTCACGCCGTTTAAGAGTTCATAGGAAAGATACACACACCTATTTGTAAATATGTGTGTATACATACATTATGTAGACTGAAATCGAAAAAAAAAAACAAAAAAACCAAAGGAAAACTACATAATAATGAACAGTTTTTTTTTATGAATCAGTTTTAAGGAAAAATATAATTTTTACCTTTTTTTTATAAATATTCGCCTTGAAATGCCATTATATTAATAGAAATTGTAATGATCGAAAGTCGGAAGCTCGTATGATCTCTTTCTTGGAACACCCTTTCCAATATTTTTATAAAATAAAAATAATTAAATCTTTGAAATTCTATTTACACGCGTTCACCATTTTCAGGATATTCGCAATTAATTCTTTATTATGGATTGATTACATTTTTTTAAAATATACATAAGTACTATCTTAAATCTATAATTGAAGCCTCTGTACAAATATATTTTATTGAAAATATTTTAATCTACATACATAGATCCTTTTTAGGTATATTTGATTTTTTTAAACAGTCTTATTTCATTTTAATTATTTTTTTTTTGTTTTGTTTATTTCACTTAAATTTCTAAACTAAACCGCAATGTCCTGAAGAAAATTATAGGAAGCCACTCATCTATTCACTACTCATATATGTACAACATACAAAATTATTAATTTATTCATATTTTAAATGACTAAAATCTCATTTCTGGTGAAATGTATTAAATTAGAATTAGCATTAATTCGTTCATTATAAATGATCCTAAAATCGATCGAAGCATAAATACAAACATATTTTAGAATATTTGCAAAATGGCGAAAACGTTTTTAAATTTAACGAATCCTCGGTGTTAGGCACATGGAAAACGTATCCGGCGGAACTGCTACACATGCGGGATATGTTTTAATCGAATTTATGTCTTTGCATGAAATATCATATTTTTGCAAGATGTTAGCAAGCATCACGAAACCAAAGCCTTTTACTAGATTTTGTCCAATGCAAGTCCTTTTTCCGATGCTGAAGGGTAGAAAATGTGGGATGTTCTTGCGAAGTTGATATTTTGGCAATTGATTTGTCATTTGGTTTAACTTGGATTGTGATTGTGGGGCTGGTTCTATGAATCTTTCAGGAAGAAATTTGTCTGGTTGATTCCAATAACGCTCGCTTGTATTCAATTCGTAGTTATTGACAAAGACTATTGTTCCTTTTGTCACGCCATAACCAGCAATAGCAACATCTTCAGTAGCAACATGAGGTACAATGGGCGACGAACAATATCGAAGAACTTCATAAATCGTAGCAACTGTATATGGCATATTTTCCATGTCCATCATTGTGACTTTTCTGTTTTCACTTTCCGCTATTAAATCGGCTTCATTTTGAATTTTTTGAGCAACTTGAGGATTACGGAGAATATAAGCCAGAGCCAGTGTTACCAAGTTTCCAACAGCCGAATGACCACCAACAAAATCTTCCAACATAAATATAATAGTTTCTCTTTCAACATCGCCATCTTCTGCCAGAACCTTGAGCAAGGCATCGGTGAAATCAACTTCCGGTTTTTCAATATCGATATGACGTTCACGTTCGTTAATAATTCGCTCTAAAATGAATTTTCGAATCATCGTCGACCAATTGACTATTTTCTTCATATGTCCCGAATAGAATGGTACAAGCCATGGCAGAAAATCAACAGCATAACCTTGGTTGATCTCCCAAAAGATCTCATCAAATGATCGTACTATTCCTTGGAATTTAACATCGTCGTAGTCAAATCGAATCGAGCACATGTACTTTATAAACAAATTGGCACAAGTCTGCTGAATTAGGGGCTTAAACTTGTATTCTTGGCCGGGAACGATAATCTTTTCAAGACGACCCATGAATTCTTCCATTTCAAAGCAACCAACTTCACTCATTTTTGAATAATAAGCGGAAGCGTCACGTGGTGAACAATGTTTGCGAGCCAAGTTGCGACGTTTCTGTTGCAGTTGAGACCAGTCACACAAGGCGAGAGCTGTAAATAAAAAAAAATTAAGCATTAGTCAAATTTAAAAACATAATAGGTGTCTTAGATAATAGAATTTCATAGATATCGCACGCAGAGGAACCAAAAATAATCACTCTTTAATCGAATGACGCGATAATACGTATCCCACGTTACAACTTTATTGCTTCTTTTTATAAATTTTAAAAAGTGCAAAATGAGCGGTATGCAAAAAATTTAATTTTGGTTTAAATTTCAAAATTTTAATATGCATGCTACATTATTTAAATTTTGAAGGAGCTTTGAAATATGTATCTAAATCAGAGAAAATTGAAAAACCGATACAAATGTTTCACATATGAACCATTTTTTACCAAATCCAAAACTTTCTCTATAGAACTATATGTATGTATGTACACATATAGCCAGTACAAATTGTTTCTATGGATGTAATCTCCATTCCATTGCAAATTATATGCTCCTTTACATAAAACACACCTTAAGAATTCTTCTGAGCAAATTAAATTTTGCCTGTGAATTTAAAAAATCTTATATATATTATGATTTTTTGTTTTGCTGAATTAACTTTTATATTTTATTTTACCTTTTGTTTTTCTTCATTTGATTCAATTAAAAAAACGCATTTTTTTTTATTTAGTTTTTATATGTATATATATTTCGAGGACTTATTTGCCTCATCATCAGTACCTAAAAATAAATACATGCGTTTTGTATTAACAAAATTATATACGAAATTTAATTATATATAAAAATTACCAAGATTATTTTATAGAAAATTATTTGATAACAATCTGTTTTTTAGACATTTGTTTTTGAAATTAAAAAATTAAAAATTAAAAATTAAAAATCATTGAACAAATTTTCTTATAAAGTTACTAAGTATTTAAAGTGTATACATTTATTTAATTTTGAACTTGATTGTTCTGTAAATTTGCATTAACTATTAGATTGTAGTATGTATTAGTATAGTCTTTTTTGTCTGTTTTGTAGTTACACGCAATGCCCTCATTCTTTATAATTTGGTTAACTTCATGAATTTGTAACTTAAATTTGTTTTTTTTTAATTTTAAAATTTTAGCACCATTAAAATCAAAAGAATGTCCATTTTTCTTAACGTGATCAGCTAAAGCAGCTATATTTTTGTTTGCTGATCCTTCGTTAACTTTTTGACATTCGGTATTGTGTTGATTCATTCTTGATCCCAGTTTTTGAATAGTTTCTCCAATGTATATTTTTTCACAATCATTGCATTTTACAGAGTAAACTAATCCACTGTTTTCTGTTTTATTAATTTTTTGTTTTGTATTTAGAAAGAATTTTCTATCTAACAATGATGTTCGGACAAAAGATACATCAAATACAGATAAGAAAATTTATTCAGCGATGACATATGTACCAAAATTAAGTGAGTCCTTAGCAAAAGTGTGCCAATATTTTATACCAGATGTTAAAGCAGCAATGAAACCAACAGAACAAAATTCAAAATTCTTTCTAAATACAAAACAAAAAATTAATAAAACAGAAAACAGTGGATTAGTTTACTCTGTAAAATGCAATGATTGTGAAAAAATATACATTGGGGAAACTATTCAAAAACTGGGATCAAGAATGAATCAACACAATACCGAATGTCAAAAAGTTAACGAAGGATCAGCAAACAAAAATATAGCTGCTTTAGCTGATCACGTTAAGAAAAATGGACATTCTTTTGATTTTAATGGTGCTAAAATTTTAAAATTAGAAAAAAACAAATTTAAGTTACAAATTCATGAAGTTAACCAAATTATAAAGAATGACCCAACTAACAATTTTACTTCTATATTCATCTAGAGAAGCTTCTTGTTACTGTCTATTGCACACATTTAAGGGTTATATAAAACTCCATAGAGTTAAAAGGGCGACTTTTTTTAACTCCTATTGGACCTTTATGGAGTAATTTGTGTTACTCCGAAGAACATACTTATCGTTATATTATAGAGGTAATATATGCTTTATTGCAGCAATTGCATCGATAGTGGCAATGAAAAGAAGATTTACTGTCACAAGAATAAAATACTTATAGGAGTATGCATAAAATAAAAAAAAAAATATTTATTTTGTGCTTATTTGATTTCATTTTTATTTTGATGCTTTTCTTGCATATGTTTTTCGGGTTTTTCCGCATGATTTCTATGAAGATCTTAAGAGCTGATTATTATTTATGATTTAATTTCTACTTTTAGTTTTAAAATTAATTTAAAAATTACTTACATGAATAGGCGGACCTGGGATTTGAACTCGAGTCCTCTCACACCAAATCTCTTGCTCGCTAACCGCTCGGCCAAACTGGTATATGTTAGAGCCGGCGTTGAATTGGGATCGCTTTTATCGTGATTTATCTCCTATAAAGCCACATAGACTTTCTTTATAGATGCTTTATAAGTTTTATATGAATGAAACTTTAATTTATTTTTTTTTTTTCAAATAAATTGCAATGTTGACTTTTTACTTGCAACATAGCTGCTATTTAGCAAGTTATGCATTCGTAAAAAAACACCATGCTTTAATTTTTTAAAACTTAATTAAAATTTATTTACAATCTACAAGATATGAAAAAAACAATTACAAATGTTAAGAAATGGTTTTCAAAAATCGTATTTTTATCGGAAACGGCACCTAGAGAATTTTAATAATTTTTTTTTCGATTAATTTTAACGATGTATAATTCGATAAAAGGTTTAAATTAAGATTTTACTGGCTACCTACCACATAATTTTTTTTTTCTAATTTTGAATTTCTCAGTAACAGCTTGTTGGATTTTAATAATAGTTTTTTTTTTAGAAAAGCTTGTTAAAAGCTAAAAAAATTTCTATCCAATCTTTAAAAAAAAAATATTTTTTTAAATTAAAAAAAAAACAGGTCAATATTTTTTTTAGATTTAATTTTTATCCGTAAAATTATAAACACTAAAAGTAGATAAACCAAATGTTTTAAAAATTTTGTATATAAAAACTTATTTTTTTAAGAATCCGCTAAAATTTTTTAATTTTTTAATTTTTGTTTTTTTTTTTTAATAAATTCATATTTTCTAAAAAATTACATGGCATTTCATTTTTATTTGTCGTACTAAAACAATTTTCAAAAAAAGTTTTTTTTGGTTTAAAAACTTAAATTTGTTAAAATTTGCATTTTTTACATTTTCGTTCAAGTTCGTTCGACCCAGTCGTACATTTAATTTATACAGAGTTACGTAGATTGCGCATTTTGTTGTTGTACTTGATAGTATAGCATATATGTCCCTCATGTGTACAAAAGCACGTGGTGCATTCTGGGTCAATGACTCATTTTGACTGTATATATTTGCACAGTTTTATAAAAGTACTACAGGAACTATACTCCACCTTGACTTAAACTCTCCAATAATGATTCTATAAAGATAACGAATACCAAATTAGGACTTTTATAGCAGTTTCTTCGGATGAATATCGGAGTATGAGCTGCCTGTGATCTTATAGTATAAATATAGAATGATTAAAGGAATATTGAGTCTTTACGCCTATAAAGGTGATAATAAGTGACCCAGAGAATGTCTAGGACATGAATTATATCAATTTTTACTCCTATAGCTATTTGACTTCCAGCAAGAATGGTTATATGAGCACTATAGCTACGAATGATTCTTTAATTTCAGAAATCGGAAGCAAAATTGTTAGTTGGGGAGGGCATTGCGTGTAACTACAAAACAGACAAAAAAGATTATACTAATACATACTACAATCTAATAGTTAATGCAAATTTACAGAACAATCAAGTTCAAAATTAAATAAATGTATACACTTTAAATACTTAGTAACTTTATAAGAAAATTTGTTCAATGATTTTTAATTTTTAATTTTTAATTTTTTAATTTCAAAAACAAATGTCTAAAAAACAGATTGTTATCAAATAATTTTCTATAAAATAATCTTGGTAATTTTTATATATAATTAAATTTCGTATATAATTTTGTTAATACAAAACGCATGTATTTATTTTTAGGTACTGATGATGAGGCAAATAAGTCCTCGAAATATATATACATATAAAAACTAAATAAAAAAAAAATGCGTTTTTTTTAATTGAATTCAATGAAGAAAAACAAAAGGTAAAATAAAATTAAAAAATATTGATTAATCTGATCCATTCAATCATTCGTTGACTCTGAGATATTTTAAGGACTTTTTAGTAGGTACTTAAAACTTTTATATAATCGACTACATATGCATTGCGCTATCTTTCGAATCATATTAATACTTATTGGTATTAAATGATTTTTAATGAAATTCCAATATGGCTTTTTACCAAATACCAATAATACCCCTCGGAAGTTTATAGAAGTTAGAATCTTACAAATAACAAGATGATTGTAACTTGAACTACACTTTTAAAAATTCAAATTGAGCTCAAACTTAAAAACAAAATAAACCCTTTTGCTTTTTTGTATCTAAAAATCAAGTACATTTCCTCATCTAAGATTTCACCTATGCCATTCTAAAAATTCGAATGACAAGTGATGTTTGACAGCAAGTTTGACAAATGTCAATGCTCATGTTTGCATGTTCGTATATAGAATTAAAAAAATTGCTATTTTGTCAGATCTAAATCAAAAATAAATTGATTTATTTTACCAATGGAATGCCACATTAGTATCATTCAAACTATATGTGTCATATTTAACAATCGTACAGAACTTGCAAGACAACGGATAAGAGTTCATGGAAAGTGCGAACAGTGTTCTTTAGAACAAAATTGTTCGTTTATGATTCCGTTTTTTTAATTTTTTTTCTTCACATTCAGCCCTATCGAGGTATCTGTTCGGATAAAATTATTTTCCGATTTGTTCGAAGACGGAGAATTTTCTACCGAGGTACACTGTCCATTTTTTTTAACTTCAGTCAAATATCCCAACTAACAATTTTGCTTCCGATTTCTGAAATTAAAGAATCATTCGTAGCTATAGTGCTCATATAACCATTCTTGCTGGAAGTCAAATAGCTATAGGAGTAAAAATTGACATAATTCATGTACTAGACATTCTCTGGGTCACTTTTTATCACCTTTATAGGCGTAAAGACTCAATATTCCTTTAATCATACTATATTTATACTATAAGATCACAGGCAGCTCATACTCCGATAGTCATCCGAAGAAACTGCTATAAAAGTCCTAATTTGGTATTCGTTATCTTTATAGAATCATTATTGGACAGTTTAAGTCAAGGTGGAGTATAGTTCCTGTAGTACTTTTATAAAACTGTGCAAATATATGCAGTCAAAATGAGTCATTGACCCACAATGCACCACGTGCTTTTGTACACATGAGGGACATATATGCTACACTATCAAGTAAAACAACAACTGGGTCGAACGAACTTGAACGAAAATGTTAAGACTGCAAATTTTAACAAATTTAAGTTTTAAAACCAAAAAAACTTTTTTTAAAAATTGTTTTAGTACGACAAATAAAAATGAAATACCATATAATTTTTTAGAAAATATGAATTTATTAAAAAAACAAAAATTAAAGTCACTGTAGCGGATTCTTAAAAAAAAATAAGTTTTTATATACAGAATTTTTAAAACATTTTGGAGAAAAACATTTGGTTTATCTACTTTCAGTGTTTATAATTTTAATGATATAAATTAAATCTAAAAAAAATATTGACCTGTTTTTTTTTAATTCAAAAAAATATTTTTTTTTTAAAGTTTGGATAGAAGTTTTTTCATTTTTTAACAAGCTTTTCTAAAAAAAAAACTATTATTAAAATCTGACAAGCTGATACTGAGAAATTCAAAATTAGAAAAAAAAGTATATGTTAGGTAGCCAGTAAAATCTTAATTTAAACCTTTTATCGAATTATACATCGTTAAAATTAATCGAAAAGAAAAAAATTATTAAAATTCTCTAGGTGCCGTTTCCGATAAAAATACGATTTTCCAAAACCATTTCTTAACATTTGTAATTGTTTTTTTATATCTTGTAGATTGTAAACAAATTTTAGTTAAGTTATTTTTTTACGAATACATAACTTGCTAAATAGCAGCTATGTCGCAAGTAAAAAGTCAACATTGCAATTTATTTGAAAAAATAAATTAAAGTTTTATTCATATAAAACTTAGAAAGCATCTATAAAGAAAGTCTATGTGGCTTTATAGGAGATAAATCACGATAAAAGTGATCCCAATGCAACGCCGGCTCTTACATATACCAGTTTGGCGGAGCGGTTAGCGAGCAAGAGATTTGATGTGAGAGGACTCGAGTTCAAATCCCAGGTCCTGCCTATTCATGTAAGTATTTTTTAAATTAATTTTAAAAGTAAAAGTAGAAATTTAATCATAAATAATAATCAGCTCTTAAGATCTTTACAGAAATCATGCGAAAAACCCGAAAAACATATCGACGGTTAACTATGAATACCTCCTATGTCGCATTTTGTAAACTTTAAAGGGGACACAAAAAACTGATTATAGTCTCAAAATTAAAACGCATAATAATAAAATTTTAAACATAATTATCAGTTTTGAATATCTATGATGTGAAATAGTTTAAATTTTAAAAATTCAGCGAAGCAGATGGAAATTATTAACGAAACTGCATCAAAAAGTGAATTTCACACAAAATTATGTTAGGAGATATTCATAGTTAACCGTCGATATGCAAGAAAAGAATCAAAATAAAAATGAAATCAAATAAGCACGAAATAAATATTTTTTTTTTATTTTCTGCATAGTATTTTATTATTGTGCTAGTAAATCTTCTTTTCATGGTCACTATCGACGCAACTGCTGCAGTAAAGCATATATTATATTATTTGATGAGCTTTATAGCAGTACTACTACTCCTATAGTGAAGGACTAAATATTCTCTGATTACCTTATGGACGTAGAATATCATATAGTACCTCTATCACATAACGATAAGAATATTTTTCGGAGTAATACAATTTACTCCATAAAGGTGGAATAGGAGTTAAAAAAAAGTCGCCCTTTTAACTTTTTGGAGTTTTAAATAACCCTTAAATGTGTGCAATAGACAGTAACAAGAAGCTTCTCTAGATGAATATAGAAGTAAAATTGTTAGTTGGGTATGCTTGTGTTAAACATTTAACTCTGCTCAGTTATTTTATTCTGAGGTCTGATCTGATCATACTCAGAAGTCAGAACGAAAAAAAAGAAACACATACTCGAAGCTTTGAACACTCTGAACTAAAAGAGAAATACAATTAATTTGTTGACACCTCAGATTCTGCTGTGAATTAAAAAAAGAAAAACGCCTATTATCGCAAGTATAGACCGCCATTGCAGCTTTATTTTATCAACATGCGATAGAAATACATAATATGCTCTCATCGCATAACATTTATGGTTTGCTTTATAGCAATAAACTGTCATTTTGTTTTAGCATTTCATTTGATTGAGTTTTGCAAAAAACGTTTTTTTTTCACTGACGTTTATTTGATTGTCCGATTTGAAATTGTCACTCGTTAATAATTATTAATAATTCGAAAGCCTGTGAAATTTGACCCATTGACATTCTTCACTGTACTAAAAAAATGTCCGATGAAGAAAATCGGACATTTATTCTGTTCTCTGGCTTTTGCTTTTGACGTTGCGATTGTGATGGATTTATAGCGAGTTGTGACACAGCGTGTACTATTTGTGTAAATAGCTTACATATATATTGAGTTCTATTAATCAGATTGTCAAGATTAAGGTGTTTGGGTTTAGGGGGAAATGAAGGGGCATCATTTCCTATTTTTCATAAAGGAATATTGAAGTCTTTATACCCTTGATGCAAAAAACGAAAAATCACAATTTCAACCTCTCACGCCAATGATGAGAAAAGCCTTGTTATACCTCCAAGCCAAAAGTTTGTTTTCGGCTCTTATACTTTATATGTAGATATATACATATGTATATTTATTTAAATTTATTATACATACTTCTGTTATATTAAAATAATTTTAAAGTTAAGGTTCCCTTTATTAATTTATAGTGAAGGTAGGTACCTAAAGCTTGAGCCTTTTTATGATGTTAGGGAATAAAGTATTAAGAATGAATTCAAATATATATAATATTATGTTTAGTTTTACTAAAATTAAAAAAAGCATGAATCAACACCATAATAAGATTCAAACAAAAATCAAATAAAACTTGACTGGAATACTAAAAAGACTCGATTTTATACGAAATTTTTAAAACTCTCACAATTTTATTCCACCGATTCGCTTACTTTAAATTTAGGAAGAAATGAAATTGCTTTAGGTAAGTTACTACTTACATATGTACATATATGAAGATACCTCAATTTTGTTTTGAAAAAAAAAAACAATTGCTTGATTTGATTTTATTCAAAAGTTTTCACCTATTTTGCGTAAGAATAAGGTAAATTAAAACTTCAATATCACATTTCTTATTCTCTACGCATCTGAAATAATATGAACAATAGGTACGAAACCGGAGATATCTTACATATGTTTATATTCCAGACATAAAGAAAGAAAGTGTAACAAAAATTACTTGAGTCGTTGTCGTCGATATCGTTGTTTTGTGACTAGGGATGAGCTTGCAGAAAACCATTCACAATATTAAAAACAAAAATAAGAACATTTAACATTGAAATTCGTAACAAGATCTACCAATTTATTCGACCTAACTTTTGCGTCGTTTATTTGCGAACTCGTATGAAACATACATATGTATGAGTATAGGTGCGAAACGAATTATTTAATTCATTTATACAAATCACTTACGTCGATTCCAGACAGTGTCCCATTTTGAATTCCATTGAATGAAGAGATGATAAGCTTGTATCGTATATCCCATTGAATTAACCAAAACCAAAGAAGATGAAACAAGTATCTTGTTTGTTAGGTACATACAAATAAGCAAAACAAACCACTTGTTTACTGACAGATCACACATAATAATGTAAATGTCAAATCAAACCAAATTTATGTGCCGCACTTCTTATTGATACATCCGTTTCAAGTGCAAAAGGGCTCCACTCATCAAGTATGGACGCAAGTAGTGCTAGACAATTCAAGGACGAAGTCTACACGATCTGCATTACAAATTATGCCCCTTCTGCCCAAAGAACGCAGCCCCAGACTGGTGCTACTTCAGATATCAAAGATGCACACTAATTTTGTATATCAAGCGAAGATAGCGACGAAACGGGCGGATCCACAGTGCATTAAGTATTCAAAAGCAAACACTACCAGTGCGCAAATGTAAAGTGTAAGTCTTCTTTTCTGCATTCAAGTTCCTCTCTTGCAACTTAATTCCTCTACTTCCATAATTGGATTAAATGCGGTTTTGATCGATAAACAAAAATGACCTTGAATAGTTGTTATTGCTGCAGGCAAAATGTAAACTCGGTTAAGTGGAACGATAAAGTCTTTCTTTGCAAACAAGTCGCTTCTTCGCGGGATTCCACGCACATTCATTCATTCGTATTCTTTGAATGTACATACATACCACCGTTACAAGTTATACCAATCCATGCTACTCATTCGCACGCACAATGCAGGGGTAATTGCATTGCACGCATGCATAATAAACCTGCCTGTACATATACACTTCTCGTTATGCGATTATCTATTTCCTTTCTTTATGGTGACCCTGAACTTCAAAATTTGTTGTTGTCTTACAAGTGGGAGTCGGAGGTTTCATATAAAGATGGTTCATATCAACTTCCCGTTGGTAAGGTTGAAAAGTTGTTATTGGGTTTGTTATTAACAAAATAACTGGATTACTAAGAGTAGATTAGTGCGCAATGCGGAAATACTCAGTTTTATGCGTTGTCCCTTGGTTTGAAGACGATACGCCAGTATGATTTATTGTCATATCTTGTTCTAGCTAGACTAGATTAACCAGCAACAAAAATGTAGGTCATATTTAACTAGACTAAGTTAAATCGAGCCTTGTTTATGTACACCCATATTAATAAAGATGGTTTAGTGGAGGTTTATCGTTAAGTCCTGGACTAAGTGCGAAATTTCATTAATAAAACAAATTTTCTGTTAAGTGACGTTTACTAATTATGATAAAGTTAAACCACCGAAGTAGGTGGTTTAGCGAAGGAATAAGAAATAGAAATGTCCACAGTCAGACACAAGCAATAATTGACAATCAATTTAGGTAGCCACAGAATATAAAAAAGAGATTGCTTACTTTTGTAGAAGATTTTCTTAAAAGGATTTTTGATAAACGTCATTTTACTATTCCGGGAACATTTTGTTTTTATAAATGTAAATATTTAAGCCATGGCTTAACTCCTATTTCATGGTTTAGCAAAACCATGAAATATAGGTGGAATTAGCGTTTTTTATTAATAACAGTTACCAGTTTAAGTTAATTTTTAACTCACTCTTGGGAAAGACTAAAGACAATTTTTACAGACTTCTTTTCTTCAGAGAAAAAAAATGAATTGTGATCCCAATAAAGAGCAGGATCTTACTGTGTTGTCGTTTTTTCATAATTTGTAGGAATCATGTATGATATCTGATTAAAAACCACTTTAAAACTAGTTAAATCTGCATTTTTACTTGCGATATAGGTACTATAGGGCAAGTTCTGCATTTGGAAAAAAAATCGAACTCGAGATTTTGATCAAAGTTGACATTACGATGATAGCGAAGACGAATAAAGTGGGTCCGGCAATTCCGTCTGTCTGTCTGTCTGTCTGTCTGTCTGTCTGTCTGTCTGTCTGTCTGTCTGTCTGTATGTCTGTACCTCGATCTAGAGCCTAAGCCACTGGACCAATTTTCTTCAAACTCGGTAGTTATTGGTCTTCGGTGATTCCCTAGAGGGGAAATTGAAATTTTTTTTTTAGCTCTAAAACTAACGGTACCCCCCATACACCCGTAATGCAAAATCTTATTTATCTCGAAAACGGCTCTAACGATTTTGATGAAAAAAAATTAGGTGTGATATTATGGACATGGACTACGTTTTGGTAAAAAAAAAATTTGGGGCAAAATGTTATTAACGGTACCTGTCATAGAACCGTTTTTTTGATTTTCGACTTTCTCATTAACGGCTCTAACGATTTTAACCAAAAATTTTCAGCAGGAGTCTCCCTAAGTTTAAAATAATATTGTATATAAAAATATTCGAAAAATTATTTGTTGGGTTTTTTTGAAAAAAATTTTTTTTTGAAAAATCAATATCTTCAAAACCTATGAACGATTATTTTTTGAAATTATTTCCAAAAATCAATATTATTAAATACTTAAAATTCGCATCCCACATTTTTTTCTTGAAAAATTTTAAAGAAATTTCTTATATAAAAAATTATTTATTTAATAATAAAACGATTTTTTAAAGTTTGTTTGCATAAATTCATACTTTTCTAGAAATCAGACGGCAATTTCATTTTAAATTCATGATTTATATTTATAAAATGTATCAAATTCCAAAGTACTTTTACATAAGAGCAAGTTCGTGCGATCCAGTCGTGCATTTTATTTTTAAATCGAACTGAACCAAACGATAATAACGCGCTGAACATACATAAGTACATTATATTGATTGGAAAATCGATTTTTTAGTTTCTTTTGACACAAGTGAAACTTTTTGTCTCTCTCCAACTTCATAAAAATAAAATAAAACACTATTTGTATTTTGAAAGGTACACTTAATGTCCTTCTATAGCCACATAGTACATAAGTGAGCTTATGTCGGAGGGCTCATAGTTTACAAATGCAAAAGTGAACGAAAACGAACACTAGACGAAAAGTATAACAAATCGGCCAATAAGAAACACCTTATTTTTCCCGAAAGCTGATCCAAGAATTTCCATTAAGTTATTCTGTAATCTTAATTTGAACGATCTGTAAGACAGTTTTTAAATTAAGGCATTATTAACGATATCCTATTCACATTAAATACAAAACGCAGTTTCCGCGAAAATACCGGTTTTGGGAGTAAAACTTGTATACACGATTTTCCATTTTTTGTAAAGAAGATGTTCCCGTTAACCACAAGTTTCATATAAAACATACCGAAAACTATGTGAAATTTGGAGATGAGCAAAGCAAACACACTTTTTTAATTATTCAGAGTCTATCAAACGTCAAAAAAGAGCTCCTGATGGGATGCTTTCGAAAGAAACTAAAAACAGTTGACGACAAGAATTCCAAAAACGTACCTACTAGACCTTGGAAAACTGGTAAGTGATATTGTTTATATATGCAGATCCTCATAAAATATATAAAAAGTTGTCGTTTTTATTTTTAGAATATGGCAGAAAAGAAAAGGGGACAAAATTAAGTTGTGGGCCACTAAGTATGAAGGCCACTAAGTAAAACGAACAACGGATTAAGAACGAATGAAGAATGTTCAAATTCAAAGGAGCTCGGAAATTTCGGTGTTCGTTGTTACCCGAATAACGTCAGCCTTATTTACTAACTCGTTTTAGCGACGGAGTAAAGTTACTCGTACTTCGACTTTACAACGGCTCTAATCCTGAAAACCTTATTTATAATGAAAATGCACGAGGAATAGCGGTGGAATAAGCTTAAACTGGTTCATAGGAGGTTTAAGGCCGTTTTAGTATCTAAATGTCATTTTGAGATGACATCTTGTGAAATTTACAAAAAAGGAGTGTAAGCAATTTTTTTTCGTTTCTTATAGGTACTACGTAGTCTGAGATTTAAGGCAAGAGATTTATGTGGTGTTTTCACCGCACTGAAAGATTAATAAGAAGATTAACTTTGACAGCATCTATCAAAATGCTATTGTTATTTCAATTTTTCTTATAAAGTAGAAGCGAGAGAAAGAAAGTTTCATTTGTGCCAAACGATGAAAAATCATCGAGATAGCTTAGCACCGTATGGATGTTAGGTCAGTTAGAACTTCGACCGATTGATCCTATGAAGATTTAGTAGAGATTTATTTCTAATCTACTAGATTTACGAAATAAATTTGTATGGTAAATTTTCAAAATTTAAAGAAGATTTATGGTAAATCCACTTAAATCCCGGATTTACTCTTGGTGAAAACTTAGTATTACTAAGACAAAAAGAATAGATATTTTGCATTAATAAATTATTTATATTTTCCAAACGCTTTAACAGTTGTACGGTATTGGGAACGCAATGTGGTTGGTACATTCATTTATTGGATTTGAACTTTATATAATCCAATTTTAAATGTATCCAATTTCCAATATGTATAGGGAGATGCCGCACCTTTTTAAAAATCAACGTAATTTTACTTAAGTGATTGAATTTTATTCAATTTACAGTTTTAAGTGACCTCAATTCCTAAGTACGTTTCACCCAGGTACGACAGTGGACTCATTAGTAAGATGCTGTCTTACCCTTCTAAGACACAAATATTGGTCGATGTTTATGGACTCTTATAAAATTTATACACTGTGAATTTTATTTTTCTAGGGAAATTTGATTAAATTTCAGAAAAGTTCGTGGTCAGACTTTTCAATCAACGAAGATGAACACATGTGCAAATGATTAAATTGTGTGCCTTCTATTCAAGAACCACGGTCGAAAATCGTATTAAGTGACAAGGCCCATATCTGTATAAATGGATACGTCAAAAACCGAAATTGTAGAATTTAGGAGAACCACTTTTTGATATGGATTTTGGGAATGGCGGCATCATTGGTCCATACTTCCTTAAGAGGTCACTGTCAACGGCGAGCGGTATATTTCAATGACAACCAATTTCATTTGGCCCGAATTGGAGGATATGAACACCGACAAGACGTGGCTTCAACAGGATGACGCTACGTGCGACGCATCCCATGCCATAATGGTGTAATTTGGACCCGTTTGACTTCTTCTTGGGATGTTTTATTAATGTCGTTTTTATTTGGCAATCCGGAATCTCTCCGATCCGGAATCCCAACTGAACACTTTTGTTTGCTTCTGATGATTCTGAAGTTTTGTTTGATTGTATATGTGAAACATCAAATGCGTACAATAATCAAAATCAAGAAAAATGTTTGTTGAAAGCAGGGCTGGCCGAATTGTCACTTTTTAGAAATAACTACATTTGTTACGTCTGCTACGTATTTTATGTAGTTAATGTAGTTGAATGTAGTTAAATGTAGTTAATTGTAGTTAATGTAAGAAATTGTAGCATTGCTGTCAATTAACTGTCAGTTATGCATTTGAAATTTGAATTTTTAAATTAAACGTTCAGTTATTCTTACAATTCTTCATCCTTATGGTAAATGAAACTTTTTTTTACAAACCTTCATTAGATCATAAAAGTGCAAAATTGTTTTTTTTTTTTCCCTTTATTATATTGAATTTTTATGAATTAATTTTTATGAATTTATTACTACTAATATGTAGCAGACGTAACAAATTGTAGTAAATTAGGCATGTAGTTTGTTCAATAAACTACGCGTAGTTAAATACTACGTTTATATGCAGTATCGAAAGATCGAGTTGGATTAGAGTCGAATTTTCGACTCACATTTTTACTCGACACCGCTGAGCGATTGGGATCGAGTCGAACGAAGCTCATTTCAACTCAATACAGGTATATAAAGGTTCGAAGCGAGCTTCAAGCTCGCTTCAACACCTCATATAAACGTAGTAAATCATGTAGAAAATGTAGTGTAGTCAATTCGGCCAACCCTGGTTCGCACAATTTGAATACCAAAAATCACAGCTGTTGAGGTTGGCGTTTAAGAATATGAATGTGTGAGTGCTTCTGGTTTTGCTTCTGATTTCAAATTCAGAAGCAAATTTCTCTGAAGTCTGATTACTTTAAAATAAATATAGTTTGGCAAAATAATTTAAGCTAATTAAAAATAAAACTCTGTGTGGCCTGACCAATGCCAAGTCGGCAAATTTAGTTTAAGAACAAAAAAAAATATATATACACAATTGTTAAAAAAAAAAATACAAATGTAAAGTGAAACAAAAACTCAATAAAAGTTACTACTACTACTTAAGCAAATTTCTCTTCTTTTCAGAATCAGAACTGTCATTTTTTCCCAATTGAACACAGAAGAGTCGGGAAGGCTTCCGGATTGCCAAATAAAAACGACATAAGTCACATATCTTATTTATTTTTATTTATTTTATTTTATTTATTTATTTGAAGGCATTCACATTAAGAAGTACAATCTTATAGATAGTAATGCTTAAAGATGCATTTAACAATTTAATTCCAGCTCTCCATTTATAATTAGGAAAAATAGTACAAATAGACAAAAGAAGAGGAAAAAAAAAAGAAAAAGAAAAAGAAAAGAGAAAAGGAGAAAAAGAGAAAATAGCATACAAAAATTAGCCAGAGTGAAAAAGGACCTAAGCTCCAACCTAAACCTATTGGTGCCACCAAAACCACGAACATGTCTTTGTAAAGAATTCCATAAGCGAATAGAGTTAACAAAAAACTGCCGCTCAGATGTAAGACAAGAGAAACAAGGTTGGATAAGTTGACGAGATCTCATTGAGGTACTATAACGCATCTTGTTAAATAGGTAACTTGGCTGATTAGTTTGTATTATATTAGAGATATGACATATGATCATCTTGGGGAATTGAGAAATCCGATCGAAACTTCTTACGTTAAATACGTAACGTGCGATGTTGTTAAAAGCGATGTTAAGTTTTCTTCTGCTAATAGAATCACAATTTCCAAAAATTTCACAGCCGTAGTTAAGATTAGGAATAATGAGTGTTTTTGCTAACAACATACGTGTTCTTAGAGGGGTAAATTGGTGGGATATCCAGAGCTGGCGAAGTGTTCCATAGACTTTCCCAACATTGATATGATTATTCCATGTTAGTGTCCTATTAAAAACCATTCCTAGATTTCTTGTGGTTTGAACATATTCAATTTTTGAGTTCTGAAGGGAGAAGGGGGGAAGTAGGAAAGGTCTCTTGCTAATGACTATGCATTTTGTTTTTAGTGGGTTAAGAAAAAGCCCATTCTTCTCAGACCAGGCGGAGATCTTATCTAAGTCAGTATTAATTGTATTTGCGCAGTCCTCTAGCAAGCCAAAGGGGCAACTCTTATACAATTGGACATCATCGGCGTACATTTGTACCGAAAAGGATACTAAAGAGGGAATTTCATTAACATATAATAAAAACAGTAGATGTCCAAGTATGGAACCTTGTGGAACCCCTCTACTATTAGATAGAAAGCTGGAAATTTCATTACCTAACGAGATAGCTTGTGTTCTAGACTTCAGATAAGATGACATGAGTTTAACTGCAGACATTGAGATCTCAAATAGCGTCAAAAGTTTGTTACAAAGATTGATATGGTCAACCGTGTCGAAGGCCTTTGAAAAATTCAGTAAAACCAAAAATGTTATTTTGTCCTCATCCATAGACCCTCTAATATTGTCAACAACGTCAATAACTGCAGAGATACAGCTATGGTGCTTCCTAAACCCAGATTGCATTGGAGAAAACAAATTATTGGTATTGATGTAAGAGTTAATTTGTTTCTGAAGCACTTTCTCAAATACTTTAGATAAATAAGGGAGTATGGAAATGGGCCTTAAATCTTTACTAGTAGGACTCTTACGAATGGGTATAATTTTTGATTTTTTCCATTGAGGAGGGTAGAAACCAGTGGTTATAATAAAGTTGAAAACGTGCTCTAGTGCTGGGAGAAGTATAGGCAGCATAATTTTGATAAATTTTGGATGAATTTCATCAAAACTAAAGGCATTTGATTTGATAAATAGCAAACATTCAACGATCTCAGAACTGTTCACACAAGAGAATTCAAAGGTGCCAGTTTGGGTAAGTTCATGAGCGGCATTCGAATAAAAAGGTAAAACATTCAAGTTAGGAAAAGGAATTGTAACAAAGCTCTTATTTAATTGGTTTATGTCCAGACCAGTGTCAACATTTTGTTTTATTTTACCCACTCCCAATTATCTTAGGCTACGCCAAAGCCCGCTACCTTTAATTGATGGTTTAAATTTTCTTTCATAAAATTTCTTTTTGGCAAGCTTAATTTTGATTACAGCTAGATTGCGCAAAGAACGATAGGCCTGCAAATAAGCATCTAATCTGTAACGCTTCCAGTCACAATATGCTCGGTTTCGTCTTTCTATAATTTGCCGAATTTCAACAGCGAACCAAGGGCATTGACCATGCCTAACACGTCTAACTTTTAATGGCACATGTCTTTCAAAAAGAACACGGATATTATGATTGAGAAACTCAACTTGATCATATGCAGACTCCATATAAAATACACGATTCCACTCAATAACCGAGCATCCATTTCTAAAAAAATTATAATCAATGCTCAAAAAATCCCTGTATTCATAAGTTAAGTCAGGACAAATAACCGAAAAATCAAAAATCAAATATATTAGAAAAAGCAGGGGCTGACAACTGATCATAAAAAAATGAAAAATTCTAAAACGAAAATAAAAAAAAAATTCCTTGAAAACTGACTTAAACTTCCACTTTCTAAAAACATGGTCGCAAAATTTTAGTTCAATTAGTACGATGTTAAAGCTGTTTTAGCGTGAAACTACGTTAAAACAACGATTTTGCAAATTTTAATCGAATATAGCATCATACTTTCTCTATCTTTTTATTTAAGTTAAAATCATCGAATACCTATATTATTTTTTTAGTATGTATCGTGCTAACTTAATATGACTCTGACATTTACAAACATCAAAACAGGTCTGTTTACTTAGTTTTTTGCATGAACTGTCATTACTTTAGGTGTGTTCATTACAAAAATAGCCTTAGCAAAATACTAGTTAGAGAATGTTTAAAATTAATAAAGGGTTAGTAATCTACTAAAAAGTTAGCAAATTGTTAATTAGTATAATACTAATTCCTTAATACTAAGAGCGTAAAATTTTAGTTGATTTAGTACGATGTTAAAGTTGTTTTAGTATGAAACTACGTTAAAACAAAGATTTTACAAATTTTAACCGAATATAGCATCATACTTTCTCTACCCTTTTACAAAAGTTAAAATCATCGAATATCTATTTTATTTTTTTAGTATCGTGCTATTTACAAATGCCACAAAAGGTCTGTTTACTTAGTTTTTTGCACGAACTGTCATTGTTTTAGGAGTGTTCAAACGCAATTTATTAAGAAAATGTCTTCAGTATACGATACTAGTTAGAAAATGGTTAAAATTAAGAATGAGTTAGCTAATTGTTAAGTGCATCAAGGTGATTCAAATTTTGCGCCATACTTGTTTAATTTAAAAATTTGTATTTTGTGAAACGAATTTCCAACGAATAATTTCCTGTTTACAAAAATCAAGTTTGGTGTAATATTTGGATTGATTACTATAAAAGCTGCAAAGTGAAAAGTATTTGGTGAAATAGGGACCTATCGATCATTCAAGAGTCTTAAGAAAATGTGAAAAGTTTCCTACTCCCTAGAAGTAAACTGTTGCTGATTCCATGAACGGCATGATCATTTTTTCGGCGTAATTCTGAGAAGATATAGTCCGTTTTATACATGAGTAAACAAATCACTCGTTTTATAAATAGATTCACTTTTTGCGAAAGTTTAATTTTTAAAATAAAAAAATAAAACCCTACGATCTGAACGGAAAACTAGCCCTATTGTGATAGCCCCGATCTATAAATTTAAGTTATACATATTATTGTCCTTGAATGTTCTAATCCTATCTGGTTTTTTGAAATAATTGATTTTTTTTATAAATGTAAGGTCATCGTATAAAAATTCCTCTAGAAACTTATATTTAGCTTAAAAGATGTTTTTTTCCTAATTTTGTTTTGTCCCTCAAAGTACTAACTATTAATCTACATTAACAATTTTGTTAAATCGTTTTATGAGATAATTTTTGCTGCACTATTTTTGATAATTTTAAAAGCATTTCCGCATTCTTGAACTTGAAAAATTATCAATTACCTATTATAAATTTTTACATACTCGTAATTCTTCGACCTTACACTGAGTTTCACCAAATCTGACACTTATCAGTTTTCACCAAGTTAACTATAGAAAAGTATCATTAAGCTCCGCGATTACATCGAAGGACAATTTGTTATTCAAAAACAAATGTCAAGAACTACCGATTTTAACTTCATAACATGCTGTTAAATAATTCAATTGTTTATTATTTTATTTCACTTACAATTATTTCGATTGCCTCCGAAAAGTTTATGGAATCGTAAAAAGTCCGGTCGTCCGCCAAAATATTTTCCATTCTGATTAAGCACCTCGCGAATCAATTCCAAATTATTAACGACTAAGCAGCGTGTTGTGCCCAGTGTTAGTGTATAAACATCACCAAATTGTTTAGCTAATTCGGTGAATCCTTGAAATGGCACTTCGTATTGTCCTAACAATGCTAAATTGCCCAAAATTGGCCATGGCATTGGCCCTGGGGCTTGTTTTAGTATCATCGTTGTGGTACTGGGCGAATTATTTAGGTCATTTGTTTTATTAGTTACTGTCGGTGATTTTTTATTAGGTTGTTGGATTCTAGTTATATGAACCTTTCGAATACACTCGTACACAAGTCGAAGATAAAAATAAAGAAACATGATTAAAATTGTTCCTGTAAGGACAACAGTTATTAGAAGTCCCATTTTTTCACTTTTCAGTTTGATCACTTTTTTGTTGCACAATAGGAAAGTTTTCTTTTTTTTTTGAATAATTTTTCGCAGGATTAAGAATCCGTTTAAATAAGAAACGCAAAAAAATTGTTTGTCGAAATCCCGGGAAAATGTTCTCTGTCTGGAGCAGAGTTTGAATCGTGAAGATATCGCAACATGAACTGACCAATTTTCTATACCGTCGTTTGCTTTTATATTCAACACATCCGAACGCCGCAAATACAACCGACTTCGGTGCGTGTCTTGTCGCTTATGTTTGGTCATTATTTGTTTTTGTTTTTAGCCGCACTTTGATGCCGAAGCCGATCATGGATTGAAATTTCAATCCAACAGAAAGAGCACTAAGCAACATCTGAGGAAGATACAGAACAGATACAGAGAGATTATAGAATCTCAAGTCTTGCTTTCCTCTAGTTATTTTTAAACCAAGTAAAAAGAAGGGAGGATGGAAAGTGAAGTGATTGGGAAAATCACGTTTCTGCTTCTCTAGATACATGTTGCTTAGTTGCGGTATGCAAGAAACACTTTGGATACACCTCTTAGCGATGGGTGACTTAAGCTGTTTTTTTTTGTGGTATTGATGCACCGATCCAAAAGAGAACCCTATCTCAAACTGAATTTACAAGTTTTATTGTAATTATTAGAAAATGCAAGTTTTTAAGAGAACATCAGAGTTTTCCACCAAACTATGTATTTTCAGCTCTTTTTACTGGCCATAGTAGTCTAGCTGGTGGAAAATAAGGTAAATTATTACAAAGTCGTAGTTTATTTTATAGGATATTTAGTTTTTGTATGAATGTGAAACGCTAATACATACATAATTGATATTCTATTGTGTAGATAAAGACTGTAAATTTTTTATTAAATTCAAAATTTTATTATTGCATAGTTCTTGCGCCATATAGTGGATGGTGGAAGCGACGTTAATATAAATTATTTGAAAGATAATCAATCGAAGTGAGCAATATTTAAAATTAAATTAAATTAGTGCGGCTTTGAGAACAGAAAAACAGTCTGTATTCTTATTCTTCCATTAAAAAATTTTAAGAGATTGTATAGTCGAATTACGAAACATTAGATGTGTTTTTTTGGGAAAATTATCCGTAGTGAATTAGGATTTCCCAAAAAAAACGTATCCGCAGTTGTGCGATTTTTCTACTTTTCTACAACTGACTAGTTGTCAAATATTTAATTGAAAAAAAAACAACCCATAACTTTTTTCCAGGCTGAGAAGAATATAAAAGAAGATAATTAAATCAAAATGGCAGATTTACATGAAGATATGGTAAGAAACATACAAAAAGTTTATTTATATTAGTTAATCCATTTTATAATTACAGTTTTATTTACTTTTTCTGTTGATCAGCCATTCTTCATAAAGCAGAAATTTTGTCAATTTTTTTTTGTTGACAATTATCACCACAAAGTCAAGGGATCTGTTCGCAGACTTTAGTTAGTTTTGGATTTCTCAACAGCTTTCTTCATAAGTAGGCTTTGTCGCGTTAGTAACTCTTATATGTCGCTGTTTAACTAAAGTATAACAGCTGACCACGACATTTCGCTGCTACAAAAACGCGTTAGTTATTAAACAGCTTCATATAAGAGTTTGACACCAACACGATACAAAATGCATCGTTTTTCTAATAAAAATGGTTTTCTTAAAAAAAGACGTAAACTCAATGAAAAATGCTAAACAACAAACTACTTTTCGTACTCTACGAACATGCCTTCGAGATACAAAAGAGTTTTCAATTGTACCAACATTTGTATTCGAGACTCGAACAAACGTCAACATTCTATCCGCAGTTGGATCCTACTTCTACTTTTATCGGCAGTGAAAACTTTGTATTTGTAATAAGTATAAAATCTTACTTCACTACGGATAATTTTCCCAAAAAAACACACCTATTAATAACTTCTTTATCCTCTTAAACAGCTTTGATTTTGACCATTTTTAAAGTTAGTTTTTTTATGTATTATTTGTTATTAGAAACATTTGAGAGGGGCAATTAAAAATTAATATGCTCGTGTTTTTGGCTAGTAATAAAAATATATTTTTTTTCAAATGTACGTTAAATAGTAAATACTTTTCCTAAATATGTCTAGAAAAATTAAGATCGAAACTAGGAAGATCTGCATATTAAATACATTTTTCGAGACATTCGATCACAAATAATTATAATCTATGAAATTAAAATATATGTATGCTTGCTCAAAAAATTCTATTTTCTATTTGGACATCTGAACCTCTCTAAATCCAAAATGATGCTATTTAGACGATGTGAAAGAAAGAATTTAGGATGGTCATAATTGGTTCTATGGGGAAGAGGAAACTGAAGTAGTAACATCATACAAATATATTGGTATAATTTTGACAGCAAAACTATCTTTTAAACAACATTTAGATACAAAACTAACAAAGAATAGTATTAATTTAACATGGATGGTATCATGAACAAATCTGCAATTTTGCCTGCTAACAAATTTAAAGTTTTTAATGCTGTCTCTCGGGCGATAATGTGTTTTGGTGTAGAAATTTGGGGCTATATGTTGAAAATGAATCGGTTTAGAAATTATTGAAGTTTTTTATAAAGAAACTATTTCGATTGCCATATAACACACCGAGTTTCATGATAAAGGACTCGAAACTGGTCTCCCGGATTTGTTTTTGTATACCCTTCATTTTAAATACATTCTTAAAGTACTTGACATGGATATCTAATCATAGGCTGCCAAAAATATTTTCAATTAAAATTATGGAAGAAAAAATATCATGTTATAAAGATCTTTTAAAACTGCGGAAAAACATAACTTAAGCTTAGAAATAACATAAAAAAAATAAGTTAAGTGAATTTCTACAGTTAAAAGAGTTATGGCTCCATGATAGAAAAATAGAAAGAGCAAGAATAATAATATCAGACACGGTGTCTATGGGAGATTTAGTTTATCTCTAGAGGACAATTATTTTAAAGATTATAATGTAATTAAATAAAATGCACGACTGGATCGCACGTACTTGCTCTTATGTAAAAGTACTTTGGAATTTAAAATATATTTTATAAATTACAAAACATGGATTTAATGAGATTGAAATGTTCAAGTGCATAAAATTGCCGAATTTATGCAAACAAAGTTTAAACTTCGTTTTATTATTAACTACATTTTTTATATACCTAATAAATTTCTTTAAAATTTTTCAAGAAATAAATTTGGGATGCCAATTCTAAGTATTTCATAATATCAAATTTAGGATATAATTTCAAAAAAATAATCGTTAAAACGTTTTGAAGATATTGATTTAAAAAAAAATTGAGTTATTTTTTCAAAAACCCCAAACAATATTTTTTCGAATATTTGCTCATGCAATATCATTTTAAAGTAAAGGGAGCTCCTGTTAGAAATGTTTGAATACTATCGTAAGAGCCGTAAATAAGAAATATGAAAATAAAAAAAAACGGTTCTATTAGAGGTACCGTTAATAACATTTTGCCCCAAATTTTTTCTTGACCAAGATGTAGTCCATGTCCATAATAGCACACATAATTTTTTTTTTATCAAAATCGTTAGAGCCGTTTTCGAGATAAGTAAGATTTTGCATTATGGGTGTATGGGGGCTACCGTTAATTTTGGAGCTAAGAAAATTTTAATTTCTCCTGTAGGGAATCACCGAAGACCCTTAAGTACGGAGTTTGATGAAAATATCTAGTAGTTTAGGCTGTAGATCGAGGCATAGACATACAGACAGACAGACGGAATTGCTGGAACCATTTTTTTCGTCTTCGCTATCATCGTAATGTCAACTTTGATCAAAATCTCGAGTTCGATTTTTTTCCAAATGCAGAACTTGCCCTATAGTACTTATGTATGTATATTGTATATTGCAAATAAAAATTAAAAAGTATTTTATTTATTATTATTTCTATACTATTTCTTAAACTGATGGCATTTTGCCATGTTTTAGATTTAAGAAAATATTTATGTTGTAATAATGGTTCGAATTTTCAAAGTAAATACGAAAAAACTGAAGTTGATCCAACATTTTCGAAGTAGTTTTAGGAAACTAAAAAAAATAAAAACAAATTTTCCGAGAAAAAAAAATTCTTAACAAAAGTTTATATTATTATTTGATTATTTATCATTAAGAAATAAGTAATTAATTGCGTACAAGTAACTATAATGTACAAGAAATTCAGACTTAAAATAAAATATATATATCTATAGCACAAACTTTAGACTTCAATAGAAACAAATTAAATAAATATGTATAGAGACTTCTTAAAAAAAAAAAACAAAAGAAAAACAACAAAAAAATGTATAAACATAACATATAAAAGTAAATTCAGACTCCAGACTTGTAAAAAAATAGTAATTAAATAAAAATATCTTAAAGTAAACTTTCCATTAACGAACATGTATTTTTGTATGAATGTTATCTATTCAAAAGGCGGCTCATAAATATCTTTACGTTTTCCTGTAACTGATCTCGAAAACATTAAATTTTCCACGGTGCTTACGTTTAAACAATTCCTAAACTTGTTTTTTATCTATTACAGAATGATCAGCGCTGTTTTTAAATATGTTGGTTAAGAATTTTTTTCAAAAAGAAGTAGATCCTAAAAAAGAGAAGTAGATTGAATTTTTTTCTCAAAATCGAAGTAGATCTACTTCGATCGAAGTAAAGTCCGAACCCTGGTTGTAATGTAAGCGAATCATTCTTTTCAATAAATCAGTTAATAATAATAATAATAAAAGACTAAAAATTTCATAAATGAATATTACTAAAGAAAAATGTTCATAACCATAAAATTTATTTTTTAAATGACTAAAACAAGCTCAAGCTTAAAACAGGATTCAAGCAAATATTAGTTCATGCAAGAACAACAATAATAAGTTCTTAAAAAAGTAATTTTTTATACAGGGTGTTGGGGTCTTTTTTCGCCCAGACACACTCCAATTCTCGTACTTTCTTCCTTTTAATATTATTTTGTTGAGGAGCAGTAACGACTTCCCTTTTGTTTTCAAAAATTAGCCTTTAAAATTAAACAGCACTGGGTTTTGTTAAAAACTTTAATTACAAAATTATTTCGATTTTTACAAATTACAAAATGCGACCGCACACGAGGGAAGTTTTTTCTTGTCTGACTATTTTTTCTTTACAATGATTTTGACGTTTAATCAAAGAGATCTGTTTAATTTCATAAATTTGGCGTTGGGTATGTTCAGCGAAAGTTCAGTGAGAGAACTATTTTTAAGTTAGCAAATTGTTAATTAATATTCTCAACTGAACACAGGGTGTTCCTTAATTTGTGCATAGTAAATTTAGGGCTTGATTCTTGGGTATATTCTAAGAAAAATATCTTTCTACACTAAGGTCCTATCTCCAATTTGTATATCATATATCGGGGATTAAAGAAAAGACTTATTTTGGTGTATCCTGGGCCATGTTAAATTTTTCTTGTCTCAGTTTTCACCATAAAATCTATGGGTTTTCTCACAAACTTTTCATTGAGTTTTATTTATTTTTATTGTTACATTCGTTAAAAAATAGTAAAACGGTTATTTATTAGACATTTTCTGGAGAAAATTGAGCCGAAAATCAAAAAATTGGCACGGGCAGGAAAGCGGAACATGTTATAAACTGGATATCTCTAAACCAATATGGGATATCATACTTGTTTGAATGCAATGCAAAGACTGGTATTTCTTCTAAAAATAAAATCCTAAATGAAGTTTCTATCACTATTACTAACAGCGCAATTACCGTTAACATGGTTAGGGTACACCTACTCGTAGTAGGCCTTCTTTTAAATCCCCGATATATGATATAAAAATTGGAGATAGGCCCTTACTGTGGATCAATTTCGTTCTTAGAATATACCCCAGAACCATGCCCTAAAATATTATGCCCGAATTAAGGGACACCCTGTATAAGAAATTTTATTAAAATCGGTTATCCCGATAATGAGAAATTCAAAGTTTGAAAAAAAAGCTTTTATGAAAGGTACAGTCAGTCATATCTTAATTTAATTTTTTTTTATTTAATTATAGATCATAAGAATCAATTGAAAGAAAAAAAATTGTATTAAAATTCTATGAGCCGTTTTCGAGAAAAATACAATTTTCGAAAACTATTTTTTAAGATTTGTATGGTGGGTAAAAAAATGATCAAAATCAGTTGAATCGTTTTTGATATACAATCAAAAACAAGAAAATGGTTCTAAGGGGTGTACTTTTAATATCCATTCTTCGTAAATTTTCTTACAACCATTACCTTACTTTAACTAAATTAATTTTTTAGAACTTTTCTTAAAAAAAGTCTGTCGGACTTATTTGAGAAAAAAAAAAATATTTATAAAATTTCGAAAAAAAATCGAATGGCAGGTACCGTTTTTTTTGGTCTTAAAAAAAAAAAGAAAAAAAAACTTATATCTTCCTAATTAATCCGATAGAATCCAAACTGTTGAAATAGATAACAATTTATCAATCCATTTTCGAAACATTAATTTTTTCGCTTTACGTCAATGTTATTATCTAATTATATAATTGCTCGTTACATAGTGTAAGCTGACGATGTGCCTCTGTTGCTGTCTTATAGTCCCATTGAAAATGGTGTTTTCCGCGTGAATAAGGACTCCGAAAAACTTACTTTTGGGCTAAGACTAATGGACTGGCCTTAAACCCATCAAAATCTAAGTGCTTGGTTATATCTAAGACAAAATCTGGATTTCCCTCAAATAACATTTAATGACAAAACTGCTAAATATGTAGGTTTGTGAATTATGTTTGAACTCTAAGCGCAATCTAACATGGGATTAGCACATTATCTGTACTGTATCTGGTGCGGTAATTGGTATGATATTTTGTACACATACTTCGATCATAGAGCAGTAGATGGAAGATCGAAGGAGATGGTTTCATAGTGTAATTGTTGTTACGGTTTTTCCGGATTGAAAGGCTGTGATCTGCACTGGATATACAATGACTCCTGTTTTAAAAATCGATGATGCTTTTGGCATACTATGATATTAGGAAATTTGCTTTGTTTTGTTGACGATGAGGATACTTAGTCGCTCATTTTATGTTTTTTTTTACAGAAAATGTGTTTAACTAATTTTAAACTTTTCTATTTAAAATGTTAAATTTCTTGTAATAATTACGAAGGTCGGTAGGTACATATTATATACTGAATTATAGATTTCCGTGTTTTTTAATATATCTGTGTTCCTACACCTAAGAAAACCTTGAGTAGAATTTTACTTTTTTTTCATGGACAAAAAGATAAAAACATATTGTGACGTTTTCTTCAATTTCACCATAGCTATTAATGGAATTTAAATATGTGGGACTTGGGTACAACTGAACAACCTTATTCATATACGTATGTACAGTACATACATTCTTCTAAAAACTAAGTTGATAATAAAATAATAAAATTATGTATTATATTATTGAAATTACTTTATTATTTCGGTTCCAAACATTTTAATTGAACAAAATTTAAAAACGAAATATTTTTGTTAAAACTGTCAATTCGATACTTGTCAAAATTTAACCATATATTAATAATTGTATTATGTCGATACCTTCCCGTAAGAATGTACTAAGCGACACTTTTTTCGAAAATGACTTTTTGATGAGGAGATATACTATATGTTAAGGGCCACGTTTTGGCCTGGGTTTCGCCAACCTATTATGCATGAAAAGGAAACTAGAGTACAAATAAAAAAATTTATCAACTGCCATGTTTTCTCATTAAAATAATGTTGCCCCTGAAATTTGTATTATCCCCCAAAAAAATTATGCTAAGCGACATTAATAAAGATCTCATTGTCGTGAGCAACAAAAAATTTTGTTAGATGTCTTTGTTTAACCAAAATTGTCTCTTAGCACATTCAACTAGAACTTTAAAAAAACTATTAATTTAATATTTGTCAACATTTTACCAATTGTACAAAATTATACTATGTATAAAATAAACTAAATTAGAAGTCAATATCACTACTAGTTCTTGAGAAATTTGAGTCGAAAAACCAATTTTTACCAATTTTCAATAGAATTTTATATAGTTTTTTATTTTTTGTAAAAAAACTGTAAACTGATTTTTTTTGAAATTTTCACCAGTTGTCAAACACATTATTTTTAACTTCCCATAGGGAGTTATTGTAATCGGTCCGATTTGTCAAATTGGAATTTTTGACATTTCTCGACGTTTCAAGGTCCCTAGAGGCTATATCAATCATTTTTAGAGAGATGTCTGTGTGTGTGTGTGTACGTACGTTCGTACGTTCGTACGTTCGTACGTTCGTACGTTCGTACGTTCGTACGTTCGTACGTTCGTACGTTCGTACGTCCGTACGTTCTTGTACCATTTTTCGTCGTCGATATCTCAAGAACGAGTAAAGATATCGACTTCAAATAAATTTTGTTTAATAGATAATAACTTCGAAAGAGGCTGAAAGGGCGTTTATAAAAATTCAGTGAGTAGTTTTTTCACTATAACGGTTTAAAAAAAAAGTAAAAATTTTGCTTAGTTTCAAATATCTCACGAAAAAATAATGCTATTGATTTCAAATAAAATTTAATGTACTCATTATAAGGTCATACAAATTTGGTATGAATTTGAAAAAAAATTAACATACCGTTATTTTTTTAAATACAAAAAACGAAAAAAAAAATTTAATAACCCAGATATTCTAAGAACGGAAAACAATTTGAAACTCAAAATAATTTTATTTTACGAAAAATAATGTGTTTGACAACTGGTGAAAATTTCAAAAAAAATCAGTTTACAGTTTTTTTACAAAAAATAAAAAACCATATAAAATTCTATTGAAAATTGGTAAAAATTGTTTTTCGACTCAAATTTCTCGAGAACTTGTAGTGATATTGACTTCTAACTTAGTTTATTTTATACATAGTATAATTTTGTACAATTGGTAAAATGTTGACAAATATTGAATTGATAGTTTTTTTTTTTTTTTGAAATAAAAAACTATTAAAAATTCTAGTGAAAACTAGTTAAAATTGTATTTCAAGTCGAAATTCTTGGGAATGAACACCGATTGCCTTCTAAAGTATGTTGTTTTATACATCGATACCTTCCCGTAAGAATGTATACTAAGCGACATTTCTAAAATTGTTCAGGAAACGAAAAAAACGAAGAAAGTTCGTTGGCGAAACCCAGGCCAAAACGTGGCCCTTAACATATATTATATTTCGTCATCAAAAAGTCATTTTCGAAAAAAGTGCCGCTTAGTACATTCTTACGGGAAGGTATCGACATAATACAATTATTAACATATGGTTAAATTTTGACAAGTATCGAATTGACAGTTTTAACAAAAATATAAAAAAAATCTACTAAAAAGTGGTAATATTTGTTTTTCGACTAGAATATCTCGAGAACGAGCAATGATATTGACTTTGCCATTATTTAATTTTATACATAATACAATTTCTAACAAATGGTTTATATTTGACATATATCTAGTTTTAGAGCGGATATATTTTGTAAGTACCCTTCCATCAATAACCAAACCATATCTTTTATATTTGAATATTTCGTTTTAAATTTTTTTTCAATTAAAATGTTTGGAACCGAAATAATAAAGTAATTTCTATAATATAATACATAATTTTATAATTTTATTATCAACTTAATTTTTAGAAGAATGTATGTACTGTACATACGTATATGAATAAGGTTGTTCAGTTGTACCCAAGTCCCACATATTCAAATTCCATTAATAGCTATGTTAAAATTGAAGAAAACGTCACAATATGTTTTTATCTTTTTGTCCATGAAAAAGATGTGAAATTCTACTCAAGGTTTTCTTACCACAATGGGAAGTTATCAGTGTGGGTCGCACCCAGCCTCTTTTTCGTAAAATGAAATTATTTGAGTTTCAAATTGTTTTCCGTTCTTAGAATATCTGGGTTATGAAATTTTTTTTCAGTTTTTTTTTATTTAAAAAAATAACGGTATGTTCGTTTTTTCCAAATTCATACCAAATCTGTATGACCTTATAATGAGTACATTAAATTTTATTTGAAATCAATAGCATTATTTTTTCCTGAGATATTTGAAACTAACCAAAATTTTTACTTTTTTTTAAACCGTTATAGTGAAAAAACTACTCACTGAATTTTAATAAACGCCCTTTCAGCCTCTTTCGAAGTTATTATCTATTAAACAAAATTTGTTTGAAGTCGATATCTTTACTCGTTCTTGAGATATCGACGACGAGAAATGGTACAAGAACGTACGGACGTACGAACGTACGAACGTACGAACGTACGTACACACACACACACAGAAATCTCTCTAAAAATGATTGATGTAGCCTCTAGGGACCTTGAAACGTCGAGAAATGTCAAAAATTCCAATTTGACAAATCGGACCGATTACAATAACTCCCTATGGGAAGTTAACAAGTACAAATTTGTGATTAAAAAAAATTAGATATGAAAAAAACTCGATTTTTTACAAATTTGTTGAAAAAATGCTTGTAATCACAATTGGGGCGACTTTCCAAAACGTAATCGAAAACAATAAATTTGAAAAAGAATATCCCAAAAAAACAGCTTGTATAAAATCACTGTACCAAAGAAAGAAAGGAGAAACGTCAAAATAAAGCAAAAACAAAACGTTTTTCATGTGAATCGCAGCCATTATTGTGTTCAATTTGTATGGAAAAGTGAAACTTCAAAAATTAATTAAAAATATAAATAATTGTTTCCTCACTCTAAGGCTAGCCGCGCACTAGCAACTTTTAGTTGCGAAACTGCTTGGTTTGAGCAACTAAAAAGTTTGTGTTTTGACACAAACTAAACGATTGCCTAAAATAAGTTCGCCATTTTATTGAACATATAATTATCTGCAAATTCACCGACATTCAACCAAACAGTTCATCTGTTTTCTATAAGTAACCAAACAGTTTCGCAACTAAAAGTTGCTAGTGCGCGGCTAGCCTAAGATTGCGATAAATTGTGATTATCTGTCGAATAAAAAAAACTGCGTGCGAAAATTCGTACTTGCGTGTTGGAAAGTTGAGCCTCACAATTTTGTAAGATGGCCCCTGAGGGCAAAATTTTAAATAACGCTTCACGTATGTGACGTTTTAAGACCCAATCGAGACAATTTTTGTCAGTAATTTAAAAACTTTCTCTATACTCATTTCAATATTTTCTTTTTTTTTTTCATCCTTTTCCTCTCCGCCTTTTTCTTTCTTATCCCTTCTTTTATTTACGTTTCTCTTTTATTCAATCAGCAATTCGATTTAATTTTATTGTTATAATTTTTGCCAAAAGATGATATTTAATGTTTCCTTTTTCATTGCTTATAGGTTAATTCTAGTTTATAAGATATGAATGCATAACCTTTCGAAATAAGAATTAATAAAATAAAAAAAAAAAACATTACCACACCACGTAGGGTGCTATTGGAGATGCCGGGGTTTGAACCCGGGACTTCTCACATGCGAAGCGAGCGCTCTACCACTGAGCTACATCCCCATGCCTCTCTGGTGTTCAAGTTACTATTTAAGCTACGGCTTGTTTTCTGTGGGTGGATACTAGCTTCATTTGATTAAAATTGGATGAAAAATGTTCGATAATTTATAGTGGAGAGGAGAGTCAATAAATCGGCAATCGGGTTGAGATAGAACCTGTAACTGTAAGTGCTCAGAAGCAAATTTAATAGTTTAATTATTTGGAATGTTTGATCATGATAACTCTGTTCCCTATCAGTTTAAACGTCCTGTTCTGGATTATATCCAATAAATGAAGAGAAGTTTCGATTACACCTGGGCAGGGTTGTGAATTATACTCGAGTTTTCACCGTATTGACACCTGGAAAGCCCACAGAACCTGGAAGTCATTGTATGTTTCTTTGTGGTTCAGTCTCCATATTGATTGTATAACTTTGATTTTAAAGAATTAAAATACAAAATTTAAAAAAGGAATTTTTTTTTTATTATTTTATTTATTTCAATTTAAACTTTTATATCACAACATTATTTCTTTTTACTTATTAATTGTGTGTACTGACCAATGGAGATAGAATTTATTAAGCTTTGTCGTCCAATGTATTTCCCATAAGAAAAAAGCAAAAAGGAGCTCGAAAAACATAAATTTTACTAATTAATTTTATATGAACGGGTATCAATATTATGATTTTAACAGAATAATAATGTGTTTATTTTTAAATCAGGTAGAAAATATATATCAAAAACATAATTAATCCTGTGCAATTTGTACTAAAAAAATAAAGAAATTGCAAGAAAACAACAACAAATACCTACTTAAAAAAATTGATTCACATGAATTTTTTGAATTAAGTCACAAAAATAACAAAGTTTCTTAGATTTTTCTGCTTTTTAATTTGTCTTTTTTATCATAGAAACTTGTTAACAAGAAAAAATAAAAATTTTCACAAAACATGAAAACACTAAACGACGTACATACATACACCGACCGAATTGAATGGAAAAATTAATAGAAGTAGTATTAATAAACTTTATTGTGTTTTTTTTTGTTACATTTGTTTTCTTATATTACATAGTAATTTAATTACACTTGAAAAAATTGCTGATTTAGAATTGGCCAGGCCACACAGGGGTTTTATGTTTGTTTTATTTTTAATCAAATAGATAATTATTGATTTAAGGACAAATATTCTACCTTGAGACTAAAATACGGCTAGTCAAAGAAGACAATACAAGTTGCTTCTTAAAAAAATTGTTTCATCTGTCATTTACATACGATATGCTTACGATTTTTGAAGACAAATTACAAAGGATTAATTAAGTTCCTTATTATACTCGTATTTTCAACCTGATTTAGAAATAAACACATATTACTATTCTTTTAAAATCATAAAATGCATACCGGTTCATATAAATTTGATTAGTTAAATCAATGTTTTTCCGACCCTTTTTTGCTTTTTTCTTATGGGAAATACATTGAACGTCAAATCAAAAAAAATCTATCTCCAATTGAAGGTTCACGCACTGACTGCTAGGTGCCATGACTCCATGTGTCAATAAATGCCTTATAAATTGTAGCCAGATCAGAGGGGGTATAAAATTTCTTATACCGATAGAGAAATCCTAAGCATTTACCAGCATTTTTGACGATGTCAAGAATGGGGTCATTCCAACGATAATTGTCGTCGTTTACACAAATTTCGAGTACTGACAGCTTTTCAGTTTCTTCGATGAAATTGCCATTCAGGAAAAATGGCAAAAGAGTACATTTAGCTTCAACGACATAAAACAGCATTGAGTTTTCGAAGAATTAAACTCCACACCATTTTGTATACCCCATTTAACAATAGGTGTGTTTTTTTCGCAAAGCTATCCGTAGTGAAGTAAGATTTTATACGTATTACAAATACAAAGTCTTCACTGCCGATAAAAGTAGAAGTAGGATCCAACTGCGGATAGAATGTTGACGTTTGCTCGAGTCTCGAATACAAATGTTGGTACAATTGAAAACTCTTTTGTATCTCGAAGGCATGTTCGTAGAGTACGAAAAGTAGTTTGTTGTTAAGAATTTTCCATTGAGAGTTTAAGTCTTTTTTTACCATTTTTATAAGAAAAACGCTGCATTTTGTATCGTGTTGATGTCGAACTCTTATAGAAAGCTGTTTAATAACTAACGCGTTTTTGTAGGAGCGAAATGTCGTGGTCAGCTGTTATACTTTAGTTAAACAGCGACATTTAAGAGTTACTAACGCGACAAAGCCTTCTTATGAAAAAAGCTGTTGAGAAATCCAAAACTAACTAAAGTCTGATAACAGATCCCTCGACGTTTGTGGTGATAATTGTCAACAAAAAAAATTCACAAACAAAACTTCTGCTTTATGAAGAATGGCTGGTGAACAGAAAAAGTAAATACAAAATAATTTAAATTGAAATTCATAAATAAAAACCTCCATATATATTTTCAGAAACATGAAAATTACTTGGCAAAAAGTTATTGGTTGTTTTTTTTTTTCAATTAAATATTTGACAACTAGTCAGTGGTACCAACTTTAAAGTAGAAAAATCGCACAACTGCGGATACGTTTTTTTGGGAAATCCTACTTCACTACGGATAATTTTCCCAAAAAACACACCTAATGCTGTAAAGACTAATGAGCTGATCATACTATATCGTTGCTATTCCTCTTCCGAAGGAGATGGGCGTGAATTTGAGAACGAGTATGGGAAGCTGAGAATAGAGTCGTCGGCAAAACATTGAAATGGATTACAAGCTTCAAACAATAGATTATTTATAAAAATAAAGAAGATAGTCGGAGACTAAACAGTAGGGGAGATTGAAAAACTTACGCAAGGTTTTGCCAGCAATGAAGAGCACCTCTTCAAAAGAATGGGGGGGTATACCATCAGGACCAGTGAATTTGTTTATATCAAGAGGGCTCTTTTAACTTTTCCAAAATAAACCTGTCCCATTGAATGATTTGCGTCCTGAATCCTTGACTTTATAGGATTATTTACGCGAGAAATATACAACGAATGTAAATACTAAATTCACCCTTCGACGCACAGTTTAATTTCTGTCCAATATAAATAACAATTTTTAAATGAGATCTCATTGCATAAAATTAATTCTTCGATCAAGTCAAAGACTTGCCATCAGGCTACCGGCGCTTTACCATAAAAACTTGTTGATCAATGCATATGGAGCTAATAAAACTTGTTTTATTATTTCAAAAAGTGCCGCCGCACCGGTATACACACTTTTTAAATGCGTCATAGTCACGTGTATGTGCCTATATTTATAATGATCATCTAATTGTTTATTTAACACACCAGACACATTTTTTATGACCGTTTCAGTAGGCATAAAGTGGTAATATCATTAATTGTTTCCCATTTTTCTTTGGCATAATGTTTCACACCTTTTTCAACGAATATTGGATTTTGTATTGCAAATAATAAAAAAAAATGATTTTGTTTTATTATTATTGCGGAATGCTTAATTTCATACATTTAAACGAATTCAATCATATTATGTTTATTAATGCAGCTTGCGGTACCTCAATGTAATATGTATATGGAATACAAAATTGAAAGTCCCACCAATGCCATTATGTATGAACTATGACATCGTTCAAATAACCCGCTTAGGATTCTTACGGTGACTGGTCCAATTTTCAATGACTCTTCCACAAAGATCCATCTGGATTTGAGCTATCGATTGTGGTTTATTCGCATAGACTTGTGACTTAAGGAAACCCCACAAGAAATTGTCTAGCGAGGTCAAATCTTGGTCACGCCACGTTTGTGAGAGATTGCCTTGCCCTCAAATCATGCATGCAGAATGTCAATCGTGGCTTCCACTGTGTGGTACAATCACAGTCCTGCTGTGGTTTAGGTCCATATGGTTCAATATGGTCCATAAGAAATACGTAAGCACAGTTCTGTAGCGTTCGCCATTAAAGATGATTGTGTAACGTTTAAGTTGACCCTATCCTACGCCATGCACGAATATATTTCCGATTTAATCAAAAAAAGGAACAGGACCTCTAGGTTCAAAAGGACGTAGGTTAGGTTGTCCTCGAAGAGAAGTGCGGCAGGCATGCTTACAGAAGCGCGACACTAGCTCGAACAGGGGTTGTGTGATCTTGCACAACTACCGGACTTGTTCAAATGTATATGCTTGAATTTCGTATATAATTTAACATACATATGTATGTACTTCAAATCAAACCAAAAATGATATCCATATAAACGTTCATTTTACCTACTTCGAAAATTTAGAAACTATAAGATATTTTCATTACGTAACCCACCCTGTGTCGAGTTCACTGAACTCTGAACAACGTGATTTTCAAAAAAGTAGAGACAAAAATGATGCCCCCGGCCAAAAATTCACACCAAACAGTAACTTTTTGAGGTGAACCTCGTGTGGGTTGGTATTGGCAATTTTGCTTGTTTACACAGCCATCACCCGATGCGCCTCGTCGCTATAGATAATATTTCGGTAAAAATTGGGGTTATTTTCCAAATGCTTCGAAACCCAACCAGTCTACAAACGGCGGTTCCCGACGCCAAATTCGCCAAGTTGAAGTCTGTCAAAGGTAGAGTTCTTGTGCACGGCGAGGAATTGACTGCTTTGGGTTCTGCTGTAGACTTTCACGGGCCGCGATTGATTGACTACCGAACCGGTCCATTTAAATTTGGCAACCAAACGTTGAAGAGTCGACTGTGAAGGGCCACCACATCCATTGTAAATCCATTGATAATAAAGTTTTATCATTTGGACGTGCTATTCCATCGTGTTACTTGCCATGGTGATTTGGCATCAGTAACTCATTAATAAATGAACAGATTTTACAAATGCCACCCGAACAACATGGCCACCAAAATTTAAAACTCCCATTAAAAAATCTTTTATAAAATTTTTAAAACTGTTTTGAATCACAATTATTATCCTCACTGATATGATCATTTCTAATACAAAAATAAATTGTTTTAGCATATTAATAGTCATGTATGAATCGTCTTCATATTGAATATGTTGGTGATCCTTTTTTCATTCATCATCTATTTTCTATCAAAACTCACCAACTGTCAAACGCAATGCAGAGAATACCCATCAGCTTACTTTTGAGCACCACCTCGGAAGTACTGTTATATTAAGAGATTCTTTCCTTAGCCGCACTACACGAATGTGGAATGCTTAACACGACTCCATATTTCCCTCCGATTATGATATTCAGACATTCAAAACCAATGTGCATCAGTATCTCCTTTTGAATCCTCTCAAACTTTCTGAACGCTCGCACTGTGATCAAACATTTTAAGGGTAGTCAAAAATCCCTTTATTGCGCGCAAAATATAAAAAAAGAGACACTAATGTGACTACGATTCGACAGCAGAAAGAGACAAATTGCTTTTAAATGAATGTATCGATAAAGCGCGGAACAGATTGAACCAGCAACAGCACCGTCAACAGCAACAGCGGTCGCCATTAATTTAGAGCCAATGTATTTCAATTGTTCAACACACATAAGAACAGCAACAGCAACGCCAACAGCGTCGTTAGGCCAAAGTCCTAAATTTTGCTGTTGCTGGTGCGGTGTTGTAAACTTTCCCACTGCAATATTTAGTGGCACCACAATGAAAAACTTTTTTTCTATATGAAATGTCAAGCAGATGAAATGACGTTGCTGGTGGCAATAGTTTTGTTCAGTGAATAAAAGTTCAGAGTAGAGCAGAACAGAACAGAGCAGAACAGAGCAGAACAGAACAGCTTCCATGAGAAATGTCAGACAAGTTAGAACATTCAGTTATCTGTTCTACCTTTCTCTAACTAAAAAGCTAGGGCAAGAAATCTTGTTCTAAACTGTTCCAAACTGTTCCAGACAGACTCATTGAACAGCAAATCAGAACAGTTTAGAACAGAAAATTTCTCATTGAACAGCAAAAATGTGTACTTTTCTGTTCCAAACTGCTCGGAACAGCGTCACTGAACAGAACTAATGTGTTTGAGAAATGTTTGCTGGTCAGCGTGCTGTTTGCTGTTGACGATGCTGGTGCTGTTGCTGGTTTAATCTGTTTCGCGCATAAATCTGATTCTTAGCGCTTTTGTGAAATTGTACTATATTTTAACTCGATTCAATGTTACATGAAAAATTCTCATTGTTGATCCAACTTGAAGTAGAGGAAACACACTTATACTTTAGGCGGTATTACATTAGCGGCCAAATACAAGTTTCTTTTTAAAATGCAATAAAAGGAACAAAATTAAATTTTGTCCATGTATTATGGCTTAATTAGTAAGAGCAAACATTCCCATTAATTTATTATACACAACGCCGTTCAAGTGGCTGCCTCAGTTGGACTTGCATTAGCGATCCTGTCAGTCCAAGCAATCCTTGTGTTGAATTCTCGTCAAGCAAGTGCGTGAAATGTTGAGCGGTTAAGATTGATTCAATTTTCCTAATGTTGTTCAAGCCTGAAAGGAATCATTTCATCCCCCGGTGTGATACTGACTTTCTGTTAAGATTTCTAGTGGGAAATAGCTGTCTGTCTGAATTTGTAGCCCTGAGCTTATCGGTTGTTAAAACAATCAAACTCGAGATTTTAATCAAACCTCACATCACGATAATAGAGAACACAAAAAAGTGGGTCCCGCAGTTCGGTTTGTTTACCTTTATATCTATGTATATAATAATCTATGTACAACCCCGGAAGCGATTTCCGAAAAGGGGAAATTATTTTTCCCACCTCTAAAAACGATGACACCTGCCATGTTACCATTAAGTAAAAGTTTTTTTTATTTCGAATATAACTGCTGTGTTGATGGTGTGATACAAATTTTGTTTTAGTATACAGTTCTTCTAAAGAAAAACCAATACATTTCTTATGGGAGAGTTTTTTCCCGAAAAAAAAAAACGTTTTTCATTTTACCACAGTCATCCGAACTGTAAACCAAAATAAAAAAAAAATTATACTCACCATGATTTTTTTTTCACGCAAAACAATATGCATCCCATTGTTTTGGCGGAAAAAAACTTACAGAAATTTTTTCATGAAAAAAAAATTTTTTTTTCACCACTCATTTTTTTTGCTTCAAAAAGAACTGTATACTAAGCTTTAGCCAAAAATTCACTTCACCACCAAAATGGCGTCTCTTAGATGGGATGTGTTTGAAAGATGCAGATTCAATCATGCGGTAATAATGTTGAAAACAGAATGTATGGACTATTATTTATGCAATATTTTTTTGAATTGAAGGGTTGGCTTACATCATACAAAAATTCCGACGTAATTTTGTGAAATGTAATATTAAATATAATATCGATTAAACTAAACTGTCACTAAGGGTATTCATGTAAGCGCGGAAAACGCGGAAAACCCTGATAAAATTCGGAAACCAGATAATTTTATCTCTGCAGAAACGAGCTGTCAAAATTTGTATGGGAAAAACTTTCTGTAAATCTGATAAAATTATCTCAAGAATTGGATGCGGAAAGTGAAGAAATAAACCTGATAAACTAAAGAAATATGGATTTTGACATTTAATTTGACATTTCACAAAATATTTCCCACATTTCCGCCATTATTTTTTAGGGGGTATTCATGAAAACATGTTGCGGAGAGTTATGTATATCTTTCTACAAAGAGGAAAATTATCTCGTTTCATGAATACCCTTACTATTTTGTTTCTTTTATCTTACCAGTATTCTGAATTTACACGACACGCCACATTAATCGGCATTTTGCTTACTATTGTTATGTCTTTTCTGTACTAAATTATTTTTGTGAAAATAAATGGCTTGCATTTATACAAACTTATTAAAAGTAACAAAATACAAATATTAGTCCGTTGGTTTTTGTACAATAAGAAAAATTCAAAAAATTTTAGCTCGGTATTCGGTAATCAATCAGCCAAAATTCGCCACTGTCCGTGAAAGTTTACAGCAGAACCAGAGGCTCGCACAAGAACTCGGCCGTTTTTCAGACTTCAACATGGTGAATTTTGCTTCGGGACTTGGGCCTTCACCCGCACAAGATCTAACTGAACCAGGAGTTCAATTTCATCACCCTAGGCAAGGCCGTTTGTTCTGACTGGGCTTCGGAGCGTTTAAAAAATAACCCAAATTTTCGCCGAAAAATCATCTTTAGTGACGAAACGCATTTTTGGATGAACGGCTGTGTTTACAAGCAAAATTTCCGTATATGGAACGACGCCAACCCACACGAGGTCCACCAGTTACCGTTTGATGTGGATTTTGGGCTGGCGCGGCGGCGTCATTGGTCCGTATTTTTGTCGAAAACGACGTTGGTGAGGCCGCCACCGGCAACGAAGATAACCTATTTCTTATGATCCAAATTGATCCATATGTGGACCTGCCCGACATATGGTTCCAGTAGGACAGGCGCTAAGCTACGTGTCACATAGCGCATGCAACGAATCCATGAAAATGGATTAGCTTACATGTAGAACTTATAAATCCACCATGAAATTGGCGGCCCTTCTAATTCTAAACACAATTTCACCCCTGAACTACTTCAATAAGGTTTGTAAATGAAGTTCCATTCATAGATTTGAAATTGAATGGTCAATGTAATGATAAGCTTGCTGTGCTCTCATTACTTTTGAGTGATTCATTCACCAAAATTATTTGATAGCTAAATTATTGACTCATTGACAGAAATCGTTGCGCATGTTTACCTGTTTTGGCCTGAATAAACAAGTTTGTTGATCACAACATATTTCAAATCGACTGACCGGCACAACACCTTTTTCCAAGAATCGAAACTAGGGCACATGAGGGATAACCACCTTACTACCTGGTGCTGGTAAACGTAACTAAGTAAACAAACATGATCGAACTAATAATTTTCGTATCTGACGTTTTGATAAAAAAAAACGAGTGCACCTAAATATGCACTTTTTGTATTATTAGGTCACAACTTGATGTTTTCGACTGATTAAATAAACACTTAGATATTATATTTAGGTAAACACAAGGCCGACAAAATTAAACCGTTAACAGATCTTTTTTGTGGATAGTAATACATTTCCGGTTCAATTTAAGAAATCATGGATTGAATGCCTAAGCCATGTTTACATTTTGATTAAAATATCTCCCAACAGACTTTGGAATGCTTTATCTTTTCATATTAAAGCTATATGTAATAGGTAAGATGAAAATCTAGAATTTGTTAATTCGAAACCAATTGGCATATTTGATATGAAATAATTTTTGGGTGTCCTAACTTTTGAAATGAAAAATAACATCCACTTGAATTCATATTTTATGGTCGAAGTTGATCAGCAGCCAAACTTAGTCTAACTTAACATTTTATCACCCATATTAATAAAGATGGTTTAGTGGAGGTTTATCGTTAAGTCCTGCACTAAGCGCGAAATTTCAATAATAAAACAAATTTTCAGTTAAGTGACGTTTACTAATTATGATTAAGTTAAACCACCGAAGTATGTGGTTTAGCGAAGGAATAAGAAATAGAAATGTCCACAGTCAGACACAAGCAATTGACAATCAATTAAGGTAGCCACATAATATAAAAAAGAGATTGCTTACTTTTGTAGAAGATTTTCTTAAAAGGATTTTTGATAAACGTCATTTTACTATTTCGGGAACATTTTATTTTTATTAAGGAGGTTCTCCTTTTTCAATGACACTTTTTCATGATTTTTTTTTTTTTACTTACTTACTTTAGATGGTGCTCACTGCTCACAGTCGAGGGTGGACTACGGCCACAACCAACAAGCCCTTCCAGCTAGCTCGGTCCCTAGCTAGCTGCCTCCAGTTACGCACTCCAAGTTGGTTGAGGTCGTTCTCCACTTGTGCGCGCCACCTGAGGTGGGGTCTTCCTCTGCTGCGCAGACCATCAGGAGTGGATTCGAACATTCGACGGGCTGGTGCGTCGGTGTCCACACGCTCCACGTGTCCCAGCCATCTCAGCCGTTATATTATCAGCTTCTTGACTAGGTCAACGTCGCTGTAAGGCCCGTACAGCTCGTTGTTGAACCTTCTCCTCCATACTCCATCGATACAGACTGGACCGAAGATCAAACGAAGAACTTTTCTTTCAAAGCACCCAAGCAGATTTTCATCCGTTTTAGACAGTGTCCATGCCCCATACAGCAGCACCGGGATGATGAGGGTCTTATACAAGGTCTCCTTGGTTCTTTGAGATAGGGCTTTATTACTCAAATGCCTTTTTAGCCCGATGAAACAGCGGTTGGCAAGAGTAATTCTTCGCTTGATCTCTGCACTGATGTCGTTTTGAATTTTTTTCATGGAATGATATAATCAATTCAAATTTTTTTTTTTACTTGTTTATTATCATATTAAGTACAAAAAATGATCGAAAATTAAAAAATTAAAGTTTTTTTTTATAAAATACATAGAAGACTGCAGTTGGAGTCTGGACCAAAATAATTGCCCAAAGTCAAAAATTAAAAAAATGGCAGACGCTTGAATTTTAGTGTTCGTTTTTTCCACTTTTTACGCTCTTCTGAGCGCTGTACAAAAAAAACTTTTTGATATATCAGCCTGATTTTGGTCCAGACTCCAATATATTTAATAAGCTTTAAAATAAAAAAAAAGTTATGACGATCCGTCAAGTAGTTTTAAAGTAATCGAGGCCAACAGTTGGAAAAACGTGGTTTCGGGAAAACGCGTTTAAAAATTTTTTTCGAGTCATGGCTCATGTGTCGACACCTGGTGGTTCATGTTTCATCTGTCCAAGTGTTCGGCATGTGTCCCATATATGGTACCTCTCCCAACTAACAATAATTTAGCTTGCAGTAGGTCCAGTTTTTTTAATTTGAGAAACTATAGTTTGCATAGAACTATGGTAAGACTAAACTATACATGCCAAGAATTTTTTCACACTATAGCTTGTTTAGTACTTTTTTAGGTCATATGAAAAAGTCTTATGGAAAACTTGTATATCTAAGTTGAAAATAGTTTTGTTAAAGCCTGTCCGAAATGTTTAACGTAAAGCCTTACAAAAATAGTCGCTATAAGGATTTCAGGTGAAAGTCAAATCAGTCATGTTCTATTAGGCTTGTTTATGAATAATATTAAAAGTTTTGTCTGTCAGAGGAATCAACCGCCTAAACTTTTACAAACTTCTTAAAGTGCAAAGTGCTGATTTTTATTTTTGATAAGAAAAAATAATAATAATGAATTCCTGGACAAAATATAAGAGATCAGGAACATATCATAGAGATTTGAAAAAATATCGAGATGGTATTTTAAAGAGAGCATCTGATTTTTCTAATGACTTAAAAAAAAACTTTCGAAGCAGTCAAAACATTATTGAAAACAATTTGCCGTCAATTAGTTCTCACGCGAGTCCTTCCAATGGAGACGATACAGAAGAAGGTAGGCTTTTTACTTGCAATGAAAAATTTTATTCTGTAATTTAAATTGTTTGCTTTTAAATCCTAGTATCCCTTCCACATCCGAAATTCAGGATATTAATAACAATCCATGCAACTTAATTGAAGCATCTAATGAATACATATGTGAGATGAAAAACAAAACTCAATTCCGATCTACTTTACAAAAGTGGGCAATAAACCATCAGATAACCCACATAGCGCTGAAGGATCTTTTCATAATAATCAATTTTGAAGTTGACGATTTGCTGCCAGCAGATCCACGAACGCTCTTAAGGACCCCACATTGGCACCAAGGTTTCAAGAAGAGTCTTCAAAAAATCAACGAACCAAGAACGATTTCCATTAATATAAACATGGATGGTCTTCCAATTTTCAATAGTTCGAAAGTTGAATTTTGGCCTATTTTGTGCAACATCCACGAGATGCCACAATTTCCTCCCATGGTCATAGGAATATTTTGTGGAACTACTAAATGTACGGATCTAAACCAATTCCTATCGCCGTGATACCCCAGACCACGAAACGAGGGTAAACAATCTTCGCGTAAACAACGAGTCAACAATTCTATAGCTTATGTTATCTCCACGTTGACCACTTGTGGGACCGCAAATGGTACAAAGCTTTCGAAACTAAAACAAAGAACAAAATATAGATATAGATATCAATAATTATTACAGTTCAAGATGTAGTTTGAAATAATAAAATAAAAAAATTCAAGTTGGAAAATGATCTTTAAAAATTGAAATTAAAATTGTTTGGTATCAACACCATTCCTCTAAAAAGTTTATTTTTTAAGATTTAGTGTAAAACACAATATTTTTTTTTTTAATTAATAGGGATGATTTTTTGGAAATTTGCTTCCAAATGGCATTTCTTCATTCTTAAAGTCAAAATCCAAAAAACATTTTTTTAAATATTTTTTTTTAATGTTAAATTTTTGGCAATGAGATTGAAAAACTTTTGCTATATAAATCATCCCCTTGCGACAAGAAGTTTTTGAGAATAGGGGTGTTTCTTAAAAATTTGCTTCGAAATGAAATTTTCATTCCCAGAGAGATGAAAGTTCATAAGAAAAAGAACGAATACCTTACCAAATTGTCAACAAATTCTTTTTTGTTTAGTTGTTGTTCAAAATCATTAAGGTCACTTATATTGTCAATTGGTTCAAGATAAAATTCTTCTTGGCTTTCCTTGATCTGACATCCAGAGTTTAATTTGACCAATATTGATTCTTGGAGAGCGATTGAGTGCTCTAATCTTATTTTAAGCTGTGCCACAGTTGTCACCAATGAAGAAATCTTACTTTCCATATCAATATGCATGTGTTCTTCTATATTCTGACGTGTTGACTCGACGTTTTGATTCGTTTCCTGAACTCTATGTTTATTTTCGGGCTCTTCCTGAGCCCTGAGATTCATAGGTTGAAATTGTGCTTGAAACTGAAAGTAAAAAATATGAGTTTAGGGTGGAAGACTAAGGGCGATTTTATTCACTCAAAGTTGAACCCCAAGTATCTTTCAGGCTGAAGTAATTGCCATTGTAAAATGGGCAGAACTAACCTCGAATTAAATCACCGGAACAAAAACATTGCCATTATGTCCAGGGGAACAAGGAGGCGAACTCTTTAGCAAAAACGGGAGCAAATTCCATTTTAATGGGACATGAACCGTATTGTGGAATAGGAGAAAACATTATTAAAAACAAAATAAAAAAAGACGAGGAGAAAGAGCACTAGACTGGGCAAAACTACCAAAATGAAATTTCGAAAAGGGTAAATCCTCTGGCATCACCGTGTAATAGCTGACTAAATACATAAGCCACGGCGACGTGAAAAATTTATAAAACTCACAAATCAAATACAGTTTATAACTAAATATGAATTTTTTAAAGATATTCATACATACAGTTACTCCCAAAATTGAGCGTACACTAAGTAAAAATTATTATTTTTGCGCTTTTAATGGTACAAATATTAATTTTCAATATATTTTTTTTAATTTTATTTTTATTTAAATATTATAGAACTGATATTTGAAAGAAAAACTATTGAAACAGTAAATAAAATAGTGCAACAATTAAAATACTAAAAAAAATGCATTATTTTTACTCACAAAAATGAGCGTACACCCTGTTATCAAGCATTGTAAAATCGTATGATCCTAAATTAACCCTACTTTAGCTGTAGTATTTTACTTTGCAATATATTAAAATACATTCTAGCTTACCTCGCGACATTTTAGCCAACGGTTTTTTTTTATTTTTCTTAGTAATTTGTTAAAATGAAAGAAAAAGGAAAACAAACCGAATTTCTAACATTTCTACAAGAAAAATTTTAACCAACTTGCATTCCAAAGGAAAATCTTTGCGGTAAATTGGTGAATTCATCGGGCGAACACATTCGACTGTCCAAAAGATCGTTAACAAATATCTTTTTGATAGTATGCTATTTAATAGCGTTGGTAGATATCGAAAAAATTCCGTCTTAATATGAATCGCTTATTATGCTATTATGCCAATCCAAAATCCAAAAACAAGTTCCAAATTAAGCGTCGGACATCGAGGAAATCATAAATTGGCCGACATTATAAAAAAATCGCGAAACCGTTCGGTGCGCTCTACGCAAAAAACCTAAACGGAAGAGTTGCTCGCAAAAAAATTTCATTTCGTTGAATAATCAAAGTAAACGGTTACAGTTGGCTACAAAGCATATTAATAATCAACAAAGCTTCTGGGAGAGAGTTTTGATTACTGAAGAGACGAAAATAAACTTATTTGGTCCTGATGGCAGGCAGATCGCTTAGAGGGAGCCAAGCACAGAATTAAAAAAAAAAAATGTTTTCCTACTGTTAAACAAACAGGTAGTTGTTGTATGTTGTGGGGCTCAATAGCTGCTAGTGGTTCACGAACTTTCGAGTTTATAAAAACCGTTATTGATAGATGAAAGTTTCTTGACATCGTCAAAAGAAATATGATCCAAACAGCGGAACAGTTGAGTGTACCAACAGAGTTCTATTTTCAACAGAACAACGACCCCAAAAACATCGCTTGTTTTAAGGGAATGGTGGCTTTATAACGTCAAGAATCAGCTTAGAACCCTATCTGAATCAAAGGACCTCAATCTCATTGATTATTTTTTGGGAAAATAAATAAAAAAACTTTAAAATGTTATTGAAAAAAATAAAATCGAGTTAAAAGAAAAGGTGAAACTTGTGCGGAAAAGTATTCCTCCATCCTAGACTTAAAATAATGGTGGAATCAATGCCTCGTCAATTAAGAGCAGTGGTAGATACTAAATGCTATAACACGAAATATTGAATTTGAAAATTATATTGCATTTTTTGTTTGTTTTTTTAAGTTTTTTATAAATGTACGCTCAATTTTGTGAGTTGAAATAATGCATTTTTTTAGTATTTTAATTGTTGCACTATTTTGTTTAATGATGTAATAGTTTTTCTTTCAAATATCAGTTCTTAAATATTTAAGTAAAAATAAAATCAAAAAAAATTATTGAAAATTAATATCTGTACCATTAAAAGCTCAAAAATAATAAATTATTACTTGGTGTACGCTCAATTTTGGGAGTAACTGTACCTCATTAAAATTAAGCCTTTGGTCGTCTGGATTTTTTAGCGCGGGGATTATTTTTCCTTATTGAAGGGGGAGACGCAATTGAGGCGCTGTCTATCGTGTCACTCATGTCAGACATCATTTCGATTTCGTTTAATGCCTGACTATATGTCGGTATAAATGATCTTTTTACTATACAATTATGGTGAGTCCACCCCTCTTCTATTGATCCAGGTGGATCCCAGGCCTTGCGCAAAAATTTTTGTTTTTTCGACTCCGGAGGCCACGTTAATATGCCGTTGGCTTCCCACTGTTGTGAAACCGCTGAAAGGAGCGATTTTCCATTTTCGATAGATTCTACTATTTTTAAGTAATTTTTTTCGCTCATTTTTTTTTACTTTTGTTTTATTTTTTATTGTTTAAATTTATTTATAATAAATCTTTATCCAAGTCAAGAATTTTAAGTTTTACTTTTTACGGAAATTATTTATTTTATGTTTGATAATAAAGGCAAGCTCACGACGATTATTTTAAGATTTTTTTTTAAGATTCGCTTGGGTGAACTATTGCAAAATTATCTCAAACAATAAAAAGCCTTGTGTGGTAAAAAGTATACAATTTAAGTTTAGAGCCAGATTTCTAGATTCCTTTTCATTTTAAAAAGTGCTGACAATTCATTGATATCATGCAGTATATTGAAAATTTATTGATACACAAATCTAGACTACGATTTTTTTCTTTTTTTGATAACCCCAAACATGCCCCTTATAAAAAGATATAATCAGCAATGAAAAGGAAATGTATCAAGTAGTTCTCAATTTCCCACTACTCTTGTGAATTGCAAATTGGTCTGATGGATGAGTGCTAGGCTCCAGTCGATCTCGTACTGTGACAGTGTAAAGACGTCCTCGGCTTCACAGTTTCCCAATTATAAAGTGTGTGATTAGTATCAAGTATAAACTTTGACCAGGTATTTCTAATATAGAGCATAGCTCAGTTGAAGAGGTGGCGAACCCCGGAGCGAGGGATCCTGAGTTCAAGTCCCCGTCGGGCACTCAACTTATATGTGCTTTTTTTCACAATAGTGAAGTAGAGAGCATAATAGAAGAAGAAGAAAGGCAACTAAAACGCAACAACAACAAAGCGGGGGCATCGAAAGGTGTTCTGTCAGCTAAGGAACCGACAACAACAACAACAACCATAATGAAGAAGGCAACGGCAGCAAAACCGGGGACATCGAAAGATGCCCTGGCAAAATCTTCCGATGCGATAACGGCAGCATCATCCGATGCAGAATCGGCAGCATCAGCCGATGCACCAATGAAGAGGAGGAAGAGGCTACAAGTTGTCCCCAACCTCGTGAAGCGTCGCACCATCACCCCAGCTGAACTGCAAGCTGAAGGGAAGGTGACGGCGCAAAAGGCGAAAAAACCAGCAGCAGAAAACAACAAAAATTCGAATCCCTCGCCAACCGATGATGACGAGGAGATTTCCTATATGTCCGAGGGTGGAGAGGGTCTCTACACCACCGGTGATAGTCAGACATTTGTGGACTTGTCCACGCCAGAGGCGTCCGCGGATGAAGCTGAGGAAAAGACCATCCAAACCAAAATTGGCGAAATTCAGGGGCAGATCGAGAATCTTCAAAGCAATCTTGCCTCAATGATTCAAGCTTTGAAAGAAAAGCAAGAGGCGCGAAGAGAAAAGGAGAGACAGGAGCGCACAGTTAAAAACAGTCTCCAGGCCCCACCCAAGGAGGCGAAACCGAAAAGTGCTGATGCGGAGCTGCAACCGCCAACCCAGCAGCCCCATCAGCCCCAGCAAGAACAACAACAGCCGCTGCTTACACACAAACCAAAGCAGCAGGCAAAACAACAACAACAGCAGAATCAACAACAACAGCCAAAACAGCAGCAGCAGCAAAAACAACAGCAGCAGAGACAACAGCAGCAGAGACAACAGCAGCAGAGACAACAGCAGCAGAACCAACAGCAGCAGAATCAGCAGCAGCAGAACCAACAGCAGCAGAAGCAACAGCAGCAGCCACAGCCGCAACAACAAAAGAAGAAAGAACAAGTGCCACCCATTAACGTATATAAGATGGACCTGAAGGAGACCATTGAAATATGTAAGTCGGCCATAGGTCAAAATTTTAATATTAAAAGACTTGGTCCTAATAGACATGCTATCCACTGCCTCACAGTGGAACAGCACAAAATTGTGAAAAATTTACTTAAAGCTACCACGACTGAGTTCTTCAGTTATACACCAAAAATAGATAAATTTCAAACGGTCCTGCTAAAGGGCATAGACTCCTACACGGAACCGCAAGAGCTCTTAAATGAGCTCCGTGAAAAAGCGGGCGACGATCTCGACTTTATCGAAGTCAAGCCTTTTGCCACAGTTAAAGCCAGACGGGAGAATCGGAAGTTGCCAATCTTCCTGGTTCAGCTTTCACCCAATAGCAAACTGGATAGCTTGAGGAGTATCTCCGTCCTCAACTACCAGGTTGTAACCTGGGATAAATTAAAGAGACGCGGCGACATGCTTCAATGCATGCGCTGTCAAAGGTTCGGCCACGCCGCGGCTAACTGCCAAATGCAGTCACGCTGCGTAAAGTGTGGAGAGAACCACATTCGGGGAGAATGTAAGTTAGGGCAAGAAAGGGTCCAAGACATGTCACTGCTTAAGTGTGCACTCTGCCGGAAGGACGGACACCCCGCAAACTATCGGGGATGTTCCATCTTTCAGGAAATTAAACAGAAAAAGGCAAAGCAAACAGAGATAGAAAAACGACCAATAACGCGTGTTCCTACAATAACGCCCGTTAATCCCCAAATCTCCTACGCCCAAATGGCGGCAGGAAGAGGTAAGACGGTACAGCCTGCGCCAAAGGCAGCCCCACAGGCCCTCGTGCCTAAGGCTCCGGACGCACAGGCCGAAATAAGAAGCATGTTGCTGGCCATTTCTGGACAGATAGCAGGTCTTCAAAAACAGATAACGGAGCAGGCGAAGAGGGTGGACCATATCTACTCTGTTTTGCCGAGCTTTACGCAATTTTTAGGTTAAGGGCGCGCTGCCGGAGAGGCCCTTAAGGATCCTTGCTGTGAATGTAAATTCACTGATTAGGACCGAACGTAGAGCAAACCTATTCCAATTGTTGAAAGATCAAAGTCCTGATGTGTTTATGGCTAGTGAAACTAAACTAAGTCAGAAACATAAATTGACACATAACAATTACAATATCGTACGAAGAGATCGGCCCAACTCCACTTTAGGGGGAGGCGTCGCAATCTTTGTACGAAAAGGCATAAAATATAAAGTTGTATATAATAGTGAAGTACGCAGATTTCGGCTGCTTGAGGCGTGTATTGTATGCATTCCTCTCCAACAGGGGAAGCGAATGTATGCGATCGCGGCTTACGCTCCGGAATCACCTCAGCCAACTGACTTTTTGACAGAGCTCGAAAAACTTTTTCAAGTGCTACAACTGAGCTCGGAAGATAATTACTATCTCATGGCCGGTGATTTAAATGCCAAACATATAGATTGGGGAAATCAAGTACAAAATCCGAGAGGTAACCATCTATTTAATTGGATGGGTCAATACAATATTGAATATATGATCGACCTCCTAGCGACTGATAGACCATCGTTTCCAAGAAGCGGTGCCTATCTGGATCTATTACTAAAGGACTCTAGACTGACAATTACTAACACTGTGGGTCAACGGACAAGAAACTGCTTACAAACGATAGACTACGACAACGACTACTGTGGTTTCGCCGCAGTAATACAGTTGCCGAACGAGCTTGTAGAGTTGGAGGAGTATGTACCTGCGCACTCTTACAATTACAGTAAGATGCGCTGGCCACGTTTTACCAACGCTTTAGCAAGCGAAATTCGTGCCAATAATATATCCCCACCAAATAACAGGAATTTAACAAACAACGAAATTGACCAATACTTAGAACAAATGGACGAAACAATCCTACGAACTATGAACAGAACTATACCAAAATACAGAGAACGTAACGTAACCGACATGTACCGTAACGCGACAATTGATGCACTACACAGACAAAAAAGTGGACTACTGACAAGACTTAAACGCTTGTACCGACGGTTTACTGACTCACGCGATCTGGAGATTAGGACACTGAAGTCGTCAATCAAAAACATCAACCAATTGATCAAAGAAAATTATAGGTTGTCTATTAATTTGTATTGGAACAATAAAATTCGGGCCGTTAACTCTAACGACCCGAGTATGTTTCCACAAATTAACAAGATATTTAGACGGAATGATCAAAACGAACTTCCATGTCTTAAGCTCCAGCGAACGACAGAAAACAGAAACGTACTTCTGACAGCAGGGATAGATCCGGATGACGCGGTCTTGGACGATAACCTCTTTATTGTCGAGGATCCGCTGGAAAAGGTGGAGGCTGTGGGGGCTGCTTTTCAGCAAGTGTATAATGTGAATGCAAGCATCCACCCCAACCACGACCTGGAAAGCAGAGCTCTACTCCATCACTTCTATCTTCGTAATGAAATGACGCAATGGCGATCAGAGAACCTAGGTTTCATCCGGTTCAATGAAGAAAACTTGGCGAATGCCACCATCGCCGTGCAAGAGGGGAGTGGTTCCCTGTTAGTTACGAGGATGGAGCTCCAGCTCATCCTCGATTCATTAAAGAGGAAAAAGTCAACAGGAGTCGATGGTATATCCAATATTGTACTTCGACATCTACCTAAGGAAGCAATTGACATTTATGCCACACTGTTTAACAACGCACTGAATAATGCATATTATCCAGGGCGGTGGAAGACAGCTGTGGTTCATCCTCTCCCGAAAAAGGGAAAGGACAACTCCAATCCGGCGAATCTCCGGTCGATAAGTCTTCTACCGAGTATCAGCAAGGTATTCGAGAAAGTCATAAATAGAGCTCTGTCCAAGTGGGCGGAGGACAATAATATCATACCGGATAATCAGTTCGGGTTTAAGGCGGGACATGACACCATTCATGCCGCGTCTAAACTCGTTTCTGATATCCAATGGAACAAAACTAAAAATCAGTGTACAGGTGCTTGTCTGGTTGACTTGGAGAAGGCTTTCGACACCGTATGGTTAGAGGGTCTCTATCTAAAATTGACTAGGCTCGGCATAAGTAAACCACTATTATATATACTTTATGACATGCTCAATGGTAGAAAGTTTGTTGTCAAAAGTGGCAATGTAACTTCTACCGCAATCTTCGATATCAAGAATGGTCTTCAACAGGGAGCGGTGAACTCGCCGATTCTATTCAGCATTTACACCAGCGATCTGATAAGTAGTCTAACTCAGGCAATTGCGTATGCCGATGACCTAATAGCGTACAGAACAGCTACAAAAGTTGAGGTTATCAGAATTCTCTTACAGCGTGACTTCGACAAGATTCAGCGATATTGTGATGACTGGAAGTTGAAAATCAACTTTCAGAAATGTGAAACGATTCTGTTTAGGACTCCGTTGGCTAGAGCCCCTAGGGATACTAGAAAGAACTGGCGTAAGCTGATGATCGTGGGACCGCACCGGCAACCACTGGCGAGCAGAAGTGTGGTAAAGTACCTTGGCATCTGGTTGGATCAGTATTTGTATTTCGACAGACATATAAATGCTGCTCTGAACAGGGCTAGGGGAGCTTTTGCCCTGACGAAACGGTTGTTTTACAGCAGCCGGCTTGACACCAGAGTGAAGGTGATTTGCTACATGGCCCTCATCCGGCCGATGATTGCCTATGGTTGCCCGGTGTGGTTCAACATTGCCCCATCTCAAATGGAAAATATTCGGGTGTTTGAGAGGCAGTGTCTTAGACGTTGTCTTGGATTACACAGAACACCAGAATCGGAGTACAAACATTACTATTCCAACAGGACTCTATACAACGGAGCCAACATTAACAGAATAGATAATTTTTTGATAAAGCTGATTCGGAGTCACATTGCGAGAGCGATGACCTCAGCAAATAGCTTAATCTTTGGGGCTTACTACCCCAACACAGAATACTTTGAGAGTGTGCGTTTAAGTGGCCATATTGCACCTAATGCATTCCTCTATTTAGATAGTATAGGGTTGATCCAGGATAGAGAGGCGGTTCCGCTAATCTACCACGTCGGCCGTAGTACTGTGGATAGGCGGCTCCTTTATAGTCGAGACGTCCTCGCACAAGACGGAGCTGAGCGACTTCGGTTCAGTAGGACTGTGTCCGATCGGGACCTCCTGAAAGACAGGGTACGACAGGAGAACCAGTTTTGGTGGTTGTCTATTGATAGCGATAGTTGACAAGTTGTCTTGGCCGACTTACATAGTTTTAAGGGTATTCTTAGGTAGGGACAGTCAAGGTGGCACAAAAAAAAAAAAAAAAAAAAAAAAAAAAAAAAATTAAGTACATTCTTCCAATGTATTTAAAATAAAAAAAAAAAAAAAAAAAAAATTTGCTGCTGTAGCTGTTCTAGTTTTTAAGTAGTTTTAGTTTAGTTTTAGTTTAGTTTTAGTTTATTTTAAGTAGTTTAAGTTGGTGTAGGTAGTTTTTAATTAGTTTTACTTTAGTCTGTAAGTTTTATATAAAAAATATAAAAAGATAATGAATCCGAGTTTTTTAAATTTTCTCGAGAAAACAAAAAAAAAATAGATATAGTTTTTTTTTTAATTAAAAATAGTTTTTTTTAGGCCGAAAGGCATTAGATTTAAGATAGAGTTTAGCTTAGAGCGCCCGCATAGGGCCAGTAAGTTAGTTTTAAGTTATTGGATAATTAGGCTAGTTTTTATGAATTTTTGTCTAGCTTTAAGATAGTTTTAAGATTGAATTAAATAAAAATGAATTATATAAAAAAAAAAAAAAAAATGAGTGCTAGGCTGCCGACCGAGAGGATGCGAGTTCAAATCCCACCAGAAACAAGTAAGTAAAAAATTGTGTTTTTCTAATAAAATAAAATTGTAAATATTTCAGGAAAAAGAAAAGAGAGCGGAGGGAAGAAAAAAAAGAAACAATAAAATAGAAATAAATAAAATAAACAAACTGAAAAATAAAAATGATAATTATGGTTTTATTTTTTTTTTCAGTAAACGTAACTCAATATAGCGGCCTAAATAAGGCCTAAACGAAAAGTATAAGGCAAACTATAGCTCACATACCAGAGTAATAGCTTTTTAATAAAGTTTATATTATAGCTTACTTACAGAAGAAAATAGCTTACTTAGCAAAGTATAAGATTGAATTCACTCTACAAGACTATATTACGATGTTCTATTTCAAGTTAATTTAATTTCTAGAACTTGTATATAAAGGGTTTACGGGAGTCAAATAAACTATTCAGCGGAGCTATAGCATTTTTACACAAAGTATACCTTGTTTAAGTTAATTGTTGTGCAACCTTATACAAATCTTCCTCAAAACCTATTGAGCGACATAGTACTTGTGATGGGAAACCTAAGACAAATTAAATAGCTTCGATAATTTACGCCAAACTCATTTGTATAAGACTTGCTGTTGTTGCCTTACAAGTTAGATATTAACTTGTATTGACACTAAAAGAAAGTAAATTGTTAGTTGGGCTGCTTACCATGGTATGGATATATAGGCGCCAAATTCAAAAATATTTATGTAAAACATGCTACGCTCAAAATACCGCTAAATAGCAATTTTCGAGACAAAAAGGTAGGTCTTGTTTTTGTTCTATAAATTTAAAAAAAAAGTATTCGGATAAACGGTTTTAGCTACATATTCTACAAATATTTTCCTAGAAAAAAAATGAAATAAAATGCTTTTTGGTTGCTGAAAAAGGAGAACCTCCCCTTAAATTTATTTGCATTTGTAAAATCAAACACTTCTATAAAATTACTCTTTTTTTCTTAGTTTTAACAATCATTTAAAGCAGTTCGGTGTTAAGTACCGTCCAATTCGGACATAAATTAACAAAACAAACCATATACAGTGAACGTCCAATATAACGAATACCCGATATAGCGAATTTACGATATAACGAATGCTTTTTAAATATACATTAACATCTCTAAATAGCGAACGATGATAAAAATTTGCTATCCGATATAACGAACGCGTAGATAAATTGCCTTAAAATGTTTTTTTTTGTTGCCATTGTGATCTGTGCATCTATTCTTATGTCAACTCACAAGTTTTTTCTCATATGTGTGTGGTCCAAAGGTTCAAAACTGGGGGAGAGTACGATAACTTAGGCGCCAAAAATTGATAACGGATTTTTGTAGAGGGGTCAAATACAAGCGTTTTTTACTATGGGAGGGGGGGTCTATCTTGCCCCGTTTAGGAGGTAGGGGCGATCTTAGAAAAAATGACTTAAATTGAAAAAAAAAATATTAAAAAACAACGGCAACACTTACAATAAAATACTATACCGGTTTTGAAAGCCAGAAGTCTGTTCTATAATCGTAAATTTAAATTAAATTATTTATGTCAATTGTTTTTGAAAAATTTGCATGCAAACTCAAAATTTTGTTAAAAAAAATGAAAAAAAAAAGTTTAGACCAATTTTTTTCAAAATTGTAAAATGAAGTGCTTAATTGGCTTTTTGTGGTCAATGCTACTATTAATTCTGAATCGAACACAAAAAACCGAATGGTTTTGTCCCTTCTAGTTTTTGAGAAAATCGAAAATTACTAAAACTACTTTTTATGAAATTTTTGATTTTTGGTATTTAACTACGGTGATTTCATTTTAAGGATTAATGACATTAACATTAACATTAATCCTTATTTGTAGATAAAGTACAGCAAATCATTTAAGGTTACCAAGAATGCACCAGAGGAGGTAGAATTGCATGGCATTTCGCGTCTCAGTCAGTCAGTTTGTGAGTAAGTCAGGTGTTACTTAAAAATAGTCAAGTCAATTTTCCAATGTTCAATGTATTAAAACCGTGTTTACAGGCATTTTGATCACAAAAAAAAAATTATAGCAAGCACCTCCCGAATATCTAGCCAATATTGAGGCCCATGGAAAAATGTGCCGATAGATGGGTTTATTGCTCTGAGGTTAACTTTTATATGGATTGCAACAGAGAAACTTTTAAATCATTAGTTTTAAGCAAAATTTAAGTAACGTTATATATTTATTAAAATAAAAGATTAACTATGTAAATCATTTAAATGTAATTTGAATTTTATATACCCACCTACAAATTTGTAACTATATATTTACTTATGTATCTTAGTCTGTAAGAGTATGATAATGCTCTGGTTGATGAATAAATAATAATAATAATATTGTATTCTTACAATTTTTGTCACCTTTTTGAGTTGGACTTGAGGGGAGTTGACGCTTTAGTTGGAATTAGACCAATTTCTTCTAAGAACGCGATGCTTTTGAAATATTTTTGTTTGAAATATTGAAAAGTTATTTAATTTAGGATGAAGTAGTGGATGCTTAGTCGCCATTCTTTATTCAAAGAAAAAAATACTTCACTCTTACAAAGGTTGAATAACGAATGACCTTGGTAAACAATAACTTGTACCATATTAGCATTAAAAATGTTAGACACAAACAATAAACATACATATTAATTAAGGAATTATATAAATTTGCTGCATTCCTACAGTAGAACCGAGGTAATGTGAATTTTTCATAATGTATTAAATTTTCATGTCTGAACATTTTAAATGTGCAACTTTGGGCTACGTACATACATATATTTAGTAGACATTGGATATAGACCATAGGGTAAATTCAAAGTTTCTTTAAATCCAGATTCTGTAAATGCAAAAGAAACCTTGCATACACCCAACCTCGCACCTACCCCAAATCCTATAGTGTGCCCAGGCAGGGGGGTTGCAGGGGGGCAGCATGCCCCCCCATACATATCTCACTGTTTATACGCCACCGTAATGCGTAAGCAAGCAAGAAAAGCAAATATCCCATAAAAAAGTAGTTTTAGTTATTTTCAATTTTCTCAAAAACTAGACGTCATAAAATCATCTAGTTTTCAGTTTTTGAATAAGAATATATTAGAGCAACGAATTTTAGGAAAAATAATAATATATAACTTTTCAGTTTTAAAAACCTAAATTTTAAACTTTTTTTTTATGTTTTTTTTCACCAAAATTTGAGTTTAAAACTCGTTTTTTCAAAAACTGTGCATAGATTCTACTTGATTTAAAAATTATCTAATAGATCAGAGTATTGGCTTTAAAAAAAGGTATAATACTTAATTGTAAGTATTACCGTTATTTTTTAATATTTTTGTTTCCATTTTAGTACCTTTTTTATAAAATTGCCCCTCCCGCTCAAACGGGGGGAGATAGACCCCCCCCTCCCATAGTAAAAAATGCTTGTATTGAACTGTTCTACAAAAAACCGTTATAATTTCTTGGCGCCTAAGTTATCGTACTCTTGCCCAAAACTGTAACAAGCTTTCTGTTTTTCGTTTAGTCTTCGTCGCCTACTAAAACATTTTTGTTTGAATTCTTATTTTTTGGCTTGTCTATCGCTATGTAGTTTTGAATTTTATGTACACTCTTACACACACTGACTGACATGTTCACTTTGAGGCGGCTTCAAGACAAAGTCTAATAAGTGATTTTTTTTCTTCAAACAAATTTTCAAAATTAGTATACTGTGTATAATGGCAGGACCATTTAATTTAACATTACTAATAAAAAACATATGAATACATAAATTAATAAATCAACTACATACTTATTTAAAATTTTTTGAATGGAAAAGTCGATCGATGTAACGAACGCTCTCGATATAGAGAATGACCTCGAACATTATATCATTCGTTATACTGGACGTCCACTGTAAAAATATTTATCTTCCTCTAAGGCCTATAAATAGGCTTCACACTCACCATCAAATCTACAGACAAAAGGCGGAAAAAAATTTAAAAACAATCACGTTACTGGGTCAAGTTTAATACGAAAATAACTGGCAGTTAGCATGCCAATTGAATAAATAAAGCGAAAAAATAAAAAAAAAAAAAAAACACAGAAATATGAAGATCCTTTAATTTTGGCTCAAAGTTCGTCTTCGGTGTCTTTGCAATTGTTTTGTTGTTATAATTTCATACGGCAACTGTAAGTATTCCATTAAGCAGAAGCAGTAACTGTTTAAGAATGTTAAGCATCACAAATGCGAAACCGGAAAGGACAGACAAATAAATTACACCCATTGTGATCGCGTCGTGTAGTCGCAAAGTGTTATTTGTTTGTTTAAACGCACATGACGCGACTCGGTAACTAACGTATAAATTTGCACAAGAATTTAAAAAGTTATCAAGGATCATCGTTCATACGTACATACAACATATATAATTTTGAAGCTTAAAAACAGTCTGACCTTTAAATGAAATTATTGTTTTATACTTCTAGTGTAGGTGTAGCTAGTTAGAAACTTATTTAAGCAGGTAATATTGTGTTTTTGTTCACATCAAGAAACGAACAGCAAAAACTGTAGGCGCCCGAGGCGATATGTCATTAGAGAGTTTGCAAGTATTGAAGCGGAGACGTACAAAAGATGGGTAGGTATGGGTTTTTATGGGATGGAACTACATTGGTAGATAGGTACTATCCCTTCAAAATTCGTGTTTATTGAATCTTAGATATTTGTTTCCTTCAAATACATTTTTAAATAATAGAACTTCGGAGTCCAAAACAATAAACGAAATCTTAAGTACGGATATTTTGAAACAAAAAATGAGCACAAATGTATAGTTCAAAGACGATTTGATAAGTCAAATGATTCTTTATATTTTTGTTGCTATTTTTTTTGGCTCTATTGGACACAGGTATAAGGTCGAAAGTTATTTAATAATATAAAATACACGACTACTGCAATTTTAAAAATATGAATAAAATAAGAGAAAATGTCCAAAAGCATAAAACTCATTTTTTTAATAGCTCAAACAAATCCTTAAGTATCTTGAGCCTAAAAATATAATAGTTAGTAGGTAAATATGAATATAAAAGGGGTATTTCTATTAGCGACAGTAGATTTTGACGCCCTGTGGCGGCCATGTTGTTTTGGTGACATCTGTCAAATCCGTTATTTTTTATTATTCAGCTAAAAATAGGAGGCCATAACTACTCGTAGAGAGCCTAAGCCTAATGACTTACAACTCAACCATTCCTGTGTGCTTTTTACCATGGAAAATGAAAAGGACCTACAATTTTTTGCCGATTCCGAACGGCTAATGAACAGCAATTTTCATGACAAGAGATACTCTTAGAGGATTTGTCAATTCTTCGCAAGAGGCTTGAAAAACTTTTTTGCAGAGGTTGAGAATCAAGAAATTCTGCATGACAGTCCAACGCACTAACCGTTATGCCAGGGTACTACCTTTGTATATATATGTACGTATAACCTTTGTATAAATATGTAACTTATAGTATTGTTGCGAACAGAGTTCTATACTCCTACAGCGCCATCTGTTGAAAAATTGCATATCTACTTTATGGAAGGAACAAAAAGCTCTTTTCCAATGTCATACGTATTTCCCCTTATTCCAAACAACTAGAACATTCTAAGACAAGAACCTCCATATGTATTTCCCCTTATTCCAAACAACTAGAACATTCCAAGACAAGAACCTTCGACAACTAATTTGAGTATATAAGGGAGTGTTCACGGTGAGCGGGACAGTTTATTTTCGATTATGAAAGTGTGCAAAGCTGAATTATTGGATTGTGGAAAGTGTAATTAAAGAAGTGTGATTTAAGTTTGAATAAAGGTATTGGAGTTGATTTTAAATTGAGATTTATTGTTTTGATTTGAAAAATGTAAATAAAGAAGAAATTCTAAAAGGAGTAATAAGTTTTATTTAAAGAACCTACGAAAAATATTACAGTATTATCATGGAGCGTGAATTTGTGGTACCAACGCTATCCTGGTGGTTGCGCTGAAATTAGCGCACGATTTTACAATGGAGAGTAGGATAAGATACAAAACAAGTAGAATAAAAAAGAGAATATTTTATTACTAAATTTAACAGAGAAAAATCTTACAAATACTATCGATATGCTTAAGATGTCGACCCCAATATACAAAGACACTACTCAGTTACACGATTGAACAGCACGTCCAAAAGATAAAACTTTATTATCAAAACGAGTGTTCGTGAGTGCAAACGTTGCGCTCGTTGCGCCATTTTACGGTAGACGTGGTGACCCTCCGCAATTGACTCTTCTACGTTTGGTGGTCAAATTTGAGACGACCGGTTCGGTAATCAATCAGCCAACATTCGTACACGTACGTCAAACGAACGCAAGATGGGCCGCAAAATTCGCCGAGATCAATGAAAGTGTACAGCAGAACCCGAAGCAACCAATGCACAAGAACTCGGCTTTTGGCAGACTTCAACTAGGCTAATTTGACTTCGGGACTTGGTCCTTCATCGATGCAAGATCTAACTGGACCCAGGAGCTCAAAGTTCATATAGTTCATGACTATAGGCAATGCCGTTTGTTCGCTGACTGGGTTTTGAAGCGTTTGGAACAGGAGCCCAATGGTTTCGCATGGACTTTAATTTAATTTAACTTAATTTTAATTTTGGTGGGGGCAAAACCCCCATTTATTCGGCTTAATACAAGCTAATTCTTAATCTAACTTAAAAACTAAGAACTTAAGCTAAGGTTAGTGAGGGGGAGGACGGTTCGGAAGCAGGAGTTTTAATGAAGGAGTGCTCAGGTTAAAGTCGAAGAAGCATATGTTTAAATTAACAGCCCGTAGCATGCGAGAGACAGGTTCGTTGGAGCCGTAAGAGGTTCGGTGGGTGGGTATATAAAAGAGACGAGGGTTTCGTGTATTACGGGGATTAGTATTGAGAGAGATGGAGTTGTAGAGCGACATGCAGTCAACGGAACCGGAGAGTAGTCGATGAATGAAGAGAATGTCTGATATCTCTCTTCGTTCTTCCAACGAATTCAGATTGATTAGTTTAAGTCGATCTAGATAGGAAGGCAGAATCAGAGGATTGTTCCATGATAGACCTCGAAGAGCAAAGCGTAGGAATCGACGTTGGATGCTTTCGATTCTGGAAATATGAGTAATTTGGTAAGGGCTCCAAACTTGAGAGGCGTATTCAAGCAGTGGACGAACAAACGATATGTATAAGGACCGGGTTACATAGGGGTTGGAGAATTCTTTGGACCATCTTTTGACGAAACCGAGCACTGAGTTTGCTTTGAGAATGATATCGTCTATGTGAGTCAGAAAATTAAGCTCTGGGTCACATATAATGCCAAGGTCACGAATATTATCAACTGTGGGTATGGGTTGATTATGGAGCAGGTAGAGATGGGGAGGAGATTTGTTACGTTTGCGTAAAAAAGTAATTGATTGGTATTTGACGACATTAAGCTCCATGCAATTTTGTAGACACCAAACTGAAAAACTGTCTAGATCCTTTTAAATAAGCGAAGAGTCATGTGTTGAGGAAATGGTCTTGAAAAACTTGGTATCATCAGCGTACAGAGAGACAGAAGAATGTTTGATGACCCTATCAATATCATTAATAGCAAGAATAAACAAAAGTGGGCCGAGGTGGCTGCCTTGGGGGACACCGGAGGTAGCTAAGAAAGGGCATGAGGTGGCAGATCTAAATCGAACGCTGTAATAACGGTTTTCAAGGTAAGAAGAGATCCACTGTAACAAAGAGGGTTCAAAGCCGAGAGTGGACAATTTGAAAAGAATAAGCTTATGGGAAATTTTGTCGAAGGCCTTGCTGAAATCGGTTGAGATTACATCGACTTCGTAGCCTTTTTCTAAGGCTGAAAGGGTGACGGATATAAATTCAACAAGGTTAGTGGTTGTAGACCGGCATTTGAGAAAGCCATGTTGTGAGGGGGAGATGAGAGATTTGCAGTGGAAACTTAAGGTTTCATACAAAATACTTTCAAAGAGTTTGGGTATGTGTGAAAGTTTGGCAATGGGACGATAATTATTAACATCGCTCTTCGGACCCTTTTTGTGAATAGGGGTTATGAAAGATAATTTCCATATCTCAGGAAACTCTCCTTTATTTACTTCAATAAGTACACACTTTTCCGCACAGACAAAGATCTTGCCAGAACTGGTACTGCCATTCTGGTAAAATCAAGTTTTCAATGCCAAAAGGTCATTATCCACGGTTTGACTACATTTGAAGTCACTTGTGTAGTCACTGCACTCGAAAATAACGAAAATATCCCAAACTAACATCAAACACGATCTCGATTTGCTTAACGCATTCTACCAAAATTAAACTCAATTTATAATTGGGGGCGATTTCAACGCGCGCCATCAACTATTGCACGATTCCTTAAGGCTCTGTGCTAATTCGCACAACCACAACTTCGAGATTGTATCTCAACCAATCCCTACATTCCCCCGAACTCCTTCGACACTTGACTTCTTTGTGTGCTCTCCACATCTTATTTGTAGAATTCCCTCACTTATTAATTTCACCTGCACTGCCATTGTATCAGATTCTGACCATTTAGCGGTAAAACTAGTTATTCGTCTCCTGACAAATCTTAATACTCTTGCTACTCCTCAGCAGGAATTCATAAATTATAAAAAATTAATTGGGAAGTATTCCAAAGTTCCTTAACGGATAAGCTTCGGAATAACACGCCCAACACATCCGCAAACCTTAGCAACCAAGAAATCGATTACACAATCGATATTATTGAAAGCTCAATCACTGATACTATCGCTGAACAGACACAACCGCGAAATTTCAAATCAAAATACATAGATCTTCCCCATCATATACAAAATATGTATAAATATAGGCAAAAGCTTCGGAAAATTCTGCAAAGAATTTTTCATCGTACTTTAAGTACACACGGAGATGAATACCAGAATGTTCATTCCCAACTCAAGTGCCTCAATACTCTCATGAAACAAAACACCAAAGCATTCATAGATTCCCAATTCAGGAAAAGACTTAACGTCATAAAGCCTGTACCAGACACCTTGAAGCAAATTAACCAAATTGTGGGAAAGAAATCTCCTATACTTGATGAACTCCAACACAATGACGTCGTTCTTGTATCTGACCAAGAAAAAACGAATGCTTTTGCAGACTTCTTCGAAGGAAACTTCAAACCCAATCCCCCCGCTCATTTACCCGACTTTCTCACCAACGTCAATTGCGAAAAATTTGGATTGATATCTCAAAACTCAGACCCTATTGCAAGATTTTGTGAAGCAAATTCATCAGTCTATACGACAGCCAATGACATTTTTACTAATCCATTAGACCTTCACGACTCAATCCACTATGGTAATTCAAAAAAATCTTCGGGTCCAGACAAGATTTCCAATTTCGTTATCAAAAAACTCCCTTCAACCGCAATTGTTATTCTCACAATTATTTTGAACAATTGTATCAACAACAGCTATTTTCCAAATAAATGGAATATAGCCGAGATATTCCCAATACCAAAAAAGTCAGGGGCAAATTATATAAGCAACTACCGACCAATCTCCCTCCTCCCTAACCTCAGCAAACTTCTTGAAATGCTGATTCTTTTCAAACTGCGCTCATTATGCTCTTCAATGGGAATAGTGCAGCATAACCAATTTGGGTTCAAAGCATCCCACTCCACTTTCGACCCGTTGTTGAAGCTCCACGCTGATACAACTTTGGCTCTTAACAAAAAAGAGACCACTGTAACATGTCTGCTTGATATTCAAAAAGCATTTGACTCTGTCTGGATAGATGGTTTGGTTTTCAAGTTGAAGTCTCTTCACTGGCCTAGACATCTTGTCCTCATCAGCCATAGTTTCCTCACTAACCGTAAGTTTTACGTACGCGTGGGGAGTAGTAACTCAATCCTTAAGAACATCTTAGCTGGAGTCGCTCAAGGATCCCGCCTTGGACCAGATCTATTTAACCTCTATACCTCCGACCAACCTGCAAACCTGCCAATGACAAAAACTCTGCTATTCGCTGATGACTCCATCACATATAGCTCATCCATTAACCCTGATGTAGCCCTCCGAAGAGTTAAGGCACACATCCTTAGACTATGGGAATATTATCTCCAATGGGGAATTAAAGTCAATCCCTCTAAAACAGAATTAATCTGTTTTAGACGACCCTCGCGTAATGGCCTAGCAACAAAATGCAAAAACCTTTCCTTGACTCTTCCTGATAACACAGTTATCACCCCCAAGCAAAGTGTTAAATACCTTGGAGTTCACTTCTTCGAAAGGTTCAAGTTTAACCAACACACCAAATTCACACTTCGTAAGGCAAATTATGCCTTATCACTTTTACGTCCCCTTATGAAAGTGAGGGGTGGTCTCCAAACCAGGACGAAGCTTCTGCTATACAAGCAACTCATTCGCCCAATATTAATATATTGTTTCCCTATTTGGTTTACAATAAGCCCCACTTATATGAAAAAATTGCAATTATTCGAGCGAAAAGCTCTCCGCCATTGCACCTCCCTTCACCGAAAACCCAACTCTTACCGCTATTATAGCAATGAAAAGCTGTACGAAGCTTCAGGAATTGTCCCGATTGACAAATATATCTACAATCTGAGCACTAAGATGCTGAGAAAAATCCCAACCCATCCCAGTCCTCTTATTAATTTAATTACAGGTAACTCAGCCACAGACGACCGATATCTCCAGGTGCTCTCCATGATGGACCATGCATTTGGAATAGCTGGAGAAGACAGCTTCGTAAACTTCTATGATGTTGCACGGACGCAGCACAACAGAGGTTGAAACCACCAAAAGACCAGACAGCAATCAACAATGACCCATATCCACCCCTTCATCACCACACGAGCCAACGACCGTTAGCACTGCTCAAGCTGACGTAAATATAATAAATATCACCTAACGAAGCAGAGCCCCTTTTGTGCTGGCAGATTTATATAATAGACTTAAGAAATTAATTATTGTAAATATCATATGAACATATTTTGAGTGTAATTAAAAATAAACTATTGTATATATATAAAAAACGAAGGCGGCGTCATGATGCTACCGAACGATGGTAACTAATTTCTTATGGCACAGATCAAGCAATATGGACCTAGAAGGTATGTGGTTCCAGCAGGTCGGTGCTACGTGCCACCCAGCAGACGTCCAAATGACATTCACATACACGAACGATTTAAGGGTAGGGTTAAATGTCACATATGTAACGTGAATTGAACATAACACGGCCATTGGTAAAATTTAGCTGGATCTTTGCAGAAGTAATTGACAATATTAGCACTCGGATCGGTGCCACCGTAAGAAACCGGGACAGGTATTTGAACGATGTCATATTCCATACATAAAAAATAATTTTGTTAATACCTCAAACACAGCTGTTTCATCTCGTTTCAAAATAATTTACTAGTTGTTTGTTTTGGTTACAAATTTCTTACATCGTCGAAGTGAACCTGAGTGCTTAGCAGCAAAGTTCAGTTCTACTTTTCGATCAGATATGCCTTTTCAGGTCATCCTCATCAGTGAAACGATTCTTCTGGTTAATCAGCGATTCCATGAATTTAAAAAGATAGGACGTAAGAGAAAAATTTTTGCGGGCTCTAGGTCACCTAGAATTTGCAGCAAAATGCGTTGCAAGCAAATTAGCTTTTTCTTTCGAGATGACAAAAGGAGTGTTATTGTGAATGAGTGTTGGAACCCATGTCTTAGAATAGTTTTTAACAAAAGATCAAAAGCTTTTACTATCTTTAGGACATGGTACTCATCGCTTGCCTGTACTTTTTTCGTTTTCTTCAGTGGGGTTTGTTTTGTAGCATCGGAAGCCTTAACTGTCTCAACTTGTTAATCTCTTTAGAGCTATAATCGTACCAAGAATTCTCTTTGACACTACAGCTTTTCTCACATCTGTAAACCTTCCCTTTTCAATCATACAGAGCCAAACTTTTTAAGGACTCCATACCTCCGTGATATCATCTCGCTCATCTTAAAAGCTCGTTCTAGGCTTCTAAACCTCAATGAAATGACATTCAGAGAAATATGTAAGTACTCTTTGTAACCTAGATGTCAGAAAATACTTCTCAATTCGGTGGAACCTGGCCAATATTCAAAGGGTATGGAAAAAAGTTTCTTGGTACACCAAGCTCAAACTTGACAAAAGTAGACAGAAAGACCGCAAAAATTCTTAAATTTTTCAAATTGCCTACCAATAATCGACAAATGGAAAATAATATGCAAAAAGAAATACCTGTTAGACTACATATTTTCCAAATCATCAGCAACACCCTATGCCAAATGCTATGGGTATTTATTATTACCATAATAAAAAAAAAAATCGCGCACCATAAAATTCGAACTCGAACTTCAATCCTATTACATAGTCGAGCCAACGAAAGGCCAAATCACGGCCGGGCATGTTGGAGTCACCAAAACTGGCAACACAACATCATCACCATTAAATGCGATTATTGCCGCAGCGAAATCAAACAGGCTCGGGGAGGCATGCAGCTTCAACATAAACTTGTTGCTGAGCTTACTCGTAAGCCATCATGAGTTTCTACTTCTCCAGCCACCACTAGATATGTATTAGAGTAGAGTTTGCCTTAACCACACCGGTTACATCGCTTCCGCATTGCAATGTCAGTGAAGCAAGGCATAGGCATAGCATAGAAAAGAAAATTTTCCCTAGAGACTACTCTGGCTATGTTACCCACTGAATGGGAAATTTGGTCCCATGAAGCAGCCTGTACCACTAAACTAGTCCTAGCTCCTAGACTCTTCTTTAAGTGGTCCCCTTCACTCTGGTGAACGCATTTTTCTTGATAAATCTCCGATGAGGGTCCGAGTTGTCATACAGGTTTTTCTCTGCGGCTTAGATCAAATTTGCACCTTCGTGATCCATTAACCGTACCGTTCGCAGGAAAGCGCAATTGCATCGTGAGTGAAGTAGGCAACCAATACGGTCTCTAAGCGTTGTTGTGGCTGCTGATGATGAATCCGTTTCGATTTTATGTAGCAGGCAATACCGACATTGTTACCAAATGAGTTATTATAAGAACGTTTGACATTTTGAAGAGGTGAAAACCGACCGGACTGGGTGGCGTTGCCTTACCAACCGCGATCGGTCGTATAACTGGATTTATTAAATAAATCGAAGCTCGTATTATTTGTAATGCTGACGAATGTAAAATAAGTGGTTTTGACGATCAAATTCAGGACTTATCTAAGTTTATTAGAAATTTCTCAGTTGCCAAACTATAGTTAAAAGTAATTTCGATTTCATTATGAACTTGTTCGTATGCAGGCTTTAAATTAATAACTAGTTGTTGAATTGCTGTAAGCCTTCAAACACAACATTTCTCGTACTAGGTATTTGTGAAAACGAAAGTGAAAAATATCTCGCCACTTTCAATTTTACTTGTGGGTGAAGGAAGCTATGTATATTCCAATAACACCAGTTTTGCTTGCTTGATTTTATACCTTTGATTGTTTTCATAATAGGATTTGATGCTGAAATGACTTGAAATGAAGATTCTTCACTGGCACACGGTATAGGTATATAGTTGATTGATCAAGGAGAAGTTAAAGGTTCTCTATTAGAACAACAAAATTGACTCCGTAATTTCTAACGAACCCAGTGTTAATTCATGGTTTAAGCTTCAAAAAACGAGAATAAAGTCCTAAAGGTAGGGATTGATGATCCAGAGAAACCCGTCTATAAAGTATTATCTCTATATTTTCAAATACTTTCTGGAGAAAAAATGATAGTGGTAGTGTTTGGACCTTCTTCAAGATCGATAAACATAAATACATACCCATATAACCACTTGAAAACATTTCGAGTTAGTGTACAAACAGAGTGGAGCGGAGAGCAAAGCTGCGAAATTCATCAGAGCAAAGAGCTCGAGCAGCGAGCAAGGATGATGACTAGCCAAAGTGAGGAGCAAGGAGCAAGGAGCAAGAGCAAAGTAGAAGAAAACAAGCAAGAGTTCATTATTTTCTGTTCAAATGTTTTTCTTTTGCTAATAAAAATGGATCCTAGTTACTGGAATTTGTACTTAACTGAAAACAGTTCCTTAAATATATGGTATTTTCTGACTCGCGGAAACATAAATGAAGGAATTCATGTAATCAACCAATCGCGAGGTGTCCACGGTGAATTTCACCATTTATTTAAAGAGCTTAGAGAAAATCCGGTTAAGTTCAAAGAATATTTCCGAATTACCATAAAAACGTTCGATTATTTACTTGAGAAAATTCAATTCAAGTTGACGAAGAAGTGGACAAATTTTATCAAAAACCCAATCCTACCTAATGAACGTCTTGCAGTAACTTTAAGGTTAGTATCAAAATTAAAACACATTTAGGCGTGTTTTGTTGAGCTTCTTAATGTACACATTAAGAAATGTTTCACATTAAGTTTTTTTTGCACATGTAAATACAACAACAACAAGTTAACAGCACATTCACTCTTCAGTAATTTTAATGTAACATTTCTTAATGTGTACATTAAGAAGCTCAACAAAACACGCCTATTGTTGAGCTGTAGTTAGTTTTTTTTATTAACCATAAATGTAATAAAGGAAATAAAATACTTTTCACTTGGGTTGATCTTGATACCCTAAATCCCTAAACTACAAGTTTTCATAAGTACTCTCTTCTGCTGAATAACCACTGAAGAATGATGCAACAGATGGTGGATTTAAATATTGTTGAGTCGAAGGAGCTGACAATATATTACTGGATTCTAGCTGCAAAGTTCTGACTTCATTCGATTGAGGTGCCGATTTTATGAAATCGTAAGCAAGTTGCTGAATTTTTATGCGTAATAAAAGTTTATCTGCTTGTGGAAGTGTTCTTACATGAGGCAGTAGGCTGTTGAAAAAAGCTTCATCTTCATCAACTGTTGTTGAGGGTCGAGTTTGATTCTTTTCCAATATCATCAACTTTCGTTCTTCTAATCGGATCAAAGATTTCTCAATTTCATCCGAAGGTAATTTACGTTTTCGAGTGGCACCAGCACTGGTTCTAGCTGAGCTTGGGGTTTCCATAGATGAAAAATCAGAACTTTCAAGTAAATCATCGGGTACTGAAGTATTATCAATGACCACCTTACTGTCAATTGAATCGGTAGACACCTCAGGCAAACTTCCCCCCGAACATCGGGAGGTAAATTGATCTTGTAAGAAAACAAGGCTGTCAAAATATTTCCAACCTAATTTCCAGAAAGTCCGAGACCCATCGTTTTCAGAGCGAGAACGTGGTTTCTTCTGTATTTCTTTGCAAAAGTTGTCTCGAAGTGTCTTCCATTTAGCTCGTACAACATCTCCTGAAAGTAAAGAGTGATAGACTCTCATAGTAACAACATTTCAATTATCTTGCTACTGGAGCATCTTTCAAAAGTCTTGGTTTCACTTTTCGAATGGGAGCAAGTACTCTAGTTGGTTGGATCGTACAAGAAACCGTTGAAGCAATTTGGGAAATACTTCATCCTATTTACATGCCAGTACCTACGGAAGCAATATTCAAAGAAATTTCTCGGAATTTTTTTGAGAAATGGAATTTTCCTCTTTGCCTTGGAGCCATCGATGGCAAACATTGCCGTGTGAAATGCTCCCCACACTCTGGAACTATGTTTTATAATTACAAACATTTTTTTTCCATCGTTTTGCAAGGCGTGGCTGACGCAAACTGTAAGTTTGTCGCTATTGAAGTTGGTGGATATGGAAAGCAGAGCGATGGAGGCACGTTTCGGAATTCTTCGCTTTTCGATTTAATGGGAACAGGACGTTTGAATATTCCACCTGATGACATGTTTCCAAGAACAAATATTGTAGCGCCCCACGTTTTCATAGGCGATGATGCCTATCCACTACTTCGACATTTTTGTTGAAGCCTTACAAAGGCCGGGGGCTCACGGCTGAACAAGAATATTTTAACATGCGTCTTTCACGTGCAAGGCGTGTTATTGAATGCGCGTTTGGGATACTGACTGCAAATTTTCGTATCCTATGGAAACCAATCGAAACCTCACCGATCTTGGCAGATAAAATCATTAAATGTGTACCTATGCATTTTGCATAACATGATAATTGATATGGAAGGAATCAACAACAATGAAGAGGAAGAGGTTATCACCACATTATCAAGTACAAGTGGGGGGAGGGGGAGAGACAATAGACCAACTCACACAGCCTTTTTTGTTCGAGATGTTTTCAAAACATTTGTGTGTGGAAATAAAATATAACACATAATTAGACCCTACTTAAAACTATTATAAGAACTTGAATATTGGCATTATTTGTTATTAATCAATTATTTGGAATTATTTGTTTTTAATTTTAATAAAAACAAATTATTATTATTACTTACTTGTTACTTTCATTTCCATGGCATTTTTATCCCAGTTTTTGTCCAAAATATGTCTTTTGTTATGATAAGAATCTGTGTGATCCCACAAAGGTTTCTTTTTTGAATATTAAAAAAAACCGGTAAATCGAAGCAAAAAACCGTAAAGATGACTTTTCGGCCAAAATTGGGGTCCTCTTCCAAAAGCAAAGAAGCCAATCCAGCGAACGAACGAACGAAATATGGTCATGAACTGTGAGGTCCTGGGTTAGTTGGATCTCAAACGGGTGATGTTAGTTAAAGTTTTACGTGGACACCATTCTTACGACTTAATCCCACGGAATGGCATACCTTCATCAGGGTCAGATTGAGTCCTGACCGTTTACCCCGATTCAGCCGAAGCCAATTCAGTAGCAAATTGTGACATGTTGCAGCATGTGCACACTTCTTGCTTTGAAGCGAGGCCTATCTACACCTCTTGAATTCAAGCATGCTTGAAAACCATATGTCTCCGCATTTGAAATAAACCACAACCACCATGACAATTGAGCAGAAAGTAAGCATACGCAAACCCTCAAACTCAATGGGCAACTATCTCCCATGGTACCAGAATATAGCTTCCGGTGGAGCTTCGCAACCGAGGTCACTTACAGATGAGTTTCTGCAAAACCCTGGGCCTGTCAACCCTTAGAATACATACACCAAGAAGCCGACCGGGGTAGTGACCAACACCCTAGTGTGCTTTCTGTTAGTCTTTTATTTACCTTACGTACGGCAAACTAGGAAAGATACTCCTAGCCTACACTGCACTAGTTCACTGGAACCATGAGGAGTCATTGGAACCTAGAGATTAACTCCTATCTTATTAGATAGGGATAGTATGAATCTCATTAATACATTTCAGCGAACTAGGAAAGATATTCCTAATCTTTTTCACTTTACAGCAATTAGGAAAGATAATCCTAATCTTTGTTCACCTTCAGCAAACTAGGAACACATCTAGTAGTATAGTTACTTATCCACAGGGAACCTGGATTATACATATGTACATTCCTACATAGTGGCAGGTAGGGATAGTAACCATCCACCAGTGTGCACCCATTGTTCACATTACAGCAACTAGGAAAGATGCTCCTAATCTTTGTTCATCTCCTTACATTAACTAGGAAAGATAATCCTATATCCTATCCAGTTGGTTCAGTTACTTACGTACGTAACCTATCCACAGGCACCACGAGGAGGTCGATAGGAACCCGGAGTGTAAAGAATCTTCAATAGTAGCACTTCCAATAACGACAACCCGGAATAGTACTAAAACTCCATCAGCCACCATCCATTCTGAATCATAGAATTAACATCAGTTAGTAGCAATCCACTCCAAGAGCTACTCGAACCTCGCATATCCTCAGCGATTTGAATCCAGAATTTAATCAACGAATTCCTCGAACCTCAAACGGATGTAGGCTTAGGTCTGCAAAAGGCCTAGTTCTTGTGCACATGGATGAATCAGCGGCCTCGGGTCCTCATGTACACTTTCACTGTTTGCGACCATCTTCTCTGCCGATCTTGCGTTCCTTTCACGTACGAATATTGGCTGATCGATTATAAAACTAGCCGCCACCAAACGTTAAAGAGTCGACCGTAAAAAAGGTTTATTATTTGGGCGGTCCGCCCCGGGCGGCAGGCCTAGGGGGGCGGCAAAATGTCGCCGGTGATGCGGGTAGAGTAGAAATCATATGTTTCATGACAGATCGTTTGACAAGTCAACAAACAACAATGATGTAAATTTGAAATTTGCCACCCTATCTGTGGTTCGTCGTTGACCGCTTTCGTGAATTCGTAGACGGTGAGTAGGGCCGTAAGAGTGCATTCCGTATTGTCGCGCTGATCGCGAAACTAAAACAAAACGTTCCGAAACTCTCGTGAAACTGAAAGGGAGTGTTCCGAAACATATGATATGCATATGCGAGATATGATAAGATAACTAGGATTCGACGGAAACGTTATTCTAGTCTCAGCCAGCTCAATGTTTTTGCTCCCTCCCGCATCACAGAAAGTTATTTCGATTGTGTTGTTTATAGTTTAAATACTGTTGAATCTTCTAAAACTAAGCACTTAGTACTTCACTCAAACTTTGAACTAGTTTTTGAAAATGAAAAGAGTTAAAGGAAGCGGCGCGGAATACCGCAAGAAAAAGGCTCAGAAAGAAGCAGACGCGAAGACGCGAAATATTTCAGTTCTAGTTCTGGTTCAAAAGCTACGTTAACGTCTACGGCGGCATCCAGCAGCAGCGGAAGTGATTCCAATGTAAGTAAGATTCCTCCATCTACAATCGTGAGTGGCCTAGAATTGTCCTCCGGCCAGTATTCATGGGAATGCATAACTTATTTTACGAGCAGAAGAAGAAGACGTGCCTGCCGTCGAAGTTGGAAGTCGTTCTGGTCCCACCACAGAGCAGGGTCAAGAGGATTTCGACTCACCAGAAGTATCTCAAGGATCTAGTCACAAGCCTGCAGAAAAAGTGAACCTCGTGAAGCTGTAGAGACGCTTAAAAATAAGTTTGTGGAAGTTCTTGAGGTACTGGAAGAATTGACGGATCGGTATCCAGTCTTCTTCTGACAGTCATGCAGTCATTCAACTTCCTCACTTTTCTTAGCTTTTGAGCTGCAGAGCTACCTGAAGAAGATGACGCACAGATTTACCTGCAGCAATGTGGACTGAATGTGGTTAAGTGTGCTCAGAAACTCTGCGTTTTAAAAGCTCTCCTGGTGGAGAGCAGAGACCGTTTCGTCCAAGCCGCAATCGACTTTTCTAAGACTTTTTGGAAAAAAACTCGAAATCGATCTCAAAACGAGTACAATTCACAGTTCACGAGCCTCATTCGTAAGGCTCGTAAAATCCGTTTATGAAACCGCTAATTCTATTTTACTTTCAATAAAAGATACTTCATTGCCTGTGAAATGATGTCTCGAAATTTAATTTTAATTTAGTACAGTAAAACCCGCTTAAGAGAAACCCGCTTACCTGAAACACTTTTTTAATCCCCAAGTATTTTCCGACCAATTTCCCTTAAAACACTCCGCTTAAGTGAAACCCGCTTAAGCGAAAAATCCGGATAACTGAAACATATTTTCAGTTAATTTTTAATATTTTTCATTGAAAAAAACTCTCTTAAGTGAAAAAAAAAATTTGAATCGAACAGAACAAAAATTTGCTAGTTTTCATTTTTCAATAAATTATTTTTGTGTTATTTAATCGATGTTTTATTTAACTTCTTTCACGGCAAGTTCAAAAGATAAAAAAAATATTGTTTTTAGCATTAAATCTCCGCTTAATGGAATTTTTAAATCCGCTTAAGTAAAATTTTTTTTTCACTTATCCGAACTCCGCTTAAGTGAAATTATTTTTCACTTAAGCGGGGTTCGCTTAAGTGAAAAACCCGCTTAAGTGAAAGCAAAACTGTGACATTTTGCCGTTTCTCTTAAGCGGGTTTTACTGTATTGAATGGGGGCGGCAAAATGGGTCGCCAGCCCCGGGCGCCGAGATGGTACGCTACGCCACTGTTCGTTCCTCCAACATTATGCAATATTCTTTCGACTTTCACACCTCCAAACACTCTCAAAATCTCCCTATATTCCCAACCTTAACTACACAATCCCTCCACTGTGTTTAAACACTATCTTCTAGTTCTTAACCGCTCTCAATTCAAAGCCCACTTCATCTTCAATTTTTTTTCTTTTTTTTTTAAGTTTTTTAAAGTTTTTTTTTTTTTAACTGGTGGGTGGGCCTACGGGCCCCGACTAATATTAAATTTAAAAAAAAAAAAGCCACTGCATAACTATTTAACAGATTTATGTGAAAATTTGGTTGCGTTCTTTTAAAAGATGTTTTTTGATAGACACAATGAAGGATTTGAGATGGCGGCACCAGTTGTTCTAATTTTTATGGACTTTTTTACCCACCCTTTCTTAATAATCAAATACGGTTACATTCGTTCAGTTTCTTATGGTGTACATATTATATGAATTTATTACATATGTACATATATACGTACATACCTATCTATTGTTCATCTTCTGCCAATATTTTACAAAAACCTACTGACATTTGACAGTGAACATCCAATACCTACATATACCGTAAGCTTCCCAGATAGAAGAAGAAAAATAAATTACTTAACATAATTTATCGATCGTGTCACATCCATGCATCTATATTATTTCATTGAATATAAATATTTTACAAATTCATTCCATCTTATAACGGCATTAAGCACTTCTCAGAATTTAAATAAGGTATACCTAGGTATTTAAGTCAAGAAACAAATAAAAAAAACTCTTCCTTTTACCAAACTCACAGTGCTGCGTCCAACTACATCCGAAAACAAAAAAAAATTAAAAAATCTAACGAAAATCAAATGCGCAATAACCCACTTAAATCTTTGGCTACCATTTTTGAATACCTAATTCAATTACGGTACTTTCGCTCTCTTTGCAATCGTTATTTTTATCATTTCACTCATGATATTGTTTTTATCATTTCAATATCCCCAAATTCATTTAAAAACACACAATAAAATTTATTCTTACTGTTTTTTGTTTACATAATTTCTAACCATGTCGTGCCACCGACATTAGGGGCGGTCACAACAAAGAACTATCAAAATACAGTTAAATCACCATGTTTATTATTCAGGTCCATGTTACCCGACAATCTAAACAGTATCTATCATTGTTCTGAGCTTCTGCAATCGGTATTTTGATCGGCTTATTCCAAGCAAACAACAAGAATTTTTGACTATAATGTCACATTTTTAGATTTTCTGTGGGAACTTTTAACTGTCAACTTGGTTGATTCAGGTTGATCAAATCAAACAAAACAATATACCTATTCCAGGCCGGTGGCCGGTGTGTCTCCCGTCAGCGTCATCATAATGTAAAATGGCTATAAAATTAGCGTCTAATCACCATGATCGTCATGATTCGAATCGTAGGTGTGTAGGTAAGGTATCTGTGCGTCAGATTCCAGTTTGACTGCTGCTCTGCATCTGCATTATTGGCAACGGCAAATCGCTGTTTTCGTCAAAATATTCCCCATCGGTGCAGATGTACCGGGTTTTACTTCATAAGGAAGTGACAACACGTAGGTATGTATAACATGGTATAACGGTATCTCTATAGGAACATGTGTGGTGTCTTAATCTTCTCTTCTTGGACTTTGGCTTGTGTTCTTGATTCGCATAATTTGTTTTCCATTGAATACGAAAACAACAACAACTCCAAAATGTTGTCTCTTGGTTGGTATTTCTACGGTTGTTTTGGATTCTCTTTCGGATTTTTATAAATGGAAGTCTCTGGAATGGTTATGTGTATAACGGTAATCCTAAAAACGTACATATGCATTTACAAAGCATGAAAAGGGGCAAGCGAAAGGAGATTTATGTTAACGGTCGCTGTGGTATCAAAGAGGTTCTTGGCCAAATTTGGGTTGGTACGTGCTTTTGCGAACATCCATGTTCGTGCGTCATAAGCAACGTCAGTCTTTTGGTAGGTATGTATTGTGGAAATATCTGGGGACCTGGGCAATAAGCGAAAACGATTTCATCATCAAATGAAATCAAATGAATTTTCTTTTCATTATGGAAAGTATTTTTATTTTTTTCTTGTGCACCGTTTTCTTATTCATTACCTACTTATTTTGTTTTAAGGTGGACGTGTTGAGGTGCACATAAAAACTAAAGCACTGATTCCATTGATTTTTTTTTTTTTTTTAATTGAAACCCACGTACATACATTATACTCAACGGGTTTTTTCCAACAAAATAAGAATTTATGATACGGGAAATTGTTGGAGTTAATTTTGGATACAAATTACGCGCTTGCATTGCATGTGACTCTTCTAACAGAAATTCAAAATCTACGATCAAGGAAGGGACATAACTTCACGTAACTTTAACCTTAGTACCTACTAAAATCCTAATAAAAATATCAGCCTTATTCTGCTATTCATCGTTGGGAATTTTTCTTGAATTTTCACTAATCAGTGATTAGTAATCTAATCACTATCCTGCTATTCAGTGAATCTGTATTTAAGTCGGTAATATTGCGCGGTATTCTGTTATTCACGTGAACAGATTATTTCTAAACAAATCGGATCCGCGGATTTTTCATTTAATGGATCGTCTGTCTGGTTGGTGTTCAGTAAATTGTAGGTACTCAAAAACTATTTTATTGCTTAATTAAGAATATTTGTTTGTAAAAAATATATTATTAACATTTTTAGGGTAGAAGGACAAACATATAAATTTACTAGGTAATCGATCGCTTATCATTTTGTAATCAGGCTGTGGTAGCCTTTTCTGATGTATGTAAAAGAGATGTGGGTTTTGATAGAGGGCCATTATAGGAATGTGGATACCGTCAACGCACCTAACAATTCCAGGCATACAACATTCTGGGTTAAACAAGAATTTTACTTTTAGTTTTTCTTCTTTCGTCATTTGTAGAGTAATCCAACTGGGACATAAGTGGGCTTAAGTGCGTCCTGTAATGTGGACTGAGCGAAGCCCGCATCCAAATCTTGCCCAACGCCATGATGCAAATGCAAATTGTCTACAGCAAAAAACCTCAAAAAAGCGATTAGTTTCTCTTTTCTTTATATTGACTCATTTCGCTATAGAAAGCTTTCTGTTGGAGGATTCTCTTATTATCTAATCTGCTTGGAATTAGGACAAACAAATTTTATAATAAAGATGAAAACAAATTAGAAAATTACTTTTGTTTAGGTAGAGCGCTTGAGCTTGAATTTTTAATGAAATCAAAAACAATTATCCAAGATTCAGAAGATTATCAATTGAACAGCTGTTTACGTGAATGTCAAATTGGTTTGGGATAATGTAGTTCACCCGATGGATAGCAGAATGCAAAGGCAGTGTGAAAGGGAATCGAATGGGTGGATCGGATATACGATTCACGTGAATAGCAGAATAGGGCTGTATGTATGTATGTTAAATGTTTAATTCATGAAACAACTAGGTAGGTGTATACTTATTAATTTATATAAACAAAAAATAACAGAATCTAAGATTTTGATTAATTGTTAAACCCCAACGAATCCGTGTTAGTTGTAGTTAGTTTTCCTTTGCCGTCCTTTGGCGTTTTTCTTGTTTTTTTTTTGTTCAGAATAGAACTCCGAACAGTGTTCGAGCATGTTCTGAACATTCTCTCAACCAAGTGCGCTCTGAGTTGTTTTTGATACACATCTGAACACTTACATAGCTGTCACAATTATTTTTTTAAATTTCCACCTATAAAATGCTTGTGTTAAGCATTTAACTCTGTCTGGCTCAGTTAATTTTGGCATGCCAGTTATTTGGAGCGGTGTCCCATTTATGGGATGGGGATTTAAGTTTTGAATGTTCCGTTTTCTCGTAAACAGAACCATTTATGTCTTAAGAGGGTTGACATTAAGTTCACAGTTACTGGCCCAATTTATAAGCTTTTAAAGGGCTGTTTGTAGCAGCTCGGTTCCATCCGGTCTATCAAGAAAACCAGGGGCCCTTCTCTGTATTTCGTTCCGAAAGTAAAAATTTTCGAAAACGTATATTTGGTACTCTCTATTTCTAAAGCCGAATGAAATTGCCATTCCGAAAGTAGAATTTTTCGTACCTGCTAATTCGTTTCCGAATGTCAAAAGCATTCTAATACGGAAAATTTGTTTCTACAACAATTGTGATAACGGAATAAGTAACAAGGAATGTATTTAAATGTATGCTTATTTTTTGAAAATCTTAGTTATAATAACAATTTAAGCATATAAATTTAATTAAAGGGAATCTGCGACCAGAACGAGACAAGGACATTTGACATTTAAAAATCCCCGACTCCAACAAGTTTCAAACTTCTCTCATTTTAAAATGTATGTATTTTGGACACAACATTTTTTCTGTCGCACTACAGACATCTGCAATAGAATTTCATTTTTGTGATTTATTGTGCCATACCAACGGGATAGTCGTGTCCTATTTTGTGCTGATAGCCTCTTGCACTACAAACTTTAAATTTACAGCTAATTTCAAGAAAGTTGGAACTGCAGTTGATCTTAAAGGAGCAGAGAATTCATCTTGTTTTGCATTTAAAACGTACAAAAAATCGTTCTTCGATAGGCGAAAGTTATGTACGAGTACAAAACTAAAATAATAAACAATAGGTTTGTTCGTTGAGCCCTGAAGTCACCCTGGGGTTGCCCTAAATCGTTTTTTGAAAAACCTGAAGTCACCCTGGTGAGCAAATTCTGTGTTTTTTGAGACCTGGGGTCGCCCTGAACTCGCCATGAAGTAGATCTAGGTATTTTGCTGGGGCGAGTTCAGGTAACGATCAAACTGTCAAAAGTCATATGTATTTCTTTTGTTGTCGTTTGTCGATTCGCATGTTGCATGTTATTGCTTGTATTTGCAATTAAATGTTTGTTGTACTCATCGTATGAAACATTCAGCAACAACGCGAAATTGTTTTCGTTCATTTTTAAAACTAATTTATAACAAATTTAAAGTTTTATCAGATCACAAAATGATTATGTCTTGCTTTTAGCTGTCAACAAAACAGTTGAAAGCTCTTGGGTGTTTTTTGAAAACCGAAATCCCCAGTTTTTGTTGACAACTCTGAGGGTTGTCAAGAAAACCTGGGTCAACCCTGGGTAAAGTTCAACAAACGAACCTAATAGTTAAATAGTGAAATGAATCCTTGGCACAAATAAAAAATTACATTATAATTTTTCGTTCAATCCGTTCTTCAATAATTTTTTTTATCCATCCGAATCTTTTTTTTTTTTTGTTTATTTTATTAAATTCTTTATTTGTAAACCACAATTTGTTCTTATCCGCCTTGTTTGTAATTTGTTTGATTTCTTGTTTTGACAGATCTCATGAGAAATAATTCTACACTCGAAAAAAGCTTATCCGTAAAAGGGAAAAGTATGAAGTTCTATTTTGTTCTGTTTCGAATGTTTTACAGAGTACAAAATTAAAAGCGGAACGAAAAGCACTTTCGAATAGGATTGACTTTCGGAACGAAATACAGAGTAGGGACCCATGAGGAGTGTGGACCTTTGACATGAATTTCCTGAGCTTTGCAGCGTCATTAGTAGACACTCACCTGTATTCTGAAACTCGTATTCGACTATAGTCGTATGTTGATATTCTAGGAGTCGTACATTCGACTTCACTTGTGTACTAATATCGGAAAACGCAAAACATCGCGTACGACTATTCATATTTTATCGTTATTTCAAATCTCGTATTCGATTTACTTGAAATCATATTTGTGTACTTTATTACTCGTATTAAATTTTCTAAACGAGACTTGTTTTTTTTTCGATAAAAATGGACAAAAAGTTAATGTAAGTACATTGGTACCTCTTGGCACAATAGTTAGGCGTTAAAATTTCAATTTAATCTACAAATGATCGTCATTTTTAAACGCGGATATTACTGTCGTCAAATAAGCAATCTTCCTATTTGCACAAAATCAGTTTAATCAACGACAGTCAATTTTCCGCAAATGCATTTAACGTTTAAGAACACACTTTCTGGCTTATCAATATTTTTGTCGTCAACTCGATTTTTACTTGCGACTTATAGGTACTATAAGACAAGTTATGCATTCGTAAAAAAAATCGAACTCGAGATTTTGATCAAAGTTGACATTACGATGATAGCGAAGACTAAAAAAGTGGGTCTCGCAATTCTGTCTGTCTGTCTGTCTGTCTGTCTGTTCGACTACAGGCTAAACGACTCGGCCGATTTTCTTTAAACTTGGTAAATATCATTTTTAATTTTTTCCCCCCACACGTTTTTTTCTTTTTTTTTTTAAGGCTAAAAATAACGGTACCCCCCATACGAATTTTTTTCGAAATTTTATAAACATTTTTTTTTCTCAAAAACTGTTCAACAGATTTAAAAAATAAAGATACACAAAAATTTCATTTAATTAAATCTAGGTATTGGTTGAAAAAAATTTTCCGAAAAATAGTTATTGAGGGTACCCCCCATGGAACCATTTTTTTTGTTTTTGATTTTATCAAAAACGGTTCAACCGATTTTGATAATTTTTTTTTTTGCTAAAGCTCCCCAAAAACATAAATAGAATTGTGTACTCAAATTTTCAAAAAAATTTTTTTTTAGTTTTTAAAAAAAACTTCAAAAATTTTTTTTCAAAACTCAATATTTCGAAAACCCCATGCTAGATTTTTTTTAAACTTTGTAAATAAAAGTTTCTCAATATGATCTACAAAATGTAAAACAAAATTTTTTATTTTACCTAAAAATAAAGGTACCTACCATACAAATGCTAAAAAATTAAAAAAAATGGTTTTCAAAAATCGTATTTTTCTCGAAAACGGCACCTAGAATTTTGATAAAATTTTTTTTCTTTCAATTAATTTTTACGATCTTTAATTTAATAAAAAAATTTTTGAAGTTAAGATATTACAGCTTGTACCTACCATAGAACCATTTTTTCGAATTTTGAATTTCTCATTATCCACATAACGGATCTTAATGAAAATTTTTATAGAGAAGCTTCTAAAAAGTCTAAAACACATTGCATTTCAAAACTTTAAAATAAATATTTTTTGAATTTTTGAAAAAAAAATCTATTTTTTTTTCTTTTTTTTTGAAAATTCGATATCTCCGAAACGGGTCAATATTTCTTTTCGTAAATTTAATTTTTATTCGAACAATAATAAAAACTTTAAATTAGCGTACCAACATTTTTTCTTAAAAAGCTTTCAAAAAGTTTGTATATACAAGCTTCTTTTAAAGAAACCACTTCAAGGACTTATAATTTTTGTTCTTGCATAAATTCATATTTGCATAGCATTCTGTTACTACTAAAAGAATTTAAAAATTAATTTTATCCTTATGAACAATTTTCTCTAATAACATTCGTTTTTAAAATTCCCAGTCGATTACATAGGAGCAAGTTCGTGCGACCCAGTCGTGCATTTTATTTTTACTGCGGACGCAGAGTTGCGATGCAAATGATGTTATCTAGCAAACTGCGTTTTGGAAAACAATACTTTTGCATACAAATTGTTGTTTTCGAGCAGTAGACTTTTGCAGTTTGCGTTAAAGAACATCTTGCAATTGCATTTTTGACGCAAATGTGAAAGGACGTTTTCGAAAATGGCCATCAACATTTTTGTGGGTTATATTCTTGCCTTCTTAGTCAGAACAAATTCATCATTTTACGCTGTGAAAACAATAGCAGTAGTTATATATACATAAATGAAAAATTGAATGTCCTATTCAGTGTAAGAGGGAATCGCAAACAAGAAGAAACTATAACAAACAATTCATGATCATAGAAAACCAGTTGACCAAGGCACGTATTATGCTCTGTACTCTGTAACCTTGCGACCTCCAAAAAACTAACAGCCCTATTCTGCTATTCACGTGAATCGTATATCCGATCCACCCATTTGATTCCCTTTCACACTGCCTTTGCATTCTGCTATCCATCGGGTGAACTACATTATCCCGAATTAATTTGACATTCAAGAAAACAGCTGTGTGATAATCTTTTGAATCTTGCATAGTTTTTGATTTCATTAAAAACTCAAGTTCAACCGCTCTACCTAAACAGAAGTAATTTTCTAATTTGTTTTCATCTTTATTATTAAATTTGGAAATTAACTTTTTCTGTCCACATTTTTTTTAGCAGAGGAATAAGAGAATCCTCCAACAGAAAGCTTCCTCCACAGCGAAATGAGTCGTTTGAGGTTTTTTGCTGTAGATAATTTGCAACATGACGTAGGGCAAGATTTGGATGCGGGCTTATCTCAGTCCACATTACAGGACGCACTTAAAGCCTACTAATGTCCCAATTGGATTACTCTACAAATGACGACAAAAGAAAAACTCTTGTTTTTTTTTTTTTTTTTTTTTTTATAATCTACCCGCGCTCAAGGGATTATGATTACCCTTTAAATGTTTCAACACAGCGCGGGCGTGAAGTTACGGAAGAGAAAGAAGGATAGGAAAGATGTGTGGCACGATGTTCTGAGACTGAAGGTTGTTGTCTCAGATATTTTATCTCCAGGGATGGCGGCTGAACTAAAGCGGAGAATGTCGTGTCTTATTTCTATGCCGCTTATAATTCACATTATTTTATTCGTGTTCATCCTTGTTGTGCCTGAAATTGTTATGTGCGTTGACGGTATTCACATTCCCATAATGACCCTCTATCAAAACCCACATCTCTTGTACATACTCGTACTTCAGAAAAGGCTACCACAGCCTGATTACAATCATTCATAAGCAGTCGATTACCTAGTAAATTGATCTTTTTGTCCTTCTACCCCTAAAAATGTTAATAATCTATTTTTTACAAAAACATTCTAAATTAGGCAATAAATTAGTTTTTACTTACATTTTACTGAACACCAACCAGACAGACGATTAATTAAATGAAAAATCCGCAACATTTCATATGCGGATCCGATTTGTATAGAATGAATCCGTTCATGTGAATAACAGAATACCGCGCAATATTACCGACTTAAATACAAATTCACTTCGAATGATAATGATTAGTGAAAAAAATTCAAGAAAAATTCCACCCGATGAATAGCAGAATAGGGCTTTTTGTATAGGTAACTTGTACATAATATGTAGGTAAAAAAAAAAATTATACTTTTAAGTATTTAAGTATTCCTTTGAGTAAATTTTGGTGAGAATTCATAATTCCGTCTGTTTTTTATTTATTGAAATTTGTTTTGGTTTTTCAGCATGCTATTTCTTAAAAAAATCACTGCCGTCTATAACTTTTTTCTGTCGAGTGAAAACTTTTGTTTCAAACGTCATTTGAATTCGTCATCACGACGATACAATCGAGAACCTGCAACCAGAAACATGACTAACGCACTAAAAAGAGCCAGTGGCCTGATGAGGGAATACTTAACAAATCGTTTTGGATGGTGAAAAAAAGGTATGGTATATTATTACTTTCGCTTTTGCCTCTTTCATTTTACGTCCGCCCTATTTTTGAAATCGAATGTGAAATGACATTTTAATTTTTACCGCATGCATTTCCGATAGGTTTTGTTTGTCGGATTGGTGTATCGACGAACGAAAGTGATATTTTGTTGATTGCTTTCTTTCAAATAAGTTTTCTTTTATTTCATTCAATACGAATACAAATGCTTCTTTTGGGTAGGCGAGAAAGGTTAGTGAACCTAATGTTTTATAAAATAAAGCAAATTTAACAAACAATAAACACCTAACACAAAAACACTCACTCAAAGCAAGGATTAATAGTTTTCTCGAAATTCGAGGATTCTTCTATTTCCACACGTTCGGCATACACAAGCAACATTAAAAAGAGTTTTTTTTTAAATTTAAATATTAATTCTATTCCAAAGTTAATGCACCTCACACAAATGATTTTGTTTAAAAAATAAATATTCTGCTGTCAATTATCTGGAAATCTGAGTATAATTTACGACTCGCTTCAGATTCAATAATTGATCAAATCGAGGCGAGTCGAAAAGGAGATATAAAATTGAAAACGATTCGCTTCGCTAATCAGGCCACAGTGTCTTCTATCATATTTCATACAAAGTGCACCATATGTTGTTTTTATTTGACAATCCCGGATCCTATTGGACTCTTCTGAAAGTGTTCACTTGGAAAAAATCAGAATCGAAACCAGAAACACTCACACATTCATATACTTAACAATCAAACTCGACCGTTGCCATTTTTTGTATGTTAATTGTGCGAAGTGATTTTCTTTAAACAAATATTAATATTTGTTTTAGTCTCTGGCAAAATTTTTTTAGAATCCTCTTCCTCGTCTTCGTCGTCATCATGTGATGATGATATACCAAAAAAAATAAAAGAGCAGAACTTCGTGGAGGATATAGTAGACAAATATTCAGAGGAACAAGTAAATATTTATATATTCAAGCTTTTAAAGTTTAAAATATTTTATTAGTTCTGTATTCGAAATATTTAGTTTCGCACATACAGTGACGAGCAAAAGTGGTCAAATGTTTTCGCTTGCTTGAAAGATTCATTTAAAGTAAGAGTTTTTAATAGAATTAAAATCTTTTTCTATTTTTTTCATTTTGTTTATTTAACTAAATTTTATTATTTATAATAACTTTTTCAAAAAATAATATATTATACAAAACAAAAAATATTCCATTAGTTTTTAGACTTGTCAAATTATGCACGTTTAAAATCAATGTTTTTCTTTAGTATTTAGTCCATAAACCTTTATTTTTAATTACTTGGGAGCAATGCTTTGGCATACTTTCCACCAAATTATGGAGAAATTGCTTTGGAATTCGGCCACATTCCAGCTCCATTCGTTACCAAAGCTCCTGAGTGTTTGATGGGTGATTTTTGTGCTGCCCCATCCGTCGCTTCACAATTGATTTGAGGTCAGGGCTTTGTGCTGGCCATGTCATCGTCGCAAACTGTTGATTTCTCAGCCATTCTGAGACAATTTTTGACGTGTGTTTTGGATCTCCGTCCTGCTGAAAAGTTATTTCACAATCATTGAAGCCTGTTGATGCAGTAAAAGGTGGTAAATTTGTCTTTAAAATGTCCAAATATTTTTCTTTGTTCATGATGCCATCGATTTTCACCAAAGGACCAACAGAGTTTCACTAAAAACAGCCCCAAGCCATCACCGAACATTGAACTTGATGTTGTCGAAGTGGTTCTCCAGGACGTGACCAATAAAAAGATTTACCATCCGTTCCTATTCTATTGACCTTCGTCTCGTCCGACCAAATGACTTTTTTCCATTGGTTAATGGTCCAGTGTTTTTGCTTTTTAGCAAAAGCTAACCTGGCTTTAATATTTTTTGCTGAAAGCAGAGGCTTCTTCGGTTTCTCTTTAGCGTTTAACCCAATTCTTTTGAGTGCCCGGAGTGCAGTCCATTCACTAACTGGCTTGTCTTCGTTTTGGGCTGCCTGCTTAGGTGTTTTGGACCCACAACTTCTCAACTCTCTTTCCATTCTTCTAGCTTCCAAATCAGAAAGTAGTCGTTTCCGTCCTTTTTTCATTGGGGGGCATCGATGTTTTTGTTTTTTTTTTTTTTCAATATTAAGCACAAGTTTTTGAAATTTTCAAAATTTCGGACACTTCACGCGATGATTCACGTGCATAATTGGACAAAACCATAAAATTATTATTTTTTTTTTTTTTTGGAAAATATTATTTTTTGAAAATTTTATTATACATAATAAATGTGAGTTGAAAAAACAAAATAAAAAAAATTAATTCTATTAAAAAATCCTTGCTTAAATCAATTTTTCAAAAAAGCGAAATCATTTGACCACTTTTGCTCGTCACTGTATGTACAAATACAATTACACCAAACTTCAGAATCAAAAAAAAGTGTTCAGTTGGGATCCCGGATCGGAGAGCGATTCCAGATTGCCAAATAAAAACGACATTAATGTCCATAAAATTTAGTTTATATCTAAGCAAAATTAATCCAAACAAATGACTATTATAAGAGTTATAAGTGTTTAACATTGCTATGTTATGACCCACCATGTATATTTATTGTTCTGCCAGCCTATAAATTTTTAAAATAAAAAAAAAACAATTTTTATTCTTTCCATATTTTTTGTTTCAATAAAACACAAGAATTTGGTCTTCAAATATATGCATCTATATATTTTGTTTATTATTTTAACACTTTTAGAAATACTGATTAATATAGTGATATAATGAATTATTACAATAATTAAAACATAACTCCTCTTACTCAAACATTAATTGACAAAAATATATATATAAAAAAAAAATATTAAAATAATAAAAATCTTATTATAATTTTCTAACATGTTATAATATGAATAAATAAAAAATATCGGATTTCCAATATATTGAAATCGGTTTTTTCGCTACGTTTCCCTTAATAGTTTTTTTTATCGTAAAGAAAAGTTTTAATAAAATGTAAAAGCCAACGAATATGAACGGAAATAAATTGAAAATCTCAAAACATTTTGAAGTTTCAGTGAATTGATTTATTTTATATTTTTTAAACATCTTGTGAGTTGTTTTAGTTTTTATTTTTTCATTGCTATCAATTCATTTATTTTTATAAATATTGTTTCCATTTTTCTAAATTAAAATGTGAGATATTCGATAAATTTTGTGTGTGCTATTTTATCAGAATAACACTCTATATGAAGATGTCTTTTATTAAATTTGTTTTAATGGAAATTGTACATTTTTCCTGTTTTTTTTTTTTACCACGTGCGTATGTTATATTCGCTTAAACAATTTTGTTTTTGTAATGAGAATGATATTTTAATATAAATATATTAATTTTAGTTTTATTTTTTGTTTTATTTAAATATATATCATTCTTGCAAATTAGTTTAAAGTAAAATGTCATTATATTGCATTTTTTCTTGATCATTAATATTATGTGCCGCCGCTGCTTACACTACTTTAGACAGCATCCGCCGGACTTTGGAATTCAGAGAGTGCATGAATTGGATTCTGAACCTTCTTTTGTGATCCCTTTCGTACTTTAGCTCTTACTTCTTCGGGTTTCTCTGGTCGAACAAGTGGTTTCTTTTCGGGAGCTTTCATCTTCCAAACGACAATGGGGCACTGGAATTGATAATTAAAATAAAGTTAATAAATTAATAAAAGAACAAATATTTTATCCTCTATTATTTCAAATTAAATTCTATGAGAAAACTTTAAATCTATTTAATAATACAAAAATCGTGGTTATGAATTGAGAAACAGTGAATATGGTGTAAGTCTGAGTATATTTTTTAATGAATTGTGTTGCTTATTGTTTTATTATTTCAAAGAGAATAAGTTTGTTATTTAAAGATAAACAACTAAGAAAAACATCTAATTAAAACAGCGTGCTTGAATAATATGAAACTTTTTTTGACAAGTTTTAATAATATTAAATTGACCAATTTGAAGTAGGATAATAGAGACAAGGGTTTTTTAGTCATTCCAAAGTCACTTCAAATATGAAGTTTGATTATTCTTTTTAGGATGGATCAGCTGGAAATTGATGCCAAACATTCGGCGTGACAGTCCAACGAAGTAATCATTACGACGCGGATTACTGCTTCCTTTATAATTAAATATTGGTCATAACAAAAAGATACAGCGAGAGAAGAGTATCGAGTAAGAAGAAGAAAAACTAAAGTTGAATGAATGAATGAATTATGTATCGAGGGTATTGCACAACGACCTGTAGAATATGGATGACCTTGCTCATCTTATAGCACTTCCTCCAAATTTATTGCTCTTAGAGATCTTAGTATTTAGGGCACCTTCGCTCTCTTTCATCTGGTATTGTTCGAGATAGTTTTTTCTTTTCGTGGGCAACATCTTCCTAGTATGTGTTCCGGTGTTTCGTCATGAATGTTGCAGAATCTACATGTGGCACTGATTACCATTTTGCAGTGTCCAGTTAGTATACCCGTTATTAGTCTTAGGTTATTCCTACTTAAGTTAATGTAGTTTTCGAAACGTTGCTGATTGTAATTGCCCAGTAGTAGTTTTGGCTGCCTCAGTCTTGGGAGTTCTTTCCAATTCTTTTGTTTAAGATTCAACATAAAAACTTTATCTTATAAAACTTATATTTACAATAATTGCTTTTAATAACATAACTTCAAATGTTTGTCAAATTATAAAATTATCATTCATTAATTATGATATACATTAATCTTCAGTTCCAACTTCATTATGAAGTTGGAATCTCTTTTTTGCCTTATGCTTTAATTTTCAAATTCTTACCAAGAACTTTGGTAACTCATGAGTGTTATCAATCACTAAAATCTTTAAAAAATTGTTATCTCTGTAGTGCTCAAAGGTGCGGTGGATGCACACGGATAGCATTGTGCTCTCGTTTTTCAATAGCATCCACAACCTACAACAACAATGTAAAATATTAAGAATTTACATTTTTCTCTTCCATCATTATTGATCGTGCTTTTATCGGTCACTTGGATTGATATCGCTGCAGAGACCACACCTTTGACCATTCCGGCTAAGTATTATTTTGGCAGAGTATTATACATATATATTTATAAATTGAAATATTTTTGCAATTGAAATTATTAAAATACATATTATAACGATCTTACATTGGCATTTCCTAGTTATTTAACGTGCAAGTGTAAGTTTAAATATCGTTGCTTTGCTGGTGATTTTCTTAAACAATTGGGTTTCGATCTTGTCGTGTAATTTGGGCAAGTTTAAAAATCGATCAAAATCATCAAGTAATTAATTTATGTAAATCGAAAACACTTTAATGTTTAATTTTGCTTTTGATTACTTTCTTTCCTATTCCGAACTAGGACTCAGGCCCTGTTAAAGGGGTTGATTCGCCTATTTTCGCCAAGGAGTCTGCCTCTTCGTTTCCATGAACACCCAGGTACCCAATGATGTATGGCCCTGTTCTGTTTGTCAAGTTCATTTAGCCTGTTTATGCACTCCTACACCAATTTAGAGCCGATGGTATATGAGCTAAGTGCCTTGTGTGCCGCTTGAATATATTACATAATGGCAATGTTCTTGTTACGATAGTTCTTTTCGAGATTTCGATCCACGCATTTCCCTATGGCTTTTACCTCCGCTCGCTGGTGGCTTGGAAGATGCTGGTGGAATGTTAGGGAATGTTTGGTTCTAGGTCTGCACCAGTCCCTTCGCTTGTTCTCAATCCATCAGTGTGCCACTTGATGGTATTTGTTTCGAGGGTGTAGTTTGTTTCTTCTCCTACCCAATCTTTTTTGTTGCTTAGCTCAGTAAAAAAGTTTTTCTCGAAATTTTATTTTTTTAATAAAACCATCTCTTGGTAGTATGTCAAGAAGGTTTGTTACTGCGGACCTGCTGATTAAGTCTCTTTCCCTGAAACTTAAGTTCAAGAAATAAGAGTTTCACGGTCGAAACAAAACCTGGACTTTTATAAAACAAGCACAAGGCCTGGAATGCAAGCTCTGTTTCAAAGAGGGAAAAATTTAAGTATTCAAGCAGCATTCCGAATAGCTGCTGCATGGGTATCATGTAGAGCGGGTAATAGGGCAAGAAGTTAACCCGCTTCCAGTAAATGAAGAACCAGTTCCAGCACCCAATACAGAAGAGATAAGCTTGGTTATAAGAAACTTAAGAAAGAAAACATGACCAATTATTCGACTACATATTTCCTATGTACATACATAAATTATGTAGAAAACAAGGTGATATGTCCTGCGAAAATTTTCGAGACATATTCCTACTTAACGTCGCAAGATACTATTCAACGCAACTTGTAAGTGTCTCAATCTATTCAGCAACACTTTAAAATGCACATCTAAGCCCAGAAGCAAATCTTGAAAAAGACCGACAATTCCAAACCTATCACTTTTTCATCGGCTTTAATGCCGCAAATGATAATCACAGTCAGGATTCAGCTTTTTTGCACAATAATAAAAAATACGCGAAAAATGTGCATCATATAATTTCTTCAATCTAGTTCTAAAGCAGATGTCAGGCAACAACGTTAACAACAACGAGGGCATTATGTTCAACAAATCTGTTCAGCCGTTCTCAACGTTCCGCAAATGAGTTTTTCACGGCTATAGAAAATCAGGCGAAACTTGTTAGTCTTTAAGTATACAACAATATCAAGCACATGCTATCAACAAACAAGCATCTATATACCGATAAAGACAAAATGCCCTTATTGATAGCAGCAATTTGGAAGTAGTTCAGGGCGTCAATTCTCTATCTGTGAAACTGTGAAGTGATAAGTTTTTTCACAACTTCACACACTATACGATTCGGAATTTATGAAAAAAACTAATAAAATGGCAAAATATTTTCAAATATTAAATTTGTTTTCACACTCAAACGATTTTGTGAAGAGCCCTAATAAAATATGAAAATTACAAAAACAAAATTATACTCAAAAAAGAATATCGTGTATTAAAAATGAGAGCATTTCTCATTTTAGTACTGTTTAGTACATGTTTTGACAAACATTTATCAGAAAGTGTTCCCGAATCGTATTATGTAAGTTCATGAAATGTAAAAATGAAAAATGGCTGTGAAAACTGAAATGATAACTTTTTTATCACTTCACAGTTTCACAGATAGAGAATTGACCCCCAGGAGTACATCTACATCTAAGTAAATTGCCTAGGAAACGTTGCTACTTTGATTCGGTTAAATACTCACTTGTGAGCCAAAGTGCATGCTCTGCAAAATTCATACTGGCGTTGAATGATCAGTAAAAATGGAGTGCTTTTTCCACCATTTTTAACTTAAGTTTTCAATTGTAATTACTTTGTCTTCTTCTCCATGGATAACTTAACAGTCTTTTAACAATTACACAGTCAGTGCCTTTATTGTTAAATTGGCCTCAAAAATAACTTATGGTCGTACATTTTATCAAAAACTAATTATTTACGTGACCTTTGGTATTCTCAAACATTTAAAGTTCATTAGTGGCGTGCTAGATTGCATGCGACGCTTCGAGCATGGTTGTGCTCATAATATTCTTAACTTTTTGAAGATTTAAATAGCCGTTACTTGCATTTTCACTTAACACTTCTACAGTATGGGTTATCATGTTTCATAAATAAGAGCGAAACAATTTATTTATCAATAAATCCAAAAATAAAAAATATTGGAATTTAATTGAAGTGCGAGCTTAAGATCAATCGTGCATCCACCTAGAGCTATCTCTTCCACAGCTCTCCATCCGAATTTATTCCTTAAAGAAAGTTAGATATTTGGAGAACATCCAGGAAGGGACTAATTCACTCTTTTCTATATATCTATTATGCTAGCTACACACGAGGCAACCGTTGCACAGTACTGTTTGAGCAACCGACTGAAAATATCGAAACTTTTTTGATATTCAGCTACACACGAAGCAACGGTTGCTTCAACATGGCTGTATTGTTGCAACGGTTGCCTCGTGTGTATCTAGCATTATACCTACTGTCTGATTGTGTTCCCTTCATGCTCACTACTTGAAACGTTCTTGGTTGTTAAAATTGTTATTTATTTACGTGACCTTTTTCTACGATATTTAATTGGATCTTTTTTAAAGCGGGCTGTAGGTCAATAATAGATGTTATATTTTGTACAACGTTTCGAACGTGTTTACGTTCTTCATCAGGTCTTTTTTATTGATCGAAATAGAAAAATAAACAAAAATAAATTTTACATTAATTCATCAGATAATTTAAAACGTCAGACTAATAGACTTACAGTACTTATGTAACTATTTTGATACAGCAGGTATCAATTGGCCACATTATAATTTGGATAATATTGTCAAGACTGAAACAAACAAAATTGCGGGTTTCGATTTATTGGTCGATGAACCACTTTTTTCTATTATCGATTATAAATTGTTATTCAAAATCTGTCGAATTCATCTAAAAGAGAACCTAAAAACTCTACTCAAAAGCAGGAACATGCAAAACTCCGCAGCTATCGGCTACCTGGTACTAGACATTTGTGACGCATCGGACAAACAAAACCGTGCCAAAACTTCCAAAAAACAGATACCAGCATCTTCCCGAGTATGTGTAAAAATTATACGCACATATACAGAAGTTAAGAAAACGTCTTCAAAGGATCTACCAGCGAGAGTTAATACGTCTAACATAAACTACCATACAGTTTGGAGTGAATGCATCAACTTTCGGAATTGCATTCAGTTCCACAATAATAACCATTTTCAGAAGAGACGACAATCAATTTAACCTGGACATGACACCTTCAAAAGTATCAACAAGTTGATTGGGAAGAAGAAATATCCAATGGCAGAGATGAGCATGACAGATAATGGAGAAATGAATACCTCGAAATTTCGTCCCCAACCCATCAACCGATCTAGTCTTTCTTGAGGAAGTTGAGGAATCCATTCAAAAAACCCTGGCGCCCAACCTGTTTAGATGTACATTCAGCAATACGAATCCATCTAGTGCCCCAATTGACAGCTGAACCTGAGCACCAGAGAAGAAATAACGGGAAAAGCATTCAACACTTTATCCATTCTAACATCACATCACGACTGCACTAAATACACGTCGAGTCACCCTCGGATGCCACCTGGATGTCGAGAAAGCATACGACAGCGGATGGATTAACACCACTTACTTATCCATTTCTTCCTGCCTTTCAGGAATTTTTTTTTGTACATCTGGAGAAATGCACATCGACAATGAAGAACATTAGAGATGGTTGCGCAAGGCTCCGTTCGGTACAGCATACTGACCTCCGACAAGTTTATCCTTGATAATTGCGAGAACCTTCACTTCGCTTATGACTTGCTGACCTACTTCTCATCGATGTCACTATTTATAGCTGTGAAGAAAGTTGAAGCCAACATCCATAGACTTTTTCAGTACTACAGAAAGTAGGGAATCAATTTCAATGCCTCAAAGTAAGAACTAATCTGCTTCAGAAGATCATCATCTATATGCGACGCAGCAGGTCTGCAGCAAAAAAGTACCTGAGAATATACTTTTTCGATCTACTAAGAATCAATCCTCATGCAAGATACGTTCTTGGAAAAGACAGCTGGGCATTCCATTGTGTCCACCCTATGATGATAAAAAGCACCGGACTTAGCCAGCAGACCGAGATCCTTTTATATATGATCAGTCTGGAGACCAGTCATCATACAGCTTTCCCGCATGATTTTCTATCTCCAAAACATACATGCGACAATCATAGTTTTTGAAAGGAAAATATTAAGGATATGTACCGGACTCGTTTTTGACCGGCAGCATCAAAAACATTTAAGGAGCGAACTTTTATGATCAGAAGATTGTATAATAGCTCTGGATAAGTACCTGCTAAGAAGCTAATAGTAAGCTACACTAGCCACCCGAACCAGCTTATAAGAAGAATAAAAACCCAACAGCGACTACCCTAGCCTAGGTATGTCAGCGTAATGTATATTAATATATTCCAAAATGACGACGAAAAAGCCGTTGCTTTCTAAGCTGGCCATCGGTCAGCTTCAGAAATTCATCCCTGACAACCGGGATGGACAACCTTGAGGCCAACAAAGTCAAACATATGTATATAAATGTTCTCTATTTTAAACCTATTTATAAGGTTAGGCCCATTAATGTGCTAACAAATCTAAATCTTTTAGATTTAGATTAGATTTTAGATTAGAAACATTTTATTTTTCTTATTATTTAAATAACAAATTTCATACTAGTTCATTTAGAAAAAATAAATAATTAAAAGTGTATATAAGAAAAATATGAGACACTCTATATTTAATTACAATGTAATAAAAATAGTGTTGAATGCCACTACAAGATTTTATAGGTCTATGTAAATTATAAAAGTATGGGTGGGGTGACCCTTAATTTGAATATAAATTACAATTTTTTTATATGTATGCATTGAAAATAAAATCAAAACAAAATTACAATTAAATTCATAGTAAAGACAATAATATCATGAATAAACTACTAAAATAATGAAAAAATGACATTATTTAAAAAGAAAGAGAAAAAAAGCTTAATATACTCATATGACTTAAACCAGAATACCAGAAATAAAAGATTCTAAATTAGAATAATCTAAGTCCAAGAACCAGAGTTTTAAACGACAAGTGAATAAACCAGGAGCAGTAATTGTTCTCAAAGATGGTGGAAGCTTATTAAAAAAACGATGGGAAGAGATTGAATAGTAATTACGAAATGCAGTTGTGCGGAATAAAGGAACTGTTAAGAGATTTGAAGAGTTTCCACGTAAATTATAATTCGATATAAGCCTGAAATTACGGCTTCCCGATTTCATAAAAAAGGACTTCAGAACTTTAAAACAATACAAATGACGCAAAGGAAGAATTTTTAGGTTACGAAACAAAGGGAAACTAGGGTGTCTCCTCGTTTTACGACAGATTTTTCTAACGATTTGTTTTTGCAAAATTAACAAAGGTTTAATTTTATTCACATGAGTTCCACCCCAGCATACAATACCATATTGCAGCTTTGAATGAAAAATGCCAAAGTAGATAGTTTTTAATAATTCAGCTGATACTAAGTTTTGTAAGTAATAAAAATATCGCAACGTGCACCGGAAATACTTTCCCAAATTAATTGTGTGATTTGAAAAATTCATATTAGAGTCAATAGTAAGCCCTAAATATTTAAATTCTTTTACTTTCTCTACTAAAAAACAATTATCACAACAGTTCAAGTTACTTATAAAAGTCTTGTGACTTCCAATCTCAGGTGAACAATTCCGAACAGGCAGTTTAAATCTTTCACATTCAGGAGCGTGGAAATATAAATCAACATTGAAATCATTGACTGAGGTTAAACTGAAAAGCATAAGTTTCGTTTTAGAGCTTATAACTAAATTATGTTCAGCAAACCAAACTCTCAGTAGGTCGAGATCCCAATTAATGTCAGATACTAAGTCCAAACGACTATTAGAACCATAAGATAAAGCAATATCATCAGCAAACGCGGTAGGCTTACCTCTAAAGTTAAGTGCAAAGAGCGAATTTATGTATACCAGGAACAAAACAGGCCCCAAGACAGAACCCTGAGGTACACCCAGGTTAAGGTATCCAATATCACTCCTGGATCCACATAATTTAACTCTTTGACTTCTATTCTCAAGGTAAGACCTAAACCAGTTTAGCATAAAACCACGAAAACCAGCTTTATACAATTTTCTCAATAAATAGTTATGGTTTACCATATCGAAAGCCTTGGTTATATCAACAAATAATCCCGCTGTGTACTTCTTTCTGTCTAGATTAAACATAATTTGATCGCAGAACTGCAACAATGCATCTTCAGTTGACTTACCGTTTAAAAACCCAAATTGAAGTGGACTAAAAAAGTTCGTTTTTGACAAAAAGCTTATCATTTTTTTTTTAATTATCTTTTCAAAAACTTTGCTGAAAACGGGAAGAAGGGAAATGGGCCTATAATTACACAAATCGCTTGCGGAACCCTTTTTAAACAATGGTAATACGTCAGCGCATTTAAGAGATTCAGGAAATACACCTGCAAAAACACATCGGTTAAAAATGAAAGCCAAAACGTCAGCTATTAAATACGCAATTTTTTTGACAACTATATTAGATATATTGTCAGCTCCAGACGAATTAGAGTTTTTTAAGCTACTAATACTCTTTAGTATATCAAGAGAAGAAATAGACTCAAACACAAAACTTGTTCTTTGAGTTGGTTCACCTATCACAAAAAATGGTTCACATGGAGAGGGTTGTAATCTACTAGCAACATCAATAAAATATTTGTTAAAAGCATTTGCAATCGACGTTTTATCAGTGACTTGGCAGTTATCAATAACTATAGCTTCAGGCATTTTAGACACAGAAGATTTGTTAAGTATGCTGTTCACTATTTTCCACTCCTTTTTTAAATCACCCTTAGCAGAATTGAATTGATTTCGATAGAACGAATCACGACAAATCGGGATTTCTCTTTTTAATTCAACACACAGATTTTTATATTTTCGTTTTAGCAAAGTATTACTAGGATTCTTGTAGCATTTATGTCTTAATTTATTTTTTTGTTTTACTTTGTTAATTAAATAATTGCTAATCCAGGGTTTAAGTCTTCTACATGTTTTTTTAGGTTGAATTAACTTCGATGTGTTAGAGATATGATTAATTAAACAATTAATAAATAGATTGTATGAAGTTGACACATCATCACACGAGTATACATTTTCCCAAAACTCATACAAAAGAGCATCCTTTAATTTATAAATATCTACTTTTGGTGAGATTTTTCCATGCATATTACCAGAGAACCTATCATTATTGCTCTTATGCATGTTATCAATGAGTATACCCGTCATAGAATGATCAGTTATCGCTAAATCGAACACATACGATTCACATTCAACGACAGAAATCTTACCAAAACGGCCATATATATGGTCTAAACAACTGCCTGATACTTGACGAGTAGGCGTATTAATAAAAGAAAAAAGACCGTGCGAAGCTAAAAGAGATAAATAATTTGAATTAATTTCATTAGTTTCAATAATATTGATATTAAAATCTCCTAATATGACTAAATTATTTGAATTTTCCCTTTCCAACAGACCAGAAAATTCCTCCGTAAACGCATTTATATCAAAAAAGTGAAATCTATATACACAAAGTATGACATAAATATCACGATTAATTTCAATGGAAACCCTTAAAACATCAGCACATTTAAAGTTAACAGAATTGAAATCAAGTATTTTGAATTCTTCTTTAACAAAACATCCGACTCCACCAGACGCATAATTATCATTTGTTTTAGTTACAAAATTAAACCCGGGCAAAATGTAATCGTCTTTTTCAAAGCTATAAATCCAGATTTCAGAAACAAAAACAACATCTGGGATGCAACAAAATGACTCAAGATGAGTTATTAATTCATTAAAATTTGCTCTCAAGCTTCTGACATTCTGGTGCACAATAAAAAACTTGTTATTGAAATAGGAACTATCAGAAAAAAATTTATCAATATTAGAATTATTGTAAGTATTGAGTAAGGAAAAGTCATCCATTAAATTAACATCATCTTCATTCATATTTTTTTTTTTTTTTTTTTTTTTTTTTTTTTAAATAAACGCTCTAAATACGAGCGAGATCATCAAATGATTTAATGGAAATGACCCTTTCTCCCTCAATTTTCCTCACAAGAATTTGATTATTTTTGTACCAAACATATTTTGCACCTCTCTGTTTACTTATTTCTTTTGCTTTCATAAATAAGGCCTGTGTGTATTTAGTGAGAGAGTCATTTATATAAATACCCTTTTCAGTCTTTTTTATGTTGCTGTTTTTGTTGTTATTACCACTGCTACTGCCGTTGTTGTCTTCACTGCTGCAATCGATTGTTGACGTTGATGCAAATAATGTCTTGAGGTTTTTCTTGCTCTTTGTCTTCGCGCTCATTATTCGTTGTTTTGTTGTTAAATTAGAGAACCTTACACAAATTAATGATTTTGATTTGGAGCGCTTAACTTTGCTTTGGACATTTTTGATGTAGCAATTCTCAATTTCACTGTCACACACATCTATGGACAGAGCTTTAGAAAGAACTTCTTTCGTCTTTATCAAGCAATTAGAGTCGTTGACATTGGGTACACCAACAATTTCAATGTCATTAATTAGAGTAAGTTGTTGTTGCCAATTGAGCCTGCTTTCTAGAATATTTACTTTCGATTTAAGTGCATTATTTTCGGATCGAAGATCATTTATTTGCTCTAAGAAGCATCGATTTGTTTTCTCTAGGTCACTGAGTTTTAAATACACCATCTGAAGAGTACATTCTTTTTCGGTGACAGCATTAGATGGAGGCGTGTTGATGTCAACAAGAGATGTAGCACCTACTGCTTCACTGTTGATGGCCTTTGAGGAAGTGCTGTTATTTACCAAAGTAGAAGCAGCCAAGGTAGGCATATGCAATGAACGTCGTTTAAGCGTACAACATTTATCACATCGAAATCGTGATCCAGTTGATTGGAAATATGCGGCATCGTCTTTCGTTAAATTAACACAATTTAAATGAAATAAATAATTGCAATCGCAACACTCGATTTTGGATGATGAGTTACGGTCAATATTATTTGAGCACACGAAGCAAATCATCTTTTGTTTTATTGTTAATATATTACATATAATTTAATTATTATGTTATAGTTAGGAGAGTTTTCTTTGAGTAGCGCACCCCACGAAACTTCAGAGAGAACTGGTATCTTATTGTATATTCATTTATTTTTAATAAAACTAGACTTGAAGGAACTTGATTGTCAGTCGAAAGGAATGTATAACCTTTATGATCATCGATGCCTTAAAAACAACCGACATCTGATAACACTTAACTCCTTGGTGAAGTAGAATAACTATTTCTATTTTCTATGTTTTATTACACCGTGTGTATCTTAAACACTGAACAAATAGACAATGAAAGGTGTTTTCGAATTTAAAATATTAATTTAAGAAAAAAACATGCATATTATGTGAATACATAAACTACACTTGAGATATTTTGCTTGATTTGAAAAAAAATAGCCAAATGGTTGAAAATCGATAATTTTTGTTTAGTTTTTGTCGCCAAAATATCCCACAAGAAGTTAAGGAAAAATTAAACACAACAAATTCGCCGATGACGAATGATACTCACGTAATTCTGTTAAGATTTTTGAAATAAATTTCAACAAATAAGAATACAAGATAAAAAGTTACTTTATAGATTGCTATTTAGAGTTGTCAGTTTTTTTTTCTTTATTTGAATAAGAAAATAAAAATATAAAAATAACCAAAAGAAAGCAATAATTTAAATAAAAAAAATAAATAATAATAATAGTAAAACTTACCGGAACAGTTCCCTGTCTAGTGTATTTCGTTGAAGCCACATACGAGTATTTAACCGTTAGGACAACAGCATTCATGAGATTTTTGGCCGCCTGTATGAGAGACGTGGCACTGTCCAACTGAAAAGAAAGACAAGACTAAATAATTCTCCAGTGTCCACATAATTTATTCTCAATGGCTTACCCCAGAGACAATTAGTTCGCCACTTATATTCTGAACATCGGCTTTGACCTTTGATGTAATTTGAATTTGGTGACAATAGAGAGCAATACGTTGCAAATAGGCTAGCAGATCTTTTTTGGTACTGCTCTCGGGGCATTGTTCAGCGATTTCTCGTGTTAGCTTATCTAATTTGGTACCAGCTTCGGAGATCTTCTTAGCGGCATTGATAACATCCATTGTTGTCTTCAAAGGACCACGACCACTATTTTTTTTTCAATGAGTTGATTAAATAAATTGCTTAAAAGAAACAAGTTAAGTTTTGTTTACCGTGTAAAATCTGTCATTTCCATCATAATCATGCACATGTGCTTGGCTAAGAAAATTATATCGTTGCCAGTGTCGTCCCACTTAGCTACTTCAGAATCAAATGTGAGTTTTTCTCTTCGGAATAGTTCAACTTGTTGGGCAATCTTTTGCTTATCTTCTTCAGTCATCTTACGCATTGCTTCCTATTTAATCAAACAATTTGGGGTGTTAAAAATTTTATTTTCTGCTACTCAATATTAAAACTTACTCTTGCTGTACAAATTCCACTTATATCTGGATACTCATCAACTGTCTGATCACCGGTGTGGGCGCTCGCTATAAAAATTATTCAAATTAATATTTAATCAAAAAAATTAGCTGAAGGCAAAACAAAACATACACCTCAACCCAAATAATAAGAAAAATTCACTTTGAAAATTACAATTTGATACATAAGTACATATTAATTTATTTAAAAAAAATTGTTAACAGAAAGGTGCCAATACAATACAAGGGTGAAGAATGAATTAACTCATAAGCTCGATAATGAAGATTGTGTTAAGGAATAAATAGTATGACATGGGTTAAATGAAAAGCAAAGAGTCCAATTACCTTACTATTTTATACTAAACTCAGCTACATTAAACAAATCATAATATTTCTACAGCGTGTACCATAAATGGGGTTCTCAGCTTAGTTTGAAAAATTGGGTAGTTTTGCCTCTCGTTTTGTTATATTTATCAATTATTTGAATTGTCGATATTTTTTTTTATTCTAGATTAGATATTTTTTATTCTAGATTAGATATTAGATTAGATTATTACTTCGTTGTAGCTAAAAGGATATGGTGCGAGATGAATCAACATCAGAAAGCTATTATTGCAAACCCATCACCAAGTGCAGAGTACCAAAACTATAACCGAACACGTACTCATAGAAGTAATGCCAGTGATGTGTTGGGTTTCATGTGTCAAAACTAATATGATGCATATGTATCCATGCAGCCAAAAACTCCTGGGAGAGGGACCGGGGATTTCTAATCGCAAAAAAGACACGGGGAACACCGATTTCTTAAAAGGCAAACGTAGCCAGAAAAAGAAGCTTTCCGTCGTTTCTATTGAAGTTTTTTAGACAGGAGAGATGAGAGTGGTAATAGATCGATTAAATGGACTTGCAAAAAACACTTTTAGACTTTAAAATGGTGACCATAACCAACCACCCAGTGTTAGGCAGAACAATATCAATCTAATTATAATAATACCATTCATAAGTCAATAGGAAGTAAAGATAAGGACATCCAAACTTACATCGTGCAAGGGTGCTTGATAATCGAGCTATTTGAAGAAAAGATATATCACTTGGTATGAAGCCCAGATCAAACTTGATCGGATAAAATTTTGGCTGATGAATTGGACATTGACAAAGTGTATCCATACTATAAATAGGATACACTTTTACTACGTCAACTACATTCGAAATCTTCTGCCAACAACCTGGGCTACTATAATTGTGTGAAAGTCAAGCACATTTCTTCAATCTCATTCTGGATTATACGGTGCACAGGGCACGCAATAACATCGAGATCATTTTTTTTTTTAACAAAAATATGTTCAACTATTGGAGTATGCGGCCGTTTCCTACTTTCGGTGATAGATTCTTGACGGCGTTGAAGAACGGGTGGTATTGAAGAAAAACAATAGCAAGCATATGATATCAACAAATAAAAAACATCTATTCACAGCAAAATGAAATTGATTTTTGTACGTTCTTGACAAATGAACAGAAATTTCAACTGCCTTTGGAACATTGAAGATTTCCTTAATTTCTGGTCATGTAAGAATTTGGTTCTTTTAATAACTTTTTTATACTTCTCTCAACCTGATAACTTTTTTACGGCTCTTAAGTTTTATACTCATTTGTAGGCATCCAAAGAAAAATTACTTCTGTGATCATATCGGCACTGGCCTCAATGTCACTGTCGAGGAAACATAGTGACTAGTTAAAGATTCGAACAAAATTATTCAGACCGTCCCAGTTGGATTGGATTTCCCGTATTGACAAACGGTCCTAGTGCGATGTTGAGAAAAGAGAAATTGGTTGATATTACTTATAAGGGTGAGAATTAAGAAAAAAGTTGTGCAACATCTGGATTCATTTGGGCTCATCTTCAAGTTGAGTAAGGTACCACCCAGGAAGGATGTCAATATATTTTTCTTTGGATATTCTGTCCTGAACTGCAGAGTCAACTTGAGTTGTGTACATTGAATGTACATTGACCGCAATAAAGGTTCAGTATGATGGTGCAAAGAAAAAATTCGGGAAATGGAATCAGATCAGGCAGCGCATCAATGGATGATGTGCTTGCGGACAGTGAATTGGGACACGTGAAATTAAAGTTCGTATTAGAATAATGTCCGTATTGTGGAAGGCTCTGGCGAGTAACATGGAATCTAACATAGACTAATCCGTCACTTCTATTTTGTTTCTTTAAATTTTCTCTTTAAATATCTTCTAATTAGTGAAATCTGGTTTTCCATTTCAATGCGTTTTTCTATTATTTCCTCTTGTACTAATGTGGTGTTTGCCATTCTCGCTGCTTTATTCTAAACCGTCAAAAATTTCCTTGCGAACCTCGGTGAGTGCGGCCTGATCGAAACAGGAAACACTTAATCGAAGATCTGACGGCTTTGCTTAAAAAAGAAACAAATATTTGTTTGACAACTCAGGCAAAAAGAATAAAATGTTTAATTTTAAGTTTTTGTATTGAACATATAAATTTTAATCCTTATGCAAGTGAAATTTTGGGCTTGATGTTCATAGAAAAATGAATGCAATTAATTAAAAGTTAATCCATTCTTTTCCCAACGTTTCTCCGGTTGTTTTCCGGCATCATCAGGGGTTTGAATTTTATTAGACCTTATGAAATACAATTTTATGAGTTTTATAATGTAAAATAATAAATAAATAAACATACTTTTTATACAATTTTACATAACACAGTTCAATAAATAACACTTAAATAAATAACACTTATTTGTTTTTCCTTTTCTTTTTGTCAAATAAGTGTTATTTATTTAAGTGTTATTTATTGAACTGTGTTATGTAAAATTGTATGTTTATTTATTTATTATTTTACATTATAAAACTCATAAAATTGTATTTCATAAGGTCTAATAAAATTCAAACCCCTGGGGCTCTATTTTGTAAAACGATTATCGTTGAAATTACTTCGTTATCGTTGAAATGCGATTATGTTTAACGAGAATCGTTTAATTTAAACGATACTCGTTAATTCTAACGACTGCCATATACCTATCGTTTAACTTTTGTTTTCGTTTAGCTGTCAAAATAAAATTGTGTCTGCCGGTGTAAAGATTGATGAAGCTTCAAGAATGTAAATAAAAATATAAATAATACATTTTTGAATGAAAATTAATTAATAAAAAATTAATTAATTTTGTACGCCTTTTTCGTTTTACTTAATCGCTCTTTGTCGTGACTATCGTATTCCTCAGTATCGTTGACGTGCCGCTCGTTTCGTAATACAAAATAGGGCCCCTGATGATGCCGGAAAACAACCAGAGAAACGTTGGGAAAAGAATGGATTAACTTTTAATTAATTGCATTCATTTTTCTATGAACATCAAGCCCAAAATTTCACTTGCATAAAGAATAAAATGTTTAATTTATGGGAAGAATGATGAGATCCGTGATTTGTGTATTCTAATATTGTCGGTGAAAACAGGTCTCTCCGTTAATAAAGCAAGACGAATATAATAAGGCGTGTTTGGTTTTATTTTTAAGTGAGAGAGGGGTACTGAGGTGTCAAAAAGTTTAGAAACAGCAGCATACTCAATTTGTGTTTGTTTTGTATAAGCTTAGAATAAACTGACCGAGGACATGAAGAAAAGGCTAAGAGCTGCAAGTTTCATAGCATTTTGCATGTAATTTGACATATTTATACAAGAAGCATTTTCCATTGCTGGTTCAGAGCAGAACTTAAATTTGAGAATTTATGCATTTTTGAGCAAGTTTAAAATCAGAATCAACTCTTAAATACATCTTAAATTTGAGAAGCTCAAAACTTAATTTTCGTTTGTATTGACGAAAATTGATTGAAGTTTGTGAAAGCAATAAATATAGAGCCGTCAAACAGAACTACACTTAACGAACGAACTTAAGTAACAGATACATACGAATACATAGACAAACGAACGAAACACAAGGACGATACGACGAAACAAAAGATGAGTCACTAAGAGATCATTGTCGCAAGAAGAAGTACTCGGCTATCTTGAATATTAATTAAAAAGTGAAAATACTTGAGAACTTTCTTTTATTTATATTAATAAATAGCTAACAAAATTCAGAAGTGAGATACAAATTCAGCCTTTCACCCAGTTATTTTCATTAGAAATTAAAAAAACATAAAGAACAATTCGCCAGAAAAAAAAAATCTCCCTTGTGAAGTGCGAAGTAAGAGACGAGACAAAAAATTAAAAAAAATCCTTTGTGAAGTGCGAAGTAAGAGACGAGACAGATAAAAAATCGATTACCACCGTTTTAAATTCAAAAGAGACGCCATCCCAAAAATATGGATTTACAAACAAAATTTGAGGATTTCGTGGACCAAATCTCAGACGTTGATGATGAGATCTTGGCAAAAATTTATAATGCACTTTTTCTCAAAACTTCCAAAAGTTCACGTGAGTACATCGTACAAAAAATTCTTAAATTTACAGGCTGGAACGATCCAGAAAAAGACAACGTTTTGTGCAGACAAATTCTTGGCACATTCTCCGACGTTGAGGTACAGCAAATGGGGAATATTTTTAAAGTCGTCGATGCGAACATTGACGCATTGAAGTCAAAATTAATTGAATTAATAAGCACCATGACGCAACCAGAAGTATTTAAATCGGTAGAAGCGCGGAAAAAATCAAAATCATCAAAGAGTTCTAAACACTCCATCCGCAAGGAATTGTTGAAGCTGGAACTAGAACTAAGCGACGACGAAGAGGAGGAAGTTGCGAGCGAAATTTCTGAAGATTCAAAACAAAAGCAAGAGAGTGTAGCCGAGTGGGTTGCACATGGTTCAATTAAGTCCCCTGATGTTCCTGACTTACAAACAACAATGTCACAACTTTTGGCCCGGCAGTCAGTGAGCACCGAACTGACACGATTTGGTGGCAATACCCTTGAGTGGCTAACTTTTATAAGAGATTTTAGGCAGTCTACTATGTTGTGCGGATTCTCAGCTCAAGAAAACATAGCAAGGATACGAAAAGCGCTCTTCGGACCAGCTTTTGAATCAGTACGCATCATGTTAATGTCAAGTGAGGACCCTGAAGAAATTATCGAGTTATTGAAAGATAACTTTGGTCGACCTGAGATGTTAGCTCAATGTTTCCGTAATGAGGCATTGCGATTGCCATTAGTAAACGACTGGTCAGAGTTTATTAAATATACAAATGCTGTTCGAGGAATATATTCCAGTGTTATATGTGCAAGCATGGATGTTAATCAGTGCTCTGGATTATTGCCCATTTTTATTGACAAGTTACCACCTTTTATTGCATTACAGTGGGGATCTCACATTGTTGCACAACAAATCAATAAACCGACTCTGAGAGATTTTACCGAATGGATAAAAACGATGAACACCACAGTGATGCAGTTGAGTTATTCGGCAAATGTAAATATCTCTGGCCGTAGTGAACAATATCAAGAAAAAGTAAACGTCAGTGTTGGAAAGCACCAGTGGATGTCGGAACAAGATGGTAAATTTTCGGCGAGGAACAGAGTTGTACAACAAACTAATGAAGTAAGTGGAAGACAAAGTCAACGTCTTCCAGATCGAAACAAGGATGGTCAACCACTTTGCTTTAAATGTCGAAAATACGGACACGTCGCCAAATACTGTCGCAACACTACTCTGGTAACTCAGCAGAATGAAACTTGCTCCTTGGGCGTTCCCTCTGACAATTATCGAAAGCTAGTCGTTATTGATGGGAAAAGTATAAGCGCTTTGGTAGATACGGGAAGTTGCAAAAATCTCATTCGTGAAGACGTAGTAGCAGGCGTCGTGAACATCAAAACGATATCTTGTTCACTGGTAGGTCTAAATCAAACGGAAGTGGTATGCAATTCAGCATTCGAAACCAAAGTTCAAATTGACGGAAACCAATACAAACTGGAATTTGTAATTGTCCCAACATCAGCCATAACAGATGACGCCATCCTTGGACAAGACTTTTTGAACACAACTCGATGGAGTTTTAATGGAGAACGTTTAGTCTTCGAGAGTAACGAGCAGTCTAATGAAGGATTTGAGTCTGAGTTGATGCGAATAGAAGTCGAGCCGAGTGATGTGGAAATTAGAGTGAACCCTAAAATTGGACCAGATCTTGTGAACAAAATGCAGAAGTTACTTCGAGACGAATATTTAGCCGACAATATGAATGAATTTCTGGATTTACCTCACAAGATGAAGATCAACCTAAGAGATGACATTCCAATATCATCAACACCGCGAAGACTTTCTTATACTGAACGGGACGAGTTGGCGAAAGTCATTGATGAGCTGCAGCAGAAAGGAGTTATACGTCCTAGTATATCAGAATCCAATGCCGCTAACCAACGTACAACGGCACTAGAGAACATCAGTAAAGACCAAGAGATACAACAAAAACGGTACAACTCGAAACGATGTGTGAAAAAATACAATGTTGATGACCTGGTACTTCTAACCCGTGAAATTCCTGCAATGGGACAATCGAGAAAATTAGAAGCAAAATATCGAGGACCATATATAGTCACCAAGGTGATTCCAAACGACCGCTATATAGTAGCAGATATTCCCGGACATCAAGTATCCCAAAAAGCGTTTGAAGGAGTAGTTGCTGTTGATAAGATGAAAAAATACAATGCTATGAATCCTGAAGAATCAACTTTATCCGAAGACGAAGAGAGTGAGATCGAATTTTTGGGATTCGATGATCAATGCTATGAGCGAAGAGATGAAGTCGATAGGCGTATTCAGTTGTTGGAGGACCTACAACGGTCAGGAGAGGCCGAATGAAAGCAATAAATATAGAGCCGTCAAACAGAACTACACTTAACGAACGAACTTAAGTAACAGATACATACGAATACATAGACAAACGAACGAAACACAAGGACGATACGACGAAACAAAAGATGAGTCACTAAGAGATCATTGTCGCAAGAAGAAGTACTCGGCTATCTTGAATATTAATTAAAAAGTGAAAATACTTGAGAACTTTCTTTTATTTATATTAATAAATAGCTAACATTTGTTTGTTTCTTGAACAATACAAACTCGATTTACGCAACTAATAGAAATTAAGGCAGTTGCAGTAACCGAGGTTGTTGCACTTACTGGGTTATATTTTTTTTTAATACAAAATTATACATAGTTGTAATGGCTTTTTTTAGAGATAACGAAAATGTTATAAAACAATATTATTGAAACCAAACAAATCGTTTTTGTTGGTTTGATGTTTTGAATTTAATGAACAGATGCATAAACACAAGAAGTTGCATTAATTGATATAACATTTTTCAAAAGTAACAAGTTGCGAAAATCGAGGACTTGCGCGAATCGAGGGTTTGTACTGTATATTTAAAGAGAAAAAGAAAACAAATTTATAGGCAAAATAGAAGTGGAAGTTGAGGGCGGCTTGACTTGTGTACTTATATAAATGACAGAACTCTGCTCTGACTAAAAAAAAAACTTCACGATGAACACCGAGGTACTTACTTAAGAATATTTTTACTATTTTTAAAGATTTTTTGAAGAAACCTAAGAAATTATTTTAATGGATTTATCAAAAATCAATTTCTTCTCTACACGTAAAATACTTCGTTCAATATTGACCTTTTAAATTATTATTATTTAAATATTTTTCAATTCTACAGAAAGGGCATGCAATAAAATAACTAAATACATGATGCATAGGCGTGTTTTTTTCAAAAGTGTGTAGAAAGCTCAGAAAATTTGTACAGGAAAACAAAAAAAAAATGTACATAACAAAGTATTTTCTTATGTTCATATTTATATATTCATTTGTGGGTAGTTTGTTGTTTTCTTGTAAGAATTTGCTGCGTTTACTATACAGTTTTGACAAAAAAAAAAAACACGCTTGCATATTTACAGAAGAAAGTAAAAAAAGCATTAATTAAAATAATCTCATACATCGACTACGCGTTTCCAATGTCATATCTTCCACTGGTTCAAATTCAGTATCTGTATCTAAATCTTCTGAGCTCTGTAAAATAAAAAATGAAAAAAAAAAACACCAAGCAAGATGCAAAACACAAAAAATTATAAGTTAAGATGAATAAGTTTTGTTAAAAGAAATAATACAAAAAACAAATAATGTGTTGAAAATTAAAAACAAAATGAAGTGAGACAAGATGTTAAAACATTTAAGCAATGTGGTCACAAGGGTACAAAATGGCAGGATGTATATGTTCGACCCCATCGATTAATCGATTTGCTTACATTTGCTTCTAGTTTCGGTTGTATAGTGTTCATCGAATTCCACATCTTCTGGATCAAGGTCATCTTCATCCTTTTGTTCGAACATTTATAATTATTTGATTAAAACATAAGTTCTTGACTCATTGAATTTAAATAATGAAACACATAGCAGACGGACATAAAATAAACACACACAAAACAAAATTCTAAACTTACCCTATTCATTAGGACTGCTCGACGAATCTCCCTCACGCCGTCATACACCAATCGAGAAGCATCTATAAAATCATTCTCATCGACATCTTTATTAGAGTTAGTTGCGAGAGCCTCCACAGCAACATCAACTCTCTGATCAAATTTAGACATGACTAAAAAATTGAATTCACCAATTGATATCTCTTCATTGAGTATTTTAAATTCTTCAATTTACCTTGTTCTCTCAAAACTTTAACCGCTTCTAGAACTCTCTTCGTATAAATGCATGGTTCATAGTTATCCATTTCAGCTTCAACAACATTACACACTCTGGCCGATCGTCCCTGAATAGCTCCAGCAGTGGTTCGTAAATCCTGTGCGTCACCAACTTGTAATGCCATCACACACTTATTCACATCTTCCAGGATATGGTTTTCCGAAACAGCCAAGAAATCATCAATTGTTGTGATATCATCAACCGCTTCAGTGAGAATTCTCACTTGAACTTCCCATGCCTGACGATACGCTGCCATATTTTCTTGGGCGACCTTTGAATTTGGTCGCACAGTGAGAATCGAAGCTGCATTGATGACCTGGGGGCAGAGACTCTCGATTTGTGCAGCAGCAAAACGTACCATTTTAACGCCATCCTCATTGTTCGACATGCTGCATACAAGATTAGCAACTTCTACCAATTTCTCAGCATGTTTAGTAAAGATATCGGCTTTTTCGCGGACTTTTTTCTCATTGCCAGTTTTAGCTGCTTCGATTAAATCGATGAGCGGTGTAGTGGTTTCCAAGAATGAATCGGAAACATGATCAACAACTGCTTTACGTAGTTGACGACGTAGATCGCGTGTCTTGCGACACATTTGATCGATGGCTCTATCCAGACCGGCGCTATTGTCCTTCTGACCCATCTGAAAACGGAAAAGTGGTAAAATTAGATAATGTTAAACTAAAGTGCTGAGGATCAAGCAAACGTGATTATATTTTGATATATGTAGATAGTGGACAATATGTGTTAATATTATTAGCAACGTCTTTTAGGTGGATATTAGCGTAAATAGAAATTAGATATGTATTTTTACGGCGCATAGCGATGAAGTTTTTCACTGTTTCACTATTACGTTGATTCAGTTTTTGTTCAAAACACTAGAATGGTTCAAATTTTGAAAAAATAAAAATCGTATGACTCTATTTCTTATTTTATGTAAGAATTCGTTCAAAATGAATTCAAAAGGGCACAATAGCTTTAAGGAACCAGGCTCCAGTGACCTACAACTCTTATCTATTGCTTTTTTCATATTGCCGGCAGCAGTGGAGGGGACATACAATATTCCGCCGATTAGCAATCTGGAGGATTTGTCACACAATATGCATTAGACGTGACATAATGAGCATTATTTTTTTTCTAAGGGGTTGTTTTGGTTGTAAGTCCAAAGCCCTAACAATTATGCCACGAGTTACATGTCTCACACTTACAAAGTTGTAATGAAGCATAACATTTTGTAGCCTACATAACAAATTTAATATAAGGCCCCTCACAGACACCATTGTATTTTAGGGATATAAAATGCAGAAACATAATTTCAGTTATCGAGCTACCGCATGTTCATGACGTATTGAATTCCAAATAGTACAAACCAAGTAGAAGAACAACACAAAAATGAAACGATCAAAGCACATCTATGGTGAATTGAATTGAATGAAAACATGACAGTGGTGAAAATTAACCGACTAGGTTATAGACTGAGACCATTTGCTTGGTGATTTCTGGTAATAATTTTCCTTCGACCCGTAAATACCTCATTAAATAACAGGAAAAGTGCTTATTGTATGGAACAAGATTAAGGGAGTGACGGGTGATAGAACTGGGCCAGCAAGCATATGACAAATTTATATTTTATAGTTGACATTCACTCCGAGAAGAAGCAAAATCGACCAGCAGACGTCAGTTCTTGAACTTATCTTAATAAAGATTAATAGTTTTAAGACCGTAATTTTGAAGCCGATATGGGAGTAAGAAGCGTAGCGTACTTTTCCGAAGATCTCCCCCTACCAATGGCAAGGGGCCCGGTTTGAAGTAAAAGTAGAAATTAAATACATATCAAACCGGTTAAGAGACGTGGAAGCCAGTGGACATACCATTTGATAAGCCGGTTAAGAGCCATGGTAATCAGTGTAAAACATTATTTGATGAGCCGTATAGAAACCGACGTTAAACTGCGATAGAACTTATTGGTTACCTGAAGGATAGAAGTAGGACACTGCGAAACACTAATTCTGAGAGTAAACACCCTGAAGAATCGCGAATTTAAATTAAATTTTAAGATAACGCAGAATTTATTCGTAAAATGTAACTTGAAGGATTTATGAATTCGCTAGTTATTCTATTTCAATATAGAACGACCTTTATACTAAAGTTTTGTGTACTTTCTTTAGAGAGACCCTGGATCCGTCGAGCATGCCTTAGCCTTTGATCCCAAAGTACCTAATAAAGGTAGCTTTCATTTGGACTATTTTTGTACGAAACCAATAACTTGCCTTAAAGAGAAAGGAAAAATGGAATAAAGGATGAGAAGGTACTGTTTTGTATGTTCATTGTATTCTTAAAGAGAAGTATTTCAGATTACAATACTGTAATGAATTCTGCTCAGTTCATCTTCTAAACGAACCTCACACCGTGCATCTCCTGTCTATTACCATTATTATGGGACTACGAAAAGTAATACAGAGTGGAGTAGGAATCAAGCGATGACGTAACAATAGTTCTATTATAACTTAACCTTCCAGAGTAATTTTGGAGTGGCCAGAGTTATGTATATGTTATAATGTTCTCTGTGATTTGCCGTAGTAATCTTTGGTTTTATAGGATACGTTTTTAGAGGAATCTGTAATAGTAGTATCGAATGTAATGGGACTTAATTGTGGATCGCATCATCTGACTGCGAATATCCCAGTGTGCACCACTACTAGGAAATAAGTAAGCTTAAGTAATTTCATCACATCGATGTGACATATGTAAAATTAAGTTTTATAAGCTCGGATTTAAAATTCTGAAAGTGTAATTTTGGTACCTGGAAACTCGTTTCCGAAAGTCTGAAACATCGAAATATGTAACGTTTGTTTCTACAATAAATGTGATGATGAGCATTTCTGGGACAGGTGGTATACCTTCAAAACACTGCTTCTTCATGCCTTCAGAAGAGTTTGTGACTAATCTGCTAAACATTGACGATTGCTATAAGCGGAATAAAATCATAAAATAAAAAGTACTAAACCTACTTAGTCTTAAGTACAGAGATTCTTCCTTTAGCCGCACAACACGAATGTGGAATATTTGTCCATCTCTGTCCCCCCCCCCCCCCCCCCCCCATTTCGATATCCAAAACTTCGAACCCAAAGTGCATTGGTTTCACCTCTTTAATCCTTTCATATTTTCCTAACGCTCGTACTGTGTTTAACATTTTAAGGGTAGTTTAGAAGTAGTCAAAGTCCCTTCAGTTTGCGCACATTACAAAAGAGAAAAAACTATGTGCTGATTGCCATGTGATGGGGTTTATGTTACCTTGTCACAATTAAATAGCAAATATTGGTTTAAAAGCCGACATATTTCTAGATTCGCCAGCTATTTTATGATTGAAAGGAAATTCTCTTCGCGACTGAGAGCTGACACAGTCTTCAAAATATCTACTCCACACGTCAGACTACCCGAGTGGGTTAATATAATTAAACAAATTACATACATCGCCATCGAAATGAAAGCATTCAGAAGTTTCCTTTAACATTTTATTTTCATTGAATGTTCAAAAAATTATGTAAAAAAAACTGATTTGAAATATGTATATCGTATTCCTACAAGTTGTACTAATCGCGATTTATGACAAACCCATATAATTTTTGAGCGAATAATATATTTTTAATGTACATTTTAGTATAAGGCACAAACAATTTATGAATACATAAGCTCTAGCTCTACAATATTGCAAGTAATACAAAATTCCACACAAACACAGAGGGAAGAGGCTCTGCGTACATACCAACTTTCTTGTTTTCGCTGCAATTAACTGATATTTTGTTTAAACAAAAAATAAACAAAATTAAAATTAAATATTGAATAAGAATTCAGAGTTAAAGTGAAAGACTTACGTTAGCCATATACTCAGATAGTAGATCCTGCAATGCTTGACGAACAGCATTACATTCAGCAACAATTCTCTCACGACGTTCATCTCGCGTGCAATCAGCATCGGCCATTAGAGCTGCTGCACTAATAATACTCTCCAATCGTTCTTCCAATAGCTGCCTTGAGCGTTTTTCACTATAGGTCAATGGATCCATGATGATACCTTCATCGAAATCATCTAATGCAGCTGCTAATTCACCAGCTCCGCTATAAATATCAGTTGGTTGTGATGATTTTCCCTGGGCAACATCACTGATAGTATTGACGGCATCACAAACTTGTTTAAGTATAAAATCTCTGTTGACTTTGGCCAAATCAAGCTCAGGATGACGCACATAAACTTTTGAGGCAGTCAAAAGCATCGTTGAGTGCTTCTTGAGCATTGCTCGAGCAGCTGCCAAATCATCGCGCAGTTGGGGATCTTTGAGTTCTTGTTGACGCTTAGCAGCTTGTTTAATCAATTCACCGGCATTTCTTCCAAATTGCTGAAAATTTGGTTTTTTGAAAATAAAATAATGTATGTATAATATGTGTATGTATGTATTTTTTATATGAACTTACTCTCATATTATTCATAAGTTCATCCTGGCTGGATGCGTTTTTAAGCTTGTTCAAGTCATCCTCTACTACATGCAGTGACTTGAGCAACAAATGAACATCTACCATATCGGCTAAGATCAAAAGTCGTGTTACAGCTGAAAGTAAATTACGAGCTGCACGAACCATATTGCCACGTTTCAATGAACTGCATGGATCTTCAGAGAATTCTCTTGCTGCAATGCTCATGGCATCGCCAGTCTTGCGAACTTCGTCAACAGCTGCCAACATTTCTTGTGTAATGTCGGGATTTTCATAGGCTATTTGTTCTCCTTTCTGAATGAAGTTTTCAGTTGCTTTTTCGACAGCTGCAACCAAGGCGCTAGCACGCTTGGATTTACCTTAAAATAGAAAAAGGACAACAACTTATTAATATTAAATACATTTTTACTTTTCTTAAATGCAATTCGACTAATAATGGAGTCAGAGTTTGCCTTGCAAGGAATCAACTCAGAAGTGGCTTTTTCTACCGCTTAACATGGTTATAACTAGGTATAAAAAAGTTTATGAGATTCCTATTTCAAATATTGCAAAAGCCCTAACTTATAATATATTACTTAAATGAAAGGGTTTTATTAGACAAAAAAGTGTTTGATCTTGAAAACAAATATTTTTGTATGGTGTTGGAAATGTGGAGAAAGCAGCGTATGTGCGAGTAATGCAATGCAATAAGTTAAGAGGTTTTGGGGGGTAGAATCCTGGGTTAACCGGGTCCTAGTAACAACAAAGCACGAAGACTCGCTGTGTCAAAACATAATTAAGGCATGACATCAAAGGGAGGAGGTTTAATTACATAGAATTTTAAATGCATTGCATCTTTTGCTAAATACGTACCTTTATGTGTGTAAGGAAAGCCAAATGGGAACATCTAAGGGCTCATGTGATTGCTGTCTATTACATCAGCTAGATGATTTAAATTCAAAGGCGAACACTGTAATCTCTGGGTCGCGACCGTTACAAACTAATAAGTCTGAAAGTTGCAATATTACAACCAGCATAGGCGTTTCTTATACAAAACATCATCTGAGATTATTAATGAAATATAAACACGTAGGCAAGTGAATTAAAAATGGAGAACTCATCAAAAGGTTGATGAAAAATTGCACCCAAGTCATGCGAATAAACACCCACTTCACTTACTTCAAATCAGATTTTCGAAGAGCACTTTTTAAATTCCACAGTTAAAGAGTTGAGTTTTCAAGACAACGATCTTCAACTGGAGGCTACGAACGTAAATGAAATTTGCTAAGGTATTGTGCTTGGATCAAAAATAAAAGCACCTGACGGAGACGAAAAATAGTAATTAATTTATTACAAAAAAGACTGCCCTATATTGATTCATACATTCATCAATAAGCACATTTAAGAGGGATCTTAAAAGATGTAACATTTCCATATTAATTGATTGATTGGCGATCTAAAAAATTAAGTAACAAATTATAAATGGAATACCTTTCTAAGGCAGACTGTATGATAAAATTATTACATAACTTTTCCTAAACGGGCTTATATGATAGATTGGAGACAAAATAAGCTATTTAAAATTTTTAACTCGTTTTTCGTATGCCTGCTTCTGTAGTACAAATTCAATCAATCAATTTTAAACTACCTATCCGATAAACTAAAGACTTGAAACTCAGAAATTTAAAGTCATCGATAAATTAGTTTAAAATTGTTTGCAATACAATTTTAGCGATCACATAAAATAAACTTGCAATTTGGCATGTGTTACTTTCAAGTTCTTTAAAATGGATTGACCAATTTCTCATACACAATACTTAAAACCAAAGGTAAAAAAATGTGCTAAGCTTAAAAACAAAAAGGTATACAATAATTTCTCATAGGTGATTATAAAACGAAAATCTTGGGGCATACGCAATTAACAATTTGGTTCTTTACGGTATGAGAAAACTCCTGGTTTGATTCGAGCTGTAGAGAGGCTATCAGGGTAAGAGAAGTAAGTTTCCGTAGTTTTAAAGCCAACCCTACTGAGGAAAACCGGAATAAATGCAAGCAAGCTAGAAAGACCTGTACCGTTCATATCCGATGAACTAAATTTTACAGGAACAAAAATTACGACAAAAAATACTATTATGTCCCAAAAGTAGTAAAAATTGTTGGTCATTTGTAAAAAACGTACGAAGTACTACAAAATCCTCAGTTCCAACGTCCGTCCTCAATTCCAATCCTGTTGTAAGATCGATAGATAAAGCCAATTGGCTTGCAGCGCAGTTTGCTGTTAAATCGACGCTACCAGAGCGTGACATGACTCCTCCTGTACTTGAGAGGGTGAACAATTTTATGGGACGAATCTTCTTTCGCACTCGTGCAGTTGCTGGAGTACTAAAAGATCTTGACATTTAAAAATCCGCTGGCCCGGATAGTATCCCTCCCATTGTTCTGAAGAGGTGTTCTTCATCGCTGGCAAAACCACTGCGTAAGCTTTTCGATCTGACCTACTTTACAGGTCTCTTTTCGAAAAGGCGAATCTTCTTTCCCCTCTAACTATCGTTCAATTGAACTTACATCCTTTCCTAAAACTCTGATAAATTATCAGCTCAAGAAATATCTTGAAGAATGAAAGCTTCTCAATTACCGACAGTATGGCTTTTGTAGCAATAGGTCCAATGGTGATCTGATGTCATACGAGTATCTCACAGAACAGTGGCACAAATCTTTACATCGTTTTCGAGAAAGTAAGATTATTGCACTTGATATTTCAAAACCATTTGAGTTTGGCATCAAGATCTTTTATAGAAAATGCGTTATTGACGAATCTCTTCTTTGGTGGATTAGAAACTACAAACTACCTTTCAAGCAACTAAAGTTGTATTGGATTGTTTTAAGACTGAAATTCATCAAATAATGCTGGTGTCCCACAGGGCTCCATTTTGTCTCCGACCCTCTTTCTGATATTCATCAATGATCTTTTGTCTGAAACTTCTCCTTCACTAAATTGTTTCGCTGACGACAGTTCACTCAGGTTTTCATATTCGTTTTTAGATTCACATCCTTGTCCTTCGGATGTGGACCTACAACGGCAGAGTATGATATGTTCCCTCCCTTAATGCCAATATACATGGATGGCACTTGCATTGAGAAGACTGAAAAGCTTTCAATTCTACCTGTAACAAGCAAGGACAAAAATCAAATTTTTTGGGCCATTCTTAAAGCTGCTTTAAACAATATTATAAAATTAATCTCTTTTTTTGTTGTCGAGATTTTTTTTTATAATTTACACACACTCAATTATGACTACCCTTATAATATTATAGTGTAACACAGTGTTTCCCAATAATTTCGAAAATTGACAAGATTTCGCTAACTGGTTCTTGGAGCGGAGCTTGGATGAAACGAGTTTATTAGCAAAATTCTTTGGACACACGAAGTCCACACACAAGGATACAGAAATCATTTCAACACAGATTTCCAACAGGATGGCGCTACAGCCTACTATAGTCGGGAAGTTAAGAATTTGATAGATGAAGAGCACGGTAATTGTTGGATAAGAAGAATTAGATCGGTTCACTGGCCTGCAAGATCCCCTCACCTCATCACAGTATTGGATTTCTTTGTATGGGGAAGAATAAAAGAACTTGTTTATTCAACCGAAATAGCAAATTTAGGTGAATTAAAAGACCGTATTCTCGAACCGTCATCAACAAATATTCGCAATGAAATAAAAAAAAACTGGCTCTAGCATGCATACAAAACCAAGGAGGAAGCTTTGAACACCTGTTTTAGTACACACATAAAAAAAATATATATAAACCTACGCATCATCGTCAGTTGAGTTTTATTTTTATTATTGTTACGTTTATTAAAAAAAATAATAAAACGTTATTTTTGTAGGGCATTTTCTGAAGAAAGTTGAGCCCAAAGTCAAAAAAACATGCTAGAAACTGGATATCTCAAGACCGAGATATCAAATTTGTTTAAACGAAATTACAAAGACTGGTATTTATTCTAAAAATAAATTTGTATCACCAGTATTAACAACGCAATTACCTTTAACATGGTTCAGAGTACACCAAAGTTAGCCTTTTCTTAAATCCCCGATATATGGTATACAAATTGGAGATAGGCCCTTACTGTAGAACGATTTTTTTCGTAGAATATACCCAAGAATCACGCCCATAAATATTATGCACGAATTAAGGGACACCCTTGCTAATATCAGAATAATTAAAATTAATAAATGAATAAATAAAACAAAATGTGATTACTTCGATTAAATTTTCAAGAGCTCTCTAAAATTCACCCACATTTTATTTTGAAAAACATAATATTTCCTCTATACAAGTTAACTCAACACGAAAGACTAAAGATCTTTTATTTACTTACACAATAAATTCTCTTTGAAAATATTAATTCTAGCACAAGATTCAACAGTTGTTGGTAATATTGATTGGAATATAGAAGTTTAAGGACTTCCAGATGAAGCACTACGAATATGAAGTCAAAGTAAAAAATTTACATATCAAACACAACACTGATTAGTATAATATTTTCAAGTAAGAGGTTTTTGACTTCCAATTAGAATAACATTGTGAAACCACTTTAAAAGCTTTTGAAATTGAGAGAGAGCTGCTATTTCTGTTCAAAGTTAAAGAGGATAATTAGAATATAATAAAAACATTTTTTTTTACTTTTTTAAATGGAAAATACTTAAAAGGGATTTTTGATCCTTTTCCATGAATTAAAATAACACAGAAACTAGTTAGAACTATTTGATTGTATGTATGAGTGGATTTATTTCTTAGTTAGGCTTAAATCGTTAAACAAAAACTTTTAGGCCAACAATTAAATGAACACCAATATTATGATAACCTTTTTTTTTATATGTAATTTACATCTATCTATTATGGGCGCACGGCAATTAAAAGCTGAAAGAACATTATTTCTAAGAGTGTTCGCTGGTTGTATTCAGTCAGAGCCGTCGTCGTTTAGGTTTAAAAGTCATATAAATATTTCATTTTATTTCCTGTCATTTTGGGCATACGTTGAGTGCAGTGTAATAATTTAATCAAGAAAATATTGAGCCGGGTAAAGCATTCTACATTCGTGTAGTGCGGCTAAAAAAAAAAGAATCTCTCTGTACTTGACAGTACGTTCGAAATTGGGCTCAAGGGAAAACAACGGTAACATAATGAAACCAATGAAACATTACGGCGCGGCGGTGCTCGAGAGATACAAAAAATGTTTTAGTTAGACAACGGTCGCCTATCATTTTTACAGTTCTCTTTTGAATTCTGTTTAAGAGATTCAAGTGGCTTTTTGGAGCACAGCCAAATCAGAAGAGGTAAAAAACTTCTTACATCGGCGGAGCAAACCTAAACACTTAGTAGCATTTTCGGCGACGTTAAATATGTGACCACTTCACAAAAATGTTCTGTAAGGCATGAGCCTCGAACTGAAAGCTGTTCAATTTCCTCGATACAAGTGCCACCCATAGAAAGTGGCATTTGGGGAGGGTTAGCCTTAAGTTACAGTAAACAGCATTGATTTTTCGAAACTTTAAATTCTACAGAGTTTTTGATTTTCCATTGGACAAAGCTGTTAAGATCAGAATTTAATGAACTTATGATATGCTCTGCTGTTGGAAGTCCACATCCGAAGGACAAGGATGTGAATCTAAAAACGAATATGAAAAGCTGAGGGTAATTTCGTCAGCGAAACAATTAAGTGGACTAGAAGTTTCAGACAGAAGATCATTTATGAATATAAGAAAGAGTGTCGGAGGCAAAACGGAGCCCTGGGGCACACCAGCGTTTATTTTGTGGATATCAGATTTGAAACCGTCCAATACTACTTGTAGTGAACGGTCCGAAAGGTAATTTATAATCCAACGAAGAAGAGATTCATCGATACCAATTGCACGCATTTTCGATAAGAGAGCTTGATGCCAAACTCTATCAAATGCTTTTGAAATATCAAGTGCAATAATTTTACTTTCTCGAAAACGATGTAGAGATTTGTGTTGTGCCATCAAGTCACCAGTGGACCTATTGCTTCGAAAGCCATACTGCCGGTCATAGAGAAGCTTTCATTCAATATATTTCTTGAGCTGATAGTTTATCAAGCTTTCGGGAAGGGACGTAAGTGCAATTGGTCGATAGTTAGAGGGGGAGGATGATTCGCCTTTTTTAGGGACATGCTGGACAAATGCTGTTTTCCATCCACTCGGAAAGAGACCTGTAGAGTAGGATCGATGAAAAGCGTACGCAGTGGTTTTGCCAGCGATGAACAAGACCCCTTCAGAACAATATGAGGTATACTGTCAGGGCCAGCGGATGTATGTCAAGATGTTTTAGTAACATACTCTAGATGGCCGTCAGCCATCAGACGAATAGGGGGAATAACATGTAGCATACGAAAACATGCACGTGCCGTAACTATTCGGGACTGGTGGAAGTCTGATCATAGCCTCTCCGTGGCGGCCGCTAGAAACAAGCCTTTAAAAAAGGTTTGACTAATATGATCAGGCTGGTTCCTCAGGTTGGCGACAGGTTAATTCCCTGTCCCGTAAAACTTTATGAATTACGAGACCGACAACAAGCCTCGGAAACGGACTGATCACACGACGACAACCAACGCAACGAAAACTGAAATACGATTTACGAATTTTCTTATGGAACGTACGATCGCTCTATAGAGCTCGAGCTGCTCAGCAGCTAGCCGATGCCCTGTCAAAATATAAAGCTGTCATAACAGCTCTTCAAGAAATCAGATGGACAGGGAATGGTGTTCTACAGAAGAAAGAATATGACATATACTATAGCTGTCATACAAAACACCATGTGCTCGGGGTAGGCTTCCTAGTCAGCGAAAATATGAAGTCTACCATCATCGGCTTTAACGCTATAAGCGAAAGGCTATGCACCCTTCGCGTGCGAGGCAAATTTACGAACATCAGCCTCATTAACGTTCACGGACCTACGGAGGAGTCCTCAGACGAAGAAAAAGAGACTTACTACGAACAAGTCGAGAGGGCCCTCAATGCCTGTCCAAGGTATGATGTTAAAATCATCCTTGGGGATTTGAACGCAAAAATAGGTCGGGAGCCGGTATTCAGGCATTACGCAGGCACCCATAGTTTGCATGAGAACACTAATGACAATGGACTTCGAGTCTTAGAATTGGCAGCATCGAAAAACATGGTCGTTGCGAGTACCAGGTTCCCGCGTAAAGATATCTACAAAGCCACCTGGGTATCACCTGATGGAGTCACTCGTAACCAAATAGACCACGTGTTGATCGACCGTCGCAACTACTCGAACTTGATGACGGTACGAACGTACCGAGGTGCCAATATCGACTCGGATCACTATCTTGTTGGTATGGTTTTCCGAGGGCGGATTGCCTTGCGAAGACGCATTGCATCCGCCGATCAGGATCGAATCAACACGGCTGCCCTGCGCAATGAAAACACCAGTAACACCTTTGGTAATGCGTTAAGACTCGCCCTAGAATCACTTGATTTAGGGAGAGTAAGTCCTGGAGCCAGTATGCTGGGCGTAAATGAGAAGTGGACACGCTTTAAGAATATTGTCATTAGTACTGCCAACTCCATCTTAGGCAGCAGTCGTAAAAATCGGAACGACTGGTTTGATGATGAATGCAAGCTAGCGACTGAACGTAAGAATGTTGCGTACCGAGCAATGTAACAATCTCATAGAACGCGGGCACGCGAAGAGGAATATAAAGAGCTCAGAAGAATAGAAAAACGGCTACACAGACAAAAAAATCAGCCTGGGAGAAGAACCTAATCTGTGAAATAGAAAATAGCCGAGAGCGAGGTCCGCACCAAGCATAGAAGAGGTTGAGAAGGCTATAGGCCGGCTTAAACCGAACAAAGCCCCGGGAGCCGATGGCATACCAGCCGAATTATTCCATCACGGCGGGCCAGCCTTACGTCAAGCAATTCATCATCGGAAGAACCGAACAAGCTGTACACGATTCCTTCATCCAGATCAAGCAGGCTGCACAAAATCTGGGGCTGCACATTAGTGAAGGTAAAACAAAGTACATGGTGGCGTCGAATGCGAGAGGAACAGTTGGTCAAACAATCAAGGTTGCGGAGCACGAATTTGAAGTGGTGCAATCCTTTAAATACCTTGGGTCAATAGTAGCAGATAACAATATAGAAGAAGAAATACGCGGGCGGCTTCTCAAATCCAACAGAGCCTACTATAGTCTGTCAAAGCTCTTTAAATCCAGAAATCTCACCATAACTTCAAAACTGCTGCTGTACAGGACCATGGTCCTGCTAGTACTCACATATGGATCCGAGACTTGGGTGCTTAGCAAAAGGCACTCCGACCTCTTAGCTGCGTTCGAGAGAAAAGTCTTAAGAAGAATTGTTGGCCCCGTATGTGAGGAAGGACGATTCCGGAGACGGTACAATCATTAACTGTATGCAATCTACCTTGAAGCAGATATCGTGACAAAAATTAAGCTCGGTAGACTCCGGTGGGCAGGGCACCTAGCTCGCATGAGCGAAGAGGAACCTGCTCGGAAAGTTCTTTGTGGTACATTCTATGGTAGACGACAACGTGGTAGACCATGCTTGCGCTGGAGAGATGGCGTAGACCAGGACGCCCGAAGCCTTGGGGTGCGAAACTGGATGGCGTCGGATAGGTGGAGAGACTTGTTGAAAGAGGCCAGGACCGGAACCCCGTTGTCGAGCCGATGATGATGACTCTAGCAACTGAACGAGTGCGAAAGAAGATTCGTCCCATAAAATCGTTTACGCTTTCAAGTACAGGAGAAGTCATGTCACTCTCTGGTAGCGTCGAGTTACGAGTAACAGCAAACTGTGCTGCAAGAAAATCGGCTTTATCTATCGAGCCTACAACAGGAGTGCCATTAAAGACGAGATTTGGAACTTAGGATTTCGTACGTTTTATACAAATGACCAAAAATTTATACTACCTTTGGGACATTGCAGTATTTTTTGTCGTAATTTTTGGTCGTGAAAAAATTTAGTTCGTCGGATATGAACGTTACAGGTCTTTCTTGTTTGTTTGTACTTATTCCAGTTTTCCTCAGTAGGGTTGGCTTTAAAACCATGATAGCTTCTTTACAGCTCGGATCAAACCAAGAGTTTTCTCTCGGTTTGATAGAACCGGTTTGAACAGAATCCGATTTGTGACCATATCTGCACTGGAGTCTACATTACTATGGAGGAAGCATAGTGACCAGTTAAATTTCCCGAAGAAATCATTGAGACCGTCACATTTGGCTTTCTCAAATAGCTAAACGGTTCTCAAAGGGTTTTTTTTCTTTAACTGGGGTTTGTTGACATGTAAAATTTGCATATATGACACAATGTTCTGATGTGTCTAGAGACGATAATACATTTATATATTGTATTTATCAGGGTCAGAGTCAAGGAACAAATCTAGACTGTTGGCGCATTGACATACAACGCCAGGAATCCGAGTTGGCTCGTCAACAAGCTGAGTCAGGTTCTTTAACTCACCAAAAATCTCGACATACATTCTTTCGGCTGTTGACCGACCAGAATATCGCAGCCACGAATAATTGTGTACATTGATATCGCCCGCAACAAAAACCTCGTTGTGCTTAAAATGGGAAACAATTCTCTGGATAGATTCGGACAGAGTATTGAATTCATTAGAAGTCCAATTATTATCCAAACTTGGACTGCGATATATAAAAATAAATAAATAAATAGGATTTCCGACAAGATCGGAAAAATTTCGTACTCATCTGGGTTTCTATATAAGGACAATTTAATATTTAAATATTAAAATTAATATTTAATATTTAAATGTCACTTTCATTTTGAAATCTCATTAAATATTCCGATTACCAAAACAAAAATGCCTTTTAGTTAATATTGAAACTAAAACCTTCTATTATTTTTATTAATTGAAAATAAAATTTTATTATATAAAAATAAAAAAAAAATAAAAATTGTTTAAAATTAAATAGATAAATATATGTACTTATGATTAAACGAATATCAATTTGATTACCAATTTATTACTTTAAGCTTTTGGTAATTAAATTTATTAATATTAATTTGTTTATTAAATTAGACCGGCAGACCAGATGTTTTTGTTTTCTTTGACAAACAGCTGAGCTGTGTTATTTATGGTCGGTAAATGTAATAGATTTTCACTATTTTGTACTATATTTGACACAAGCTCATTATGACTATGATGGGTAGGCAAATGTTTTATAAATACGAATTTCTATAGTGGATGAATAAGTCCATATGCATTGCATAACTATTCCCCCGTTTAGCGAATTCTAATAAATAGGGCTGTTATTGTTTAATACTAATTTGCTAATTCGCTGCAGACAAACTAAATTTAAGTCTTAAGTTGTAAGTCACTAGGCCCTGGTTCTCTTCGGACTGTGGCACCACCATACTTATTCATTTATTTTATTTTATTTCTGCAGAAGCTGCATGGACGAAGAAGAGGAGGAATCGATCCCTCACTTTCTCTGTACATTTACTGCTTTTTGCCAAAGATGTAGACTCTATCTGGGCGATTTCTATGACAATGATCTTAGTGATCTGGAAAATATAGATATAGCCAATCTCGCTCGTTTCATAAGGATTAGAGCGAAAGTCTCCATTTTTACTTGCGATATACTAGGTACTATAGGGCAAGTTCTGCATTTGGAAAAAAATCGAACTCGAGATTTTGATCAAAGTTGACATTACGATGATAGCGAAGACGAAAAAAGTGGGTCCGGCAATTCCGTCTGTCTGTCTGTACCTCGAACTACAGCCTAAACTAATGAAGGTATTTTCTTCAAACTCGGTACTTAAAGGTCTTCGGTGATTCCCTAGAGGAGAAATTGAATTTTTTTTTTAGCTCCAAAACTAAGGGTACCCCCATACACCCGTAATGCAAAATCTTATTTATCTCGAAAACGGCTCTAACGATTTTGATAAAAAAAAATAAGTGTGATATTATGGACATGGACTACATTTTGGTCAAACAAATTTTTGGGGCAAAATGTTATTAACGGTACCTGTCAAAGAACCGTTTTTTTTTGATTTCTCATTAACGGCTCTAAGCATGTTAACCAAAAATTTTCAGCAGGATTCTCCTTAAGTTTAAAATAATATTGTTTATAAAAATATTCGAAAAAATATTTGTTGGGTTTTTTGAAAAAAAAAAAAAAAAATAATTGAATTTTTGAATATAACAACAACAACTTGAATGAACTACCACCAAGTGGGTTCTTATTTGGCTGGAGTTATAGCTATTTCACGGTTGCCAAGCCGATCATCAGACTCCTTTATTAGTGGTGCTTAGCCTTTATACTATCAAGTTTAATCGAAAAACTTTTTGCCTTGACTGAGATTTGAACCCAGACCTAGCGTCGTCAGAAGCCAATGCCCTACGCATCACGCTACCAAGACCACATGATCAGGTCCATCCCAATTTAGGTTTTATCGTTTATCAATTATTACTTGAGGACTAGCGTTTTTATTAGTCATTCAAGTTTTGTTGTTGTAAATTCGGTTTCTTTCTATTTCTCCGAACTCTGTTTATAAGCCAACAATTCGTTGTATATTATAAGGAGGGAGATTTTAATGAAAGATTTGACTCTGGTCAAGTTTTAAATCTATTGAAGGGGTTTTTGTATGGTTACATACATGCAGTGTACCTGCGAAGCTTCATATATTTATGAATTTTTGAATATAACAACAACAACTTGAATGAACTACCACCAAGTGGGTTCTTATTTGGCTGGAGTTATAGCTTTTTCACGGTTGCCAAGCCGATCATCAGACTCCTTTATTAGTGGTGCTTAGCCTTTATACTATCAAGTTTAATCGAAAAACTTTTTGCCTTGACTGAGATTTGAACCCAGACCTAGCGTCGTCAGAAGCCAATGACGACGCTAGGTCTGGGTTCAAATCTCAGTCAAGGCAAAAAGTTTTTCGATTAAACTTGATAGTATAAAGGCTAAGCACCACTAATAAAGGAGTCTGATGATCGGCTTGGCAACCGTGAAATAGCTATAACTCCAGCCAAATAAGAACCCACTTGGTGGTAGTTCATTCAAGTTGTTGTTGTTATATTCAAAAATTCATAAATATATGAAGCTTCGCAGGTACACTGCATGTATGTAACCATACAAAAACCCCTTCAAAAAAAATAATTTTTTTTTTGAAAAATCAATATCTTCAAAATCTATGAACAATTATTTTTTGAAATTATTTCCTAAAATCAATATTATTAAATACTTAAAATTCGCATCCCATATTTTTTTCTTAAAAAATTTGAAAGAAATTTTTAATATAAAAAATGTATTTAATAATAAAACAAAAAGTTTGTTTGCATAAATTCATACTTTTCTAGAAATCAGACGGCAATTTTATGCATTTGAACATTATTATCTCATTAAATCAATTTTTTATATTTATGAAATGTATCTTAAATTCCAAAGTACTTTTACATAAGAGCAAGTTCGTGCGATCCAGTCGTGCATTTTATTTTTTTAAATTTTAAATGTTTTTCTTTTTAATTTCCTTAATATCGCATTACATGCGAAATTCGTACTGATATTTCAACAAAGCGACATCCCTGGTTATGTTGTAAGCTTCCATTAAAAAAAACTAGACCTAATTAAAAGCTTGATGCACATAATTTGCCACAATTAAAACTGATTTTTACTTCGGCTAAGGTGATTTGTGGGATGTTCGACTAAAAGGTCAAATTAGTTAACATTTACGGCGCGCCGGAGAAAGGTCAACGAAATTGTAATTAAAAAAAAATTTTCAATCTTTTTTTCTTTGTGAAAGTCTATAAGAATTAAAATAAAACGAAAATGTAATATAGTGTGCATGTTGAAATATGAGTTAAAAGAGTCCTTTGATGTTTTTGAAGGTAAATAATAAAATATTCATTTTTTTTATGTTTGGTGTCTAGGTAAAGTACTTTGTCAAAGTTCCTTTTTACCCATTTAACTTTAGGGAAAAAAAAAGACAGTCAACAACTTTTTATAAAATGAATAAGTAATACCTATCTTTCGAAAATATAATATTCTATACAAAAGCGAGGCTATAAAGGAATTACAATTTGAATTCTCTTCAAGGTTTTAATATTAACAAGGGTTTAAATAACGAGAAGCAGATTTTTGGAGACAGAATTTAAATCCAGGTTTTCGAGACATTCCACTTAGAAAATGCAAAAAAAAAAGAAGTGTTTTCCGCTGTTTTTGATGTACTCGTAGACGCAAGTCTTCACCCTATTTTTTTTTTCTCATTTGTTGAGGTTATGTAACGAAATGCAAAGATTTCTGAAATGTTCAATACTTTCCTTAAAAATTCATTTGAAATCTTTCGAAAATGTTGTGTGCTCTTTTCTACAAGAAATCCCGTGTTGAAATTTATATTTTTTTTATTATGTGGGGTCAGGTGGATACTCACAACTATCTTAAAAGATTTCTTTGATATTAAAAGAAATATTGGAAGTGTTTTTTTTTTTTTTGGAAAAGTCAGGTCAGCAAATTTAAACTTTTAAATTAAATTAAACAGGCTTTTAATCACCCTTATGAACTGAATGCCCATTTTTGGCTCATTAAATTTTAAAATTGTCATTGAAAAGTAGATATAACTGCTGAAATGTTTAGTTTTCAATTTTTGATGATACAAAATGAATAGATAAACAAATTTCAAGTTTGTATGTTAGTTATAATACTTTAATAATTGGCTTTTTATTTAGATTAAATAAATAATTCATCCCATGATGAAGAGCAACACATAGTTATTTGCTGTGCAAAAGTATTCCGGGTTCACTGGAATCCATTCTCAGACTTTGACGATAAGCATAATATGTGGATCGAATATGTTCGTTCGTCATTTGAAACCTAAAACTAATCGAAACAAACCCGTCAGTGCATTAAACCAATTTTCTTTTTGCTTGCGATATACAGTTGCGGTCAAAATAATAGCAGTGTAATCTTATCATTGACATATTTTAGTACAAACTAAGATATAGGCAACTTTTTAAAATATTCTAGTACTATTTTTGTAATAAAATATTTTATCTTTTGTTTCCAGAATAAAAAAAAGCCATATCATAACGGTTCTCTTTTAAAGGTCATTTGATTTCACTTCAAGTGTATTTTTGTGCAGTCAAAATAATAACAGTGTTTAATATTTTGTGATTTTTTTTCATTGTTTTTTAATCTTAGGAATATTTTTTTTGTTTGTTGTTGAAACTTAAAGGTAAGGTATAAAAATCCATAGTTTTCCTACATTTATAATCCTTCAAACTTACAGTATGGGTCGTAATAAGCATTGCACTCCGGAAATGCGGCAAATCATACGCCAACTCCTCTCTGATCGAAAAACTTATACGGAAATTTAAAAAACCTTAACAATATCTGCTAAGATGATTATTAACGCAAAAAAATATGCAGAAAAACCCGAAAAAAGTTATTTCTCCAAAATCAGAGAGGAGAATTGTGAGATACTCAAAGGTCTCCCCCCATTTGCCGGCTACTGAAATAAAAAAACCGCTAAATCTAAGCGCTAGTATAGAAACGTACAGAAGAATATTGCGGGAGAATGATCTCAATGCCAGAAGCCCAAGGAAGGTTCCTCTTTTGACAAAAAAACACATCGCCAAAAGAATGCAGTTTGCCAAAGCCCCAGGTCGATAAGCCCCTTCAGCATTGGGGAAATATTTTATGGTCTGATGAGAGCAAAATTGTTCCGTATGGTGGTTCTGGTTCCCGAGAATATGTGGCTCAAGCATAATGGTATGGCGTTGTTTTTCCTATCAAGGTGTAGGGCCCATATATCGCATAAATGGTGTAATGGATCAGCATCTTTATGTGGATATTCTTCTAAGAACCATGCTGCCTTACGCAGAAGAGGAAATGCCAATAAGATGGGTCTTTCAGCAAGACAATGACCCAAAACACACGAGCACAAAAGCCAAAGAGTGGTTTCGGGTTAATGAAGTTTCTGTTATGGAGGTGCATGCGAAATCCCCCGACTTGAACCCAATAGAGAACCTTTGGGCAGATGTCAAGAAATTCATTTCAAATGCAAAACCCTCCAATAACAACCAGCTCTTTGGGAAGCAGTGGAGAATGCATGGGAAATATTTCATTGGTGAAATATCAAACTTTGGTGGACTCAATCAAAAGAAGATGAGAAGCTGTTATAAGCAATAAGGGGTCTACCACCAAGTATTGGCGTAAGAAATACAAATACATTTTGTTTTACTTTTTAATCCAATGTAATTTTCTTATTTTCTCTATTTTTATGAATACTGCTATTTTTTTGACAGGACTATTTTCTTATACATTAAAGATATTTTATTTTTTTAAGTTTTTTTTTTTGATATTTTTAAATTTTTCTTTTATAATGGATTTCATATAAATGTAACCTATTAATAAAATTTTATTATAACGTTTCATGAGCACCATCTTTCTTTTTTTATTGAATATTTTTGGGATCTATTTTCACTGCTATTATTTTGACCGCAGCTGTATGTACATAGGTACAATAGGGCAGGTTTTGCATTTGAAAAAAATCGAACTCGAGATTTTGATCAAAGCTGACATTACGATGATAGAGAAGACGAATAAAGTGGGGCCGACAATTCCGTCTGTCTGTCTGTATCTCGATCTAGAGCCTAAGCCACTGGACCTATTTTCTTCAAACTCGCTACTTAAGGGTGTTCGGTGATTCCCTAGAGGGGAAATTGAAATTTTTTTTTAGCTCCAAAACTTACGGTACCCCCATTACACCCGTAATGCATAATCTTATTTATCTCGAAAACGGCTCTAACGATTTTGATAAGAAAAAATTAGGTGTAATATTATGGACTACGTTTTGGTAAAAAATAAAATGCACGACTGGGTCGCACGAACTTGCTCCTAAGTCTCCTAGACTTAGAATTTTAAAAACGAATGTTATTAAAGAAAACTGTTCATACGGATAAAATTAATTTTTTAAATTCTTTTAGCAGTAAGAGATAAAAACAGAGTGCTGTGCAAATATGAATTTATGCAAGAACAAAAATTATAAGGCGTTGTAGTGGTTCCTTAAAAAAAAAATAATCTTTTATGTACAACATTTTTAAGAAAAAATTTTGGTACGCCAACTTTAAGTTTTTATTTTTGTACGAATGAGAGTTAAATATTAAGCCGTAATGTCAACTTTGATCATCGAACAGACAGACAGACACAGACAGAATTGCGAGAACCACTTTTTTGGTCTTCGTTACTATCGTAATGTTAACTTTGATCAAAATCTCGAGTTCGATTTTTTTACGAATGCATATCTTGTCTTATAGTTCATATAATACATATAAGTCGCAAGTAAAAATTTTGGAGGGAAATGTTACTAACGGTACCTGTCATAGAACGCTTTTTGTTATTTTCTAATTTAACATCAACGGCTCCAACGATTTTTACAAAAAAATTTGTGCAGAAGCTCTTATGCATTTGAAAAAAATATAATCTAAATTTTTTTTTTCGAAAAAATAGTTTTTGGATTTTTAAAAAAATAATAAATTTTTTTTTTTTTGAAAATTCAATATCTTGAAAACGGATACATGAATAAATTTTTAAATTACGTTATAAAATGTACATATTTTATTGAATACTAGCAATTTGCATATCAGTTTTTTTTATAAAAATTTTAAGGAAAATTTAGTACACAAAAAACATGTTTCAGTGTTTCTGTATGTCTGTACCTCTCCCTGCAGCCTAAACCACTAGACCTATGTTCTTCAATCCCGGTAGTTAAAGGTCTTCGGTGATTTCCTAGAGGGGAAACTGAATTTTTTTTCAGCTCCAAAACTAATGGTACTCTAGTATTGCAAAATCTTGTTTATCTCGAAAACGGCTCTAACGATTTTGATAACAAAAACTATGTGTGATATTATGGACTTGGACATTTTTGTAAAAAAAAATTTGGGGCAAAATGTTATTAATGGTATTTGTCATAGAACCGTTTTTTTTTTTTTGATTTTCGACTTTCTCATTAACGGCTCTAACGATTTTAAACAAAAATTTTCACCAGGAGCCCCTTTAAGTAATAATATTACATATACAAATATATGTATTTTTTTTGTTTTTGGGAAAAAAAATTTCAATTTATTTTTTGAAAAATCAATATCTTGATAACGTATGAACGATTATTTTTTGAAATTATTTCCTTAAATATATAGATTACTAAGCACTTAAAATTGGCATCCCAAATTTTGTTCTAGAAAAATTTGAAAGAAATTTGTTATATAAAAAATTACATTAATAAAACCGATTTTTAAACTTTATTTGCGTAAATTCATACTTTTCCAGAAATCAGACAGCAATTCCATGCATTTGAACATTTTTATCTCATTAAATCCATGTTTTATATTTATAAAATGTATTTTAAAATCCAAAGTACTTTTAAATAAGAGCAAGTTCGTGCGATCCAGTCGTACATTTCATTTCGTACTTGTACAGTTTTAAGAGTCCTGAAATATCTTGATATACAAACATCCGCTGGCCCGGATAGTATCCCTGCCATTGTTCTGAAGAGGTGTTCTTCAACGCTGGCAAAAGCACTGCGTAAGCTTTTCGATCTGTTCTACTCAATTGGTCCCTTTCCGAGTGGATGGAAAACAGCATTTGTTCAGCCTGTCCCTAAAAAAAGGCGAATCTTCTTCCCTCTCAAACTATCGTCCAATTGCACTTACGTCCCTTCTTTCCAAGGACATGGAAACTCTGATAAATTATCAGCCTAAGAAATATCTCGAACAACGAAAGCTTCTCAATGACCGGCAGTATGGCCTTCGTAGCAATAGATCCACTGATGATCTGATGGTATATCTCACCGAAGAGTGGCACAGGTCTTTACATCGTTTTGGAGAAAGTAAGATTGTTACACTTGATATTTCGAAAGCACTTGATAGAGTTTGGCATCAAGCTCTCTTATCGAAAATGCGTGCATTTGGTATCGATAAATCTCTTCTTCGTTGGATTAGAAATTACCTTTCAGGCCGCTCAATACAAGTCGTGTTGGATCCTCTCGAGTCTGAAATTCATAAAATAAATGTTGGTGTACCTCAGGGCTCCGTTTTGTCTCCAACTCTCTTCCTCATGTTTATCAATGATCTCCTATCTGAAACTTCAAATCCATTAAATTGTTTTGCTGATGATAGTATCCTCATCTTTTCATATTCGTTTCGTTTCCGTGTTCTTCGTTAAAGCGATCCCCTCCCCTTAATTCACTATCCATGAGAGGCACTTGTATTGAGGAAACCAAACAGCTCTCAGTTCTCGGTATGTGCATCACTGACCACCTTATGTGGAATGATCACATATTCCACTTCGCCAAAAACGCTGCTAAGTGGTTAGGTTTCCTTCGACGTTGCAAGTTTTTTTACCCTTTCTGATCTGGCTGTAATCTATAAAGCTCGATTACAATTCCCATATTTGGGCAGGTACTCCAATAATCCACTTGAGTCTTCTTGATAGAATTAAAAAAAGAGCTTTAAAAATGATAGGTGAAAGAAATATAACGGAAACATTTGCATCATCATTATATCATTATTTTACCATTATTTTTATAAACACTGTTCTAAGGAAATAGCCAGCTGCATTTTGTAATGTTTTCAGTATTTACTATATTAAAGTTAATGTCAGTCAAGTAACAAAAAGATTTCAAAAGCCCAAAGTTTTAAGCAATTTCGTCAAAAATTATCACAGTTCAGTTTACCTGGTTCGGTCTTGAGCAAGAAGGCAGACAAAATGCGAGATCGACTTTCCTTTTCTAGTAAGAATTCTAAATGTTGTTCAACAACTGAATTTCCCCCCTTCCCCGTTCTTCGCTAATTCTAAAACATTTTCTGTGTCAATGAATGCAGCAGCATCAGCATCAAAAAAGCTTCTTACAATTAAATAACATCAATGAAACAACGACAACGAACACGAGAACGCGAGACACTCTGTCTAGAGATTTTGCCTTTAAGAATCCATCGCATACTCAACAAAAAAAAAAAAAAATAATAAACTGTGGTGGCCGCCACCCGCCAATCATTTATCTCTTACCTTTTGTCTCTCAACAAAATATAAAGTACACACTTCCTGCGCTGAGCGAGATCAAGTTAAGTCATGCTTTTGTCTCGTCATAGTCGCTTGTCTTTGATCTCACGACGACATGCTAGCGATAGGTACATATATTTAAGTATAGAAGCAAAAAAACATAGAAAAAAAGCACAAGAGCACTTGAGTTTTTCGTTATTCAACTCGTTTAATCACTTGCTTCTAAGTGAAACACCTTTATATGAAGGAGAGCCCTCAGTCAGTCGCTCATACTGACAAACCATTAAGTCTGTGCCTGCATATGCATATATGAAAAATTCTTAATTCCAACGTCTTTTTTTTTTTTTAATAATAAAAAGTAAAAAATAAATCAAAAACCATTGACACAAAGGAACATAGAACCACACAATAATCAGCTCAACTTTTGACGACACAAGTTTTTCTCATTAGCTTTTTGCATAACAAAAAACACAAAAAAAATACCTACCTAATATTAGTATCTCTTTATCTCTCTCTTTCTATCTTCACATCAAAGGAACCACACTAAAACCACTTACAAAGAAAAAAATATATATGTACTCGTACCTATGCACAGGTACCTGTGTGTTGAATTTTATATAGGTAGGTACCGTTGTACAAAACATTTCAACGAAATAGTTTTTGATTTTTTCTTTCTCTGACAGTCCACAGAGAGTTCTCATTATTACCTTCGTCATCAGTTGAGTTTGCATTTTGCAAATAATGCTCCATGCTAATTATCAAACAACGGGACATCGAAAAGCGAGTATACTACACGACACGACACACTACCCACTACCGTTACTGTTTGCAGTTGAGTATTTAAAAGCACAAACACCGTTAGTCGCGTCGCCACTAACCGTCAGCACTAAATTATGATTTAATTCAATCTCTAGTTTTGTTTAAGGTTTTGGGATCTTTTTGTCTTAAGTACTCGAGAAGTGGTTTTCGATTTTTGTTTTGTGTGCCGAAATTCGAAATACCAAAAAGGGAGGAAAATACGTTTATCTCTAACGGTGCGAAGCTTAATTAATTTCCCAAGAAACCTCCACTCACTGGCTGTGTGTACTTTGGTAGCTTTCAGTCGCCGATGCACCACGTAGCAGCTGTAGCTGCTTTCCGTATCCTTTTAGTTTTTATTTCAATAAAAAGAACGTATCTTCATAGAGGAGCTCGGTTACAAAACGCGCGTTACCCAGTTTTTCATCAAATAACAAACTGTGAACAACCAACAGCAATGAAAAGATGTCTAATACTGGTGCTGTTCTCTATTTGTCTACGGTGGTGACATCCTCCGATTCAGGAATTCATCATCATCGTCATTTTCATCATCATCATCATCATCAGCTGCAGAAAAGCGGCATCAGTATCACATCTTGTGCGTACAAACACAAATACACAACTCAATTGGGATAGAGAAGACGATTTCAAAGGTACTATATATCTTTTTGTGTGTTGTTTTTGTTGTTATTGTACGTGTATGTGTGTTAATATTTAAAACTTTTCCTTTCATCCTTGTGCCACCCGACGAAGCAAACCCAATCTTAACCCTCAGCCTGAAATGGAACCCTCTGCCTCGCTCTCTGTTGCTCTCGCTCTTCTTCTGGTTTGCTCACGCGTTTGTTCACAAAAGAAACCTCTTAAAAGCCACTTTCCGAAAGATCAAAGTAGATCAAAGGAAGCTCCCATTCATGTCTGACTGGATGGTGGTGGTGATGGTGGAGTACGGTGTGGTGTGCTACGATATGGCATGGCATGGCATAGTATGGTGTCTGTCGACAAGGAGAGCAGATGGAACTCAGGAAGGAGGACAACAATGGTTGGGTAGTGTTGTGAGGGCGACGTCGACGACGATAACGAAGACGACGAAGGCCAAGGGAGGGTGCTGGTAGAAACAAAATAATTAAATTAAAAACATCAATGGACCATTTTCCATCAAAGAAAAACGGTGAGATATTATTCTCTTTTCTCTCGTCTCGCTCCTAACCTAAGTCACAGCCATCAGGATATCATCATCGACTCTAGCTCTCAACTATGTACACCTCTACACCCCTTAACACTCGCGATGGGTCCTTTTTTGTAAGTTGTTACAACAATACGACTAGGTAGGTATACATTCTAGAGAATTTTAGAAAATTTAACTTTTTGTTTTGTTTATTTTAGCATAGGTAGATATAAAGGTTATCATTTTACGATGGTGAATAACATACTTAGACTTTATCTATCTACAATTCAGTTATAGAGTTATTATAAATGTACTCCTACTATGCATACACACAATATTCCCATAAATGTAGAGGAAAACGTTTCATCTTTTTTGTTGTTGTTTTTCTTTGATTTACACAACAGTTAGTGGTGGGTGGACTTGGGTTGGTTGGTTGGTTTTTAAATTCACATGGTAACCATTTGGATGGTGTTCTGGTCCTCGTCACAAAATGAATTTGGTTTTATCTTTGAAGAGTTGTGTAATGAATGCTTTTTGTTATTTTCATTATTTTTGATTTGATTTTTTTTTTGTAAAAAGGTTTGGTTGTCATGGTCAAAAATAAAACAAAAAAAAAAGAAACATTTGATGGAATATAAAGCCACAAAAAGTTATAATAAAAATCGCGTAGTGAAAATGTTTTTGTTTGAATTAAAATATATTCTTGCATAAGCCTTTTTTAATTGCGAGGAAAAGACTTGTTTAATTTTTGGAGTTTTGGTGACGATTGAGTAAAAAAATACAAAGTAGGTTAGAGCTTATCGTTCCGTTGGGCTTGGACGGTTTGTTATTTCCAATGTCCGTTCATATACATATTTACCTTTAAATTACATCTACAGTTTGAGCATAAAACGGACGGATTTGTTTCAAATTCGGAACTTGTAATAATTTCTTGCAACGTCGAAGGAAACCTAAACACTTAGAAGAGTTTTCGGCGATGTCGAATATGTGGTCATTCCAAACAAGGTGGATGCACATACTGAGAATTGAGAGCTGTTCGGTTTCCTCAATGCAAGTGCCCCTCATGGATGCGGCATGGGAGGTGGGTTGCGCTTTACGACAGGAGACAGCATTGAGTTCTTAAAGCATTAAATTCTACTCGGTTTGTGGTTCCCCATTTGACAATGCTATCGAGATCAGAATTTAATAAGCTTATCATACGCTGCCGTTCCGGATCCACATCCAAAGAACAAGGACGCGCGTCTGGAAACGAATATGAGCAGCTGAGAGTACTGTCGTCAGCGGAACAATTTAATGGATTAGAAGTTTCAGGCAAAAGATCGTTAATGAAAACCAGAAAGAGAATCGGAGACAAAACGGAATCCTGGGGTACACCAGCATTTATTTTATGAATTTCAGAATATTAATCATTGGCTCGAACGGTAGTTTCTAATCCAACCAAGGAAAGATTCATGAATACTAAATGCACGCATATTCGATAAGAGAGCTTGATGCGTTTAACGTTAGAATTGTTTAAAGAAAGGAATGCAATGTTATTTCATGAAATCATTGTTTATAGAAATAGCTATAAGCTTGAGAGACATGAAACATTGCGGTGATATTTCAGCGATGTAAAAGTTTCCGTTATATTCCAAACACTTCTTAAATTCTATTTGGCACAATGGCTATTACTAAGGTCTGCGACCCTGAGTTAAATTTCCAGCCGATGCAACCTAAAAACAAAAATTTTTTTTTATAAGCAACTCCGTATCTGTTGTAATGAAAAATGTTTCTTACCTTAGCCGTTCAGATACGGCAGAAGATTTCAGGTCTTTTCTATTTTTGCTGATAACATGTACACAGGAATAATTGAGAGCTTTTTGTCCCTATAGCCAGTAGAGACTATAGATAGTTCTCAACGTGCTCTTGTGCATTTAAATTATTTCTTTTTTATTTTGAATACTTTTGCAAACCAGATGGTAGAAAATGTCTTGCATCGTCGAAGAAACCGTGAGGCTTCAGTAACATTTTTGGCGACGTCGATTATTACACTGATGATGCACATTCCGAGCATTGAAAGCTTTTCGGTGTTCTTGATGAAAGTACATAGTGCCGCTTGCCAACTTAAGGTAATGATGATATTAATAAAACTTATACTTTAATGCTTAATATTTCTTATATATTAGTTCTGTTCAACCAGCTGCACTGGACTACTCTGGGCAGAAAAGTGTAGCTTTTTTGTGTTCATTGAGAAAATTTCTGCACTGACTTACACTGATTAGCGTTCATTGAGCTGAACTCTAGTTCAGAATATTTTGCACTACCTTTTGAGCTAGTGCAGGTTGGTGAAAACTGTCAAAATCAGTTGATGTCATTATTCGATTATATTTTGTTAACGAATAAAGTTGATTTTTTTCCGAGCTTTGTAAAGGGTTTTCCAATAAGAGGTGTTATTTTGATATTCAAAGAAAAATGGCATTTTTGGAGATAAATGATCGGATGTTTATTTCATTATAAAGAGGAAGGTATGCCGTTAATAATGGAACACAACATCAGCCAAATGGCCGCCAAGACCACGCTTACAGGACCATATCCTTTTCATGAAATTTTCCATAACCAAATCGCAAAGTGGCTGATGAGCCGGCCCATTTCCACCTCGGAGGCTACGTCAACAAGCAAAACTGTCGCATCTGGGGCTCGGAAAACCCAAGAGTTATTGTTGAAAAGCCTCTCCATCCTCAACGCGTGACTGTTTGGTGCCCAGCGTCGATTCAAGACCTCAAAGATGAAATTCGTGAGGCTATCGAGGACATAGGGCAGCCACTTTGCGATTTGGTTATGGAAAATTTCATGAAAAGGATATGGTCCTGTAAGCGTGGTCTTCCCACTTCTCCAGAACTGCAAGTACTGGTTAATTTACATTTTTTGGAACAAATGTCTACAAAACCGATGTTACATTTAAGATTTCAGATCAGCTTACAATAATCCGTATGAGAGAGAAAGAAAGTCGTCGCATTGCAATAGTCTACTTTCGATTTGCAACACTTGACAATAAAAAACAAAACCGTGGAAAATGTGTCCGAGTTGTTGGTTTGATCTTGTAATCAGGATGGAATAATTGAAAACTGATTTCCTCAACGACCTTCATCAGCTTCAAATATATAGCCAGATGCTTCACAAACTCTAAAAAGTGTCCACTTTTCTAAATTATTTTCGTTTTTTTTTTTCTTAAATATAGTAAAATAAGATATAAAAAATTATTTACATTTTTTTGATAGTTGGAGGTAAAAACAGAAGCAAATATGAATTTACCAAAATAACAATTTTAAATTCTTAAAATAAGTTTTTATTTACAAAAATGTTTAAGAAAAAGTTTCGGTACGTCAATTTTAAACTTTGATCATTGTAAAGGGTGGTTAAATTTTAAGGGCCGATGTTGAATGTGAACCACACATTTTTCTGCATTTCATTTGACATTTCTCAATTTCAGACTAACTCAATTTGAACCATGGAAAGATACACAATCGAGCAACGCGTTAGTTATTCAGACTTAATATGAAAATGGGCGTTCAAATCAAAATGCATAGCGTGCACTTCGTGATTTTTTCGGTCAATAGGAGATGTGAAAACACCAGTGCATGCTGTACAGCTCGTACTGCAGAAAATACTGCTGCTGTTCGCGATAGTGTGGCTGAAGGGCCGTCCACCTCAACTCGTCATCGTGCCCAACAATTGCACCTCTCACGCTCGTCGTTGATGAACATTATGCATAAAGACTTGCATTTACACGCTTACAGAACTAAAGCCTATTGACCATTTCAAGCGTAGTCAATCGTCAGAATGGTGGCAAGAAATGGCAACAGTGGATGATCAATTTTCGAAGAAAATCATCTTCAGTGATGAGGAACATTTTCACCTCAGTGGATTCGTCAATAAGCAGAATTGCCGCATTTGGGCGAATGATAATCCAAGAGTGATTGTTGAAAAACCAATGCACCCACAGAGAGTGACTGTTTGATGCGGTTTATGGGCTGGCGGCATCATCGGGCCGTATTTTTCCAAAACTAGGCCGGTCGGGCAGTTACTGTGAATGGTGTTCGCTATCGTGAGATGATAACGAACTTTTTATGGCCCGAATTGGAAGATATGGATGTGGACGATATGTGGTTTCAACAGGACGGTGCCACTTGCCACACAGCTAACGAAACAATGGCTCTTTTGCGCGACAAATGCAATGGCCGTGTTATATCACGTGGTGGCGATGTCAATTGGCCGCCAAGATCACACCGTTGGACTTCTTTCTTTGGGGTTATTTGAAAGAAAAGGTGTACATCGATAAGCCAGCAACAATTCAAGGGCTAAAGGATGAGATAATTCGGCACATTAACAGCATAGAACCTCAATTATGCCTCAGCGTCATCGAAAATTTGGACCATTGGATGGAGGTGTGCCGCCGAGGTCACGGCGGCCATTTGGCCGATATTTTGTTCCATACATAATACTAATATTATCATAATAAAAAGAAATGACAATAATTTCCTAAATAATTTGTGTTTTATTCAAAATCAACATCGGCCCTTAAAATTTAACCACCCTTTACAAATCATTAAATTTCAAAAAAATAAAATGTACGACTGGGTCGCACGAACTTGCTCCTATGTAATAGACTAGGAATTTTAAAAACGAATGTTATTAAAGAAAACTGTTCATATGGATAAAATGATTTTTTTAAATTCTTTTAGTAGTACATAAGAGATAAAGACAGAATGCTATGCAAATATGAATTTACGCAAGAACAAAAATTATAAGGCATTGTAGTGGTTCCTTAAAAAAATAAGCTTTTATGCACAAAATTTTTAAAACATTTAAAAAAAAAAATTGGTACATCAACCGTAAGTTTTTGTTATTGTACGAATGAGAGTTAAATTTCCAAGAAAAGTATTTAGCCGTTCTTGAGATATCGAATTTTCCAAAAATTGAAAAAAATATTTTTTTTGAAATGCAATGTTTTTTAAACCATTATACCGATAATGAGAAATATAAAATTCGAAAAAATCGTTGTATGGTAGGTAAAGTCAGTAATATCTAGATTTCAAATTTTTTTTATTAAATTATAGATCGTAAAAATTAATCAAAAGAAAAAAAATTTTTAGCAAAATTCTCGGAACCGTTTTCGAGAAAAATACGATTTTCGAAAACCATTTCTTAACTTTTGTATGGAAGGTACCGTTAGTTTTAGATATAACAATTTTTTTTCTCAAATCTTGTAGATTATGTTAAGAAACTTTTATTAGGCAAGTTTGAAAAAAATCGAGCATGGGGTTTTCGAAATATTGAGTTTCCAAAAAAAATGTTTGAAAATTTTTTTAAAAATTCAAAAAATAAAAAATTGAAAATTTGAATATGGAAAAATATTCAAACTTTGGAGGAGCCTTAGCATAAAAAAAAATGATTTAAATCGGCTGTACCGTTTTCGAGAAAATCAAAAACTAAAAAAATGGACCCAGGGAGGCTACCAAAAATAACGATTTTTTGGAAAATTTTTTTCAACCATTACCTAGCTTTAACTAAATGAAATTTTTCAATTTTTTTTTTTTAAATCTGTGGGACAGTTTTTGAGAAAAAAAATATTTATAAAATTTCGAAAAAAATCGTATGGCAGGTACCGTTATTTTTGGTCTCAAAAAAAAAAAAAGAAAAAAACGTCTGGGGGAAAAAAATTAAAACCTATATCTGCCAAGTTTGAAGAAAATCGGCCGAGCCGTTTAGGCTGTAGTCGAACCGACAGAAAGACAGACAGAATTGCGAGACCCACTTTTTTGGTCTTCGCTATCATCGTAATATGTCAACTTTGATCAAAATCTCGAGTTCGATTTTTTTTACGAATGCATAACTTGCCTTATAGTACCTAAATATAAGTCGCAAGTAAAAATCATTGAAACATTTTTGAGACATCGAATTTTCAAAAAAGAAATTGATTTTTTTTTTTAAAGATCCAAAAACTATTTTTATTTAAGTTTTGATAGGCAATGTTTTTGAAAAATTTTCGAAGCTTCTGTATACAAAAATTTCATTAAAACCCGTTTGTATGGTGAGTACCGCTATTTTCAGATAAAATTAAAAAAAAAATGTTCATGCATCGTCAAAATAGTATTACAAACCTTTTAATTGTTAAGAGTCAAAAAAACGAGAATGGGATTTTCGAAATATGTATGTACATATATAGTTTTACTTCTACTATCCAAACTTTTAAGGAAATTTAGCATACAAAATTTGATCTAAATCAGTTGATCGAAAACAAAAAGTACTGTCGCTATATTTAAGATGCCGCACAGTGGGCATAAATCGTGATTTTAGTGGTCAAAAATATTTTTTTTTTGTTTTCGAATCACCTAAGTTTAATTTTAATTAATTAAAGAAATATTTATACGTTAAATATATGACATTTTTTTTAAATAAATATGCTGAGGTTAAGAGAAAAATAAATTCAAAGTGAGAAAAACTTGTAAATCGATGTATGAAGCATTTTTGGCACAGTTTTTGTTTCCCGATTTTCTTGAAAATCTTTTTGGAAAGTAATCGAATTCATTACAGCTAATTATTTCACATATTTATATGTTATAATACGCAAAAAAAATATGAAGAAACGTTAAGTAGTTAGTACCGTTTGATTTTGAAACACCCATCTTAATTTTACTCAATTTTCCAGTTTATAAAGGCGATACAAAAGTTCACAACTTTAATTTGTTTACGAATTGAAAATTGAATTATGTGTTCTATCGAAACTCGAAAGATTCATATCCGCATGTATCCGCATTTACATGTTGTACTGTAACCATGTACCAAGACTGTCGTTCGTCTCCAATGAAGATGGCCAAACAGTTTAATATTCACCTATTCTGGGTGCAGGGACACAGGGACATTCCGGGGAATTGTAAAGCCAACGAACTCGCCAGAATTGGAACGGAAATGCCTATCTTGCCCGATAGGGTAAACATAGGTATGCCTGTAGCTACAAGTAAACTTATGCTCTGGAACAATCAAACACAAGATGGCTTAACACTACCACATGTTTGGCGACCAAACAAATCTGGCCCAAACTGGATTTGAAGCGGTCAATGTATTTATTGTCCCTCAGCAGATCTCAGATCAGCTCCGTAATAGGTGTCATAACTTTACACTGTCTTATAGGTAGACACGACTCGGTGTACTATCAAACGATTTTTGCAGGAGTTGCTTGGACAAGGAGGAAGAGGAAACAATCCCACACCTTCTTTGTACATACCCAAACGCAAACTTCATCTAGGAGAATATTTTTATAACAACGAACCTAGCGATCTCATAAATACAGACATTAAAAGTTTCCTTCGCTTCATTAGAAGCTCCAAATGGTATTAACTAGTAGGGAACCTTTTTGTTCCATATTAGATCGTGGTATCGCTATGGACCTCTATTGGTCTAAGTGGGTCAGATGCTTTAATGACAGCCACTTTAACCTAACCTAACCTAACTTACCATATGGTTTTTATTTAGTGCGGTTAGTAAATTTGCTTGCACTTTTTTTTTTGTGTCCAAAAAAAATGGTATGGTCTATTTATGTTGTTCTCATTAATTGTTCCGTTACATTTAATAATTGGATGATGGAAATGACAAAATTGATTTAAGGTTTTGGTAACTATTCTTAAACAAAGCGTTGGCTTGAAAAGGACAAAGTGGGAACTACAAATTTCTTTTTTAGTGTTTTTGTGAAGACCCAAAGGGCGAACCTAAGAATTTCAAACAAATAGTTTACTGGTCACTATTTGTTGGATCTTCAAGAAAGTTTTTTTAAAATAAGTTTTGTATCCAATTTTAGTCAATATTGAATAAATTAAAAGGTACTTAAATAAACTTACACATAAAAAAAAAATTATAAAAAAAACTCAACTGGTCCAAAAGTTATGTTTTTTTGATCACTTAAACCACGCTTTCTGCCCACTGTGTGCCGCCCCAATCGTTCAAAACCCTAGTGGAGTGGATAAGAGAATGGCATTTAGATCTAGAAATTCAATACGATGACATCATTATATTGTAGAAACAACTTTATAAGCTTTTGGAAGGAATAGATTTATTCCAACCAAATGATGCCGTACAAAAAGCAGTTTCTTCTATTAATCGTATATTGTACCCTGGGCTTATTTATGAATTCACTGAAAATAATTTCTACGATAAATACAGTCCTAGAGCAATATCCCTCATACCTTTATATAGAGCAAAATTTGATCTTCTGAAGCGCCATAGCCAAATACATTATTTTGTATTCTTTTTTTTATCATTTGTCTAAAATATGTTTAAATAAAATTAACCTAACCTTGTATTGTTTGCTCGTTCACTGCGTTTTAGCTTTTGTATACAAAATTTATTTCCTCTCATAAAGAAAAAGACTGTTTCTGCTGAGAGTTAAGTTAACGTCTGGTGTAAGGCAATTTGATGAGAGACATAAATAAAGAAACACCAAAAAATTGTTCAATTTCACTTCGGGTTATGTTGTCTTCCTTATTAATATCTTCTTGAGGTGATTCTCTATTAGATTCCACAATAATCATGTCGAACAGTCCAACTGTCAGTGGGGCTCTCAAAAAAAGGACATTTCCTCTGGAAGATCTTTACTTCCGAAACACGGACTGTCGTTTTCCTTGTACGAAACACGTTTTTCGTTCTTCCATTTGATCGCAATTCGGTCCCAAGAATTAGATTTATATTCAGGAAAAAACATTCTTAGCAGATCTTCTATACTTTAAACAACCTTGTATAATTTGCTTTTTAATTAGTCGGTACCATTTGTCAAGACAGGTGGCATATTTCCCTGCTTCAATTGTTATCGCTCTCTTATTCATAGTGACTCAAAATTTTCTGAAGACATCTTGAAGCAAGCTGTCATTTTATTTACCTGTGTATCTCTAGAAAAGTCTGCCTGAGATCTGGAGCCATCAAGATAACCCTTTTCTTATTATAATTTTGTTGATGTTAATCTTTTTGAAAATGTTGCAAACGAAGTTTCTTTGTCAGAAGCAAGGGCACATCCATCCAGTCCTCCATCAGCATCAGTCATCAGTTGCAGTATCAGTTCCATAATAGTTCAGTAGAAAAAAAAAAGAACTCAAGAGTTTGAATAAGAATGCCATGCAAATGTTAACAAGAAATCAAACCAGATTGCGAGCTCTTTAATTATTCGCAACGACAAAAAATAAAAAGTACGTTTTTTAGCCTTAGAAGTAAGGGTAGGTAGGTAGGTAGGTAGAGATGGTAGTCGCCAGCCCTGGGCCCGCGACTCAATTAGCGCTGGGGTGCGCCGTTTTGATACCATTAACTCGTGTCAACCTAATAAGGATTTAGTACGGAAGAATATGGCTTTTATATACTTTAGCGGAGCATTGCTAAAGCCATTTTGTCGCATTCAGAAAGATTATCAGATATTTGATTTTCTTCTCGGAAAGTTCGCTGGGGTCATCGAGGAAGGCTTTCCCAAAGGAAGTCATCCTGTAATTTGCTAAGGCGGGGCAATCGCAAAGAAAATGAACCAGTTTCTTTTTCTTGTGGATCTCCACAACTACGGCAGTGTGCTTTGTAGGGGATGCCTAGCTTTCTTGCATGTTCACCTATGGGCCAGTGTCCGGTGCATATTGCTATGTCGCGCCTGGGTCTGCATATAAGATCGTTGGAACGTGAGTTGTTGTAAGTAGGCCATATCTTTCTTGATATGACACATTTTGTGAGACTGCTCCACCTACGGTTGGATTCATTGAGAAAAATCGAGAAGATTTTCCTCTTCATAGCACCAAGAGGAATATTTACGTTTTCCGCTAGTGAGCTATGTAAGGCCGAGCCTTGCCGGGCTAAAGCGTCAGCCTGTTCATTACCCTCTATGTCACTGTGACCTGGAACCCAAATGAGAGTGACCTGGAGTTCAATATTCAGACTCGCCAGTTCGTCCCGACATTGCTGGACAAGTACTGAGGTAGATTTAGATGATTTAATGGCCTTAATGGCCGCCTGGCTATCTGAGCAGATAGCTGTATTTCTGAATTGGTTTTGGTCAGATTGGAGCAACTTTGCATGCCTCTTTGATTGCTAGTATTTCAACTCTCAAAGTCTGGTAGTCTGAAGGACTTGGAGATGTTAAAGGACTCGGAAAAAATTCCTGAACCAACACCGCACTCCATCTTAGATCCATCAGTAAAGATTATCGAATCGAAATCCTTTGTGATAACATTATTTTTCCAATCCAGCCTTAGAAGTATAGTTTTGCAAGTTTCTCCAAGAACATCGACAAAAATAACAGACCACCTATTGTTCCAATCTGCTGCAGACTAGAGATTTGTGAGATTCCAAACTATCGCTCGACCAAGTTTCATCAAAATCGCTTCAGTAAGTAGTTAAGGCGCATTAGATCTACAAATTGGCAAACATAAATTCAGGAAAAAATTACCCATAAGACATTGAACTGTTGCTTTCGCATTTTCCGTTTTACAAAACTCAACAGCAGATTTCTGTGTCATTTCATTCAAATAAAAGCGCGTAATATCTCAGACACCTTCATAGAAGTCATTCGGCCCTAGCGAGGTATCCGTTCGGAGCGGAAAATTGTCCGCAACGCATACTTTGTCGGAGGTTCAAATTGCTTTCGAGGTATCCTATCGGAAAGAATAAAAATACACAAATGCGTTGGCGTAATTTGTTCCGCGAAGAATTTGTGTCGGACAAAATCGGAAAAACAATTGCATTAAGCTGTCAGAAATTTAGCACTTGATCGCACTTCAACGCAGTTCGCCGGGTGCGTTAAAAAAATTTCGGAGAAAAATTCTGAACAACTGTTCGGAAGAATACCTTGAAGCAAAAATCCTCCGAATCGTACGCAATCGGACAATTTTCCGTTCCGAACGGATACCTCGCTAAGACCGATTATTTGAATGTCCAAAAAATGATAGAAATAACGAATTACATCTTTTCTTAGGCTAAGTTCATAGGACTCGTACGACAGCCTGTTCGATGAGATTGTTTCCATTATACGTACGGTTCAAATATACAAGAAAAAAATTCACATACCTTTTTTTTACCGCATGAACTCTATCTGAACTATTTAATTCTCAACTCAATGGCAACTTATTCATTTTGATAAAACGAGCTATACGGCATTCGAAAGGAATTCCTCCGTCTGAACCAGGCTTAACTCTTTTGACATACGTCACAATCTAATTAGACCATGATTTCAAATGTATTTATGTATTTTAGTACCTACACATTTCGTTATTTACAAAAACCGATTTAAAGCCAACTCCTACTCCATTGTAACTCCACTTCTCTCTGTTTCCTGATATTGTATGATGCACTTTTTTGTATCCAAATATCATCCCTAAGGGGTTGCTTGAGAGTTAGGATACAACAAAATAAAAAAAAATCAAAGACATCCTTTTCTCCCTTGTGTGGGACAAATATTCATGTGTGTTTGTAGTTTCAAAAGGATCCAGATCAAAGAGTTATTAGATGAACTGGATTAGTTTCTTCCTTTTCTTTTTTTTTTTGTGCATAAAATATTATACGACATTATTCACGCTCAGGAGTTTCGTCTAACATGTCTGGAAAATATTTGGGATATTTATTATGTCCTTTGGGCATAAGTCTCTCTGATTTTCGTTTGTTTTTTAATAAAATAAGCAAGAAGGACTTACCTTTCATGATTTGCGAAGAGAATTTTATTGTTTACATTCAAAAGGAACAAATTTACCCAGCAGAAGAAGGTTAAACGCTTAATTGAAAAGTATTGATTATAAAGGGTGGTAGATTTGAGATAGAAATAAATTCCATGGAAGCCAAATATACCGGTGACAAAGGGTAAATACACATGAAAAAAAAAAGAGATTATATTTTTCGTGACTATGATTAAAAGGACCGGAAATAAGTAAGTCAAAGTTCAAAAGCTACCTTTCCTTTTGTTGTTGATTCTTTATTCGTTTCAACAGCTAGCTCAGGAAGAGAGTATTTTAAAAAGGGTGTGAATAATAAAACAACGACTTCTACAACAGACGGGTTATAGCGTATAGCTTATACGAAATGACATAAGGGATTCGCTGGTGCCTTGTCCACATTTGACTGTACAAATAGATAGATCAGTCGGTGCTAAGCGCGGAAGGAAATAGTGGCCAAAACAAATATTTTGCGGCTTAAACGATGAGCAAATTGGAACCATTATGAACTTTACTGACTTTCAAACAAACTATACAATGCCAAAAATTTATTTTAATAAAGTCGATCTAATAGATAGTCCACAACAGAGTTGATTGATTTTTTTTTTGGTTTGTGAAATAAGAGAATCGAAAATGAAACTCTTTGCTATAAGCAGATTACTCACCGCAAGAAACAGAGTAACCCTTCTATTGGACCCATGAAACCGTGGTATAAACGGGAACGAAATGACAAATAAATTAACCAAAAATGAGTCGTGTATTTTGATCCGAAGCTCTTGACTGTGTGATGCTTTTTTTGTTATCAGCTGAGATAGGTCAGCGGGGTCCAGGGTCAACAAAAGAAAGCAGTAAAACTCGGCCAATAGAGAGTCCAAACTCCAGTTCCAATTTGCATTTATTGAATGAATTAATAGGTTAACAAAATATTTCATATAAGTTTACAATATTTACTATCTTATACGCTAGCAAAGTATTTCATATACTTTAACAAAATTCACGGCCTTACAATAAGAAAACAAAGTATTTCATATACACTAACGGCGGTATTGGAGAGGAGGTTCAGATAGCGAAGATTGGGATAGAGACCCTAGTCTGACCTTTTCGGAGGAGGTTAAGACAGCGAAGATTGGAATAGAGTCCCCCTCCCTAGTCTGAGCGGAGGAGGTTAAGACAGCGAAGATTGGGATAGAGTCCCTAGTCCCTAGTCTGAGTGGAGGAGGAGAGCAGAGGGGGTATTTAATGGCGGAAGCCAAAAGTTTCAAAGCTGCTCTGCTACCTGGTACATGCGACCAGAAGTGTGCTTCTTATTGAGATGATCTTTACCATGTACACTGGATTGGTACAAAAGACACGGTAGCAAGAAGAATCTGACTTTCGATGAATTTCCAACTTTTACTTGTCGACTTGGCGGCCAGAACTAAATGTGGATTGTAAAACTGACGAACGAAATTAATTTGCTGACGTCGCCAACCATCAGTGTGTGTGTCCTCTTTTGCATTTTTGCGTGGGCGCCTTGAGGTATGCAATACTTGCTGGCCATTTGATCCGGAATCGTAATTCAAGTAGAATTTCGACGTTCTGTTTTCTCTGGGTCGTAAAAGGTGTAATTAGGTAAAAAAGTGTAACTTTGTTACAACTGTACGGGAAGATGTCGAAGTAGTCAACAAATCCAAACTCAACAAAGCACCAGGAGAAGGCAGTGTACCGTACGAATTATTCATAAACGCTACTGAAATCTTTTTTATATTTAACATGGCTTAAGTTCCTGAAAGCTTTCGTAAAAATATTGGCGCAAAATTTAGATATAATTAGTAGGATGCTAAAGCTGTTTTAGTATGATACTAGGTTAAAACAACGAATTTGCAAATTTTAATCGAATATAGCATTATACTTTCTCTTCCCTTTTATTAAAGTTAAAATCATCGAATATCTACTTAATTTTTTTAGTATCGTGCTAGCTTCATATGACTCTTTGACATTTGCAAACATCAAAAAAGGTTCGTGCACTTACTTTTTTACACGAAATGTCATTGTTTTTAGATGTGTTCAGAAGCAATTTATTAAGAAAATTCTTTTAGTACGATACTAGTTAGACAATGTTTAAGATAGATTGAGTTAGTAAACTACTATAAAGTTAGCAAATTGTTAATAATAGGCTGTTTAAAATTTTGCGCCATTATTTTTACTTTGATCAAAAAGGCTGATGTAAATGACCCTAATAACAATCGTGGCACACCATTTATCAACTCAATCATGAAAATTTTTACCGGCGTCATTCTCAACAGACTTTCAAAATGGATATGTATACATTTTTCATTGATTTGAAAGCGGCTTTGGGCTCAATCGACAGAAAAGCTATTTTTTTACAAACTAAGCTGCCTAGGAATCTCATCAAAACTACTAACTGTGCTAAAACGGTTTTAGCAGTCTCCACAAAAATAAATTTCAAATGATGAAAAATAAGTTGCAGTCATATTGCGGTCTCTGGAGCTTCTCAGTCAATACCAGCAAAAGTAAAGATCTTCCAAAACGGAGCAGGTAGATACACTAGAGAAGAAAAAGTATACTTAGGATATTGTCGCACTTGATTTGTAAAGGAATATAAATACCCCGGATAACTTAATATCTTTCAATAAAAAAACAAATTGTTTCTATTGCTTATTGATCCGAGTCAAACCGAATTCTTGCTACTTATGCTACCGAAGGAAGAAAAAAGGAAAATTCAGCGCAAAATACAGAAAAACTAAGATCATACAACCCAACTGTCAGTAAAAACTAATGTTAATTCCACCGAATATCGTTCAGTTTAACGAGTTATACCGCTTCAATTCCCTCACAGCAGCTGTACTATGAAAAGCCCCGTTTCCTTAAAATGGACTCAGCCCGAAAACAAAGCTTCATCGATACAAGCATCGATATAATCAGACCGGTCATCGTTTTCCCATCTGGTAGACGATAACTAAGATTCAATCAGATATGTATTATGAAAAGAAAAAAATGCTAATAATAACAGATTGCACATGGAAGGATGGAGATTCGTTGTGGAAAATAGACGAAGAAGCTAATTTATTGACTTTAAATCGATAAGTGATCGCCTGGCTGGGATCCTTATCAAAGCCACTTTCCAAAATACATATATGTCTTATATGAGCACACGCACCTACCGCTGAAGAACCTATCAAGAAGAAGTTTTATCACCTTCTGGAACACCTTGGAGGAACATATTAGGAGTACAATGTATAAGTTGTGCTTATCCACTAATATTAAAGTCGGAACAGAAAACATCTACGTCGGATTAGTTGATAAGCAGAGTCTAACGACAGATAATGGTTTCTGATAAATGGTAAGCAGCAGCTCATAATATGTATCATTAGGTGATAAGTAGCAGTAGGTTTCCAAGATTAAGAGTTCATAAAGCAACCGGTCGAACTTCCAACCAAAACGACCACTTGCTAATCGACTAAAAGCACGTATTTGGTATCTAAGATGTCCCTATAGTTCGACAGTTAAACGTCCAACTGACGATTTCCTAGTTGAAAGAACACTTGGTATGATGATGAATGCGTTAAATTGAAAACATGAGAGCGAAGATACACATGTTATTATACTGCAGCCCAAAAGAAGATCATCGCAGATCCTGCATAGTGAAAAGAGGGTATACACAACCACCCAATCCCAGAAGATCGAAGACTTTTGCGATCGAAACAGCACCTGAAGATTTTTTTAAAAAAAAAGCTAACTACCTTCATGCTGTTTTAACATCGTTCAAAGATCATTCACCTGCAGAAAGTCACGATGAAGAGCATTTGGGTTCCAACTATAATCCTAGTTAGAATAGAATTAAAGTCTGCCACAATCATTCTTTTTTCTGAAACAGTATTTATTTAAAATAAAATTGTATAATATTACTGGACTTAAAGAACAAATTAATTACCTGTACCAGAATTTTTTAAACTTACGAGTATTTTGAAATATGATATTTCTATATTTCTTGAATTACCTCATTAGACAATTTGAAAATAGTATTATTTCAACTATATTAGATATAAAAAACTTGTTTGCCAACAAGCGAGTAAATTTGCTGAAAGCACTTTTTATGAAAATACTTGCTGCAAGTGATTTTTTACTGTCTTGGGACGGTTGTAGTATTTGCCATTTGCATCTCAATTCCATTTCTTGCTTGATGAACTGCGCCAACTGCAGGAGCTTCAAATCGACACCTATCACCTTCTCATCGATTTCAAAGCCGCATATGATAGCATCTATAGGAACGGACTATACAGATCAATGTCTAGTTTGAGCATATCTGACAAACTTTGCCTTTTGTGCCGAAGGACTATGGAGAACGCACGCTGCTCCATCAAGTTCGGAAAAGATCTCACCGATGCATTTGATGTCAAAAAAAATTTTAGGCAAGGCGATGCTCGGTCGTGCGACTTCTGCAACTTCGTTCTTGAAAAACGACTGAGATGACCAAGTTATGTTATGCACCCAAATGCTCCAGCTCGAAAAATTCCCGAATACAACCCCGGGACGGCACAATAGAGGAAGACCGCGACTCAGGTTGCGCACACAAGTGGGAAGTCAATCAACTTGACGTGCGAAGCTGGAGACAGCTAACTAGGGACCGAGCCAGCTGGAGAAGCTTGTTATTTGAGGCCCCGGTCCACCCAGGCTGTGGCACCACCTTAAGTAAGTAAGGGCCATTTGCTGAAACGAAACTTAAATATCTATGTTCGACCTAAGAACACTGGCTCAATAGCACCGTGAAAACACACAGTTGGAGAGTAAAAAGGTATGGCCGGCCTGCAATAGATTTCACCGACTCGAGTTCACCAACAAAGAAGCGTAAAACCAAGACTTTGAGAGAACAAATACCTTTGCGATCAGCTTACTATGCTGCCCCTGAAGGACATATTGACGCATCTAAAGTCATATTCTTGATATGCCAGCAATAACGAAAAAGTGATACTCCTCAAAAGGATATTATTAAAAAGCACGTCACAAGCATTGAGGGTTTTCTTAAATGGAGTGCTCTCACAACGTTTAACTTTTCACTAAAATTTAACATATACTGGTGCAATTCATTAAAAAAGCTCTAAAATGTAGGGTGCGAATTTGATAACTTTATTCTTTTGAAGCAAGTGCATAAAAAAAGGACCAAAATTCACGATGCGCTGCAAAGCTTCATTTAGGAAAACTCCCATTGTCAATTTTTGTTTGCCAGTAAAAAATCTAGCCCGGTTATTCATTTCTAAAAAAAGCAAAATAGGATTACCTATTATCCGCGACAAGAGTCAATGAGAGTTACAAAAACTTGTTCCGAAATTAACCTACAAGATCTTCTTGATCATACTTCTGTGCGGTTGTGTCAAAATTTAAATGAAGTGTTCTAAACTTTAACTACAGAACAAAAAAGAAATTTAGAGCTCTTATCAAAATGGGACTGTGATGGGTCCCAACAGCAAACATTTAAACAAAAATAGTACAGATAGTGATGCACCCATCTTCCAGAGTTTGTTCGTTCCTTAGGTATGTCATATTGATGATATGTACCATCTTCTACAAGATATTCCCGGCTAATACGTATCCGCTTTGTCCGCGAAACTAAAGATAACTCGAATGAAGAAATTCGATATATAGATCAAATAAAAAACTTATGAAAAACTGAAATACCGAAAACTTCTAGCGGATGCCCTTAAATTTGGACTATTAGTACTTAATCTTATGAAATACCCATAAAGAAATGGCAGGCAAGGACGCAAGAAAAAAAAATTGTGACAGAAAATACAAAACGCCTTTAAAGAGAAAATGGCGCTGCTGGTTTCGGGAATACAAATGACGGGAATACGATTTTTCTCAGATCCCCAGACTTATTTCTCCATCACCAGATTTGATATCAATCTTATCAAAAGAAACAATATCATTTTAGAGACTTTGTCTAGCGGACATAAAATTGACATTAAAAAAAATTGAAAACTTACACAACATGTATCGAAACTTTACGTCAAAATGTATGGATGGTACCCAATGACGCCAACAATATTTATGGAGCATTGAAAGTAACATTAAGAATAATTCCGAAGCCTTTTGATCTTTCTTAAAGAGCAAAATGAAGTGTTTTGGTCTACTGGCTAATATGGCATTTAATGATAAGGTAGCAGTTGATGAACAAGATGTTTGTAATATGTTTGCTGAGTTTTCCAATCAAATTTTGTTTAGAATTGCTCATCACAATTCGTTGGAGATGAAAGTATTAATTCCTTTGCAGAAATTGGCGACTTGGTGATTTTTGAGGAAGTTGTTGAACAACTTTCTACTCTATACTCATCAGGTAAAAAAGATTGCGACAATATTTCGCACATATTTTTGAAAATGTGTATAAGGAAAATTTGGCTAAACCTCTAACAAAACTTTTTAACTTATCTCTCTGTAATGGAGAGTTTTTGGATGATTGGAAAAAATCATATATTACACCGATACATAAGTCTGGTTCAAAACTATTGGTTACAAATTATAGACCCATTTCAAAACTACAATTTTTTGAAGCTATTGTTAAAAACAAACTTTATGAATTGGTAAAAAATGGTTTATCTGCAGCACAGCATGGTTTCGTTAGCGTTCGTTCCACGGTGACAATACTTATTTGCCAACTAATGTATTAATAATTTTGAAAAAGGATATCAAGTAGACACTATTTAAACCGATTTTTCAAAAGCATTTGATAGAGTATAACATAAAGTTCTTATAAAAAAACTTGAGCTGATAGGTTTTCATTCTAATTTGCTTGGGTGCCTTGAAAGTTATCTAACTGAAACAACACAGTTTATTGCATAAGGTTCAAAATGTTCTAAGCTTATATTCAATTATTCTGGAGTACCTCAAGTAAGCCATCTGGGCCCCTTCTCTTTTTAATTTTTACTAACGATCTTCCTAATGTAGTCTTATTTTCGTCATGTTTACTCTACGCCGATGATTTGAAATTATTTCGAGTAGTTTAATCCTGTTCTGATTGTGATTTTTTACAATCTGACCTAAATTTAATATCTCGGTGGTGCAAGAAGAAAAAGATGAAGATCAAGACAATCTTAGCAAAAACAAATGCCTTTTCATTTCATTTACAAGATCTCACAATCCAATTAAATTTATTCATAGAATAGGAGATACTGACCTGAAACGAGTAAACGTTCAAAAGAATTTGGTTGTACGAGTATTCTTAGATAGCAAATTAAATTTCAAAAGTCACAATGATTATATTATTTCTAAGGCTAACCGTTTATTTATTAGGAATATGAATTCGAAAGAATTTACAGATCCCTACACCTTAAAGTGAATCTGTTTCGTTGCTAAGATCTGTACTTGAATATGCTTGTTGTGTTTCGTGCCTTTCTAATGAAATGAATATTAAGCGCACAGAATCTGTGCAAAGAAAATTCTGGAAACGCAATTGGGTCGATGGCATAATGCCACCCCATGAAGTAAGGTATCGTTTGAATGATTTAAGCTCGCTTCATGCGAGAAGTAAATGTTACTTCGTTATGTTTGCTAGAGATATGATTTGTAATTACACTGATTGCGCTCCTTTGCTCGCTTTATTTCCTATACATGCACCTTTAAAAGTTGTTCGTGAAAGGATTTTCTTATGTTACTTTCCATGGTACTAACTATGGTAAATTTGAACCAGTATCTAATTCTTGTTCAGTTTTTAATTCAATGTATGATCGAATCGATTTTCAATTAAATACCTAGATATATATGCTTGAAAAATTAGTTTCAGAGCTTTTTAATAATATTATGTAATGAAACACACTCTTCGTAATTATTTATATTGCCAGCACCTATATGTATATTAAGTTATTTATCTATATGTGACCCGGGCTATGAAAAGGTGGCTTATGACTCAAAAAATTATTTTTCCCTTTTTTTTGTTAGGATAGTTTTTGAGACGCTCTTTTGCATGGTGAAAACCAGAAAGTCCTAACTTAGAAGTGTAGAAAATGTACAGAAAAAAGAGCACAAATGAAAGAAAAACTGAATTTTATTGAAAATCCAGAATCAAGATAATACATGGAATTGAAAATGAAAAAAAAAAAGGATTTAACGCTACAAAAATGATTTTACCAAAAAAATAGCTATTTTGCAGAAAAAATATTTATTTAGCTATTCTTGTTGAAACCGAGAAACTGACAAAATGCATTGTTTATCTTTAACAGCTGATTTATCGACATTTTGTTTTTGAGTCATAAGCCACCTTTTCATAGACCGGGTCACATATATAACAACAACCAGATAACTCCGCTTTTTTTCCAAATATGTTTTTTTAATGCAGAAATACAAAAAAAAAAAATCCTGCGTCGTTCTGTGTGCAACATCTAAGTTGGCTCTTGGATACTTAAACTCAATTTTAGAATTATCACTGTTTGCAAAATTTTTCTTATTTCTTATTTTTGAAATAGTTATTTTTAATTTTCTAAAAATTTCAAAAAATGGAGTTATCCGGTTGTTGCTCGCTAAAACTCGAGAATGGCTGGACCGACTTTGATAATTTTGATCTTGAAATATTTGTGGAAGTTCAGGTAAGGTTTAAGGGGTGACAAATTAATTTTACAATACAAAAAAAATATTGCGTAATTGAATGATCAAAAAACAATTGCGTACGGTACTTTAATGGAAACTGTGAACAGGGAATCTGGTGGAATTTACTTCATTTATGCTCCTGGGGGAACTGGAAAAGCGTTCCTAATTTCATTGCTGTTGGCAAAGATTAGATCGAAAAATGAAGTAGACGTAACATTGGCTTCATCTGGAATAGCTGCATTTTTAGAAGATGGACGAACTGCTTATTCTACCTTGAAATTACCACTAAACATGTAAATCAAAGAAGCAATAGTTTGCAACATCGCCAAAAACAGCGAGTGCTTTGGAACAAGATCAAACTGCGATTATGTTTTCGAAGCAGTTATTAGATATTGGAAATGGTAAGATAGCAGTTGACACGTGTCGGCCGGAATAATTACAGTGCTCATGGATTTTTGTCACTTCGTCGACTCAAAGGAGGAGCTTATTCAGCTTTTTTTTACAGACATAGAACAACAGGCCAGAAACCATAATTGGCTGAGTCAACGAGCAATATTGGCGGGCAAGAACAAAGATGTCGATGATCTCAATGCAACCATTCAGAATTTTCTTCCCAGAGAGTTGTTTTCTTACAAATCAGTGGACAAGATCATCAAGGGAAAATACAAGGAGAGGATGTCTTGATGCCGCGTGTACATATGATTCCAACGGGCTTACCATTCGATTTTAAGCGTCTACAATTTCCCGTCTGGCTTTTGCGATGACCATACATAAATCGCAAGGCCAGTAGTTGCAAACCATCATTTTTAAATACATATTTATGCACCGCAAAAAAAGACAATAAATATAGTACATCAGAAAACCTTAAATTGGTTAAATAGATAACTAGGTATGGTGCATTTAACTTAGATACAAATTTTGTATTAAGTTTTGACCATATTTTTTAATAATACTATACATAATATGTAGGTGCTACGAAGTTCACCGGGTCATCTAGTTATATTATATTTAAGTTATATACCTACATGTTAATTAAATCTATAATGATGGTCTTATAAAGTTATCATACTTAAAGATTGAATAAATAAATAAATAAAAAAAATAATAAATAAACAGAGACGTTATAAACAGACTTCTGCTAAGTTCTGATCGTTGAGCAGTACAAGGAAGGGGTTAAAAAAAAGTAAGCTTTTCTCCAGCGAGACACTATAGCTCCTGAAGAATAAGATGGATGCAGCGAATGCAGTGAATCTGATTATTATAATCATTTAATATTGTTTTTATATCTTTAACGTGGTTCACACAAATACAATAAAACGATCATAAACTGCTTTTTATTATATTTTAAGTCAATATAAACATAAACAAATAATTTTGAGCAACTTTGAAATACTCCCCTGTGCGCCATACGAACTGGCCTTCATAATTATGACTGCGTTTATCATAACTTCAAGCCAGTTATCATGTCTTTTGTATTGGCTGTAGTTCTTCAATTCCCACCCTAAAAATGCACCTAATGTATTTAACGCGAATTTTGTAAAACAATAATACTTAATTAGATGGATACGATTAATTAAATTTACCATCGCGTTTATGCTGCTTCCATTTAAAACTTTCCCTACCACTACGTGACTATTTTCCAAGTCCGAGGTACATACATAATCTACATTCTTCTGTGGATAACTCAACTGTAATCACAGTCTCCGGTTTGTCTGTCTATTGCCCAATTAATTGAAACCCGAGTGGCGGGTTTGTTGCTCATATAATTTTACTCAAAATTGGGACATGTTTCTGATTGCATTTGCAATTATATCCTCTTGGTTTTCAAACACTTCAATCAGTCCCTGATTTTCCAATAAATCCATTGCCTGGGAGGTTGCAACAGACAGAGAAAAATGTTTGCCTTTTTGTTTTTCCCCCCAGAGCATGACTAATAGAAAAACCAAGGTAGACAACACAACAACGGACATCAAGAGAAGATCAATGTAAATTACTCCCGCAGCAACAGCCACCACCATCTTCAACATCAAAAGCTGTGCTCGACTCACTTACCTTTCTTCTTTTTGCTGGGACCCTTTGTGTTAACCAAAGTGGTGACCTGCAACACTAGCGGCTCGAGCGTCTTCTCCACCGACATTGTACGAATTTCTAGATTCTTTGGATCCCATTTCATGGCAATTTGTCCGAAATCAGCTAATGTTCCCATTATTACACTTTTTTTTAATCTTTTTCTATGGATTTTATTTAATTTTTTTTTCACAAGTTTTCTTCGCTTTGCTTCTGGGAAAAGGAAGAAATGTCAACGCCTTTTGACAATTGAGCAAGAGTTCACTTTTTAAAAAGGGGAAGTCTCACATAAATCAACTATTGATAGGGATTTTTTATAGGAAATCGTGCAACAGACTTAATAATTAAAAATTTTTTTACAATTGAGTTTGGGAAATACTTGAATTTTCATGGAAATTGACAAATTTTCGCGGAGTGAAAAATCGCGACACGACAAAAGTGAACAGTAGATGTTTTTTTCTTGTATTTTCAACAAATATGGCGTCGTCGAGAATTTTTCTATCTGTCTCTTTTGTTCTTGTTTGTTGATGGAAGTGGAATGAGGTGAAATGGAATTGAATTGGAATAAGAGTTTTCCTATAAGCGGATAGATGGCGCTTAAATACATTCGTTGAGAATTTGAAAAGTGTTAATAGAATTGATATTAGCAATGCAAGAATTTGCGCTACAAAAATCATTGTACGACATAAAGGTTGTTAATTCTAGTCTTTGAATGAGAGAATGATTATGATTGATTTTCACTTGTAAGCCAAGTGGTGTTTAACATAATGAACACAAACAGCATGACCCCTATTTTAACAGAAAGCAGTGTATATAATCGCTCTTTTTGTTTTAAGTAAAGTAAGAAGTAAAACTTCTTTTCCCTCAAGCAAAACCTCTGTAAGATTCTAACCTATAAATGTACAAACATTTTGTACAAACCAACATAAGAACTAATTGTTGATTAAGAAAATGATGAATTTACAAATTCGTTATATAGCCGACTAGTTTTCGAATCGTTAAAAAATAAAACAATTCATTCCTCGCACTTATCGTCTCAAGAAAAAATGAGTTTTGTGACATACATTTATGTAGATGTAAAGTACTGTTTGGGTGTGTTCCCCTTTTGACGATACGGAAATCTACTTTTCGTTCGTTTTTGACATTACCTTTCAGTGCTTTTCGGAAGCATAAAAAAATTCATTTTAATAGTAACTTAAGTAAAGTCTTGCAAATTGAAAGATGTCAAAATAACTTCCAAATACATTTTTTTTGAAATATTTCTTCGAATTGAAAATGTTTTGCAAAATAAGTTAAGTGCTTGAATTAGAACTCAAAACTGTTTCAATTATACAAATGATGCAATTAGTTTTGGAATGACATCTTGGTTAGACCAAGTCGAAGTCACGTTGTAAGAGAATTCTGATGAACTCAACTTTTGGAGCTGTTCTGAACGCAATAAGATCGTCGGCATACGCAATTGCCTGAGTAAGACTACCTATCAGATCGCTGGGTGTAAATGCTGAAGAGAATCGGCGAGTTAACCGCTTCCTACTGAAGACCATTTTTAATGTTGGATGCTATGGTAGAAGCTTAATTGCCACTCTTGACAAAAAACTTTCTGAGCTTGATAAAGAGGAACGCATATTCCATACAACAGAATTGAATTTTGATGTTCTGCATTCCGCATAAAATGACTTTTGTGATTTATTCATTCCGAATGTGAAATTGTTGGTGCGCTGAATTCCACCCGAAATGATTATTGTGAATTCAGTTTTCGGAGATAGAAATTCGTGTTCTACATTTCGAATACAAACCGTTTTACGGTGAATTCAATTTACTTTTTTTTTGGTGAAACTTTACAGTTGCGCGACAATTAACAAAAATGTGTGATCGCTCCGAAATTTATACAACAAATATTTTTTTCAAATGCAAAACTTTAATTCATACCATAATTCCAGCTTTACACTACTGCCATTAATTTTGTCATAAAATATTGAATCAATTTACGTTAAGGCGATTGGTTTCGATTGATATGTTTTATCAGTTCACTGGCATTTGTTCAAAAATGTCGTGTAACTGCGGCATTATGCTGAATTTATATAAAAACCGAAAACAATGCACATTTTAGTTGAATTAATACGATGTTAAAGCTGTTTTAGTATAAAACTAGGTTAAGACAACGATTTTGCAAAATTTTAATCGGACACAGAATCATACTTTCTCTACACTTTTATTGAAGTTAAACTGTCAGAATACATATTTTATTTTTTTAGTATCGTCCTAACTTCATATGACTCTTCAACATTTGAAAACGTCAAAATAGGTCTGTTTACTTAGTTTTTTGCACTAACTACTATTGTTTTAAGGTTGCTCAAAATCAATTTATTAAAAGAAATTGCCTTAGGCTAGGCGGTTTCGCAACTGTTTGGTTCAAGAAACTAAAAACTTTGTGTTTTGACACAAACTAAACGATTGCCTAAAACGAGTTCGCTATATTGTGTAACATATAACTATATGCACCTGCGCGGACATTCAACCAAATAGTTCATCTGTTTTCTATAAGTATCCAAACAGTTGTGCCTTCCCAACTAACAATTCAGCTTGCAGTAGGTCCAGTTTTTTTAATTTGAGAAACTATAGTTTGCATAGAACTATGGTAAGACTAAACTATACATGCCAAGAATTTTTTCACACATATTGCTTGTTTAGTACTTTTTTAGGTCATATGAAAAAGTCTTATGGAAAACTTGTATATCTAAGTTGAAAATAGTTTTGTTAAAGCCTGTCCGAAATGTCTGTTCTATTAGGCTTGTTTATGAATAATATTAAAAGTTTTGTCTGTCAGAGAAATCAACCGCCTAAACTTATTTACAAACTTCTTCTTGAAGTGCAAAGTGCTGATTTTTATTTTTGATAGGAAAAAATAAAAAGAGGCTGGGTGCGACCCACACTGATAACTTCCCATTTGTGGTCTTGAAAACTTTATATTTTGATAAAAACATATTGTGACATTTTCTTCAATTTGAATATGTGGGACTTGGTTACAACTGAACTACCTTATTCATATACGTATATGTACAGTGCATACATTCTTCTAAAAACTATGTTGAAAATAAAATTATAAAATTATGTATTATATTATAGAAATTACTTTATTATTTCAGTTCCAAACATTTTAATTGAAAAAAAAATAAAAACGAAATATTCAAATATAAAAGATATGGCTTGGTTATTGATGGAAGGGTACTTACAAAATATATCCGCTCTAAAACTAGATACATGTCAAATATAAACCATTTGTTAGAAATTGTATTATGTATAAAATTAAATAATGGCAAAGTCAATATCATTGCTCGTTCTCAAGATATTCTAGTCGAAAAACAAATATTACCATTTTTTAGTAGATTTTTTTTAAATTTTTGTTAAAACTGTCAATTCGATACTTTTCAAAATTTAACTATATGTTAATAATTGTATTATGTCGATACCTTCCCGTAAGAATGTACTAAGCGACACTTTTTTCGAAAATGACTTTTTGATGAGGAAATATACTATATGTTAAGGGCCACGTTTTGGCCTGGGTTTCGCCAACCTATTATGGATGAAAAGGAAACTAGGGTATGTTATGTTTTAAATGAAAGAAAACCACCGACGACTTTTAAAATTCAAGAGTTTATTCTTTTAATTATGATGAGGATGACTGTCCGACTGTACTCAGTTAACGCTAGATAACCACTGCCCTAGATCGTATGATATTACTTAACGGGTGAGAAGTGCAAGTCATGAATGTATATATTAAGTATATAGTAAAGTTACATTTATGTACATAGGGTAATTAATGATCATTAATATCATTCTCCGTTTACACTTCTCATCCGAACATTACATTACTAGATAATATACTACACTCTCCCCCCTTACTCTTACTTAATATACATATTATGTATGTTACAAAATTTCAAGAAATATAATATGACTTCATTATGAACATAATTCAAGCAATTCTGTACATACAGTTTAAAATTTATAAGATTCTACTTTCTTAACATTACGTTTGCCTTTTCTCTGAGCTATAGGCAATGATTTCCTTCCAACTTCTTCTTTTATTGGATTGTTTATAATTTCTCCTTTTTTACAATTATCAGGTTTAAGATCGATCGGTCGTTTTTCTAAATGAGCATCAGCAGTATCAGGGAGATTCAACACGCTATCACCCCTTAAATTTGTAAAGCGAACATCAGAGCTAGAACATTTCTTTCTTAGTTGATTTTGGTGAACATATCTTATTTTCGAGTTCAATTCAATTAAATACGTTAAGCTACTTATTACTTTTTTTACTACTGCTGGTACCCATTTCACAATTTGTTCTAATTCCGATCTATACATTACTTCTTCGCCCACAGAATATTTCTTATAATTTACATTTTCTTTAACAACTGGGATTTTTATTTTTATTTCATGGTTTAAATTACTATTACTACAGTGTACATCTTTATCAAAATTTTTAATTTTTGGATTAATATAATCTAATTTATTTAAAGGCTTAAATGAAAAAATCAACTCTGAAGGTATTTTACCGGTAACCGTACACGGAGTGTTGTTATAAACCATCAAAAATTCAAATATAAAAGCGCTTAAGTCCGAACTGGATTGCTTTTCAAGCAACATTTTCTGTAAAGCAGATTTTGTAGTCTGAACACCACGTTCTGCCAACCCATTACTTTGACTATGATAGGGTGGTGTCGGTTTGTATTCTATCTTGTTGGCTAGGCAGTAATGTTTGAACAGATATGCGCTAAATGGGGGACCATTATCGGAGACTATGCATCGAGGGAACCCAAACATTACAAAAACTTCTTTTACAATAAAAAACTTACTAAACGCATCAACTATTATTAAACACGTTTTTCCTTTCAAATGAAAAAAATCAAGATGAATGCGAAAAAAAGCCTGCTTAACGGGAGGCCATATAGTGTCACATTTTTCTTTAGGTACATTTTGAGTTGCTTGACAAATGTTGCAATTTTTTATGAAGCTTTCGATTGCTTTATCTATACCCACCCACCAAACATATGACCTTGCAAGCATCTTCATTCGTACCATGCCAGTGTGGCACTCATGCAAGACATTTAACACTTTTAATACTACGTTTTCACCAAAAGATAATCTGAGATTTAAGGCAAGAGATTTATGTGGTGTTTTCATAGCACTGAAAGATTAATAAGAAGATTAACTTTGACAGCATCTATCAAAATGTTTATGTTGTTTCAATTTTTCTTATAAAGTAGAAGCGAGAGAAAGAAAGTTTCATTTGTGCCAAACGATGAAAAATCATCGAGATAGCTTAGCACCGTATGGATGTTAGGTCAGTTCGAACTTCGACCGATCGATCCTATGAAGATTTAGTAGAGATTTATTTCTAATCTACTAGATTTACGAAATAAATTTGTATAGTAAATCTTCGAGATTTAAAGAAGATTTATGGTAAATCCACTTAAATCCCGGATTTACTCTTGGTGAAAACGTAGTATAAACGTAAGCTTTCTGGAATCACCAGACGATGATGATAAAATACACACTCATCATCAGTGCATAAGGCATTTTTATATAAAAAATATAATCGAAACTTTAAATCAACGTTTTTTGGCAATTCTGTACTCAGGAATTTAAAAACTGAGCACAAAATTTCGTCATTTTTAGTTTCTTTCCTAACTAAATCAAAATCGATTAACTGGTCTGATCCAAAAAAATTGATTGAAATGTGCTCTATTCCAGAATCAACGGGTATTGGATGTCTTGATAAAAAATCAACATGAGCCATCTTTGCACTTCTTTTATAAATAATCTTGTACTGATATTGAGATAAAACTATAGACCACCGCTGAAGTCTGGCAAAGGCTACAGCAGAGTTACTTTTTGTTGGACTAAATATCTCTTTTATGGCCATGTTATCAGTGCACAATGTAAACTGATAACCATATATAAAAGTGTGAAACTTATTTATGGCGAAAATAATAGCTAATCCTTCTCTGTGGAGTTGAGAATAATTTTGCTCAGAAGAGCTTAATGTGCATGAAGCATAAAACACGGGCTTTTCAGCTCCATCCAAAACATGTGCCAAAATCGCACCTACCCCTACTGGACTTGCGTCTGTCGAGAGAGATATCTCTTTCTGTGGGTCATATAACTCCAACACTTCAGCATTCACCAGCAATTGTTTACATTTTCTGAATGCTTCTTCACATTTTGATGACCAAATAAACGCTTCACCTTTCTTCTTTAAATTATTTAAAGCAAAGCACTCTGAGGAAATGTTAGGTAAGAGCTGGTGATAAAAATTTAGCAATCCCAAAAACGATTCGAGCTGCTGTAAATTTTTCGGCGTAGGGGCCTCCAATATTGCCCTGACTTTTTCTTTTTGTGGGCTAAGGCCTCCTTCGGACAAGGTATGACCCAAGAAATCAACAGACGTTTTCAAAAACTTGCACTTTTGTAAATTAATTCGCACATTATGTTTCGACAACCGTCTTAGGACCTCAAACAATTGTTGTTTACATTCGATTAGATTGGCACCACCGATGATGATGTCATCAATGTAGCACAAGACTTTTTTAAGACCTAAAAGGATCCTGTCCATTACGGACTGAAATATACCTGGAGCGCTACTCACTCAAAAAACCATACGGTTAAAAACATATAGACCATTAAATGTGTTATAACTAAAATCTTCCGAGATTCTTCATTGACTGAAAGTTGCATGTATGCACATTTAAGGTCGATAACACAAAAATATGTGCATCCAGAAATTTGAGCAAAAATTTCTTGCAACTTTCTTAAGGGATAATACATTGTCTCTATGCACTTATTTATTGTGACCTTACAGTCCACACAAATCCGAATAGAATCATCCTTTTTGGGAACGATAACAATGGGACTAGCCCAACGACTGACACTAATTTTTTCACAGTCCATTGTTCCAAGCTCATCTAGTTCCCCACCTGTAACTGATACTAAATTAGACTTATTCCTAAAAATTTTACAATCAGAAAAACATAACTTATATTGATCCTCAGACATTACCAGGGTTCGGACTTTACTTCGATCGAAGTAGATCTACTTCGATTTTGAGAACAAAATTGAATCTACTTCTCTACTTCTCTTTTTTAGGATCTACTTCTCTTTGAAAAAATTCTTAACCAACATATTTAAAGACAGCTCGGATCACTCTGTATTACATAAAAAAACTAATTTAGGAATCGTTTAAGCGTAAGCACCGTGGAAAATTTAATGTTTTCGAGATGACTTACAGAAAAACGTAAAGATATTTATGAACCACTCTTTGAATTGATAAAATTCATACAAAAATACAAGTTCGTTGAGAATTATGTTTCAAAATTTTTTTTTTTAATTTCCTAAAACTGCTTCAAAAATTTTGGATGTACTTCAGTTTTTTTCGGTATTTACTTCGAAAATTTAAAACTTAAGTCCGAACCCTGGACATTACTGATGTAGTAGCACCAGTATCAATCTCCATTATAACTGGTTTTCCATTGATGACGACATCACATATTTCAGGTTGATTAATTGAATTCACGCTACTGATAACGTGGACAGTTGACTTCTTGTTGGGACACATACGTGCTATATGCCCTTTTCGGTTGCACACAAAGCATTCCCAGTTGATTGCAGGGCAATCTTTATGTGGCGACCTTCCGCAACGTTGACATTGACTTTGACTCTGTTGACGACTTGATTTAGACTGATGATGATTTTGTGCACTTGAACGATAGTTGCTGGACTTCGAATTGTATGACGGCTTGGATAAGGCTTGCTTCTGGTTTTTTGACTGACCAGAAGAATACACAGCATTGGTGGCTCTTGACACTTGGACTGAGCTTGATGCTTTTTCGGACGACTCTATTGTGAGGGCTTTCTCACAATACTGCTCGAAGGTAAGATTTTCGTTCTCCAGTAAGGCTTGTTGGATCTTTTCGTCTTTTAATCCAACAATGAAACGGTCAGACAGTTGTTCATCGAGGATTTTCATTTTATAGATTCCAATTTTAGAATCGACTGCATAGGACAATGACAGTGCCGGTAACGTTAGCGTTGATGTTGCCCTGGTTGTGGGCGTGGTGGTTGTGGTGGTGGTGCTGGTGCTGGTGGTACTGACGGTGGCGGATGGCAATGGTTCTGTTATGATCGGCGCTGTGGTCGATGACATGAATGGTGTGTAAGTATCTTGTGTGGACACGTGACTGACATCCATAAAATCTCCAAAACAGCAATCCTGAGCTGCTGCCTTTAACCTTAAAATATACTCGCTTATGGACTCCCCCTGCTGTTGGACGACATTATGGAACTTGAATCTTTCGGAGCGCTTATTCGGTTTTGGCGCGAACTGACTACGCAGCAAAGATATGTTCTGATAGAAAAATTTTTCACATGGTGACACTGGATAAGTCAACTTTGCGAGTAACTCGTACATGGCTTTACCTATAATTCCGATGAAAAGACTATTTTTATCGTTTTCTCCGATATTATTCAATGTAAAGAAATTGTTTAATCGATTTTCGTAGTCTCGAAAACTGTCACCACGCTCATAAGGTTCCACATTACCAATCAATTTCATTTTAAAGCACACAGGAATTCAAAACCCTTTGAAAAACAATTTACCTATGCTTTTTTTTTTTTTTTTTTATTTTTTTTATTTCCTCGTCGCCAAAATGTTATGTTTTAAATGAAAGAAAACCACCGACGACTTTTAAAATTCAAGAGTTTATTCTTTTAATTATGATGAGGATGACTGTCCGACTGTACTCAGTTAACGCTAGATAACCACTGTCCTAGATCGTATATATATTAAGTATATAGTAAAGTTACATTTATGTACATAGGGTAATTAATGATCATTAATATCATTCTCCGTTTACACTTCTCATCCGAACATTACATTATTAGATAATATACTACAGAGTACAAATAAAAAAATTTATCAACTGCCATGTTTTCTCATTAAAATAATGTTGCCCCCTGAAATCTGTATTATCCGTCAAAAAAACTATGCTAAGCGATATTAATAAAGATCTCATTGTCGTGAGCAACAAAAAATTTTGTTAGATGTCACTTAGTTTAACCAAAATTGTCTCTTAGCACACTATGATTCAACTAGAACTTTCTTCGTTTTTTTTGTTTCCTGAACAATTTTAGAAATGTCGCTTAGTATACATTCTTACGGGAAGGTATCGATGCATAAAACAACATATGTACTTTAGAAGGCACTATCGGTGTTCATTCCCAAGAAATTCGACTTGAAATACAATTTTAACTAGTTTTCACTAGAATTTTTGATAGTTTTTTTATTTAAAAAAAAAAACTATTAATTCAATATTTGTCAACATTTTACCAATTGTACAAAATTATATTATGTATAAAATAAACTAAATTAGAAGTCAATATCACTAGATTTTATTGTACACTTATTACAAGTAAGCAAAACTTAATACTAATACATCATATTTAAAATAAATAAAATTTAGTAAAAATACACGAGTGCAAGAAAAAACTATAGGTAAATTATAAACAAAAAAAAATCTTTTCCAAATTATAATAATATATTTTAAATTATAATATATAGTACAACTAACAATAAAAAATTTGGGTGGGTGAGAAAGTTATTGGGGTGGGTTGGAGAGGAGAGAATTTCGGAGGACTGATTTAGATATATTAAAATCAAAAATATTTGAGGAGTTGTTGGAATTACGTAGCATACGAGACATAGGATTATAGTAGCTATAATTAGTACGGTGAAAAGGAATGCGGAATAGGGGTACTGACCTAACATTTCGTCGATTGGTATTAATGGGAATCAGACTTATTAGACCCGGACAGTCTATATTACCAGTTAGTATGTCGTGTATAAAAACCACATCTGCGGCTTCACGCCGTTTTTCAAGCGACTGAAGGTCAATTAGCAGTAAGCGATTCGAATATGGAGGAAGTCGATAATTATCATCCCACGGAAGATTGCGCAGGGCAAAACGAACAAACCTACGCTGGACGGCTTCGATCCTTTTAATTTGGGTTATTTGATATGGTGACCAAACCTGAGATGCATATTCTAGGATGGGACGGACAAATGAAATGAAAAGAGATTTGGAAATGTACGGGTCAGAGAACTCTTTTGACCAGCGTTTTATAAAACCAAGCGTCGAATTAGCTTTATTAATAATGTTGTCAATGTGGCATCGAAAGTTAAGCTCTTTATCACAGATTACTCCTAAATCACGACAGGAAGTGACTACGGGTACAAGTTCACCATTTATATGATATTTTCTGGGAGGAGAAGGGAGCCGTTTACGTGAAAACGTCAAGCTGTGGCATTTGCTGACATTGAGGTCAAGGAGGTTTTTATGGCACCATAGGGAAAATTTGTCAAGATTTTGTTGTAAGGAACAAATATCAGCGGCAGTTGAAATGCGTTTAAATATTTTCATGTCATCGGCATATATTGATAAACCACAATCGAGAACTTGAGCAATATCGTTAATAGCTAAAGTGAATAGCAGTGGGCCAAGATGGCTGCCTTGTGGTACTCCGGAAGGTGCATTAAAAGGAATGGAAAGAGATGATCTAAAACGGACAACATAATTTCTATCAGTCAAATATGAATTCAACCATAAGATAAAAAGTGTAGGAAAGCCCATGGAATTTAATTTTAACATGATGATATTATGTGATATTTTGTCGAAGGCCTTGCTAAAGTCAGTAGCAATCACATCGACTTCGTCCCCATCGACCATTGTGCATAGAGCATTGGAAACAAATTCTACTAGGTTCGTTGTTGTTGATCTACCCGGTATAAAACCATGTTGTACTGGGGAAAGAATTGATTTGCAGTGGAAAGAGAGAGTTTCGTATATAATACTTTCAAATATTTTTGGAATGCATGATAGTTTAGCTATAGGGCGATAGTTTGACACATTATTTTTTGGTCCCTTTTTGTGGACAGGAACTATGTAAGAAACTTTCCATGATTGAGGAAAGGTGCTCTGCAGAATGGATAGTGTAAATAGGTCAGTCAATGGTTGAATAAAGGCATTAATGCATTTTTTTAGGATGATTGCCGGAACACCATCTGGTCCTGTGGAGAAGTCATCTTTAAGCTTTTCAATTTTATCTCTTACCATAGCTGGAAGAATATTCGGTGCTGTAAATGTAGTTTGAGGAGAATTCTTTAAGTAGCGGAAATAAAGGAAAGGATTGTTTGAAAAAGTTTGCAAAGAAATTGGTTATCTCTGTTGGATCAGATGAAGATTTCCCATTATATGTTAGGGAGGACGGGTAGCCATCGGATTTTCTTTTAATATTAATAAATTCAAAGAAACATTTAGGATTCGATTTAATCGAAGATTGCATACGAGTAATGTAATCTTTGTACAGACGATCGCAAAGGAGTGAAAATTCTGTCGAAGCATCTGAGAAAGCTTGATGGTGGTAAGGAGATTTCGATTTTAAGTATTTCTGCCACAAATTATTTCTTCGGTTACGAAGAGATCGAAGTTTTTTATTATACCAAGGTGGAGAAGAAGAAAAATTTTTACGTGGCATAAAAGGAACAGTGTGCGCGAAACAGCTGAAAATTTCATCGTAAAAAGTCGTTACTGCGTCATCAATTGAAATATGAGTAAAGTTAAATCTGATTTTGCTGAGAAGCATGTTTAATTCTTGGAAGTTAGTTTTACGAAAGTTAAAAAAATATTCGGGAACAGTGGCAGCATAACATTTTTCATAAGAAAAAGAAATAAGGAGAGGAGGGTGAAAATGATCAAGATTAGAAAGAAGGTGATCACTTTCGATCACAATAGTGTTATCTGGGTCGGATGTGAAAATGAGGTCAAGTTGTCTGTTAAGATTATTTTTAACACCACTTACTTGAAAAAGACTTGAGTCTGCAATACAATCTAACACTAACATTTCTTTTTCCGACTTGGCATTGGTTGAATAGAAATAGTTGCCCTCGTCGGTAGGAGACCATTCGATGTGAGGTAGATTGAAATCGCCAATGCAGATGATATCGTCATTAGTGCTAGCAGCATCAAAAAGAAAATCAATTGCGTCAACTACTAGTTTATACGAGCTTAAGGGTTGAGATGGACGAATATAACAACACATGTTCTCGAGAAATTTGAGTCGAAAAACAATTTTTACCAATTTTCAATAGAATTTTGTATAGTTTTTTATTTTTTGTAAAAAAAACTGTAGACTGATTTTTTTTTGAAATTTTCACCAGTTGTCAAACACATTATTTTTTGTAAAATAAAATTATTTTGAGTTTCAAAATATTTTCCGTTCTTAGAATATCTGGGTTATGAAATTTTTTTTTACAGTTTTTTTTTATTTAAAAAAATAACGGTATGTTCATTTTTTTCCAAATTCATACCAAATCTGTATGACTATATGATGAGTACATTAAATTTTATTTGAAATCAATAGCATTATTTTTTCGTGAGATATTTGAAAGTAACCAAAATTTTTACTTTTTTTTAAACCGTTATAGTGAAAAAACTACTCACTGAATTTTAATAAGCGACCTTTCAGCCTCTTTCGAAGTTATTATCTATTAAACAAATTTTATTTGAAGTCGATATCTTTACTCGTTCTTGAGATATCGACGACGAAAAATGGTACAAGAACGTCCGGACGTACGTCTCTCTAAAAATGATTGATATAGCCTCTAGGGACCTTGAAACGTCGAGAAATGTCAAAAATTCCAATTTGACAAATCGGACCGATTACAATAACTCCCTATGGGAAGTTAATAAAAAGTCTGCAAAATCGAAGAAACAAGTGTTTTTGGAATTTTATTAACAAAAGAAAATCTTTTCATTACCCGTGAGTTCTCAAGTTAAATGTGATTTTAAGTCATGACCCACGGGTTATAACGCAACTTTTTTCTGACTTCTTTCAAAGTGCCTTCAACTGTGATACTTAAAACTGTGATACCTTTAACTTTGATACTTTTAACTGTGATTCCTCAATCTGTGATAAATCTGACGGAATTGCTCAAAACTTTGACCATTTAAAATCTTTTACTTGCTTGACTGATATGAACTTCAACATAGATATCGACAACATTGAAAAGTTTATAGCTAACCTTGACGACAGCTGTATACCAGGTCCTGATGTTATACCCTCTACTATTTTGAAAAACTGTGTACGTCACTTGTCATTAGTCATTACGTATCCATCAATTTGGAAAAGTTCATTCATTATCCCTCTACATAAAAAAGGAAAAAAAACGAAGTGAAAAACTACAGGCCTATTGCCAGATTATCTGTGATCCCTAAACTTTTTGAGACTATTATTTGTGAAGCTTTATGTTTTTATGTTAAATCATTTATTGTTCCTAATCAGCATGGTCTTATAAAAGGTCGCTCTACTGTTACTTTTCTAATAGAATTTGCTGAAAATTGTATTGATTCATTTAAAAACAGTAAACAAGTAGATTGTGTAATTACTGATTTCAGTAAAGCTTTTGACAAGCTGACACATCGTGTTTTGCTTTTTAAATTAAGAAGATTAGGATTTAGCGAAAATTTTGTAAAATGGCTTCAATCTTATTTATTCGATAGACCTTATTCGGTGTTATTTAACGGTAACGAATCAAATAAGTTTAAAATCAATTCATGAATTCTACAGGGTAGTCATTTAGGCCCTATCCTTTTTATTTTATTTATAAACGACTTACCATCTGTGTTAAAATCCAAGTGCCTCATTTACGCCGACGATGTAACAATCTTTAGAACTATTTCAAATGCTCGTGATTGTGAAGAATTGTAATGTGATCTTAATTCGTTTTTTGACTGGTGCACTCATAATTATTTGTTTCTTAATATCGATAAGTGTAAAACTATGTGTTTTACAAGAAAGTTTTCTTTTATTTCGTTTAACTATTTGTTTAATGGTATATCAATATCCCGTGAAACCGTTATATCTATTCTTGGTGTCACATTTGATCGCAAACTCGAATTCATTCAACATATAAACTCCATTGCAAATAAAGCTAATTCAATTCTTGGTTGGATAAAAAGAGAGTCGAAACAATTTTCCGATCATTTCGTGACAAAGCAGCTTTTAATATCTTTTGTTCGACCCATTCTAGAATACGCTTGTCAGGTTTGGTCACTTCATTACGAATCTCTTAAAAATAGACTAGAACAGGTTCAAAAAAGATTGATTAGGTTTGCGCTCAGGGGACTAGGTTGGGATAATCCTTATGATCTCCCATCTTATAACAACAGACTTAGACTTATTGATATACCCAGTCTCGAGAACAGACGTTCCTATTTTTGTTTTGTCTCGTATTAACTTTAACATTCCTCAAAGAAATTTGAGGAACATACCGGAGAGTATACTTACTTAAACTATCGTACCAATTATGAAAAAAATTTTCCATTAAATAAAATGTTTAATCAAAGGGCACGGTAGTGAAGTCAATTTCAATTTTTTTAGTATAAGCGGTTCCGGAGATATAAGGCCTCAAAAATTATAAAAACAGTAACTGACTGACTGACTGACAGATCATCAAAATTATGGAGCACTTCCCGACATCGTAGAATCTTGTAATTTTGCACAACGGTAGGTCTTGTCATGCAAGCTGAGGAAAAAATCGAAAATTTGAGGTTTTTGATTCAGGGGGCGTAGTATCCGCCCACTTTCTCCGAATTGGTGTTGGAGCACTTCCGACTGCTGTAAGACGATGAAATTTGGTAAAGCGGTAGGGCTTAAATTGCATACAAAGAAAAAAAATATAAAATTTAAGGTTTTCCACTCAGAGGCGTGGTATCCGCCCACTTCCTCAGAGCTGATGTAAATTATATATGGCACACTTTCAATTGCAGTAGAACAATGAAATTTTGTAGAACGGTAGGGCTCAAATTTCATATAAAGGACCGAAAATACAAATTGAGGTTTTCCATGCAGGGGGCGTGGCACCCGCCACTTCCGATTGCTGTAGAATGATGAAATTTGGTAGCTTAATGTACATTCAAAGCGAAAAATAGAAAATCTAAGAATTTTCATTCGAAGTGTCTTTTTTATTGTCATTTTGAAACTATACATGCATCTTGAAAATTTTTGACTTTTCTTAGAACTACAGTGCTCGATTTGGTACTCTATGTTATGTTAACATACAATTTTTGCATACCTGAAAAAACTATGAGCTTACATAAAAAAAATCTTAACTGCGATGTGAACTATAATCAAACCGCTAATTAGGCTATTAATTGGTGGGCTACTTTCATTTAAAAAAAGGAGTTAAAATTGCAACAAAAACATCATCGCATCCTCAACGATTATTGATTTTTTTAGACTTTTTAGCGGATGCAGGTACTAGTATTTATAATTAAGGTAGGTATGTTAGTGTTAGGTATCTTGCCAGGACAAAAAGAAGCAATTGAAGGGCAAATCAAAACAACCAATAAAAAAAGAAAATATAACAAAAGAAATAAGTCGATTTTAGTAGATAGAGTCTACCCTTTTGTCTTTCCGTATCTTTCGAGATTTTGACATGGCAACATATTAAAATCCTTGTAAAAAGGAGTGAGATCAGACCAAAAAAACATAAATGTTAAAAAAAGAGCCAAGCTCTTCTGTTCAAAAACCTTTGTGTAACAAGTCAGCCGTGAAAAGTACTGAGATCTAAATGTACTCCAAGTTCTTACTTCATAAGGGTTTAATACCAAATATTTAAAGTAGGATAATATTGAAACAGCTACAATGTAATAGACAAATTTTATTATTTTTTAATGATTACTGACTAAAATTTGATGGGTTTACTGGTCAAGTTTTTAAAACCTTTCGAATTGGGCATAAAAAAAAAACTTGCCAAGTAAGCCCATCAAATTGTAGTACACAAAGGTTTTTGTACAGAAGAATTTGGCTCTTTTTTTAACATTTATGTTTTTGGTCTGATCTATTTAATTTGTATAATCTTTAATATAACAATTTGTTTGATAAAACAATAATTAATTCATGTCAATTTAAATCGACATTTTTCCATGAAATTGTTTAAAATCTTAATATAAACCTTTGTAAGAAATTTTGTAAGTTTTGTAAAACTAGCAATTTAGTTATGTTAATAAATAAAAAGATTTTGAGAGTTGATGGACAAAATTTCAGTTACTCAGAATATTGTTTCATTTAAGGTGAAATTCAAATTCGTCTTCAATTAACTTTTACTCGAAATACAGAACATGAGTGACGGTGAGGGGAAGGTATTGAATAAAAATAGAAATCATCTTGAGTTTGTTTACGTTTATAGTAATCAGAGTTTTAGATTGGTGGTTTTTTTGATAATCAATTTGACGTAAGGAAGACGAAGCTAAAACTGCTAAGAAAATATTTTGTAAATAAGGATTTTTTTGACGTGGCGTAAACTCGAAGTAAGTGCTTCGATTTGTTTGACTATTACGATTTTGGACCGAGTATTAGTAAAATCTAATAAATAAGGCTGAAAGCGTTTGAACGTTAAATATTTCAAAAGCGATGTCATTATAAGCATACCAACTTATAGAGATCCCGAGCCTTATCACTCTCTCGAACATGGACCAACAATTTTCCACCGAATTCGAACGACTAAGAAAAGATTTGTTACTTCCTCACAAGGTGCAGCACCCCATGGAATTTTTTTTTTGGTTTTTTAGAGTTCAACACACAAATAATAATCCCAAGGCATTGTGAGGTCATTCTTTAACTCAAAGTTGACGTGTCAGATGAAATGAGCGGAAAAGTTAACCAGGACGCACATTTTGTCTATGTTTTAATGCATGCAAATCATGCTTATTACAGTAATGAAAATAGGTGTAGGGAAATAAGTCCCCAGGAACTAAGTCCACTGAGGGACTAAGTTCTCAGTTAATGGGAACGAAATCCACTTTAGTAAAGTGGACTTATTTCCCTGCACAAGTGTGAACTTAGTACCTCAGTGGACTTAGTTCCTGGGGACTTATTTCCCTGCACTATGAAAATAACTTACTACAGCTATGAACCTCTGTTAAGAACAGAAATAAAAAAGAAGAACAATAAATTTCAATTAAAATAATAATTTATTCATTTGTATAAAAATGTTGATTTTTTTACTTCCTTCTAACAATATAAAATTATACTTCTAAAACAACTACCACAAAATACAATATAGTTATATTTTAAATATTCATTTTACCATTTTAATAACTATGAATAAACTGGAACTGGATAACACTTTTCTTTAAAGTGTTTTTTGTTTTTTGTTAAGAATTTCAAACTGGAATTTTTGTTGTATAATTTTTTTTTTTTTAAACCTAAAATTTTGTTCTAGTAAGATTTGCTTTTAAGGAATTTCCATTTAAGTATTTGTTTAACATGTGTCATATTGTTGCATACATAATTGCTAATATTATTCAGTCTTATTAAGATAATAGTTAATATTAATTAATAAAAAAAAAAAAACTAAAAACTAAACAAACTCAAAAAATACATAAACTAGTATTTTATAGCCTTTATGTAATGTGAAAAGATCTACTAAAATATAAATTTAAAAAAAATTGTGTCTAATATTTTTTTCTTCTTTTTACAAAAACAAAATAACCTAGTTAGCAACAATAATAATAGTTTAAAAAAAATAAAATGACATAGTATTGCGGGTATAAAAAAATAATTATATAAAAAAAATATTAGTAACAAAATTATTCTATGAGATAAACATTTAAGTCAATTAATCTATGAGATTTTTACGTTTCACATATTTTTGAGAAATTATTTTCAAAACCCGCAGCCATAAACCATAGTTTTTCTTAGTTAATTTAAAGTTTTTGAGTTCCCGCTTCTGAATTGGTTTTGAAAATCAAAAGAGTTGTGCATGTTTTGAGATACTTAGAAATTTTTTACAACTAAAATTGAGATTGATGAGTTATTATTTCGCATCGTTTTCTCTTAATGTAAAGACCAGTGGAAA